>OX451739.1:602481921-603230595 GCA_948472305.1 Vicia faba | reverse complement strand
ATAAAAAAAATATAAAAAACACTTTCTCTTCTCTTTATATTTCTTTGTACATTTTATTATTTCGCACTATAATTATGTAATTGTCAAAGCCTTGTAATAGTAAATTAGGTTTATTTGCTTTCATCTCCCAATTTGTAAATTTGTATTCCCCCCTCCAATAAAAATGTTGTAATAGCGTAGTGATCTTTAAATTACATAATTTACCGCTTTTATATACCATGCTAGTAATTAGGGTTTGAATGGCAAGATCAAAACAAAGCAAATAGAAAACCCTAATACAAGACAAAAAAAGCATGAAAATAACACACTTACACACAAGCACCCTTAGGGTTTCTCCACTTGGCTGCCTTATACAAAAATGGCCATATTACGCATGCGAAGTATCTTGGCAAAACAAACAAATATAAGATCATAGTCCTTCGATGACGCTATTCAAAAGTTGCCTTATAAGATGATCTTGATCCCTCAAAAAATGCTAAGATACTTTACAACATTGCTAATCATGGCTATACGATGACCCACGCCCGTCCCATTTACATCCAAAGATAGGGTTGCTTACCAAGTCAATGGTAAGACAACAATGTCAAAGGAATAGAAAATGCACAAGAAATACATTTGAGTAGGTAGATAGCTTCCAGTTACTTGCTCCATTTCAAACAACTATCCTTGCTATTTTAAAAAACAAACACACACATTTCCAAACATTTTACAAACATTGAAAACATTTTCAAAAAGACAAACATCTTTGTATACATTCTTACGAATGATAATCATTACAAAGATTTCCTAACCGGATGGCCTCTTTTACAAAAGACTTTCAAAACCACACCAAACACAATTTCAAACAACAAAAGCAAGTGATCTAAGCAAATAACTAAGAGCCCATGGAAAACCATGGATGAAAAGGGTGCTAACACCTTCCCTTTTAATAATCTACCCCCCGAACTCAAGAAACAATCTCAAAGGTCTTTTCTGTGCTTTTTCACCTTTCCTTTTGGATAAAAGAAAAGTCGGTGGCAACTCTTGCTAACTACAACATTTGCGATAAAACGCAAAACCTCAAGTCAGTTCTCCCACCGTATCACAATGTGGAACTTAATTTTATCAATCATTGAGATAGTGGTCCTAGCTGGTTTCAGATATTAATCTCTGACCTTAGAAAGAAAGATAGTTTTCCTAGCTTGTTACATGTATTAATCTTCAATCTGCTCATGTAGATAGTTTTTCTGGCTTGTTACAGGTATTAATCTCTAGTCGGTCATCCACAAATAGTTGTCATGGCTTGTGACAGGTCTTAATCTAGAACTTGTTTTTGTCGGTCGTTGAGATAGTTGTCTTGTCTGGTTTCAGGTATTAATCTCTAACCTAAGCGAAAGAAAGATAGTTTTCCTAGCTTGTTACATGTATTAATCTTCAATCTGCTCATGTAGATAGTTTTCCTGGCTTGTTACAGGTATTTATCTACAGTCGATCATCCACAGATAATTGTCCTGGCTTGTTACAAGTATTAATCTGGAACTTAATTTTGTTAGTCGTTGAGATAGTTATCCTGTCTGGTTTTAGGTATCAATCTATGACCTAAGAGAAAGAAAGATAGTTTTCCTAACTTGTTACAAGTATTAATCTTCAATATTATCATGTAGATAGTTTTCTTGGATTCTTACAGGTATTAATCTATAGTCGATCGTCCATAGATAATTGTCCTGGATTGTTACAGGTATTAATGTGGAACTTAATTTTGTCAGTCATTGAGATAGTTGTCCTGGTTGGTTTCAGATATTAATCTCTGACCTTAGAAAGAAAGATAGTTTTCCTGGCTTGTTACAGGTATTAATCTTCAATTTTCTCATGTAGATAGTTTTCCTTGCTAGTTACAGGTATCAATCTACAAACGATCGTCAACAGATAGTTGTCCTGGCTTGTTACAGCTATTAATCTGAACATGTTTTTGTCGGTTGTTGAGATAGTTGTCTTGTCTGGTTTAAGGTATTGATCTCTGACCTAAGAGAAATAAAGATAGTTTTCCTAGCTTGTTACAGATATTAATCTTCAATCTGCTCATGTAGATAGTTTTCTTGGCTTGTTACAAATAATAATTTACAGTCGGTCGTCCACAGATAGTTGTCCTGGCTTGTTATAGGTATTAATCTGGAAATTAATTTTGTCAGTCGTTGAGATATTTGTACTGTATGATTTTAGGTATTAATCTATGACCTAAGAGAAAGAAAGATAGTTTTCCTGACTTGGTACAAGTATTAATCTTGAATCTTCTCATGTAGATAGTTTTCATGGGTTGTTACATGTATTAATCTACAGTCGGTCCTCCACAGATAGTTGTCCTGGCTTGTTACAAGTATTAATGTGGAACTTAATTTTGTTAATCATTGAGATAGTGGTCCTAGCTGGTTTAAGATATTAATCTCTGACCTTTGAAAGAAAGATAGTTTTCCTAGCTTGTTACATGTATTAATCTTCAATCTGTTCATGTAGATAGTTTTTCTAGCTTGTTACAGGTATTAATCTCTAGTCGGTCGTCCACAGATAGTTGTCCTGGCTTGTGACAAGTATTAATCTAGAATTTTTTTTGTCGGTCATTGAGATAGTTGTCTTGTCTAGTTTCAGGTATTAATCTCTGACCTAAGAGAAAGAAGGATAGTTTTTCTAGCTTGTTACATATATTAATCTTCAATCTGCTCATGTAGATAGTTTTCCTGGCTTGTTACAGGTATTAATCTACAGTCGATCATCCACAAATAGTTGTCCTGGCTTGTTATAGGTATTAATCTCGAACTTAATTTTGTTAGTCGTTGAGATAGTTGCCCTGTCTGGTTTTAGGTATTAATCTATGACCTAAGAGAAAGAAAGATAGTTTTCCTAACTTGTTACAAGTATTAATCTTCAATCTTCTCATGTAGATAGTTTTCCTGGCTTGTTACAGGTATTAATCTATAGTCGATCGTCCATAAATAATTGTCCTAGATTGTTACATGTAATAATGTGGAACTTGATTTTGTCAGTCATTGAGATAGTTGTCCTGGTAGGTTTCAGATATTAATCTCTGACCTTAGAAAGAAAGATAGTTTTCCTGGCTTGTTACAGGTATTAATCTTCAATTTGCTCATGTAGATAGTTTTCCTGGCTAGTTACAGGTATTAATCTACAATCGGTCGTCACTAGATAGTTGTCCTGGCTTCTTACATGTATTAATCTAAACTTGTTTTTGTCGGTCGTTGAGATAGTTTTCTTGTCTGGTTTCAGGTATTAATCTCTGACCTAAGAGAAAGATAGTTTTCCTAGCTTGTTACAGTTATTAATCTTCAATCTGCTCATGTAGATAGCTTTCTTGGCTTGTTACAAGTAATAATCTACAGTCGATCGTCCACAGATAGTTATCTTGGCTTATTATAGGTATTAATCTAGAACTTAATTTTGTAAGTCGTTGAGATATTTGTCCTGTCTGATTTTAGGTATTAATCTATGACCTAAGAGAAAGAAAGATAATTTTCCTGACTTGTTACAAGTATTAATCTTGAATCTTCTCATGTAGATAGTTTTCATGGCTTGTTATAGGTATTAATCTACAGTTGGTCCTCCACAGACAGTTGTCCTAACTTGTTACAGGTATTCATTTGGAATTTAATTTTGTAGGTCGTTGAGATAGTTGTCCCGGCTGGTTTTAGGTATTAATCTCTGACCTTAGTAAGAAAGATAGTTTTTTCTGGATTGTTACAGGTATTAATCTTCAATCTTCTCATGTAGATAGTTTTCCTGGCTAGTTACAAGTATTAATCTAAAATCAGTCGTCAACAGATAGTTGTCCTGGCTTGTTATATGTATTAACCTTGAACTTATTTTTGTCTGTCATTGAGATAGTTGTCTTGTCTGGTTTCAAGTATTAATCTCTAACTTAAGAGAAAGAAATATAATTTTCCTAGCTTGTTACAGGTATTAATCTTCAATCTTCTCATGTAGATAGTTTTCATGGCTTGTTACAGGTATTAATCTACAATCGGTTGTCCACAGATAGTTGTCCTGACTTGTTACAGGTATTAATCTGGATATTAATTTTGTCAGTCGTTGAGATAATTATCCTGTCTGGTTTTAGGTATTACTCTATGAACTAAGAGAAAGAAAGATAGTTTTCCTGACTTGTTACAAGTATTAATCTTCAATATTCTCATATAGATAGTTTTCATGGCTTGTTACAGGTATTAATCTGGAACTTAATTTTGTAGGTCATTGAGATAGTTGTCCTGACTGGTCTCAGGTATTAATCTCTGACCTTAGAAAGAAAGATAATTTTCCTGGCTTGTTACATGTATTAATGTTCAATCTTCTCATGTGGATAGTTTTCCTGGCTAGTTACAAGTATTAATCTACAATCAGTCGTCCATATATAGTTGTCCTGTCTTGTTACAGGTATTAATCTGGAACTTGTTTTTGTCGGTCGTGAGATAGTTGTCCTGGATGGTTTCAGGTATTAATCTCTGACCTTAGAAAGAACGATAGTTTTCTTGACTTGTTACAAGTATCAATCTTCAATCTGTTCAATTAGATAGTTTTCCTGGCTTGTTACAGGTATTAATATACAATCGGTCGTCCACAGATAGTTGTCCTGGCTTGTTACAGGTATTAATCTGGAACTTAATTTTGTCGGTCGTTGAGATAGTTGTCCTTTATGGTATCAGGTATTAATCTCCAACCTAAGAGAAAGAAAGATAGATTTCCTAGCCTGTTACAGGTATTAATCTTCAATCTTCTCATATAGATAGTTTTTCTGACCTATTAAAGGTATTAATCTACAATCGGTCATCCATAAATAGTTGTCCTGGCTTGTTAAAGGTATTAATCTGGAACTTAATTTTGTCGGTCGTTGAGATAGTTATTCTGTCAGGTTTCAGGTATTAATCTCTGACTTAAGAGAAAGAAAGATAGTTTTCCTGACTTGTTACAGGTATTAATCTCCATATGTTCAATTAGATAGCTTTCCTGGCTTGTTACAGGTATTAATCTACAGTCAATCATCCCCAGATAGTTATCCTGGCTTGTTACAGGTATTAATGTGGAACTTAATTTTGTCAGTCGTTGAGATAGTTGTGGTGGTTGGTTTTAGGTTGTCCTGGCTTGTTAGAGGTATTAATCTACAATCGGTCTTCCACAGATTGTTGTCCTGGCTTGTTACAGGTATTAATATGGAAATTGCTTTTTTCGATCGTGAGATAGTTGTCCTGGCTGTTTTCAGTTATTAATCTTTGACCTTAGAAATAAAGATAGTTTTCCTGGCTTGTTACCGGTATTAATCTTCAATATTTTCATGTATATAGTTTTCCTGTCTTGTTATAGGTATTAATATACAGTCGGTCGTCCACAGATAGTTGTCCTGGCTTGTTACAGGTAATAATCTGGAACTTAATTTTGTCGGTAGTTGAGATAGTTGTCCTATCTGTTTTCAGGTCTTAATCACTGACCTAAGAGAAAGTGAGATACTTTTCCTAGCTTATTACAAGTATTAATGTTCAATCTACTCATGTAGATAGTTTTCCTGACTTGTTACAGGTATTAATCTTCAATCTGTTCAAGTAGATAGTTTTCCTGGCTTGTTACAGGTATTAATATACAGTTGTTCATCCACAAATAATTGTCCTGGCTTGTTATAGGTATTAATCTGGAACTTAATTTTTTCGGTCGTTGAGATAGTTGTTCTGTCTGGTTTCAGGTCTTAATTACTGACCAAAGAGAAAGAAAGATACTTTTCCTAGCTTGTTACAGGTATTAATCTTCAATCTGCTCATGTAGATGGTTTTCCTGGCTTGTTACAGGTATTAATCTACAATCGGTCATCCATAATAGTTGTCTTGGCTTGTTACAAGTATGAATCTGGAACTTTATTTTGTCGGTCGTTAAGATAGTTGTTCTGTCTGGTTTCAAGTATGAATCTCTGACCTAAGAGAAATAAAGATAGTTTTCTTGGCTTGTTACAGGTATTAATCTTCAATTTGCTCATGTAGATAGTTTTCTTGGCTTTTTACAAGTTTTAATCTAAAGTCGGCCATCCACAGATAGTTGTCGTGGCTTGTTACAAGTATTAATCTGGAACTTAACTTTGTCGATCGTTGAGATAGTTGTCCTGGCTGGTTTTAGGTATTAATCTCAGACCTTAGAAAGAAAGATAGTTTTCCTAGCTTGTTACACGTATTAATCTTTAATCTGCTCATGTAGATAGTTTTCCTGGCTAGTTACAGGTATTATTCTACAATCGACCGTCCATATATAGTTGTCCTGGCTTGTTACAGGTATTAATATGGAACTTGTTTTTTTCGGTCATTGAGATAGTCGTCCTTTCTGGTTTCAGGTATTAATTTTTGACCTAAGAGAAAGAAAAAAAGTTTTCTAGACTTTTTACAGGTATTAATCTTCAATTTTCTCATGTAGATAGTTTTCATGGCTTGTTACAAGTATTAATCTACAATCGGTCGTTGACAGATAGTTATCCTGGCTTATTACAAGTATTAATCTGGAACTTGTTTTTGTCGGTCGTGAGATAGTTGTCCTAGCTGGTTTTAGGTGTTAATCTCTGACCATAGAAAGAAAGATAGTTGTCCTGGCTTGTTACAGGTATTAATCTTGAACTTTGTTTTGTCGTTCGTGAGATAGTTATCCTGGCTGGTGTTAGGTATTAATCTCTAACCTTCGAAAAAAAGATGGTTTTCCTGACTTGTTACAGGTATTAATCTTCAATCTGTTCAAGTAGATAGTTTTCCTGGCTTGTTACATGTATTAATATACAGTTGTTCGTCCACAGATAATTGTCCTGGCTTGTTATAGGTATTAATCTGGAACTTAATTTTGTCGGTCGTTGAGATAGTTGTCCTGTCTGGTTTAAGGTATTAATCTGCTCATGTAGATAGTTTTCCTGGCTTTTTAAAGGTATTAATCTACAGTCGGCGATCCACAGATAGTTGTCCTGGCTTATTACAGGTTTTAATCTAGATCTTAATTTTGTCTGTCGTTGAGATAGTTGTTCTGTCTGGTTTCAGGTATTAATCTCTGACCTAAGAGGAAGAAAGATAGTTTTCCTAAATTGTTGCAGGTATTAATCTTCAATCTGCTCATTTAGATAACTTTCCTAGCTTGTTACAGGTATTAATCTACAGTCGATCGTCCACAGATAGTTGTCCTGGCTTGTTACAGGTATTAATGTGGAACTTGATTTTTTCAGCTGTTGAGATAGTGGTCCTGGCTGGTTTCAGATATTAATCTCTGACCTTAGAAAGAAAGATAGTTTTCCTGCCTTGTTATAGGTATTAATCTTCAATCTGCTCATGTAGATAGTTTTCTTTGCTAGTTACATGTATTAATCTACAATCGGTCGTCCACAGATAGTTGTCTTGGCTTGTTACAAGTATTAATCTGGAACTTGTTTTTGTCGATCGTTGAGATAGTTTTCCTGACTGGTTTCAGGTATTAATCTTTGACCTTAGAGAAAGAAAGATTATTTTCCCGACTTGTTACAAGTATTAATCTTCAATCTTCTCATGTAGACAGTTTTCCTAGCTTGTTATAGGTATTAATATACAGTCGGTTGTCCACAGATAATTGTCATGGCTTATTACAGGTATTAATCTGGAACTTAATTTTATCGGTCGTTGAGATAGTTATCCTGGCTTGTTTCAGGTATTAATCTTTGACCTTAGAAAGAAAGATAATTTTCCTGGCTTGTTACATGTATAAATCTTCAATCTGCTCATGTAGATAGTTTTCCTATCTATTTAGAGGTATTAATCTACAATCGGTCTTCCACAGATTGTTGTCCTGGCTTGTTACAGGTATTAATATGGAAATTGCTTTTTTCGATCGTGAGATAGTTGTCCTGGCTGGTTTCAGTTATTAATCTTTGACCTTAGAAATAAAGATAGTTTTCCTGGCTTGTTACCGGTATTAATCTTCAATATTTTCATGTATATAGTTTTCCTGTCTTGTTATAGGTATTAATATACAGTCGGTCGTCCACAGATAGTTGTCCTGGCTTGTTACAGGTAATAATCTGGAACTTAATTTTGTCGGTCGTTGAGATAGTTGTCCTATCTGTTTTCAGGTCTTAATCACTGACCTAAGAGAAAGAGAGATACTTTTCCTAGCTTGTTACAAGTATTAATGTTCAATCTACTCATGTAGATAGTTTTCCTGACTTGTTACAAGTATTAATCTTCAATCTGTTCAAGTAGATAGTTTTCCTGGCTTGTTACAGGTATTAATATACAATTGTTCATCCACAGATAATTGTCCTGGCTTGTTATAGGTATTAATCTGGAACTTAATTTTGTCGGTCGTTGAGATAGTTGTCCTGTCTGGTTTCAGGTCTTAATTACTGACCAAAGAGAAAGAAAGATACTTTTCC
Organism: Vicia faba; assembly: GCA_948472305.1. Taxonomy (NCBI): domain Eukaryota; kingdom Viridiplantae; phylum Streptophyta; class Magnoliopsida; order Fabales; family Fabaceae; genus Vicia; species Vicia faba. The sequence continues at coordinate 603,222,197 of OX451739.1, read as the reverse complement.
TAGCTTGTTACAGGTATTAATCTTCAATCTGCTCATGTAGATGGTTTTCCTGGCTTGTTACAGGTATTAATCTACAATCGGTCGTCCATAATAGTTGTCTTGGCTTGTTACAAGTATGAATTTGGAACTTTATTTTGTCGGTTGTTAAGATAGTTGTTCTGTCTGGTTTCAAGTATGAATCTCTGATCTAAGAGAAAGAAAGATAGTTTTCCTGGCTTGTTACAGGTATTAATCTTCAATTTTCTCATGTAGATAGTTTTCTTGGCTTTTTACAAGTATTAATCTAAATTCGGCCATCCACAGATAGTTGTCGTGGCTTGTTACAAGTATTAATCTGGAACTTAAATTTATCGATCGTTGAGATAGTTGTCCTGGCTGGTTTTAGGTATTAATCTCAGACCTTAGAAAGAAAGATAGTTTTCCTAGCTTGTTACACATATTAATCTTTAATCTGCTCATGTAGATAGTTTTCCTAGCTAGTTACAGGTATTATTCTACAATCGACTGTCCATATATAGTTGTCTTGGCTTGTTACAGGTATTAATATGGAACTTGTTTTTTTCGGTCATTGAGATAGTCGTCCTTTCTGGTTTCAGGTATTAATTTTTGACCTAAGAGAAAGAAAAAAAGTTTTCTAGACTTTTTACAGTTATTAATATTCAATTTTCTCATGTAGATAGTTTTCCTGGCTTGTTACAAGTATTAATCTACAATCGGTCGTTGACAGATAGTTATCCTGGCTTATTACAAGTATTAATCTGGAACTTGTTTTTGTCGGTCGTGAGATAGTTGTCCTAGCTGGTTTTAGGTATTAATCTCTGACCATAGAAAGAAAGATAGTTTTCCTGGCTAGTTACAAGTATTAATCTTCAATCTGTTCATGTAAATAGTTTTCCTGGCTTGTTACTCATATTAATATACAGTCGGTTGTCCACAGATAGTTGTCCTAGCTTGGTACAGGTATTAATCTGGAACTTACTTTTGTTGGTCATTGAGATAGTTGTCCTGGATGGTTTCAAGTATTAATCTTTAACCTTATTAAGAAAGATAGTTTTCCTGGTTGTTACAAGTATTAATCTTCAATATGCTTATGTAGATAGTTTGCTTGGCTAGTTACATTTATTAATCTACAGTCGATCGTCCACAGATAGTTGTCCTGGCTTGTTACAGGTATTAATCTGGGACTTGTTTTTGTCAGACGTGAGATAGTTGTCCTGGCTAGTTTTAGGTATTAATCTATGACCTTAGAAAGAAAGTTAGCTTTCCTGGCTTGTTACATGTATTAATATTCAATCTGTTCATATAGATAGTTTTCCTGGCTTGTTACAGGTATTAATATACAGTCGGCCAACCACAGATAGTTGTCCTGGCTTGTTCCAGGTATTAATCTGGAACTTAATTTTATCGATCGTTGAGATAGTTATCCTGGATGGTTTCAGGTATTAATCTTCGACCTTAGAAAGAAAGATAGTTTTCCTGGCTTGTTACATGTATAAATCTTCAATCTGCTCATGTAGATAGTTTTCCTGGCTATTTAGAGGTATTAATCTACAATCGGTCTTCCACAGATTGTTGTCCTGGCTTGTTACAGGTATTAATCTGGAAATTGCTTTTGTCGATCGTGAGATAGTTGTCCTGGCTGGTTTCAGTTATTAATCTTTGACCTTAGAAAGAAAGATAGTTTTCCTGGCTTGTTACAAGAATTAATCTTCAATATTTTCATGTATATAGTTTTCCTGTCTTGTTACAGGTATTAATATACAGTCGGTCATCCACAGATATTTGTCCTGGCTTATTACAGGTAATAATCTGGAACTTAATTTTGTCGGTCATTGAGATAGTTGTCCTATCTGTTTTCAGGTCTTAATCACTGACCAAAGAGAAAGAAAGATGCTTTTCCTAGCTTGTTACAAGTATTAATCTTCAATCTGCTCATGTAGATAGTTTTCCTGGCTTGTTACAGGTATTAATCTTCAATATTTTCATGTAGATAGTTTTCCTGTCTTATTACATGTATTAATATACAGTCGGTCGTTCACAGATAGTTGTCCTGGCTTATTACAGGTATTAATCTGGAACTTAATTTTGTAGGTTGTTGAGATAGTTGTCCTGTCTGATTTCAGGTCTTAATCACTGACCTAAGAGAAAAAAAGATACTTTTCCTAGCTTGTTACAGGTATTAATCTTCAATCTGCTCATGTAGATGGTTTTCCTGGCTTGTTACAGGTATTAATCTACAGTCGGTCGTCCATAATAGTTGTCTTGGCTTGTTACAAGTATGAATCTGGAACTTTATTTTGTCGGTCGTTAAGATAGTTGTTTTGTCTGGTTTCAAGTATGAATCTCTGACCTAAGAGAGAGAAAGATAGTTTTCCTGGCTTGTTACATGTATTAATCTTCAATCTGCTCATGTAGATAGTTTTCTTGGCTTTTTACAAGTATTAATCTACAGTCGACCGTCCACAGATAGTTGTCGTGGCTTGTTACAAGTATTAATCTGGAACTTAACTTTATCGATTGTTGAGATAGTTGTCCTGGAAGGTTTTAGGTATTAATCTCTGACCTTAGAAAGAAAGATAGTTTTCCTAGCTTGTTACACGTATTAATCTTTAATCAACTCATGTAGATAGTTGTCCTTTCTACAATCAATCGTCCACATATAGTTGTCCTGACTTGTTACATATATAAATATGGAACTTGTTTTTGTCAGTCATTAAGATAGTTGTCCTTTCTGGTTTCAGGTATTAATTTTTGACCTAAGAGAAAGAAAAAAAGTTTTCTACACTTTTTACATGTATTAATCTTCAATTTTCTCATGTAGATAGTTATCCTGGCTTGTTACAAGTATTAATCTACAGTCGGTCGTCGACAGATAGTTATCCTGGCTTGTAACAAGTATTAATCTGGAACTTGTTTTTATCGGTCGTGAGATAGTTGTCCTGGATGGTTTTAGGTATTAATCTCTGACCATAGAAAGAAAGATAGTTTTCCTGGCTAGTTACAAGTATTAATCTTCAATCTGTTCACGTAGATAGTTTTCCTGGCTTGTTACTCATATTAATATACAGTCGGTCGTCCACAGATAGTTGTCCTGGCTTGGTACAAGTATTAATATGGAACTTACTTTTGTCGGTCATTGAGATAGTTGTCCTGGATGGTTTCATGTATTAATCTTTAACCTTAGTAAGAAAGATAATTTTCTTGGCTAGTTACAAGTATTAATCTTCAATAAGCTTATGTAGATAGTTTTCTAGGCTAGTTACATTTATTAATCTACAGTCAGTCGTCCATAAATAGTTGTCCTGGCTTGTTACAGGTATTAATCTGGGACTTGTTTTTATCAGACGTGAGATAGTTGTCCTGGCTGGTTTTAGGTATTAATCTATGACCTTAGAAAGAAAGTTAGCTTTCCTGGCTTGTTACGGGTATTAATATTCAATCTGTTCATGTAGATAGTTTTCCTGGCTTGTTACAGGTATTAATATACAGTCGGTCAACCACAAATAGTTGTCCTAGCTTGTTACAGGTAATAATCTGGAACTTAATTTTGTCGGTCGTTGAGATAGTTGTCCTGTCTGGTTTCAGTTCTTAATCTCTGACCTAAGAGAAAGAAATATACATTTCCTAGCTTGTTATAGGTATTAATCTTCAATCTGCTCATGTAGATAGTTTTCCTGGCTTGTTACAGGTATTAATCTATAGTCGGTCGTCCATAACAGTTATCCTAGCTTATTACAGGTATTAATCTAAAACTTAATTTTGCTCGGTATTAATCTACAATCGGTCGTCCACAATCGGTCGTCCACAATCTTAGCTTGTTACAGGTATTAATCTATAGTCGGTCGTCCACGGATAGTTGTCCTGGCTTGTTACAGGTATTAATCTGGAACTTAAATTTGTCGGTCATTGAGATAGTTGTCCTGTCTGGTTTCAGGTATTAATCTATGACTTAAGAGAAAGAAAGATAGTTTTTTTGACTTATTACAGGTATTAATCTTCAATCTTCTCATGTATATAGATTTCCTGGCTTGTTACAGGTATTAATCTACAATTGATCGTCCACAGATAGTTGCCCTGGCTTGTTACATGTATTAATCTGGAACTTAATTTTGTCGGTCGTTGAGATAGTTATCATGGATGGTTTCAGGTATTAATCTCTTACCTTAGAAAGAAAGATAGTTTTCCTGGCTTGTTACATGTATTAATCTTCAATCTGCTCATGAAGATAGTTTTCATGGCTAGGTACAAGTATTAATCTACAATTGGTCGTCCACAGATAGTTGTCCTGGCTTGTTACAGGTATTAATCTGGAACTTTTTTTGCTTGTCGTGAGATAGTTGTCCTGGCTGGTTTCAGGTATTAATGTCTGACCTTAGAAAGAAAGATAACTTTCCTGGCTTGTTATAGGTATTAATCTTCAATCTGTTCATGTAGATAGTTTTCCTGGCTTGTTAGAGGTATTAATATATAGTCGGTCGTCCATAGATAGTTGTCCTAGGTTGTTACAGGTAATAATGTGGAACATAATTATGTCGGACGTGGAGATAGTTGTCCTAGCTGGTTTCAGATATTAATCTCCGACCTTAGAAAGAAAGATAACTTTCATGGCTTGTTACAGGTATTAATCTTCAATCCGCTCATGTAAATAGTTTTCCTGGCTAGTTACAGGTATTAATCTATAATTGGTCGTCCACAGATAGTTTTCCTGACTTGTTACAGGTATTAATCTGGAACTTGTTTTTGTCGGTCATTGAGATGGTTGTCCTTTTTGGTTTCAGGTATTAATCTTTGACCTAAGAGAAAGAAAGATAGTTTTCCTGACTTGTTACAGGTATTAATCTTCAATCTGCTCATGTAGATTGTTTTCCTAGCTTGTTATGGGTATTAATCTACAGCCGGTCTTCCATAGATAGTTGTCCTGGCTTGTTACAGGTATTAATCTCTTTATTTTGTCGGTCGTTGAGATATTTGTCCTGTCTGGTTTTTGGTATTAATCTATGACCTAAGAGAAAGAAATAAAGTTTTCCTGACTTGTTATAGGTATTAATCTTCAATCTGCTCATGTAGATAGCTTTCCTGGCTTGGTACATGTATTAATCTATAGTCGGTCGTCCACAGATAGTTGTCCTGGCTTGTTATAGGTATTAATATGGAAATTAATTTTGTCGGTCGTTGAGATAGTTGTCCTAACTGGTTTCAGATATTAATCTCTGACCTTAGAAATAAAGATAATTTTCCTGGCTAGTTACATGTGTTAATCTTCAATCTGCTCATGTAGATAGTTTTCCTGTCTAGTTACAGGTATTAATCTACAATCAGTCATCCATAGATTGTTGTCCAGACTTGTTACAGGTATTAATCTGGAACTTGTTTTTGTCGGTCGTTGAGATAATTGTCCTGTCTGGTTTCAGGTATTAATCTATGACCTAACAGAAAGAAACATAGTTTTCCTGGCTTGTTACATATATTAATTTTCAATCTGCTCATGTAGATAGTTTTCTTGGCTTGTTACACATATTAATCTACAGTCAGTCGTCCACAGATAGTTGTCCTAGCTTGTTACAGGTATTAATCTGGAACTTAAATTTGTCGGTCGTTGAGATAGTTGTCCTGTCTGGTTTCAGGTATAAATCTATGACATAAGAGAAAGAAAGATGGGTTCTTTGACTTGTTACAGGTATTAGTCTTCAATCTGCTCATGTAGATAGATTTCCTAGCTTGTTACAGGTATTAATCTACAGTTGATCGTCCACAGATAGTTATCCTGGCTTGTTACATGTATTAATCTGGAACTTAATTTTGTCGGTCGTTGAGATTGTTATCTTGGATGGTTTCAGGTATTAAACTCTGACCTTAGAAAGAAAGATAGTTTTCCTAGCTTGTTAAATGTATTAATCTTCAATCTGCTCATGAAGATAGTTTCCCTGGCTAGTTACAGGTATTACTCTACAATCGGTCGTCCACAAATAGTTGTCTTGGCTTGTTACAGGTATTAATCTGGAACTTGTTTTTGCTGGTCGTGAGATAGTTGTCCTGGTTGGTTTCATGTATTAATCTCTGACCTTAGAAAGAAAGATAGTTTTCCTGGCTTATTATAGGTATTAATATTCAATCTGTTCATGTAGATAGTTTTCCTGGCTTGTTACAGGTATTAATATATAGTCGGTCGTCCACAGATAGTTGTCTTGGCTTGTTACAGGTATTAATGTGGAACTTAATTTTGTCGATCGTTGAGATAGTTGTCCTAGCTGGTTTCAGATATTAATCTCTAACCTTAGAAAGAAAGATAATTTTCCTGGCTTGTTACATGTATTAATCTTCAATCTGCTCATGTAAATAGTTTTCCTGGCTAGTTACAGGTATTAATCTACAATTGGTCGTCCACAAATAGTTTTCCTGACTTGCTACAGGTATTAATATGGGACTTGTTTTTGTCAGTCGTGAGATAGTTGTCTTGGCTGGTTTTAGGTAGAAATCTCTGACCTTAGAAAGAAAGATAGCTTTCCTGGCTTGTTACTGGTATTATTCTTCAATCTGTTCATGTAGATAGTTTTCCTGGCTTGTTACAAGTATTAATATACAGTCGGTCATCCACAAATAGTTGTCCTGGCTTGTTACAGGTATTAATCTGGAACTTAATTTTGTCGGTCGTTAAGATAGTTATCCTGGATCATTTCCGGTATTAATCTATGACCTTAGAAAGAAAGATAGTTTTCCTAGCTTGTTACAAGTATTAATCATCAATATGCTCATGTAGATAGTTTTCCTGGCTAGTTAAGGGTGTTAATCAACAATCGGTCATCCACAAATAGTTGTCCTAGCTTGTTACAAGTATTAATCTGGAACTTTTTTTAGTCGTTCATTAGGATAGTTGTCCTGTCTGGATTCAGGTATTAATCTCTCACCTAAGAAAAGGAAAGATAGTTTTACTGGCTTGTTACAGGTATTAATCTTCAATCTGCTCATGAAGATAGTTTTTCTGGCTGGTTACAGGTATTAATCTATAGTGATTTTTCCATAGATAGTTGTCCAAGTTTGTTACAGGTATTAATCTGGAACTTAATTTTGTTGGTCGTTGAGATAGTTGTCCTGGCTGGTTTCAGGTATTAATCTCTGACCTTAGAAAGAAAGATAGTTTTCCTGGCTTGTTTAATGTATTAATCTTCAATCTGCTCATGAAGATAGTTTTCCTGGCTAGTTATAGGTATTAATCTACAATCGGTCGTCCACAGATAGTTGTCCTAGCTTGTTACAATTATTAATCTGGAACTTGTTTTTGCTGGTCGTGAGATAGTTGTCCTGGCTGGTTTCAGGTATTAATCTCTGACCTTAGAAAGAAAGGTAGTTTTCCTGGCTTGTTATAGGTATTAATCTTCAATTTGTTAATGTAGATAGTTTTCCTGGCTTGTTACAGGTATTAATATATAGTCGGTCGTCCACAGATAGTTGTCCTGGCTTGTTAGAAGTATTAATGTGGAACTTAAGTTTGTCGATCGTTGAGATAGTTGTCCTAGCTGGTTTCAGATATTAATCTCTGACCTTAGAAAGAAAAATAATTTTCCTGGCTTGTTACAGGTATTAATCTTCAATCTGCTCATGTAGATAGTTTTCCTGGCTAGTTACAGGTATTAATCTACAATCGGTCCCCCACAGATAGTTTTCCTGACTTGTTACAGGTATTAATCTGGAACTTGTTTTTGTGAGTCATTGAGATAATTGTCCTGTCTGGTTTCAAGTGTTAATATAAGACCTAAGAGAAAGAAATATAGTTTTCCTGGCTTGTTACATATATTAATCTTCAATCTGCTCATGTGGATAGTTTTCCTGGCTTGTTACAGGTTTCAATCTATAATCGATCGTCCACAGATAGTTGTTCTGGCTTGTTACAGGTATTAATCTGGAACTTAATTTTGTCGGTCATTGAGATAGTTGTCCTGTCTGGTTTCAGGTATTAATTTATGACCTAAGAGAAAGAAAGATAATTTTCCTGGCTTGTTCTATGTATTAATCTTAAATCTGCTCATGTAGATAGTTTTCCTGGCTTGTTACAGGTATTAATCTACAGTCGATCGTCCACAGATAGTTGTCCTGGCTTGTTACATTTATTAATCTGGAACTTAATTTTGTCGGTCGTTGAGATAGTTGTCCTGGCTGGTTTCAGGTATTAATCTCTAACCTTAGTCCGAAAGATAATTTTCCTGGCTTGTTACATGTATTAATATTTAATATGCTCATGTAGATAGTTTTCCTGGCTAGTTACATGTATTAATCTACAGTCGATCGTCCACAGATAGTTGTCCTGGATTATTACATGTATTAATCTGGAACTAGTTTTTGTCAGTTGTGAGATAGTTGTCCTGGCTGGTTTTAGTTATTAATCTCGGACCATAGAAAGAAAGAGAGCTTTCCTGGCTTGCTACATGTATTAATATTCAATATGTTCATGTAGATAGTTTTCCTTCCTTGTTACAAGTAGTAATATATATTCGGTCATTGAGATAGTTGTCCTGTCTGGTTTCAGGTATTGATTTATGACCTAAGAGAAAGAAATAAAGTTTTCTTAACTTGTTACAGGTATTAATCTTCAATCTGCTCATGTAGATAGTTCTCCTGGCTTGTTGTATGTATTAATCTACAGTCGGTCGTCCACAGATAGTTGTCCTGGCTCGTTACAGGTATTAGTATATTAATTTTGTCGGTCGTTGAGATAGTTGTCCTATCTAGTTTCAGGTATTAATCTATGACCTAAGAGAAAGAAATAAAGTTTTCCTGACTTGTTACAGGTATTAATCTTCAATCTGCTCATGTAGATAGTTTTCCTGGCTTGTTACATGTATTAATCTACAGTCGATCATCCACAGATAGTTGTCCTAGCTTGTTACAGGTATTAATGTGGAACTCAATTTTGTCGATCATTAAGATAGTTGTCGTAGCTGGTTTCAGATATTAATCTCTGACCTTAGAAAGAAAGACAATTTTCCTGGCTAGTTACAAGTATTAATCTTCAATCTGCTCATGTAGATAGTTTTCCTGGCTAGTTACAGGTATTAATCTACAATCGGTCATCCACAGATAGTTGTCCTGACTTGTTACAGGTATTAATGTGGAACTTGTTTTTGTCGATCGTGAGAAAGTTGTCCTGGTTGGTTTCATGTATTAATCTCTGACCTTAGAAAGAAAGATAGTTTTCCTGGCTTGTTATGGGTATTAATATTCAATCTGTTCATGGAGATAGTTTTCCTGGCTTGTTACAGCTATTAATATATAGTCGGTCGTCCACAAATAGTTGTCTTGGCTTGTTACAAGTATTAATGTGGAACTTAATTTTGTCGATCGTTGAGATAGTTGTCCTAGCTGGTTTCAGATATTAATCTCTAACCTTAGAAAGAAAGATAATTTTCCTGGCTTGTTACAGGTATTAATCTTCAATCTACTCATGTAAATAGTTTTCCTGGCTAGTTAAAGGTATTAATCTACAATTGGTCGTCCACAAATAGTTTTCCTGACTTGCTACAGGTATTAATATGGAACTTGTTTTTGTCAGTCGTGAGATAGTTGTCTTGGCTGGTTTTAGGTAGAAATCTCTGACCTTAGAAAGAAAGATAGCTTTCCTGGCTTGTTACTGGTATTATTCTTCAATCTGTTCATGTAGATAGTTTTCCTGGCTTGTTACAAGTATTAATATACAGTCGATCATCCACAAATAGTTGTCCTGGCTTGTTACAGGTATTAATTTGGAACTTAATTTTGTCAGTCGTTAAGATAGTTATCCTGGATGGTTTCCGGTATTAATCTATGACCTTAGAAAGAAAGATAGGTTTCTTGGCTTGTTACAAGTATTAATCATCAATATGCTCATGTAGATGGTTTTCCTGGCTAGTTAAGGGTGTTAATCTACAATCGGTCGTCCACAAATAGTTGTCCTAGCTTGTTACAGGTATTAATCTGGAACTTTTTTTAGTCGTTCATTAAGATAGTTGTCCTGTCTGGATTCAGGTATTAATCTCTCACCTAATACAAAGAAAGATAGTTTTACTGGCTTGTTACAGGTATTAATCTTCAATCTGCTCATGTAGATAGTTTTTCTGGCTGGTTACAGGTATTAATCTATAGTGATTTTTCCATAGATAGTTGTCCAGGTTTGTTACAGGTATTAATCTGGAACTTAATTTTGTCGATCGTTGAGATAGTTGTCCTGGCTGGTTTCAGGTATTAATCTCTGACCTTAGAAAGAAAGATAGTTTTCCTGGCTTGTTAAATGTATTAATCTTCAATCAGCTCATGAAGATAGTTTTCCTGGCTAGTTACAGGTATTAATCTACAATCGGTCGTCCACAGATAGTTGTCCTAGCTTGTTACAGGTATTAATCTGGAACTTGTTTTTGCTGGTCGTGAGATAGTTGTCCTGGCTGGTTTCAGGTATTAATCTCTGACCTTAGAAAGAAAGATAGTTTTCCTGGCTTGTTATAGGTATTAATCTTCAATTTGTTCATGTAGATAGTTTTCCTGGCTTGTTATAGGTATTAATATATAGTCGGTCGTCCACAGATAGTTGTCCTGGCTTGTTAGAAGTACTAATGTGGAACTTAAGTTTGTCGATCATTGAGATAGTTATCCTAGCTGGTTTCAGATATTAATCTCTGACCTTAGAAAGAAATATAATTTTCCTGGCTTGTTACAGGTATTAATCTTCAATCTGCTCATGTAGATAGTTTTCCTGGCTAGTTACAGGTATTAATCTACAATCGGTCCCCCACAGATAGTTTTCCTGACTTGTTACATGTATTAATCTGGATCTTGTTTTTGTCAGTCTTTGAGATAATTCTCCTGTCTGGTTTCAGGTATTAATCTAAGACCTAAGAGAAAGAAATATAGTTTTCCTGGCTTGTTACATATATTAATCTTCAATCTGCTCATGTGGATAGTTTTCCTGGCTTGTTACAGGTTTCAATCTATAATCGATCGTCCACAGATAGTTGTTCTGGCTTGTTACAGGTATTAATCTGGAACTTAATTTTGTCAGTCGTTGAGATAGTTATCCTGTCTGGTTTCAGGTATTAATTTATGACCTAAGAGAAAGAAAGATAATTTTCCTGGCTTGTTCTATGTATTAATCTTCAATCTGCTCATGTAGATAGTTTTCCTGGCTTGTTACAGGTATTAATCTACAGTCGATCGTCCACAGATAGTTGTCCTGGATTATTACATGTATTAATCTGGAACTTAATTTTGTTGGTCGTTGAGATAGTTGTCCTGGCTGGTTTCAGGTATTAATCTCTAACCTTAGTACGAAAGATAATTTTCCTGGCTTGTTACATGTATTAGTATTTAATATGCTCATGTAGATAGTTTTCCTGGCTAGTTACATGTATTAATCTACAGTCGGTCGTCCACAGATAGTTGTCTTGGATTATTACATGTATTAATCTGGAACTTGTTTTTGTCAGTTGTGAGATAGTTGTCCTGGCTGGTTTTAGTTATTAATCTCGGACCATAGAAAGAAAGAGAGCTTTCCTGGCTTGCTACATGTATTAATATTCAATATGTTCATGTAGATAGTTTTCCTGGCTTGTTACAAGTATTAATATACATTCGGTCATTGAGATAGTTGTCCTGTCTGGTTTCAGGTATTGATTTATGACCTAAGAGAAAGAAATATTTTTCTTAACTTGTTACAGGTATTAATCTTCAATCTGCTCATGTAGATAGTTCTCCTGGCTTGTTGTATGTATTAATCTACAGTCGGTCGTCCACAGATAGTTGTCCTGGCTTGTTACAGGTATTAATATATTAATTTTGTCGGTCGTTGAGATAGTTGTCCTATCTGGTTTCAGGTATTAATCTATGACCTAAGAGAAAGAAATAAAGTTTTCCTGACTTGTTACAGGTATTAATCTTCAATCTGCTCATGTAGATAGTTTTCCTGGCTTGTTACATGTATTAATCTACAGTCGATCATCCACAGATAGTTGTCCTGGCTTGTTACAGGTATTAATGTGGAACTCAATTTTGTCGATCATTAAGATAGTTGTCGTAGCTGGTTTCAGATATTAATCTCTGACCTTAGAAAGAAAGACAATTTTCCTGGCTAGTTACATGTATTAATCTTCAATCTGCTCATGTAGATAGTTTTCCTGGCTAGTTACAGGTATTAATCTACAATCGGTCAACCACAGATAGTTGTCCTGACTTGTTACAGGTATTAATGTGGAACTTGTTTTTGTCAATCGTGAGAAAGTTGTCCTGGCTGGTTTTGGGTATTAATCTCTGACCTTAGAAAGAAAGATAACTTTCCTGGCTTGTTACAGTTATTAATATACAGTCGATCATCCACAAATAGTTATCCTGACTTATTACAAGTATTAATCTGGAACTTAATTTTTCGGTCGTTAAGATAGTTGTCCTGGCTGGTTTCCGGTATTAATCTTTAACCTTAGAAAGAAAGATAGTGTTCCTGGCTTGTTACAAGTATTAATCTTCAATATGCTCATGTAGATAGTTTTCCTGGCTAGTTACAGGGATTAATTTACAATCAATCATCCACATATAGTTGTCCTGGCTTGTTACATGTATTAATCTGGAACTTGTATTTGTTGGTCGTTGAGATAATTGTCCTATCTGTTTTCAGGTATTAATCTCTAACCTAAGAGAAATAAAGATAGTTTTACTGGCTTGTTACATGTATTAATCTTCTATCTGCTTATGTAGATAGTTTTTATGGCTTGTTACAGGTATTAATCTATAGTGAGTTGTCCACAAATAGTTGTCCAGGCTTGTTACAGGTGTTAATCTGGAACTTAATTTTGTTGGTCATTGAGATAGTTGTCCTGTCTGGTTTCAGGTATTAATCTTTGACCTAAGAGAAAGAAGGATAGTTTTCCTGGCTTATTATAGGTATTAATCTTCAATCTGCTCATGTAGATAGCTTTCCTGGCTTGTTATAAGTATTAATCTGAAACTTAATTTCGCTGGTCATTGAGATAGTTGTCCTGGATTGTTTCAAGTATTAATCTCTGACCTTAGAAAGAAAGATAGTTTTCTTGGCTTGTTACAGGTATTAATCTTCAATCTGCTCATGTAGATAGTTTTCTTGGCTAGTTACAAGTATCAATCTACAATTGGTCGTCCATAAATAGTTGTCTTGCCTTGTTACAGGTATTAATCTGGAATTTGTTTTTGTCGGTCATTGAGATAGTTGTCCTTTCTGGTTTCAGGTATTAATCTATGACCTAAGAGAAAGAAAGATAGTTTTCCTAACTTGTTACAGGTATTAATCTTCAATCTTCTCATGTAGATAGTTTTCCCGGCTTGTTACGGTTATTAATCTAAAGTCAGTCGTCCATAGATAGTTGTCTTGGCTCGTTACAAGTATTAATCTCTTAATTTTGTCGGTCGTTGAGATAGTTGTCCTGTCTGGTTTCAGGTATTAATTTATGACCTAAGAGAAAGAAATAAAGTTTTCTTAACTTGTTACAGGTATTAGTCTTCAATCTGCTCATGTAGATAGTTTTCCTGGCTTGTTGCATGTATTAATCTACAGTCGGTCGTCCACAGATAGTTGTCCTGGCTTATTACAGGTATTAATGTGGATCTCAATTTTGTCAGTCGTTGAGATAGTTGTCCTGGCTGGTTTCAAATATTATTCTTTGACCTTAGAAAGAAAGACAATTTTCCTGGCTAGTTACATGTATTAATCTTCAATCTTCTCATGTAGATAGTTTTCCTGGCTAGTTACAGGTATTAATCTACAACCGGTCATCCACAGATAGTTGTCCTGACTTGTTACAGGTATTAATCTGGGACTGGTTTTTGTCGGTTGTGAGATAGTTGTCCTGGCTGGTTTTTGGTATTAATCTCTGACCTTAGAAAGAAAGATAGCTTTCCTGGCTTGTTATACGTATTAATCTTCAATCAGTTCATGTAGATATTTTTCCTTGCTTGTTACCAGTATTAAAATACAGTCGGTCATCCACAAATAGTTGTCGTGGCTTGTTACATGTATTAATCTGGAACTTAATTTGGTCGGTCGTTAAGATAGTTGTCTTGGATGGTTTTCGGTTATAATATCTAACCTTAGAAAGAAAGATAGTTTTCCTGGCTTGTTACATGTATTAATCTTCAATATGCTCATGTAGATAGTTTTCCTGGCTAGTTACAGGTATTAATCTACAATCGATCGTCCACAGATAGTTGTCCTGACTTGTTACAAGTATTAATTTGGAACTTGTTTTTATCGGTCTTTGAGATAATTGTCTTGTCTGGTTTTAGGTATTAATCTCTGACCTAAGAGAAAGAAAGATAGCTTTCCAGGCTTGTTACAGGTATTAATATTCAATCTGCACATGTAGATAGTTTTTCTGGGTTGTTACAGGTATTAATCTATAGTGATTTATCCATAGATAGTTGTCCATGCTTGTTACAGGTATTAATCTGGAACTTAATTTTGTCGATCATTGAGATAGTTGTCCTGTCTGGTTTCAGGTATTAATCTCTGACCTAAGTGAAAGAATGATAGTTTTCCTAGCTTGTTATAGGTATTAATCTTCAATCTTCTCATGTAGATATTTCTCCTGGCTTGTTACTGGTATTAATTTATAGTCGTTCGACCATAATAGTTTTCCTGGCTTGTTACAAGTATTAATCTGGAACTTAATTTTGTCGGTCGTTGAGATAGTTGTCCTGTCTGGTTTCAGGTATTAATATCTGACCTAAGAGAAAGAAAGATAATTTTCCTGGCTTGTTACAGGTATTAATCTTTAATCTTCTCATTTAGATAGTTTTCCTGGCTTATTAAAAGTATTAATCTACAGTCGATCGTCCACAAATAGTTGTCGTGGCTTGTTACAAGTATTAATCTGGAACTTAATTTTGTCGATCATTGAGATAGTTGTCCTGGCTGGTTTCAAGTATTAATCTCTAACCTTATAAAGAAAGATAGTTTTCTTGGCTTTTTACATATATTAATCTTCAATCTGCTCATGTAGATAGTTTTCTTGGCTAGTTACAGGTATTAATCTACAATCAGTCGTCCATAAATAGTTGTCCTGGATTGTTACAGGTATTAATATGGAACTTAATTTTGTCGATCGTTAAGATAGTTGTCTTGGGTGGTTTCTTGTATTAATCTCTTACCTTAGAAAGAAAGATAGTTTTCATGGCTTGTTACAGGTATTAATCTTCAATATGCTCATGTAGATTGTTTTCCTGGCTTGTTACAAGTATTAATCTACAGTCGATCGTCCACAGATAGTTGTCCTAGCTTATTAAAGATATTAATCTTGAACTTGTCTTTGTCGGTCGTTGAGATAGTTGTCTTGTCTGGTTTCAGGTATTAACCTCTGAACTAAGAGAAAGAAAGTTAGTTTTACTAGGTTGTTACACGTATTAATCTTCAATATGCTAATGTAGATAGTTTTTCTGGCTTGTTATAGGTATTAATCTATAGTGAGTTGTCCATAGATATTTGTCCAGGCTTGTTACAGGTATTAATCTGGAAATTAATTTTGTCGGTCGTTGAGATAATTGTCCTGTCTGGTTTCAGGTATTAATCTCTGACCTAAGAGAAAGAAAGATAGTTTTCCTAGCTTGTTATAGGTATTAATATTCAATCTGATCATGTAGATAGTTCCCCTGTGTTGTACCCCAAAATTTCCCCTCTCCTTTTATCAACATTTCTCATCACAAGGCTCTTGGAACTCAAGATCAAGCTAGGGTTTGCTTTGCTCAAGACACCTCCTTGCACTATTGACCTAAATTAGGGTTTGAGTTTGCACAGGGATTTTTTGACCTAAAATGACAAAAGTGACTTTCATACTTCATGTTGGACTCATAAGTTTGTCCATACCAAGTTTTAAGCCTTGGATCAAATTTTTGCCCAGTCAATTGGACAGTTGACCTAAAAATCAATTGTATTGGGGAAAAGTCAATTGTGGCCAATTTACAGTCAAACCTCATGAATTTTGACCCACATCAACATTATGAACTCATATGAACCATTTGATCAAGTTTGGACCACAATTCCACAAGAAATTTGATCAGATCACCAAAAGGGCAAAATGGTCATTTTTAGGTTTTTGACTGTACAAAGGCAATTTTTGACTGTTTGAACTAGCCAATGGCAAACTAAGCTCAACCATATACTCAAGGAATGAATTTTATCATCTTGACCTATTCAACAAGTTCAAAAGATCTCAAATGCATAGGATTGACAAATGAATTTTTTCAGTCAACTGATCAAAATTTGACTATACACTGAAAAGTCAAACTTTGACTTTTTGGTCAAAATCAAGTGCCAAGGGTCATTTTTCATCAAGATGTGTCAAATTATGAAACTTGTTCATCAAGAAACCCAAAATTGCAAATTAGGGTTTGAAATTGAAAAAAATTCATAACTTAGAATTTTTCTAAGTTATGAAATTTTCTTAATTTTTCCTAACTTTGTCCCCCATTTTCACCAAGATGAAAATGGATTAAAACAAAACTTACAACATCAAATTTGTAGTCCATCACAAAGTCTACAACTTTTATTCACATAGTTTTCTTAAAAGAAGCTTGGATCTCAAGTTATGATTTTTGGAACAAGGGTCCCTAAAACTTTTAACTTAGAGAAATTTTGCCCTAGTTTAGGTAGGATTTTGACCCATCTTCTTGACCATTTTTCACATAGTTACACTTGGCGTATCAAGTTGCATTTCAAAGATGGATTATAGTACATTTTGCAAGCTTTCCAAATTGTCCAAGAACTCCTCAAACACATTTGTGGTTAGGGAGAATCGAATGCTTGAAGTTGGCAAAAACTCACTTTGTAACCATGGCCAATACATGTTCATACCAAGTTGCAAATCTGACCAAACTAGCTTAGTACATAATTACAAGTCTCTAAACCCTTCAACACTAAAAAATTGAATGAAAATACATTAGTTAGAGGCATTGTCCTGATCAAGGGAGTATTATACATTGAATAATTCCATTTTGGGCATAAAGATGGCACTTCCATTTTCATAAAGCATAACTTTTGCAAAGTTGTTTTTCTTGAGCTTTGAACTTCTTTCTTTGTAGCAAACAAGTTCCACAAACTTAGGCAAAGGTATAAGAAGTTGGTGCATGCTTGGAGATAGCCTGTACAGGCCTATCTCATTTCACTTCAAACTTTTCTTTCAAAATAAGTCAAATGGCCAAAAGTCCATAACACACACATCTGATATATTGAACTCAAGCAAAATTTTGAAACAAGTTTCTCACATCCTAGTAAGCCAAAAACACGAGCCCTTCATCCCTCAAAGACCCTTAAGCACAAAATCTTCATTTCTGCCCAAAACGGGGCCAGTTCTGCAAATCACAAGCCACAACCAAATCCCCTCGTGCGTTTTGTCCCAAATCACTTCAAACACATTCTAAACAATACACCTAAGCTGTCCAGACCATTCACAAGCTACTGTAACTCCATTTACACATATCACCATTTTTGCTTTGAAGCTTTGCAGGTTGAGTTCTATGGAGAGATTCAGGCCATTTCAAAACAAACTAAGCATTGGGAAAGGTTTAGGGAACATCAAGCAAGCTCAAAAGAACCTCAGGCCTCACTGAAAGTTGCTGCATTGCCCTACTCGTGTCCAGCTGAAATAGGTTTTTCATGAATTTCTATATCTCTATTTAGGAACATTTAGCCTTAGGTTTGTGAATAAAAGATGTTGTACTCATTTCCCTGAAACCATACATATGCTTAGTTTTCATTTATATTAATCGTGCTAGGAGAATTTCATCCATGAACTTTCTGAAAAATCTAGGTTAGAAATTAGGGCCAGAGAAATTCTCTCTGGTCTTTGAGAGTTAGATTTAATGCTTTATATGGTTAGATTCGTGTTTAAATTCTAAACAAGTTTGATGTTGTAAGTTTTGGCAAAAAGTCACAATTCCAGGATGTTCAAAGATGGATACAGGGCGCGCGTTTTTCTGTTTGTCACAAGGAAGAAGATGAAGTATGGGCTGGGCCTGGCTTTCTTGCTTCCAACACCTCCCAACCTACTTTTCACACCCCCTGGCCCATTTCTTAGTATTTTTATTATTTTTACATTTTAATTTAATTTCTGACTTTATTATTTTATTTCCAAACATAAAAAATGCCTAAAAAATATTTTCATAAATTTTTACATTTATTTGGTATTTATTTTAATTATTTCTAACATTAAAATATTTAAATATTTTATATTGTTTATTAAAACTTGAAAAATAATGTAAAAAAATACTTTTATTTTCAGTTCTTATTTTATTCACATTTGAAAATATTTTCTTGAAATATATGCATTTTTTGTAAATATTTTATTTTATTTTTATACACACTTAACATTTTTAATATATATATATATATATATATATATATATATATATATATATATATATATATATATATATATATATATATATATATATATATATATATATATATATATATATATATATATATATATATATATATATATATATATATATATATATATATATATATATATATATACTTTTATTTTATTTAATACTTAGAAATAAAACACAAAAATATTACATTTTTACTTTTATTATTATTTTATACTAAAAAACATTTTTTTATAATATATTCTTATTTTTGTACATATTAATATATTTTGTATATAAATAATATAATTTTATTTTCTTTAAGGAGAATTAGGGTTTACCCTAAAAATAAATAAAATTAACTTTTTTTATTTTAATTCTTTACATTTCTTTCCATTAAAAAATACTTTGCATACATGAAAACTTTTTTTTGCATAATACATTTGTATTTAATATTTGTTCATTTTGTTTAAATATTGTACATTTAAATATTGATTGCATTTGATATTCAATTTGGATGTAATAGTAATTAGGGTTTTATATTTCTTGTCAAATATCCCCTATTCAAATTTGTACCCCCTCCCTATATCAAAGTTGTAATAGCTTAGATTTATTTTTACGCACTTAAATGCTTTCAATTATGCCATGATTAGAATTAGGGTTTGTATGCAAAATCAAAACCAACAAATAGTTTGACCTAATCAAAGACAAAAATGCATGAAAAAACAAACACAATGCACACTTGCACCCCTAGAGTTACAATCCACTTGTTGCCTTCAAAATGGGCCATGGTATGCATGTTAAGTACTTTGGCAAAACAAAAGTAACAAAACAAAAGATCATAGTCCCTCGATGACGCTATCTTGGTTGCCTAAACAAAAATGATCAAGTCCCTCAAGAAAATTGCCAAAAATACTTGACACAATTGCTATCATGGTCTATACGATGACCCGCGCCTGTCCCGTTTAACATCCTAACACAAGGTTGTTCACCAAATACAATGGTGAAGCAACACTGTTAAAAGGGTTAAAAACATAAAAAATATATTTGAGTAAAATAGGGTAGATAGCTCTTAGTTACTTGATCAAAAGCTTGCAAAAACATCCTTGCTATTTTCAAACACACTTCACCACACAATTTCAAAACCCTACTTTCAAATGTTGAAAACTTTTCAAAAGACAAAAACACCTTTGTATACATTCAAACAAGAATCATTACAAAGGTTGCCACAACGATGGCCTCTTTTCAAAACATCTTTCAAAACCACACACAAAGCACCATTTCAAACAATTGAAAAGCAAAGCAAGTGATCTAAACAAGTAACTAAGAGCCCATGGATAACCATGGATAGAAAGGGTGCTAATACCTTCCCTTTCTATAATCTACTCCCTGAACCCGAGAAAACATCTCAAAGGTCTTTCCTATGCTTTTTGACCTTTCCTTAGGATAAAATAAAAAGTCGGTGGTGACTCTTGCTAAACCGAAACATTTGCGAACACAAACACAAAACCTCAAGTCAGTTCTCCCACCGTATCACAGAACTGGCGACTCTGCTGGGGAATACTTTAAAAGTGGAGTAACCTTAGGGCTTAGATGACCTTTGCATGCTTATCTTGATTGCTTTGATTGCTTTACATTTGGTTCTCTTGTTTGGGCTTGAAATCCTCTACCCGGATTTAGGAAACATTCATAGGTAAATAGCAATACGTTGTGGAAACTGTGCGGGGTATACCGACATGGTTGAAGCAATAGCTATATTAGTGCGACATATTTGTGAGTACCGGTAGCCTTTGAGTCAATCAAAGAGAATACAGGGCCGCTGAGTGATGTCATGAAGCACTAGTGAACTCTTATAACCTTACTTGACCATCTTGGCCTTTTATTAGGAGTAGTGAGATGACCGGCTTTGGTGCAGTCCGAAGTTGGTAGATACTCGATACTACATTCATTGAGGGTTGTTTTCTTGGAATATTTTGGTCTCCAGTTAAGTGGCTAAACCAAAACAATGAACACAAAAAATAATCCAATGATATTGAGCTCCTTAGAACCCGGTTACTATTTATAGGACTGGTTTGAGCCAACTAACTTCAAGAGGGTACTTACCTATGAAACCTCATGCAAGCCTGAAACTAGGGTTTTCTGTGACTTGCTTGTACATGTGCTTGTGCATACATCATGAACATCATAAAGCATCATATGCATCCACTAACCATTTCAAGGGTTTGGATATTCATCTTTGTTCTTGTTTTGTAGGTCATGGAATCTCTTCGCAGGAAAACAATACAAGTCAACCTTGTGAGAATCCCTCCTCAACTCAAGGAGCTTACTTCCAAGATTCCAGAGAATTCTATCTTCAGTGAAAGACATGGTAGACTTCTCAACTTGGTCAACTCCAACATTGAAGAAGACATAGTGAAAGTTCTTTTCCAGTTCTTTGATCCCCTACACCACTGTTTCACATTCCTTGATTACCAACTAGTACCCACTTTGGAGGAATTTTCTCAACTCTTGAGAATGCCTATTCTTCATCAACTACCCTACAACGGTACGGAAAAAGAACCAAAGCCTGAAGATGTTGCTCAAGCATTACACTTGCAACCATATGATATCAAAGGACATTGGGAAACCAGAAGTGGTGTCAAGGGTTTCTTGGCAAAGTTTCTGTTTGAGAAGGCACAAGACTGCTGGAACTCTCTAGATCTACAAGCCTTTGAAGAGATTGTAGCACTCCTCATCTATGGGTTGGTCTTGTTCCCAAACCCTGATCAGCTTATAGATGTGAATGCTGTCAAGATTTTCATATCCCGGAATCCCGTGCCTACATTTCTTGGGGACATCCTACACTCATTTTACACACGAACAATGAGGAAAAGAGGTGTTCTCATGTGCTTTACTCCTCTCCTAGCAAGGTGGTTTATTTCTCACCTTCCACAATCAGTTTTGAAGAATGAGCAGGGTTTAAGGTGGTCGCAACGGTTGATGACCCTCACACATTCTGATGTCCATTGGTGTTCTCGGTCCAGAGATAATGTCATCATCATTGATCATTATGGGGAATTCCCTAATGTCCCACTACTTGGCATTAGGGGAGGCATTACCTACAACCCTTGTTTAGCTCTAAGACAGTTTGGATATGCTAGAAGGGATGGTCCTCATGACATGCTGATTCCTGACTTAGTTTTTGACTTCGACAACGACGTGTAAGGATTTTGACAAAGATTCATCAGAGCTTGGAGGATGCCCAACAAATTGGATAGTAAGACACTGGGGCACAAGAATTCCATCCCCCTTGAGCCTTATCTCAAGTGGGTACGAACCCACGCCCAGAATCTTATGATGCCATATCCTCACATTCTCCCCGTGATCAAAGAGCCTGTTATGGAAGGAGAGGTTCCATACACCCTCCTACATCCAGACATGCCAACATCATGGGAAGAATTGCAAAAGAGTTGGATCCAACTCAAGGAAGAACAAAATACTTTTGAAGCCAGCTTCTATGCTAGTGAGAAGAAGGTTTTGGAGCTTACCCGCCGACTTCACGAGGAGGAAACTTTCAACACTTACATCACACCAAAGAGTATGCGCAATGACTTTTTACATTAAGAATTTTGTAATATTTTGCCCATGGGGCACTTATGTACTAACAAATTTCTTCTTAATATGACATGTGTTCTTTTTGTTTGCAACAAATTTGAATTTCCGAATCCTTGAATGCATTACATGAATAACATACCATTCATCATATGCATAAACAGGTCTTCGCACCAGGTTTCCTTATCTTTCTGCTGTTTATTTCAGCAAGATGGATTTGGAGCAGACGGTTAAGGATCTGCAAACACATAATTCTCAATTCCAGCAACTCCTCATGACCTTAGCAAAGGGTCAAGAGGACCTCAAAGTACTGTTGGAGAAAAATAAAGAGAAAAAGAAGAAAAGGCCCGGGGTAGCCACTTTTGGAAGAAGGTTTGAAATCAATGCTAGAAAAGTTCTCGAGTTCCCCTCAATGTCTGATGAAGGGGCTGGTAAAGGAAAAGGAGCTGCGGTACTTTCTGAATCTGAGGTTGAAGAGGAAGAAGAGGAAGAGGATGAAGACTACTCCGAACAGCAATATCCTCCGACGGATGATAAATATAAAAATCTTGAGGATCAATTGGCAGCCATGGAGTTGCAGAGAGTACCTGGTTTAGATTTCGAAGAACGAGGGTTGGTCGCTGGGATCGTCATTCCTCCCAAATTCAAAGTACCAACATTTGCTAAGTATGACGGTCTGACCTGCCCAAAGATGCATTTGAGATCATATGTCAGAAAGATCCAACCCCACTCATCTGATAAAGACCTCTGGGTACACTTTTTTCAAGACAGTTTATCAGGCACACAATTGGACTGGTTCTATCAACTTGAGAGATCGGAGGTTCATAAATGGGAAGACTTAGCTGCTGCTTTCTACCGTCAATACTAATACAATGTCGATCTGGCGCCCACTCGTACTCAGCTACAAAGTATGGGAATGGCTTCTAATGAGGGATTTAAAGAGTATGCCCAGAAATGGCGTGATCTGGCTGGAAGGGTGCAGCCACCATTGTCGGATAGAGAGCTGGTTGACATATTTTTAGGGACCCTGTCTGGCCCTTTCTTCAATCATTTAATTGGGAGTTCCTCCGCGAGATTCACCGAATTAATTTTGACCGGTGAAAGGGTCGAGGCCGGCATTAAAAGTGGTAAGATTCAGAAAGATACCTCCGCGTCCACTGCCATTAAGAAGACCTTCCCAGCTAAGAAGGAAGCCTCTGCTGTTTATTCTCAGAAAAATCAAGGAAGGGGAGAGAGACGACCAACTGTAGGGGCTGTGATGATCCAAAACTCTTCAAATGATCAACCTCGCAGCAATCAACCAAGATCTATTCAGCCACGGGGAGAAAGACCACAACGACAGTTCACCCGAATCAACATGACACCAGCTCAAGTACTACCTCATTTGCTAAAGCTGAATCTTACCAATTTAAAGGAAGCGCCAAAGAACCCTAATACTTCTTCTCCATATTACCACTCCAATGCAAAACGTGCTTACCACTCTGACAGTGTAGGGCATGATACCAATAACTGTTGGGCGCTTAAGAACAAAATCCAAGACCTGATAGACGCTAAGGAGGTAGAGTTTGATGCTCCTGAGAAGCCCAACATGATATCCGCTCTGATGCCCAAGCACGGTCATAATGTTCATACCGTTATGGAAGACCTTCATGTTACCAATGTTGCTGACCTTTTGACTCTGTTACCAGTGATTAAAGTGAATTTGATGAGAGCCGGGATATATCCAGGTTGTGGAAAAGACTGTTACTTTTGTTTAAACATACGAGTTGACTACCCAATGTTGAAATCAGGTATCCAACACCTGATGGATACCCAAGAGATACTCTTCCAAAAGACTCCTGTTGATACCTTCACTCCTGTTACTCCTACTACTTTTGCTACTTCAACCAATGACATTGCAATATAACCATCTCCGACAATATTCCCAAGGCTTGCAAAAGGCCTGTCAAGATTACGCCTGATCCTAAGTTTGTGCCGTTAAAAATCACCATGCCGGGGCCTGTCCCGTATCAATCTAACAAGACGATACCATGGAACTACGGAGGAGAAATCTTCTATCATGGTATCAAACATATTGAATCAGTCCAAGAGAGCTCTGATGATAAAACCCCTGATATAGGGAACATTGCAGGAACAAGCAAGATAACTCGCAGCGGACGGATTTTTTCTCCGGAGATTGCTCCCCCTTGAGCAGTCTTCGGACCCTCGAAAGCTTCTGTGCCTGTTAAGCCATCTGTGCAAGGCCCGGTAATTGAAGAAATTGATGTACCTGAAGTTAAATCCTCTGATGCTACTGCCGATAAGGGTAAGGGGATACTAGAAACGCCTGTCAGGATGAAGGCTCAGACTGTGGTAATCCCCGAAACCACCCAGAAAGAGATGGAAGAAATCTTAAAAATAATAAAAAAAGCGACTACGACGTCGTGGAACAGCTAGGGCAGACCCTTTCCAAAATATCCATGTTGGCTCTTCTACTCTGCTCTGAGGCCCATGCTAAGGCCCTGATCAAATTTTTAAAGACGGCACACGTGCCTCAAGAAACTTTGGCTGACCAGTTTCAAGAGTGCGTGGCCAGCCTCACTGCTGATAATGGCCTTGGATTTTCTGATGCTGATCTGACCCCCAAGGGAAGGAAGCACAACGACGTGCCACATGTCTCAGTTGAATGCAGGGGAACCACCCTTGCCCATGTCTTAGTTGATACCGGTTCATCCTTGAATGTACTACCGAAGAAAGCGTTAGACTGATTTGACTGCGAAGGATTAACCCTCAAACCCAGTAACATCGTTGTTAGAGCCTTCGACGGTTCTAAGAGGATGGTTCATGGGGAAGTGGACATTCCTATCAAAGTGGGCACCAAGATTTTCAACTCTACCTTTTACGTGATGGACATCCGTCCCTCATATTCGTGCTTATTAGGAAGGCCATGGATCCACTATGCTGGGGCAGTTACCTCCTCTTTACACCAAATGCTGAAGTATCCTATTCAGGGTAAGATTATAACGGTGCACGACGAGGAAGAATACATGATAAGTCACCTCAACTCCTTCCTCTATGTGGAGTTGGATGGCGAATTCATAGAAACGCCTTTCCAACATTTTGAGGAAGTTTCTCCTGAGGTTGCAATTGCGAAGACAATGGTTGATGTGCCTATCATTCCCAAGCATGTGTCTAGGATGGCATCTCTCAAGGACGCAGAGGCTGTAATCAAAGAAGGAAGGAGTACAGTGTGGGGGCAACTTCCTGATTTTCCCTATAAGATGGACAAGTTCGGACTAGGTTTTACTGCTGCTGGCCAGAAAGCTATGCGTCGCTCCAAGGCTGGAGGACCACCCGTCAAAATCACTCACCATGGAATTAATGCCTTAGAAGATGATGATGAAGAGGACAACTTTGAAGATTGGATCTTTTCAACCGTCGAAGGGGGATTAAGCAACTGGGAAGCAAAGGATTTTATTCCCATCACCTTCATCAACCAGTAATTTATCTTTGAACAATTTCCTATTTTGGTCTGTAATAACTAAACAATTCGTACACTATTTTCACCTTATGCCTTGCCCGGGGCATATAGGTCCATTTGTAAGGGTTTTATTTTCTTCATCATCATATGCCATGTTTTAATGAATCATTGGATGTTTTCATTTATAAATTGTTGTGTTCATTTTCTCTCTTTTTGCATTTTTTAAGGATGGCTATCCCTTACACACACCCACACTCACAAATGCAGGTACCCATCCACTCCGGATTCCATGGGTGACTATTTTGCTTTAGCCTTCGGTAACTATGAAGATTTGGTCAATCATGCTGAGTACGAAGATGATGAAGACTGTGAAGTGCCGGGAGAGTTAGCCAGGCTTTTGCAACAAGAAGAGAGGGCTATTATGCCCCATGAAGAGTTGCTAGAAACCATCAACTTGGGAACAGAGGAAGACAAGAAAGAAGTAAAGGTGGGTGCCAACTTGGAACCAAGTGTCAAAAAGCGTCAAGTGCAATTGTTGAACGAATATGTTGAGATCTTTTCCTGGTCCTAAGAAGACATGCCGGGATTAGACACATATATTGTGGTTCACCATCTCCCTACAAGAGAAGACTGTCCACCGATCAAACAAAAGGTCCGCCGAATGAGACCCGACATGTCTGAGAAGATCAAAGCTGAGGTAATGAAGCAATTCAATGTTGGCTTTCTGGCTGTTATTTCCTATCCATAATGGGTTGCTAACATCGTGCCCGTACCTAAGAAGGACGACAAAGTCAGAATGTGTGTGGACTATCGGGATTTAAACAGGGCTAGCCCCAAAGACGATTTTCCACTACCACATATCGACATCATGGTTGACAATACAGCTCAACACAAGGTATTTTCCTTCATGGATGGATTCTCGGGATACAACCAGATCAAAATGGCCCCCGAGGACATGGAGAAAACTACTTTTGTCACGCAATGGGGTACCTTCTGCTACAAAGTGATGCCATTCGGACTGAAGAATGTCCGGGCAACCTATCAACGTGCTATGGTAGCTTTGTTTCATGACATGATACATCATGAGATTGAGGTTTATGTAGACGACACGATAGCGCGATCACAGACAGAAGAGGAACACCTTGATCATCTTCAAAAGTTGTTTGCCAGGCTGAAGGATTATAAGCTCAGACTAAACCCAAGCAAGTGCACCTTTGGAGTCAGGTCCGGTAAACTTTTGGGATTTATCGTCAGCAACAAAGGCATTGAGGTTGATCCTGCTAAAGTAAAGGCTATACAAGAAATGCCTGCCCCCCGCACTGAAAAGGAGGTTAGAGGATTCTTGGGACGATTAAACTATATCGCAAGGTTCATCTCTCACCTGACATCTACCTGTGAGCCAATTTTCAAACTGTTGAAGAAAGATCAGGTAGTTGAATGGAACAACGATTGTCAAGTTGCTTTTGATAAGATCAAGGAGTATTTACTGGAACCTCCCATTTTGATGCCACCCGTCGAAGGAAGGCCGTTAATCATGTATCTGACTGTTTTGGATAACTCAATATGGTGCGTACTGGGCCAACATGACGAGTCTGGCCGAAAAGAGCATGCCATTTATTACCTTAGCAAAAATTTTACCGACTGTGAGACCCGCTACTCACTGCTCGAGAAAACTTGCTACGCTTTGGTATGGGCTGCTCGCGGGCTAAGGCAGTATATGTTGACTCATACCACTTTGCTGATTTCCAAAATGGATCCAATCAAGTATATCTTCGAGAAGCCTGCTTTATTTGGAAGAATCGCTAGATGGCAAATGATCCTGACCGAGTATGATATCCAGTATACTACCCAAAAAGCTATAAAGGGGACTGTACTAGCTGACCATCTAGCTCATCAAGCCGTCGAAGATTACCAATCTATGAGATTCGACTTCCCTGACGAGGACATCATGACATTGGACAACATTGAAGGTAACAGACCGTATAGAGGACCTGAACAAGGATCTCGATGGACTCTGTACTTTGATGGTGCTTCAAATGCACTTGGCAACGATATCGGTGCAATACTCATTTCTCCGGAAGGTTGCCATACACCTTTCATTGCCCGACTTTGCTTCAGCTGCACCAACAACATGGCTGAATATGAAGCTTGCATCTTTGGTCTCAAGGCTGCTATAGACTTGGGAATCAAATCTTTGGTTGTATTTGGGGACTTGACTTTGGTTATCAGTCAAGTCAAAGGAGAGTGGGACACTAAACATCCTAATCTTATCCCATACAAAGAACACGTCTTGACATTGTTGCCTCATTTCAAGCAGATTACTTTCGAGCACTTCCCGCGAGAAGAGAATCAGCTAGCAGATGCTCTGGCTACAATGTCATCCATGTTTAAACTCAACTGGGATAATGAGGCTCCCCAAATCACCATCGAGCGAATGGACGAACCTGCGCACTGTTATGAGATTAATACCGAAGAAGTAGTGGAACACCCCTAGTTTCATGAAATCAAAAGGTATCTCTAGACCAGAGAATATCCTGAAGGAGCTTCAGTCAATGAAAAAAAGTTCTTAAGGAGATTTGCAGCCAAGTTCTTCCTAAGAAATGGCATCCTTTATAAGCGCAACCATGATTGTGTTCTACTTCGTTGCATGGACAAGATTGGAGCAGAGTTGATCTTGACTGAAATACATAGTGGCACATTTGGCACCCACTTGAGCCGACATACGATGGCTAAGAAGATTCTAAGGGTAGGCTACTACTGGTCTACCATGGAAGCTGATTGTCATCAACATTCCCGTACTTGCCACAAATGCCAAGTCTACACCGACAAGGTACATATTCCTCCTGTTCCTCTCAACGTTCTAACAGCTCCTTGGCCATTCGTAATGTGGGGCATTGACATGATTGGGGAGATCAAGCCTACGACATCCAATGGACATCGCTTCATCTTGGTCGCTATTGATTACTTCACCAAATGGGTCGAAGCAACTTCCTACGCCTCAGTTACAAAGAATGTGGTTGCCCGATTCATCAAGCAGAACCCCATATGTCGGTATGGTATCCCTAACAGGATCATCACAGACAACAATACAAATTTGAACAACACTATGATCACCGCTCTGTGCGAGCAGTTCAAGATTTTTCATCATAATTCATCTCCCTATCGGCCGAAGATGAACGGTGCTGTTGAAGCCGCGAACAAAAATATCAAGAAGATCATTCAAAAGATGACAGTCACCTACAAGGACTGGCATGAGATGTTACCGTTTGCTCTGCATGGATATCGTACCACAACACGTACTTTAACAGGGGCAACCCCCTTCTCTTTGGTTTATGGCATGGAAGTTGTTTTACCTATGGAAGTTCAAATTCCTTCCTTGAGGATTATGAAGGATGCCAGTTTGAGTGAAGACGATTGGATTCAGACCCGGCTTGATCAACTTAACTTGATCGACGAGAAACAACTTACTGCTGTTTGTCATGGTCAGACGTACCAAAAACGGATGATCAAGGCTTTCAACAAGAAAGTCAGGCGTCAAGTATATCAAGTCCGAGATCTTGTAATCAACCGGATCATCTTGCCGCAAAGTGATCCCAGGGGCAAGTGGACTCCTACTTACGAAGGACCATTTGTGATCAAGAGCATCTTTTCTGGTGGGGCAATGATTCTGACCACTATGGACGCTGACGACCTGCCGCACCCTGCAAACGCAGACATATTCAAAAGATACTACGCACAAAATGACCCGACAAGTTGAAAACCCGAAAGGGCAACTTGGGCAAAAATGGGCATCCCGGTGAATCAAAAACCCGAAAGGGCGGTTCAGGCAAAAATTAGGGATAAACAAAAAAATCCGTACACCCGGGAAGTTGAAAACCCGAAAGGGCGACTTGGGAAAAAAAGGGTTTCCCGGTGGATCCAAAACCTGAAAGGGCGGTCCAGGAAAAAGTTAGGGAATTAAAGCGTATGATTATGTCTCGTCGGATCACTTTAAGAACAATCTCTTCACCAACAAGCTCCAAGCTTCTGATCAATCCAATCATCGGCAGACGAAACAGTGAATGGACAAGATACTCAGAGTTGTGAAGGCTATAGCAGAATGGGAATCCCATGGAATTGTTACACATAGCCATCTTTCTTTTTGTATAAAAATTTTCAATTTTTATAACAACATTCTCTTACTAGGATGTCTGTTTCCTTTATACAAAGATACTTACAAAAGTTAATACAAATATACTTCAAAGTGAAGAAATTTTCTTGCCTTTCTATTCTTTTTACACTTATGTTTTATTTGAAAACGTCCAAAGTTTTGTTAAATAGGCATATGCATTTGAATATAATCACTGCTTACAAATAAAACGAAATTATGAAAGAATAATTACTGGTAGGTTGAAGGTGTAGGAAGATTATCTTTGTGCTATTCCAGAAGAAATCCCCTATAGTACATCGCTCAGATCCTCAACAAAGCTAAAGCCTTAGAGTATGTGTCCCCAGCGGAGTTAAAATTTCAAGATCCCCAGTGGAGCCCAAAAACCCTGAAATATATATCCCCAGCGGAGCCAGAATATTCTAAACCTATTTCCCCAGCAGGTTATCTTAAAAGTCTGAGAACCAAGATGGTAACAGTTAACTTCTTGTCTTATCCCCGACTAGGATGATCCCCCAGTAGTTTGGCATACAACCCAAAGCTTCTGATTTCACCGGCTGAGTAAGAATTCTCCCCACAGATTTATCTCCCAGCAGATCGAAGATTCTTGGTCTCATTTCTCCAGCAGAAGCCTCCTAGGCCTTAACTCCCCAGTACAGATTTTCAGAGTTTTCCTTATCTCCCAGGAAAGTCATGAAGGATTATCATTCCCCGCAGAGGTTGTCAATCCCCACAAGTCACCAAGGATTTTCAATCTCCAGCAGCGGTCCTAAGATTTCTCATTCTCAACAATCAAAGATCTTTAATCCCCAAGCAGTCAGCAAGGATTTCTCATCTTCAATAATCAAAGATTTTTGAATCCTCAGCATCAGTCAGGAATTTATTTTCTCCGGCAGCAGTTAAAGATTTCTCTATCTCCAATTATCAAGGATTTATTTTCCTCAGCAAGACAGCTACTTAGCTTACATGCACATCCATCACATTCATATATCATAAACATTAATTAAATACATTTCGTTGCATCATACATATCATGCAACATAATTTTGTGTTTTAGCTAACATTTTACCCTTTACAGGATAAAGTTAAAAGGCTATCATTAACAATTATTCAAGATACAGTACGGATACACCCTAGACACGGTGGTCATTCTACTACTCATTCAGACTTCAACAATCAGATACAGACTAGATACGCTCCAGACACGACGACCATTCTATCTCTCATTCAGATTCAACTATCAACTACAGGTTCAGATACGCTCCAAACACGGATGCCATTCTAGCCTTCACACCAGAAGTTTGATTCTCCCAGTGCAGTCGCCACGAAAGTCATTATGTCACTTATTCGGATCCCCATTACAGTCTCAGATACACTCTAGAAACAGAAGTCATTCTGCCACTCATACGAATCTCAACTTCAGATACAGTCCAGATACACTCCAGACACGGTTGCCATTCTGTCACTCATTCAGAACTTATCCCCAACACACAGTTGCACCATGTACAGATGTTTCTCTGTTACCCATTCAGAATACAGATACACTCCAGACACGGCAATCATTCTGATATTCATTCAAGGACCAAATACAGTTACAGCTCGGATACGCTCCAGACACGGACGTCATTCTTTTTCTCATACAGACTCAGTCTCCAGATACAGTTCAAATGCATTCCAAACGCGAATACCATTTTAATGCTCATTCTTCTGACCTACAGCATTGCAGTTCAACAAACATTCTTGGATGGCATCTATAAGCCCATCTCCATCAAGATTCTACCATCTCCAAATGGCATCTTTAAGCCCATTCCCTCAATAATATTTTGACGAGTGCAAATTTACGGGCACTCTAGTGTCCAATCCTCTTTTACCTTCGAGTCACGAAAGGAAAAATTGCCAATCTAACTCTTCAGGTCCAAGAAGATTGAACAGGGTCAACTGTTGTACCCAAAAATTTTCCCTCTCCTTTTATCAACATTTCTCATCACAAGGCTCTTGGAACTCAAGATCAAGCTAGGGTTTGCTCTGCTCAAGACACCTCATTGCAATGTTGAGCTAAATAAGGTTTTCAGTTTGCACAGGGACTTTTTGACCTAAAATGCCAAAAGTGACTTTCATACTTCATGTTGGACTCATAAGTTTGTCCATACCAAGTTTCAAGCCTTGAATCAAATTTTTGCCCAGTCAATTGGACAGTTGACCTAGAAATCAACTGTATTAGGGGAAAAGTCAACTGTGGCCAATTTACAGTCAAACCTCATGAATTTTGACCCACATCAACATTATGAACTCATATGAACCATTTGATCAAGTTTGTACCACAATTCCACAAGAAATTTGATCAGATCACCAAAAGGGCAAAATGGTCATTTTTAGGTTTTTGACTGTACAAAGGCAATTTTTGACTGTTTGACAAAGACAATGGCAAAATAAGCTCAACCATAGACTCAAGGACTCAATTTAATCATCTTGACCTATTCAACAAGTTCAAAAGATCTCAAATGCATAGCATTGACAGATGAATTTTTTCAGTCAACTGATCAAAATTTGACTGTACACTGAAAAGTCAAACATTGACTTTTTGGTCAAAATCAAGTGCCAAGGGTCATTTTTCATAAAGATGTGTCAAATTATGAAACTTGTTCATCAAGAAACCCAAAATTGCAAATTAGGGTTTGAAATTGAAAAAATTTCATAACTTAGAATTTTTCTAAGTTATGAAATTTTCTTAATTTTTCCTAACTTTGTCCCACATTTTCACCAAGATGCAAATGGATTCAAACAAAACTTACAACATGAAAGTTGTAGTCCATCACAAAGTCTACAACTTTGATGCACAAAGTTTTCTCAAAAGAAGCTTGGATCTCAAGTTATGATTTTTGGAACAAGGGTCCCTAAAACTTTTAACTTAGAGAAATTTTGCCCTAGTTTAGGCAGGATTTTGACCCATCTTCTTGACCATTTTTCACATAGTTCCACTTGGAGTATAAAGTTGCATTTCAAAGATGGATTATAGTACATGTTGCAAGCTTTCCAAATTGTCTAAGAACTCCTCAAACACATTTGTGGTTAGGGAGAATCGAATGCTTGAAGTTGGCAAAAACTCACTTTGTAACCATGGCCAATACATGTTCATACCAAGTTGCAAATCTGACCAAACTAGCTTAATACATAATTACAGGTCTCTAAACCCTTCAACACTCAAAAATTGAATGCAAATACATTATTTAGAGGCATTGTCCTAATCAAGGGAGCATTATACATTGAATAATTCCATTTTGGGCATAAAGATGGCACTTCCATTTTCATAAAGCATAACTTTTGCAAAGTTGTTTTTCTTGAGCTTTGAACTTCTTTCTTTGCAGCAAACAAGTTCCACAAACTTAGGTAACCGTACAAGATGTTGGTGCATGCTTGGAGATAGCATGTACAAGCCTATCTCATTTCACTTTAAACTTTGCTTTCAAAACAAGTCAAATGGCCAAAAGTCCATAACACACACATCTGATATATTGAACTCAAGCAAAGTTTTGAAACAAGTTTCTCACATCCTAGTAAGCCAAAAACACGAGCCCTTCATCCCTCAAAGACCCTTAAGCACAAAATCTTCATTTCTGCCCAAAACAGGGCCAGTTCTGCAAATCACAAGCCACAACCAAATCCCCTCACACGTTTTGTCCCAAATCACTTCAAACACATTCTAAACAATACACCTAAGCTGTCCAGACCATTCACAAGCTACTGTAACTCCATTTACACATATCACCATTTTTGATTTGAAGCTTTGCAGGTTGAGTTCTGTGGAGAGATTCAGGCCATTTCAAAACAAACTATGCATTGGGAAAGGTTCAGGGAACATCAAGCAAGCTCAAAAGAACCTCATGCCTCACTGAAAGTTGCTGCATTTCCTACTCGTGTCCAGCTGAAACAGGTTTTTCATGAACTCCTATCTCTCTATTTAGGAACATTTAGCCTTAGGTTTGTGAATAAAAGATGTTGTACTCATTGCACTGAAACCATACATATGCTCAGTTTTCATTTATATTAATCGTGTTAGGAGAATTTCATCCATGAACTTTCTGAAAAATCTAGGTAAGAAATTAGGGCCAGAGAAATTCTCTCTGGTCTTTGAGAGTTAGATTTAATGCTTTATATGGTTAGATTCATGTTTAAATTCTCTACAAGTTTGATGTTGTAAGTTTTGGCAAAAAGTCACGTTTCCAGGATGTTCAAAGATGGATACAGGGCGCACGTTTTTCTGTTTGTCACAAGGAAGAAGATGAAGTCTGGGCTGGGCCTGGCTTTCTTGCTTCCAACACCTCTCAGCTTACTTTTCACACCCCCTGGCCCATTTCTTAGTATTTTTATTATTTTTACATTTTAATTTCATTTCTGACTTTATGATTTTATTTCCAAACATAAAAAATGCCTAAAAAATATTTTCATAAATTTTTACATTTATTTGGTATTTATTTTAATTATTTCTAACATTAAAATGTTTAAATATTTTATATTGTTTATTAAAACTTGAAAAATAATGTAAAAAATACTTTTATTTTCATTTCTTATTTTATTCACATTTGAAAATATTTTCTTGAAATATATGCATTTTTTGTAAATATTTTATTTTATTTTTATACACACATAACATATTTAATATATATATATATATATATATATATATATATATATATATATATATATATATATATATATATATATATATATATATATATATATATATATATATATATATATATATATATATATATATATATATATATATATATATATATATATACATACATATGTACTTTTATTTTATTTAATACTTAGAAATAAAACACAAAAATATAACATTTTTACTTTTATTATTATTTTATACTAAAAAACTTTTTTTTATAATATATTCTTATTTTTGTACATATTAATATATTTTTTATATAAATAATATAATTTTATTTTCTTTAAGGAGAATTAGGGTTTACCCAAAAAATAAATAAAATTAACTTTTTTTTATTTTAATTCTTTACATTTCTTTCCATTAAAAAATACTTTGCATACATGAAAACTTTTTTTTGCATAATACATTTGTATTTAATATTTGTTCATTTTGTTTAAATATTGTACATTTAAATATTGGTTGCATTTGATATTCAATTTGGATGTAATAATAATTAGGGTTTTATATTTCTTGTCAAATATCCCCTATTCAAATTTGTACCCCCCTCCCTATATCAAAGTTGTAATAGCTTAGATTTATTTTTACGCACTTAAATGCTTTCAATTATGCCATGATTAGAATTAGGGTTTGTATGCAAAATCAAAACCAACAAATAGTTTGACCTAATCAAAGACAAAAATGCATGAAAAAACAAACACAATGCACACTTGCACCCCTAGGGTTACAATCCACTTGTTGCCTTCAAAATGGGTCATGGTATGCATGTTAAGTACTTTGGGAAAACAAAAGAAACAAAACAAAAGATCATAGTCCCTCGATGACGCTATCTTGGTTGCCTAAACAAAAATGATCAAGTCCCTCAAGAAAATTGCCAAAAATACTTAACACAATTGCTATCATGGTCTATACGATGACCCGCGCCTGTCCCGTTTAACATCCTAACACAAGGTTGTTCACCAAATACAATGGTGAAGCAACACTGTTAAAAGGGTTAAAAACATAAGAAAGATCTTTGAGTAAAATAGGGTAGATAACTCTTAGTTACTTGATCAAAAGCTTGCAAAAACATCCTTGCTATTTTCAAACACACTTCACCACACAATTTCAAAACCCTACTTTCAAATATTGAAAACTTTTCAAAAGACAAAAACACCTTTGTATACATTCAAACAAGAATCATTACAAAGGTTGCCACAACGATGGCCTCTTTTCAAAACATCTTTCCAAACCACACACAAAGCACCATTTCAAACAATTGAAAAGCAAAGCAAGTGATCTAAACAAGTAACTAAGATCCCATGGATAACCATGGATAGAAAGGGTGCTAATACCTTCCCTTTCTATAATCTACTCCCCGAACCCGAGAAAACATCTCAAAGGTCTCTCCTATGCTTTTTGACCTTTCCTTAGGATAAAATAAAAAGTCGGTGGCGACGCTTGCTAAACCGAAACATTTGCAAACACAAACGCAAAACCTCAAGTCAGTTCTCCCACCGTATCACACCCTGGCTTGTTACAAGTATTAATCTACAGTTGTTCCTCAATAATAGTTATCCTGGCTTGTTACAGGTATTAATCTAGAAATTTATTTTTTCGGTCATTGAGATAGTTGTTTTGTCTAGTTTCAGGTATTAATCTCTGACCTAAGAGAAAGAAAGATAGTTTTCCTAGCTTGTTACATGTATTAATCTTTAATCTGCTCATGTAGATAGTTTTCCCGGCTTGTTACGGTTATTAATCTACAGTCGGTCGTCCATAGATAGTTGTCGTGGCTTGTTACAAGTATTAATCTGGAACTTAATTTTGTCAGTCATTGAGATAGTTGTCATGGCTGGTTTCAAGTATTAATCTCTGAACTAAGAGAAAGAAAGATAGTTTTCCTGAATTGTTACAGGTATTAATCTTCAATATGCTCATGTAGATATTTTTCCTGGCTTGTTACATGTATTAATCTATAGAAGGTCGTCCACAGATAGTTGTCCTGGCTCGTCACATGTATTAATGTGGAAACTCAATTTTGTCGGTGGTTGAGAAAGTTGTCCTAGCTGGTTTCAGATATTAATCTCTGACCTTAAAAAGAAATATAATTTTCCTGGCTAGTTACATGTATTAATCTTCAATCTGCTCATGTATATAGTTTTCCTGGCTAGTTACAGGTATTAATCTACAATCGGTCATCCACAGATAGTTGTCCTGACTTGTTACAGATATTAACCTGGAACTTGTTTTTGTCGGTCGTTGAGATAATTGTCCTGTCTTGTTTCAGGTATTAATCTATGACCTAAGAGAAAGAAATATAGTTTTCCCGGCTTGTTACATATATTAATCTTCAATCTGCACATGTAGATAAATTTCTTGGCTTGTTACAGGTATTAATCTACAGTCGGTCGTCCACAGATAGTTGTCCTAGCTTGTTACAAGTGTTAATTTGGAACTTAATTTTGTCGGTCGTTGAGATATTTGTCCTGTCTGGTTTCAGTTATTAATTTATGACCTAAGAGAAAGAAAGATAGTTTTTCTGACTTGTTACAGGTATTGATCTTCAATCTGCTCATGTAGATAGATTTCCTGGCTTGTTACAAGTATTAATCTACAGTTGATCGTCCATAGATAATTGTCCTAGCTTGTTACATGTTTAAATCTGGAGCTTAATTTCTTCGGTCATTGAGATAGTTGTCCTGACTCTTTTCAAGTATTAATCTTTAACATTAGAAAGAAAGATGGTTTTCCTGGCTTGTTATAGGTATTAATCTTCAATCTGTTCATGTAGATAGTTTTCTTGGCTTGTTACATGTATTAATATACAGTCGGTCGTCCAAAGATAGTTGTCCGGGCTTGTTATAGGTTTAAATGTGGAACTTAATTATGTTGGTCGTTGAGATAGTTGTCCTAGATGGTTTAAGATATTAATCTCTGACCTTAGAAAGGAAGATAATTTTCCTGGCTTGTTACAGGTATTAATCTACAATTTGCTCATGTAGATAGTTTTCCTAGCTTGTTACAGGTATTAATCTATAATCGGTCGTCCACAGATAGTTGTCCTGACTTGTTACAGGTATTAATCTAGAACTTGTTTTTGTCGGTTGTTGAGATAATTTTCCGGTCTGGTTTCAGGTATTAATCTATGACCTAAGATAAAGAAATAGAGTTTTCCTAGCTTGTTACATAGATTAATCTTCATTCTGGTCATGTAGATAGTTTTCCTGGCTTGTTACCGGTATTAATATACAGTCGATCATCCATAGATAGTTGTCCTGGCTTGTTACAGGTATTAATCTGGAACTTAATTTATCGGTCATTGAGATAGTTGTCCTGTTTAGATGGTTTCAGTTATTAATCTATAACCTTAGTAAGAAAGATAGTTTTCCTGGATTATTACTGGTATTAATCTTCAATATGCTCATGTAGATAGTTTTCCTGGCTAGTTACATCTATTAATATACAGTCGGTCGTCCACACATAGTTGTCCTGGCTTGTTACAGGTTTTAATCTGGAACTTGTTTTTGTAAGTCATGAGATAGTTGTCCTGGCTGGTTTTAGGTATTAATCTCTGACCTTAGAAAGTAAGATAGCTTTCCTGGCTTGTAACAAGTATTAATCTTCAATCTGTTCATGTAGATAGTTTTCCTGGCTTGTTAAAGAAATTAATATACAGTCGGTCATCCACAAATAGTAGTCCTAGCTTGTTACATGTATTAATCTAATTTTGTCGGTCGTTAAGATAATTGTCCTGGCTTGTTTCTGGTATTAATCTCTGACCTTAGAAAGAAAGATAGTTTTCCTGGCTTGTTACAGGTATTAATCTTTAATATGCTCATGTAGATAGTTTTCATGGCTAGTTACAGGTATTAATCTACAATCGGCCGTCCAACGATAGTTGTCCTAGCTTGTTACAGGTATTAATCTGGAACTTGTTTTTGTCGGTCATTGAGATAGTTTACTTGTCTGGTTTCAAGTATTAATCTATGACCTAAGAGAAAGAAATATAGTTTTCCTGGCTTGTTACACGTATTAATCTTCAATCTGCTCATGTAGATAGATTTTCTGGCTTGTTACAGGTATTAATCTATAGTGAGTTGTCTACAGATACTTGTCCAGGCTTGTTACAGGTATTAATCTGGAACTTAATTTTGTCGGTCGTTGAGATAGTTGTTCTGTCTGGTTTCAGGTATTAATCTCTGACCTAAGAGAAAGAATGATAGTTTTCCTAGCTTGTTACAAGTATTAATCTTTAATCTGCTCATGTAGATAGTTTTCTTGGCTAGTTACAGGTATTAATCTATAATCGGTCATCCACAAATAGTTGTCCTCGCTTGTTACAGGTATTAATCTGGAACTTTTTTTGTCGGTCATTGAGATAGTTGTCCTTTCTGGTTTCAGGTATTAATCTCTAACCTAAGAGAAAGAAAGATAGTTTTCCTGACTTGTTATAGGTATTAATCTATAGACAGTCGTCCCCAGATAGTTGTCCTGGCTTGTTACAGGTATTAATGCGGAACTCAATTTTTTCAGTCGTTGAGATAGTTGTCCTAGCTGGTTTCAGATATTAGTCTCTGACCTTAAAAAGAAATATAATTTTCCTGGCTAGTTACATGTATTAATCTTCAATCTGCTCATGTAGATAGTTTTCCTGGCTAGTTATAGGTATTAATCTACAATTGGTCATCTACAGATAGTTGTCCTGACTTGTTATAGGTATTAACCTGAAACTTGTTTTTGTCGGTCGTTGAGATAATTGTCCTGTATGGTTTCAGGTATTAATCTATGACCTAAGAGAAAGAAATATAGTTTTCCTGGCATGTTACATATATTAATTTCAATCTGCTCATGTAGATAGATTTCTTGGCTTGTTACAAGTATTAATCTACAGTCACTCTTCCACAAATAGTTGTCTTGGCTTGTTACAAGTATTAATCTGGAAATTAATTTTGTCGGTCGTTGAGATATTTGTCCTGTCAGGTTTCAGGTATTAATCTATGACCTAAGAGAAAGAAATATAGTTTTTCTGACTTGTTACAAGTATTGATCTTCAATCTGCTCATGTAGATAGATTTCCTGGCTTGTTACAGGTATTAATCTACAGTTGATCGTCTATAGATAGTTGTCCTGACTTGTTACATGTATTAATCTGGAACTTAATTTTGTCGGTCGTTGAGATAGTTGTCCTGACTGGTTTCAGGTATTAATCTCTGAACTTAGAAAGAAAGATGGTTTTCCTGGCTTGTTACATGTATTAATCTTCAATCTGCTCATGAAGATAGTTTTCCTGGCTAGTGACACGTATTAATCTACAATCGGTCGTCCACAGATAGTTGTCCTGGCTTGTTATAGGTATTAACCTGGAACTTGTTTTTACTGGTCATGAGATAGTTGTCCTGGCTGGTTTCAAGTATTAATCTCTGACCTTAGAAAGAAAGATAGTTTTCCTGGGTTGTTATAGGTATTAATCTTCAATCTGTTCATGTAGATAGTTTTCCTGGCTTGTTACAGGTATTAATATACAGTCGGTCGTCCACAGATAATTGTCTGAGCTTGTTACAGGTTTTAATGTGGAACTTGTTTTTCTCGGTCATTGAGATAACTGTCCAGTCTGGTTTCTGGTATTAATCTCTAACCTAAGAGAAAGAAAGATAGTTTTACTGGCTTGTTACAAGTATTAATCATCAATCTGATCATGTAGATAGTTTTGTGGCCTGTTACAGGTATTAATCTATAGTGAGTTGTCCACAGATAGTTGTCCAGGCTTGTTACAGGTGTTAATCTGGAACTTAATTTTGTCGGTCGTTGAGATAGTTGTCCTGTCTGGTTTGAAGTATTAATCTCTTACCTAAGAGAAAGAAAGATAGTTTTCCTAGCTTGTTATAGGTATTAATCTTCAATCTACTCATGTAGATAGTTCTCCTAGCTTGGTACAGGTATTAATCTACAGTCGTTCGTCCATAATAGTTATCCTGCCTTGTTACAGGTATTAATCTAGAACTTTATTTTGTCGGTCGTTGAGATAGTTATTCTGTCTGGTTTCAGGTATTAATCTCTGACCGAAGAGAAAGAAAGATAGTTTTCCTGGCTTGTTACAGGTATTAATCTTCAATCTGCTCATGTAGATAGTTTTCCTGGCTTGTTACAAGTATTAATCTAAAATCGTCGTCCACAAATAGTTATCGTGGCTTGTTACAAGTATTAATCTGGAACTTAATTTTGTCGGTCATTGAGATAGTTGTCCTGGCTGGTTTCAAGTATTAATCTCGGACATTAGAAAGAAAGATAATTTTCTTGTCTTGTTACAGGTATTTATCTTTAATCTGCTCATGTAGATAGTTTTCTTGGCTAGTTACAGGTATTAATCTACAATCGGTCGTCCACAAATAGTTGTCCTGGCTTATTATAGGTATTAATCTGGAACTTGTTTTTGTCGGTCATTGAGATAGTTGTCCTTTCTGGTTTCAGGTATTAATCTCTGACCCAAGATAAAGAAAGATAGTTTTCCTAACTTGTTACAGGTATTAATCTTTAATCTGCTCATGTAGATAGTTTTCCCGGCTTGTTACGGGTATTAATCTACAGTCAGTCATCCACAGATAGTTGTCCTGGCTCATTACAGGTATTAATCTCTTAATTTTATCGGTCGTTGAGATAGTTTTCCTGTCTGGTTTTAGGTATTAATTTATGACCTAAGAGAAAGAAATAAAGTTTTCTTGACTTGTTACAGGTATTAATCTTCAATCTGCTCATGTAGATAGTATTCCTGGCTTGTTACATGTATTAGTCTACAATCAATTTTGTTCGTAGTTGAGATAGTTCTCTTGGCTGGTTTCAGATATTAATTTTTGACCTTAGAAAGAAAGACAGTTTTCCTGGTTAGTTACATGTATTAATCTTCAATATGCTCATGTAGATGGTTTTCCTGACTAGTTACAGGTATTAATCTATAATCGGTCACCCACAGATAGTTGTCCTAACTTGGTACAGGTATTAATCTGGAACTTATTTTTCTCGGTCGTGAGATAGTTGTCCTAGCTGGTTTTAGGTATTAATCTCTGAACTTAGAAAGAAAGATAGCTTTCCTGGCTTGTTATAAGTATTAATCTTCAATCCGTTCAAGTAGATAGTTTTCCTGGCTTGTTACAGGTATTAATCTGGAACTTAATTTGGCCGGTCATTAAGATAGTTATGTTGGCTAGTTTCCGGTTTTAATATCTGACCTTAGAAAGAAAGTTAGTTTTCCTGGCTTGTTACAGGTATTAATCTTCAATATGCTCATGTAGATAGTTTTCCTGGCTAGTTACAGGTATTAATTTACAATCGGTCGTCCAAAGATAGTTGTCCTAGCTTCTTACAGGTATTAATCTGGAACTTTTTTGTCGGTCATTGAGATAATTGTCCTGTCTTGTTTCAGGTATTAATCTCTGATCTAAGAGAAAGAATGATAGTTTTCCTGGCTTATTATAGGTATTAATCTTCAATCTGCTCAAGTAGATAGGTTTTCTTGCTTGTTACAGGTATTAATCTATAGTGAGTTGTCCACAGATAGTTGTCCAGGTTTGTTACAGGTATTAATCTGGAACTTAATTTTGTCGGTTGTTGAGATAGTTGTTCTGTCTGGTTTCAGGTGTTAATCTTTGACCTAAGAGAAAGAATGATAGTTTCCCTAGCTTGTTACATGTATTAATCTTTAATCTGCTCATGTAGATAGTTTTCTTGGCTAGTTACAGGTATTAATCTATAATCGGTCATCCACAAATAGTTGTCCTCACTTGTTACAGGTATTAATCTGGAACTTGTTTTTGTCGGTCTTTGAGATAGTTGTCCTTTCTGGTTTCAAGTATTAATCTCTGACCTAAGAGAAAAAAAGATAGTTTTCCTGACTTGTTACAAGTATTAATCTTTAATATGCTCATGTAGATAGTTTTATTTGCTAGTTACTAGTATTAATCTACAATCGGTCGTCCATAAATAGTTGTCCTTGCTTGTTACATGTATTAATCTGGAACTTGTTTTTGTCGGTCATTGAGATAGTTGTCCTTTCTGGTTTCAGGTATTAATCTCTGACCTTAGAAAGAAAGATAGCTTTCCTGGCTTGTTATAGGTACTAATCTTCAATCTGTTCATGTAGATAGTTTTCCAGGCTTGTTACAAGAATTAATATACAGTCGGTCATCCATAAATAATTGTCCTGGCTTGTTACAGGTATTAATATGGAACTTAATTTTGTCGATCGTTAAGATAGTTGTCCTGGCTGGTTTCTAGTATTAATCTCTGACCTTAGAAAGAAAGATAGCTTTCCTGGCTTGTTACAGGTATTAATCTTCAATATGCTCATGTAAATAGTTTTAATGGCTTGCTACAGGTATTAATCTATAATTGATCATCCACAGATAGTTGTGCTGGCTTGTTACATGTATTAATCTGGAACTTGTTTTTGTTGGTCATTAAGATAGTTGTCCTTTCTGGTTTCAGGTATTAATATCTGACCTAAGAGAAAGAAAGATAGTTTTCCTAGCTTGTTATAGGTATTAATTTTCAATTTGCTCAAGTAGATAGTTCCCCTGGATTGTTACATGTATTAGTCTATAGTCGTTCGTCCATAATTGTTGTCCTGGCTTGTTACAAGTATTAATCTAGAAATTTATTTTGTCGGTCATTGAGATAGTTGTTATGTCTGGTTTCAGGTATTAATCTCTGACCTAAGAGAAAGAAAGATAGTTTTTCTGGCTTGTTACAGGTATTAATCATCAGTCTGCTCATGTAGATAGTTTTCCTGGATTGTTACAAGTATTAATCTTGATTCATTCGTCCATAGATAGTTGTCGTGGCTTGTTACAATTATTAATCTGGAACTTAATTTTGTCGGTCATTGAGATAGTTGTCTTGGCTGGTTTCAAGTATTAATCTCTGAACTTAGAAAGAAAGATGGTTTTCTTGGCTTGTTACAGGTATTAATCTTCAATCTCCTCATGTAGATAATTTTCTTGGCTAGTTACAGGTATTAATCTACAACCGGTCGTCCATAAATAGTTATCCTAGCTTGTTAAAGGTATTAATTTGGAACTTGTTTTTGTCGGTCATTAAGATAGTTTTCCTTTCTGGTTTAAGGTATTAATCTCTGACCTAAGAGAAAGAAAGATAGTTTTTCTGACTTGTTACAGGTATTAATATTCAATCTGCTCATGTAGTTAGTTTTCCCGGCTTGTTACAGGTATTAATCTACAATCGGTCATCCTCAGATAGTTGTCCTAACTTGTTACAGGTATTAATCTGGAACTTGTTTTTGTCGGTCGTGAGATAGTTGTCCTGGCTGGTTTTAGGTATTAATCTCTGACGTTAGAAAGAAAGATAACTTTCCTGGCTTGTTACAGGTATTAATATACAACCGATCATCCACAAATAGTTGTCCTGGCTTGTTACAGGTATTAATCTGGAACTTAATTTTTTCGGTCTTTAAAATAGTTGTCCTGGCTGGTTTCAGATATTAATCTCTAACCTTAGAAAGAAAGATAGTGTTCCTGGCTTGTTACATGTATTAATATTTAATATGATCATGTAGATAGTTTTCCTGGCTAGTTACAGGGATTAATCTACAATCGATCGCCATATATAGTTGTCCTGGCTTGTTACAGGTATTAATCTGGAACTTGTTTTTGTCGGTCATTGAGATAATTGTCTTGTCTGTTTTCAGGCATTAATCTCTAACCCAAGAGAAAGAAAGATAGTTTTAATGGCTTGTTACAGGTATTAATCTTCAATCTGCTCATGTAGATAGTTATTCTGGGTTGTTACAAGTATTAATCTATAGTGAGTTGTCCATATATAGTTGTCCAGGCTTGTTACAGGTATTAATCTGGAACTTAATTTTGTCGGTCGTAGAGATAGTTTTCCTCTCTGGTTTCAGGTATTAATCTCTGACCTACGAGAAAGAATTATAGTTTTCCTAGCTTGTTATAGGTATTAACCTTCAATCTACTCATGTAGATAGTTCTCATAGCTTGTTACAGGTATTAATCTACAGTCGTTCGTCCATAATAGTTATCTTGGCTTGTTACAGGTATTAATCTGGAACTTTATTTTGTCGATCGTTGAGATAGTTGTTTTGTCTGGTTTCAGGTATTAATATCTGACCTAAGAGAAAGAAAGATAGTTTTCCTGGCTTGTTACAGGTATTAATCTTCAATCTGCTCATGTAGATAGTTTTCCTGGATTGTTACAAGTATTAATCTATAGTTGATCGTCCACAAA
Source organism: Vicia faba (assembly GCA_948472305.1). NCBI lineage: Eukaryota > Viridiplantae > Streptophyta > Magnoliopsida > Fabales > Fabaceae > Vicia > Vicia faba. The sequence goes on along the minus strand of OX451739.1, from coordinate 603,177,734 downwards.
TAGTTATCGTGGCTTGTTACAAGTTTTAATCTGGAACTTAATTTTGACGGTCATTGAGATAGTTGTCATGGCTGGTTTCAAGTATTAATCTCTGACCTTAGAAAGAAAGATAGTTTTCTTGGCTTGTTACAGGTATTAATCTTCAATCTGCTCATGTAGATAGTTTTCTTGGCTAGTTACAGGTATTAATCTACAATCGGTCGTCCAAAAATAGTTGTGCTGGATTGTTAAAGGTATTAATATGGAACTTGTTTTGTCGGTCATTGAGATAATTATCCTGTTTGTTTTCATGGAGTAATCTCTAACCTAAGAGAAAGAAAGATAGTTTTACTGGCTTGTTATAGGTATTAATCTTCAATCTTCTCATGTAGATAGTTTTTTTGGCTTGTTACAGGTATTAATCTATAGTGAGTTCTCCACAGATAGTTGTCCAGGCTTGTTACAGGTATTAATCTGGAACTTTATTTTTTCGTTCGTTAAGATAGTTGTTCTGTCTGGTTTCAGGTATTAATCTCTGACCTAAGAAAGAAAGATAGTTTTCCTGGCTTGTTACAGGTATTAATTTGGAACTTGTTTTTGCCGGTCATTGAGATAGTTGTCCTTTCTGGTTTCAGGTATTAATCTCTGACCTAAGAGAAAGAAAGATAGTTTTCCTAACTTGTTACAGGTATTAATCTTCAATCTGATCATGTAGATAATGTTCCTGGCTTGTTACGGGTATTAATTTACAATCAGTCGTCCACAAATAGGTGTCTTGGCTCGTTACAAGTATTAATCTCTTAATTTTGTCTGACGTTGAGATAGTTGTCCTGTCTGGTTTCAAGTATTAATTTATAACCTAAGAGAAAAAAATAAAGTTTTCTTAACTTGTTACAGGTATTAATCTTCAATCTGCTCATGTAGATAGTTTTCCTGGCTTGTTGCATGTATTAATCTACAGTTCGTCGTCCAAAGATAGTTGTCCTGGCTTGTTAAAGGTATTAATGTGGAACTCATTTTCGTCGGTCATTGAGATAGTTGTCCTGGATGGTTTCAGATATTAATCTCTGACCTTAGAAAGAAAGACAATTTTCCTGGCTAGTTACAGGTATTAATCTTCAATCTGCTCATGTAGATAGTTTTCCTGGCTTGTTACAAGTATTAATCTACAATCGGTCATCCACAGATAGTTGTCCTGACTTGTTACAGGTATTAATCTGGAACTTGTTTTTGTCGGTTGTGAGATAGTTGTCCTGGATGGTTTTAGGTATTAATCTCTGACCTTAGAAAGAAACATAGCTTTCCTGACTTGTTACAGGTATTAATCTTCAATCTGCTCATGTAGATAGTTTTCCTGGCTTGTTACATTTATTAATCTACAGACGGTCGTCCACAGATAGTCGTCCTGGCTTGTTACATGTATTAATGTGAAACTCAATTTTGTCGGTCGTTGAGATAGTTCTCCTGGCTGGTTTCAGATATTAATCTCTGACCTTAGAAAGAAAGATAATTTTCCTTGCTAGTTACATGTTTTAATCTTTAATATGCTCATGTAGATAGTTTTCCTGGCTAGTTACAGGTATTAATTTACAATCGGTCGTCCACAGATAGTTGTCCTGCCTTGTTACAGGTATTAATCTGGAACTTGTTTTTGTCGGTCGTTGAGATAATTGTCCTGTCTGGTTTCAGGTATTAATCTCTGACCTAAGTGAAAGAAAGATAGTTTTCCAGGCTTGTTACAGGTATTAATCTTCAATCTACACACGTAGATAGTTCTCCTGGCTTGTTGCAGGTATTAATCTACAATCGGTCGTCCACAAATAGTTATCTTGGCTTGTTACAGGTGTTAATCTGGAACTTGTTTTTGTCGGTCAATGAGATAGTTGTCCTTTCTAGTTTCAGGTATTAATCTCTGACCTAAGGGAAAGAAAGATAGGTTTCCTGACTTGTTACAGGTATTAATATTCAATCTGCTCATGTAGATAGTTTTCCCGGCTTGTTACGGGTATTAATCTACAGTCGGTCGTCCACAAATAGTTGTCTTGGCTCGTTACAGGTATTAATCTCATAATTTTGTCGGTCGTTGAGATAGTTGTCCTGTCTGGTTTCAGGTATTAATTTATGACCTAAGAGAAAGAAATAAAGTTTTCTTGACTTGTTACATGTATTAATCTTCAATCTGCTCATGTAGATAGTTTCCCCGACTTGTTACATGTATTAATCTACAGTCGGTCGTCCACAGATAGTTATCCCGGTTTATTACGGGTATTAATGTGAAACTCAATTTTTCCGGTCGTTGAGATAGTTGTCCAGGCTGGTTTCAAATCTTTATCTCTGACATTAGAAAGAAAGATAATTTTCCTGGTTAGTTACATGTATTAATCTTCAATCTGGTCATGTAGATCATTTTCCTGACTAGTTACAGGTATTAATCTACAATCGGTCATCCACAGATAATTGTCCTGACTTGTTACAAGTATTAATCTGGAACTTGTTTTTGTAGGTCGTGAGATAGTTGTCCTTGCTGGTTTTAGGTATTAATCTCTTACCTAAGAAACAAAGATATCTTTCCTGGCTTGTTACAGGTATTAATCTTCAATCTGTTCATGTAGATAGTTTTCCTGGCTTGTTACTGGTATTAATATACAATCGGTCATCAATAAATAGTTGTCTTGGCTTGTTTCATGTATTAATCTGGAACTTTATTTTGTCAGTCATTAAGATAGTTATCTTGGCTAGTTTCCGGTATTAATCTCTAACCTTAGAAAGAAAGATAGTTTTCCTGGCTTGTTACAGGTATTAATCTTCAATATGCTCATGTAGATAGTTTTCCTAGCTAGTTACAGGTATTAATCTACAATCGGTCGTCCACAAATAGTTGTCTTGGCTTTTACAGGTATTAATATGGGACTTGTTTTTGTCGGTCATTGAGATAATTGTCATGTCTGGTTTCAGGTTTTAATCTCTGACCTAAGAGAAAGAAAGATAGTTTTCCTGGCTTGTTACAGGTATTAATCTTCAATCTGCTCATGTAGATAGTTTTTCTGGCTTATTATAGGTATTAATCTATAGTGATTTGTCCACAGAAAGTTATCCAGGCTTGTTATAGGTATTAATCTGGAACATAATTTTGTCGGTCATTGAGATAGTTGTCCTGTCTGGTTTCAGGTATTAATCTCTGACCTAATAGAAAGAAAGATAGTTTTCCTAGCTTGTTATAGGTATTAATATTCAAAAAGCTCATGTAGATAGTTCCCCTGGCTTGTTAAAGGTATTAATCTACTGTCCTTCGTCCATAATAGTTGTCCTGGTTTGTTACAAGTATTAATCTGGAACTTTATTTTGTCGGTCGTTGAGATAGTTGTTCTGTCTGGTTTCAGGTATTAATCTCTGACCTAAGAGAAAGAAAGATAGTTTTCCTGGCTTTTTATAGGTATTAATCTTTAATCTTCTCATGTAGAAAGTTTTCCTGGCTTGTTACAAGTATTAATCTACAGTCGGTCGTCCACAGATAGTTGTCGTGGCCTTTTACAAGTATTAATCTGGAACTTAATTTTGTCGGTCATTTAGATAGTTGTCCTGGCTGGTTTCAAGTATTAATCTCTGACCTTAGAAGTAAAGATAGTTTTCTTGGCTTGTTACAGGTATTAATCATCAATTTGCTCATGTAGATAGTTTTCTTGGCTAGTTATAGGTATTAATCTACAATCGTTCATCCACAAATAGTTGTCTTCACTTGTTACAGGTATTAATCTGGAACTTGTTTTTGTCGGTCATTGAGATAGTTGTCCTTTCTGGTTTCAAGTATTAATCTCTGACCTAAGAGAAAGAAAGATAGGTTTCCTGACTTGTTACAGGTATTAATCTTCAATATGTTCATGTAATTAGTTTTTCACGGCTTGTTACGGGTATTAATCTACAGTCGGTCGTCCATAGATAGTTGTCCTGGCTCGTTACAGATATTAATCTCTTAATATTGTCGGTCGTTGAGATAGTTGTCCTGTCTGGTTTCAGGTATTAATCTATGACCTAAGAGAAAGAAATAAAGTTTTCCTAACTTGTTACTGGTATTAATCTTCAATCTGCTAATGTAGATAGCTTTCCTGGCTTGTTGCATGTATTAATCTACAGACGGTCGTCCACAGATAGTCGTCCTGGCTTGTTACATGTATTAATGTGGAACTCAATTTTTTTGGCCGTTAAGATAGTTGTCCTGGATGGTTTCAGATATTAATCTCTGACCTTAGAAAGAAAGATGATTTTCCTGGCTAGTTACATGTATTAATCTTCAATCTACTCATGTAGATAGTTTTCCTGGAAAATTACAGGTATTAATCTACAATCGGTCATCCACAAATAGTTGACCTGACTTGTTACAGGTATTAACTTTGAACTTGTTTTTGTCGGTCGTTGAAATAATTGTCCTGTCTAGTTTCAGGTATTAATCTATGACCTAAGAGAAAGAAATATAGCTTTCCTGGCTTGTTACATATATTAATCTTCAACCTGCTCATGTAGATAGTTTTCCTGGCTTGTTACAGGTATTAATCTACAGTCGTTCGTCCATAATAGTTGTCCTGGTTTGTTACAGGTAATAATCATGAACTTTATTTTGTTGGTCATTGAGATAGTTGTCCTATCTGGTTTCAGGTATTAATCTCTGACCTAAGAGAAAGGAAGATAATTTTCCTGGCTTGTTACACGTATTAATCTTTAATCTGCGCATGTAGATAATTTTCCCGGCTAGTTACAGGTATTAATCTACAATCGGTCATCCGCAGATAGTTGTCCTGACTTGTTACAGGTATTAATCTGGAACTTGTTTTTGTCGGTCGTTGAGATAATTGTCCTGTCTGGTTTCAGGTATTAATCTATGACCTAAGAGAAAGAAATATAGTTTTCCTGGCTTGTTACATAGATTAATCTTCAATCTGGTCATGTAGATAGTTTTCCTGGCTAGTTACAGGTATTAATCTACAGTCGGTCGTCCAAAAATAGTTGTCTTGGCTCATTACAGGTATAAATCTCATAATTTTGTCGGTCGTTGAGATAGTTGTCCTGTCTGGTTTCAGGTATTAATCTATGAACTAAGAGAAAGAAATAAAGTTTTCCTAACTTGTTACAGGTATTAATCTTCAATCTGCTCATGTAGATAGTTTTCCTGGCTTGTTACAGGTATTAATGTGGAACTCAATTTTGTCGGTCGTTGAGATAGTTGTCCTGGCTGGTTTCAGATATTAATCTCTGACCTTAGAAAGAAAGATAATTTTCCTGGCTAGTTACATGTTTTAATCTTAAATCTGCTCATGTAGATAATTTTCCTGGCTAGTTACAGGTATTAATCTACAATCGGTCAACCACAGATAGTTGTCCTGACTTGTTACAGGTATTAACCTGGAACTTGTTTTTGTCGATCATTGAGATAATTGCCCTGTTTGGTTTCAGGTATTAATCTATGACCTAAGAGAGAGAAATATGGTTTTCCTGGCTTGTTACATACATTAATCTTCAATCTGCTCATGTAGATAGTTTTCTTGGCTTGTTACAAGTATTAATCTACAGTCGGTCGTCCATAGATAGTTGTCTTGGCTTGTTACAAGTATTAATCTGGAAATTTATATTGTCGGTCATTGAGATATTTGTCCTGTCTGGTTTCAGGTATTAATCTATGACCTAAGAGAAAGAAAGATAGTTTTTCTGACTTGTTAGAAGTATTGATCTTCAATCTGCTCATGTAGATAGTTTCCTGGATTGTTACAGGGATTAATCTACAGTTGATCGTCCATAGATAGTTGTCCTGGTTTGTTACATGTATTAATCTGGAACCTAATTTTGTCGGTCATTGAGATATTTGTCCTGACTGGTTTGAGGTATTAATCTCTGACTTTAGAAAGAAAGATGGTTTTCCTGGCTTGTTACATGTATTAATCTTCAATCTGCTCATGAAGATTGTTTTCCTTGCTAGTTACAGGTATTAATCTACAATCAGTCGTCCACAGATAGTTGTCCTGGCTTGTTACAGGTATTAACCTGGAACTTGTTTTTGCTGTTTATGAGATAGTTGTCCTGGTTGGTTTCAAGTATTAATCTTTGACCTTAGAAAGAAAGATAGTTTTCCCGGCTTGTTATAGGTATTAATCTTCAATCTGTTCATGTAGATAGTTTTCCTGGCTTGTTACAGGTATTAATATACAGTCAGTCGTCCACAGATAGTTGTCCGGGCTTGTTATAGGTTTTAATGTGGAATTTAATTTTGTCGGTCGTTGAGATAGTTGTTCTAGTTGGTTTTAGATATTAATATCTGACCTTAGAAAGGAAGATAATTTTCCTGGCTTGTTACATGTATTAATCTTCAATCTGCTCATGTAGATAGTTTTCCTGGCTTGTTACAGATATTAATCTACAATCGGTCGTCCGCAGATAGTTGTCCTAACTTATTACAGGTATTAATCTGGAACTTGTTTTTGTCGGTCATTGAGATAATTGTCCTGACTGGTTTATGTATTAATCTATGACCTAAGAGAAAGAAATATGGTTTTCCTGGCTTGTTACATAGATTAATCTTCAATCTGGCCATGTAGATAGTTTTCCTGGCTTGTTACAGGTATTAATCTCTAGAGAGTTGTCCACAGATAGTTGTCCAGGCTTGTTACAGGTATTAATCTGGAATATAATTTTGTCGATAGTTGAGATAGTTGTCCTGTCTCGTTTTAGGTATTAATCTCTGACCTAAGAGTAAGAGAGATAGTTTTCCTAGCTTGTTATAGGTATTAATCTTTAATCTGCTCATGTAGATAGTTCCCCTGGCTTGTTACAGCTATTAATCTACAGTCGTTCGTCCATAATAGTTGTCCTGGTTTGTTACAGGTATTAATCATGAACATTATTTTGTTGGTCGTTGAGATAGTTGTTCTGTCTGGTTTCAGGTATTAATCTCTGACCTAAGAGAAAGAAAGATAGTTTTCCTAGCTTGTTACAGGTATTAATCTTTAATCTGCTCATGTAGATAGTTTTCTTGGCTAGTTACAGGTATTAATCTACAATCGGTCATCCAAAAATAGTTGTTCTCGCTTGTTAAAGGTATTAATCTGGAACTTGTTTTTGTTGGTCATTGAGATAGATGTCCTTTCTGGTTTCAGGTATTAATCTCTGACCTAAGAGAAAGAAAGATGGTTTTCCTTGCGTGTTACATGTATTAATAATCAATCTGCTCATGAAGATAGTTTTCCTGGCTAGTTACAGGTATTAATCTATGACCTATGAGAAAGAAATAAAGTTTTCCTGACTTGTTACAAGTATTAATCTTCAATCTGTTCAAGTAGATAGTTTTTCTGGCTTGTTACATGTATTAATCTACAGACGGTCGTCCACAGATAGTCGTCCTGGCTTGTTACAGGTATTAATGTGGAACTCAATTTTGTCGGTCGTTGAGATAGTTGTCCTGGCTAGTTTCAGATATTAATCTCTGACCTTAGAAAGAAAGATAATTTTCCTTGCTAGTTACATGTTTTAATCTTCAATCTGCTCATGTAGATAATTTTCCTGGCAAGTTACAGGTATTAATCTACAATCGGTCATTCACAGATAGTTGTTCTGAATTTTTACAGGTATTAACCTGGAACTTGTTTTTGCCGGTCGTTGAGATAATTGTCCTGTCTGGTTTTAGGTATTAATCTATGACCTAAGAGAAAGAAATATAGTTTTCCTGGCTTGTTACATATATTAATCTTCAATCTTCTCATGTATATAGTTTTCTTGGCTTGTTAAAGGTATTAATCTACAGTCGGTCGTCCATAGATAGTTGTCCTGGCTTGTAAAAGTATTAATCTGGAACTTAATTTTGTCTGTCATTGAGATATTTGTCCTGCCTGGTTTCAGGTATTAATCTATGACATAAGAGAAAGAAAGATAGTTTTTTTGACTTGTTACAGGTATTGATCTTCAATCTGCTCATGTAGATAGATTTCCTGGCTTGTTACATGCATTAATTTACAGTTGATCGTCCATAGATAGTTGTCCTGGCTTGTTACATGTATTAATCTGGAACTTAATTTTGTCGGTCGTTGATATAGTTGTCCTGACTGGTTTCAGGTATTAATCTCTGACATTAGAAAGAAAGATAGTTTTCCTGGCTTGTTACATGTATTAATCTTCAATCTTCTCATGAAGATAGTTTTCTTGGCTAGTTACAAGTATTAATCTACAATCAGTTGTCCACAGATATTTATCCTGGCTTGTTACAGGTATTAACCTGAAACTTGTTTTTGCTGGTCATGAGACAGTTGTCCTGGCTGGTTTCAAGTATTAATCTCTGACCTTAGAAAGAAAGATAGTTTTCCTGGCTTGTTATAGGTATTAATCTTCAATCTGTTCATGTAGATAGTTTTCCTGGCTTGTTACAGGTATTAATATATAGTCGGTTGTCCATAAATAGTTGTTCGGGCTTGTTACAGGTTTTTATGTGGAACTTAATTTTGTCAGTCGTTGAGATAGTTGTCCTAGCTGGTTTCAGATATTAATCTCTGACCTTAGAAAGGAAGATAATTTTCTTGGATTGTTATAAATATTAATATTCAATCTGCTCATGTAGATAGTTTTCTTGGCTAGTTATAGGTATTAATCTACAATCGGTCGTACACAGATAGTTGTCCTGACTTGTTACAAGTATTAATCTGGAACTTGTTTTTGTTGGTCATTGAGATAATTGTCCTGTCTGGTTTCAAATATTAATCTATGACCTAAGAGAAAGAAATATAGTTTTACTGGCTTGTTACATAGATTAATCTTCAATCTGGTCATCTAGATAGTTTTCCTAGCTTGTTACAGGTATTAATCTACAGTCGATCATCCAAAGATAGTTGTCCTGGCTTGTTAAAGGTATTAATGTAGAACTTAATTTTTTCAGTCGTTGAGATAGTTGTCCTGTCTGATTTCAGGTATTAATCTATGACCTAAGAGAAAGAAAGATAGTTTTCTTGACTTGTTACAGGTATTAATCTTCAATCTGCTCATGTAGATAGTTTTCCCACCTTGTTACATGTATTAAGCTGGAACTTAATTTTGTCGGTCATTGAGATAGTTGTCCTGGCTGGTTTAAGGTATTAATCTCTGACCTTAGAAAGAAAGATAGTTTTCCTGGCTTGTTACATGTATTAATCATCAATATGCTTATGAAGATAGTTTTCCTTGCTAGTTAAAGGTATTAATCTACAATCTGTCTTCCAAAGATAGTTGTCTTGGCTTGTTACATGTATTAATCTGGAACTTAATTTTGTCGGTCGTAGAGATAGTTATCCTGGCTGGTTTCAGTTATTAATCTCTAACCTTATTAAGAAAGATAGTTTTCCTGGCTTGTTACAGGTATTAATCTTCAAATGCTCATGTAGATAGTATTCCTGGTTAGTTACAGGAATTAATCTAAAGTCGATCGTCCACAGATAGTTGTCTTGGCTTGTTATAGGCATTAAACTGGAACTTGTTTTTGTCAGTCATGAGATAGTTGTCCTGGCTGGTTTTAGGTATTAATCTCTGACCTTAGAAAGTAAGATAGCTTTCCTGGCTTGTTACAAGTATTAATCTTCAATTTGTTCATGTAGAGAGTTTTCCTGGCTTGTTACAGGTATTAATATACAGTTGGTCATCCACAAATAGTTGTCCTGGCTTGTTACAGGTATTAAACTAGTTTTGTCGGTCGTTAAGATAATGGTCTTGGCAGGTTTCCCGTATTAATCTATGACCTTAGAAAGAAAGATAGTTTTCTTGGCTTGTTACAGGTATTAATCTTTAATATGCTCATGTAGATAGTTTTCCTGGCTAGTTACAGGTATTAATCTACAATCGGTCGTCCATAGATAGTTGTCCTGGCTTATTATAGGTATTAATCTGGAACTTGTTTTTGTCGGTCATTGAGATAGTTGTCTTGTCTGGTTTCAAGTATTAATCTCTGACCTAAATGAAAGAAAGATAGGTCGTCCACAGATAGTTATCCTAGCTAGTTACAGGTATTAATCTACAATCGGTCGTCCACAGATAGGTGTCCTGTCTTGTTACAGGTATTAATCTAGAACTTGTTTTTGCTGGTTGTGAGATAGTTATCCTGGCTGGTTTCAGGTATTAATCTCTGGCCTTAGAAAGAAAGATAGTTTTCCTGGCTTGTTACAGGTATTAATCTTCAATATGCTCATGTAGATAGTTTTCCTGGCTAGTTACAAGTATTAATCTACAATCGGTCGTCCACAGATAGTTATCCTGGCTTATTACAAGTATTAATATGGAACTTAATTTTGTCGGTCGTTGAGATAGTTGTCCTGTCTAGTTTCAGGTATTAATCTATGACCTAAGAGAAAGAAAGATAGTTTTCCTGACTTGTTACAGGTATTAATCTTCAATCTGCTCATGTAGATAAATTTCCTGGCTTGTTACAGGTATTAATCTACAATTGATCCTCCAAAGATAGTTGTCCTGGCTTGTTAAATGTATTAATCTGGAACTTAATTTTGTCGGTCGTTGAGATAGTTGTCCTGTCTAGTTTCAGGTATTAATTTCTGATCAAAGAGAATGAAAGATAGTTTTCCTAGCTTGTTATAGGTATTAATCTTCAATCTGCTCATGTAGATAGTTTTCCTGGCTTATTACAGGTATTAATCTACAGTCGTTCGTCCCTAATAGTTGTCCTGGCTTGTTACCGGTATTAATCTGGAACTTTATTTTGTCCGTCGTTGAGATAGTTGTTCTGTCAGGTTTCAGGTATTAATCTCTGACTTAAAAGATATAAAGATAGTTTTCCAGGCTTGTTACAGGTATTAATCTGGAACTTAATTTTGTCGGTCATTGAGATAGTTGTCCTGGATGGTTTCAAGTATTAATCTCTGACCTTAGAAAGAAAGATATTTTTCTTGGCTTGTTATAGGTATTAATCTTCAATCTGCTCATGTAGATAGTTTTCTTGGCTAGTTACAAGTATTAATCTACCATCGATCATCCACAAATAGTTGTCCTGGCTTGTTATAGGTATTATTCTGGAACTTGTTTTTGTCGGTCATTGAGATAGTTGTCCTTTATGGTTTCCGGTATTAATCTCTGACCTAAGAGAAAGAAAGATAGTTTACCTGACTTGTTACAGGTATTAATCTTCAATATGCTCATGTAAATAGTTTTCCTAGCTTGTTACGTGTATTAATCTATAGTCGGTCGTCCACAGATAGTTGTCTTGGCTCGTTACAAGTATTAATCTCTTAATTTTGGGGGTCATTGAGATGGTTATCCTGTCTGGTTTCAGATATTAATCTATGACCTAAGATAAAGAATTAAAGTTTTCCTGACTTGTTACAAGTTTTAATCTTCAATCTGCTCATGTAGATAGCTTTCCTTGCTTGTTACATGTATTAATCTACAATCGATCGTCCAAAGATAGTTGTCCTGGCTTGTTACAAGTATTAATGTATAACTTAATTTTGTCGGTCATTGAGATAGTTGTCCTGGCTGGTTTCAAATATTAATCTCTGACTTTAGAAAGAAAGAAAATTTTCCTGGCTAGTTACAGGTATTAATCTACAATCGGTCATCCACAGATAGTTGTCCTAGCTTGTTACAGGTATTAATCTAGAACTTAATTTTATCGGTCGTTGATATGCTTGTCCTGGCTGGTTTTAGGTATTAATCTCTAACCTTAGTAAGAAAGATAGTTTTCTTGGCTTGTTACAGGTATTAATCTTCAATATGCTAATGTAGAAAGTTTTCCTGGCTAGTTATATGTATTAATCTACAGTCGTTTGTCCACAGATAGTTGTCCTGGCTTGTTATAGGTATTAATCTGGAACTTGTTTTTGTCAGTCGTGAGATAGTTGTCCTGTTTGGTTTTATGTATTAATCTATGACCTTAGAAAGAAAGATAGCTTTCCTGGCTTGTTACAGGTATTAATATACAGTCGGTCATCCATAAATAGTTGTCCTGGCTTGTTATAGGTATGAATCTGGAACTTAATTTTATCTGTCGCTGAGATAGTTGTCCTGTCTGGTATCAGGTATTAATATATGACCTAAGAGAAAGAAAGATAGTTTTCATGGCTTGTTACAGGTATTAATCTTCAATAAGCTCATGTAGATAGTTTTCCTGGCTAGTTACAGGTATTAATCTACAATCTGTCGTCCACAAATAGTTGTCCTGGCTTGTTACAGGTATTAATCTGGAACGTTTTTTTGTCGTTCGTTGAGATAGTTGTCCTGTCTGGTTTCAGGTATTAATCTCTGACCTAAGAGAAAGAAAGATAGTTTTCCTGGCTTGTTACAGGTATTGATCTTCAATCTGCTCATGTAGATATTTTTCTGGCTTATTACAAATATTAATCTATAGTGTGTTATCCACAGATAGTTGTCCAGACTTGTTACAGGTATTAATCTGGAACTTAATTTTGTCCCTCGTTGAGATAGTTGTCCTGTCTGGTTTCAGGTATTAATCTATGACCTAAGAGAAAGAAAGATAGTTTTCCTGAATTGTTACAGGTATTAATCTTCAATCTGCTCATGTAGATAGATTTCTTGGCTTGTTACAGGTATTAATCTACAATTGATTGTCCAAAGATATTTTTCCTGGCTTGTTACATGTATTAATCTGGAACTTAGTTTTGTCGGTCGTTGAGATAGTTGTCCTGGTTGGTTTCAGGTATTAACTCTGACCTTAGAGAAAGAAAGATAGTTTTCCTGGATTGTTACAGGTATTAATCTTCAATCTTCTCATGTAGATAGTTTTCCTTGCTTGTTACGGGTATTAATCTACAATCGGTCATCCACAGATAGTTGTCCTGGCTCGTTATAGGTATTAATCTCTTAATTTTGTCGGTCGTTGAGATAGTTGTCCTGTCTGGTTTCAGGTATTAATCTATGACCTAAGAGAAAGAAATAAATTTTTTTGACTTGTTACAGGTATTAATCTTCAATCTGCTCATGTAGATAGTTTTCCTGACTTGTTACATGTATTAATCTACAGTCGATCTTCCACAGATAGTTGTCCTGGCTTGTTACAGGTATTAATGTGGAACTTAATTTTTTCGGTCGTTGAGATAGTTGTCCTGGTTGGTTTCAGATATTAATCTCTGACCTTAGAAGGAAAGATAATTTTCCTAGCTAGTTACAGATATTAATCTTCAATCTGCGCATGTAGATAGTTTTCCTAGCTAGTTACATGTATTAATCTACAGTCGGTCGTCCACAAATAGTTGTCCTGACTTGTTACAGGTATTAATCTGGAACTTGTTTTTATCGGTCGTTGAGATAATTGTCATGTCTGGTTTCAGGTATTAATCTATGACCTAAGAGAGATAAATATAGTTTTCTTGGCTTGTTAGATATATTAATCTTCAATCTGCTCATGTAGATAGATTTCCTGGCTTGTTACAGGTATTAATCTACAATTGATCGTCCAAAGATAGTTGTCCTGGATTGTTACATGTATTAATCTTGAACTTAATTTTGTCGGTCGTTGAGATAGTTGCCCTGGCTGGTTTCAAGTATTAATCTCTGACATTAGAAAGAAAGATAGTTTTCCTGGCTTGTTACATGTATTAATATTTCATCTGCTCGTGAAGATAGTTTTCCTAGCTAGTTACAGGTATTAATCTACAATTGGTCGTCCACAGATAGTTGTCCTGTCTTGTTACATGTATTAATCTGGAACTTGTTTTTGCTGGTCGTGAGATAGTTGTCCCGGATGGTTTCAGGTATTAATCCCTGGCCTTAGAAAGAAAGATAGTTTTCCGGGCTTGTTATAGGTATTAATCTTCAACCTGTTCATGTAAATAGTTTTCCTGGCTTGTTACAGGTATTAATATACAGTCGGTCGTCCACAAATAGTTGTCTTGGCTTGTTACAGGTATTAATGTGGACCTTAGATTTGTCGGTAGTTGAGATAGTTGTCCTGGATGGTTTCAGATATTAATCTCTGACCTTAGAAAGAAAGATAATTTTCCTGGCTTGTTACAGGTATTAATCTTCAATATGCTCATGTAGATAGTTTTCCTGGCTAGTTACAGGTATTAATCTACAATCGGTCGTCCATAGATAGTTGTCCTGGCTTATTACAAGTATTAATATGGAACTTAATTTTGTCCGTCGTTGAGATAGTTGTTATGTCCGGTTTCAGGTATTAATCTATGACCTAAGAGAAAGAAAGATAGTTTTCCTAACTTGTTACAGGTATTAATCTTCAATCTGCTCATGTAGATAAATTTCCTGGCTTGTTACAGGTATTAATCTACAATTGATCCTCCAAAGATAGTTGTTGTTGTACCCCAAAATTTGCCCTCCCATTTCCTCAACATTTTCTCATCACAAGACCCTTGGAGCTCAAGATCTAGTTAGGGTTTCCCCTGCTCAAGACTTCTCCTTGCACTGTTGACCCAAATTAGGGTTTGTGTTTGCACAAAGATATCTTGACCTAAAATTCCTAAGATGACTTTCATGCTTCATGTTGGACTTCCAAGTTTAACCATACCAAGTTTTAAGTCTTGATTCCAAATTTTGCCCAGTCAATTGGACAGTTGACCTAGAAATCAACTATATTGGGGAAAAGTCAACTGTGGCCAATTGACAGTCAAATCTCATGAAAATTGACCCACATCAACATTATGAACTCACATGGACCATTTGATCAATTTTGGATCACAATTCCACAAGAAATTTGATCAGATCACAAAAGGGCAAAATGGTCATTTTTAGGGTTTTGACTGCACAAAGGCAAATTTTGACTGTTTGACCTAGCCAATGGAAAACCAAACTCACATATGGACTCAAGGACCCCATGGAATTGTATTGACATACTCAACAAGTTCAAAAGATCCCAAATGCACAAGATTGACAGTTGAATTTCCCAGTCAATTGATCAATTTTGACTGTATACTGAAAAGTCAAACTTTGACTTTTTGGTCAAAATCAAGTGTCAAGATTCATTTTTCATCAAAACATGCCAAATCATGAAACTTGTTCATCAAGAAATCAAGAATTACAAATTAGGGTTTGAAATGAAGATTTTTCATAACTTGGAATTTTTCTAAGTTATGAAAAACCCTAATTTTTTCCTAACTTTGCCCCACTTTCTCACCAAGATTCATTTGGATTCAAGCAAAAGTCAAAACATGAAAGTTGTAGTCCATTGCAAAATCTACAACTTTGATTCACAAAGTTTCCTCAAAAGAAGCTTGTAGCTCAAGTTACAATTTTTGGAACAAGGGTACCAAACCATTCTTAACTTAGAGAAAATTTGACCTATTTTAGGCAGGATTTTTGCCTAACTTCAAGACCATTTTTCACATACTTACACTTGGAATTTCAATTTTCATTTCAAATATGGATTGTAGTACACATTCCAAGCTTTCCAAAATATCCAAGAACTCATCAAACAACCTCATGGTTAGGGAGAATCGAATTTGGCAAGTTGGGAAAAACTCACTTTTGTTATGACCAATTTACATGTTCATACATTTGTGCCATTTTGAATTCAGCTTGCTTTCCTTGATTACAGGTCCTATATCCCATTTGCACTCAATAATTTAATGCTAACTCATTGTGCCAAGGCCTTATTTTGTGTGTTCAAACATTATATGCAAGATTAAGCCATTTTTAGATAAAGCATTTTTGCCATTTTAGAAAAGTTAAACTTTATGTCAAATGCAAATCCAAGCAAGTACAGGGCAGATCTTTTTGGCACAAGTTTATGAACTAATTACACTGATCAAGGCCAAGGTATGCAGCATAGATTGGGGGCCTGTACAAGCTAGAAACACAAGTTGACATTTGTTGCTTAAAGTTGAAGAAACATAGCATAACAATACACAACTCTCATTCCTGTAAACCAGAGCTTAAGAAAAGTTATCAAACACTTTCCAATCATCAACCCTAAGCTAAAACACGAGCCAACCATCTCCATTGCCTTCTCAAACACAGAATCACCCTCAAACTGCCCAAACAGGGTACCTGCTGCAGATTGAGTTCCATAGCTCAATCTTTTCATGCATTCTTGCTAAAATCACTTCAAACACATCCCACATCATCCCTTGAAGCTATTCCAAGCCTCAAACACGACCTGTAACACTCCCAATCAACATCACCATTTTCATTTTTCTGTTTTGCAGTTGAAGTTCCATAACACGATTCTCTTGGTTTCCAAACAAAGTAAAGCTTGGAATAGCATCCCTGGACATCAAGGAAGTTGTACCAATCATCACCTTGCATTGAAAACACCTCCATCATCAGAGACGATTCCAACTGAACAGGTAAGTTCATGGACTTCTATCTCTCTATCCAGGCATTGTTAGCTTTAGGTTTGTGAAGAAATTATGTCACATTCATAGCCCTGAACATGCCCATATAATTAGTTTTCATTTATGTTATGTGTGCTATGAGAATTTGATGTCTGAACTTGGAACAAAAACTAGGTCAAGAATTGGGGGAGAAGAAATTCTCTCTCATTTCTGAGAGTTAAATCATGTTCTTTATATGTATGAACTCGTGAGAAGATGCTTGACATTTTTTGTGTTGTGAGTTTTCATTAAAAGTCCAGGAATCAGGATGTTTGAATCCATGTACAAAGCGCGCGTTTTTTGAACAAGGTTTGCTGGAGGTTGAAGAAGATAGGTTTTGGGCTGGGCCTGGAATGTTTTTCCTTTTCACACCATGTTTTTACTTTTGAACCCCCCTGGCCCATTTTGATTTTTACTTATCATTTTCCATTTTTCCTTTTGATTTTATTTCTATATTTTTATTTAAGTATGAAAAAATATAAAAATCATTATTTCCACATTTTTTGCATTTATTTTGATATTTATTAGTCTTTATTTAGTTTTGTACATAAATAATATATAAATACTATTATTTAAAATAACTAAAAAAAATAATGCAAACACATTTATTTTCTGATTTTTATTTTATTTTATCTTCTGAAAATATTTTATATAAAATATACTTTTTTTTTATAAATATTAAATATTATTATTTTGTATATATAATATATATTTAGTAAATAATACAAATACATATATATTTATTAGAATATTTAGGACAAAAATACAAAATATATTCATTTTTATTTTTATTAATATTTAATATTAAAAATACCTCTTTTACAAATATACTTCATTTTTATTTTATTTTTGTACATAACTAATAAATATTGTATATATTAAACAATTAATACCTTTTAATTAATAAATTAGGGTTTTGCCCTAAATACATAAAAACTCCAAAAATTAATACTTTTTATTTTGTTTATTTGACATATAAAAAAACACTTTTTTTCATACATATAAAAAAACATTTTTTGCATCTTGCATATTTATTCCCTTTTTGTTTAATTATTGTATATTAAATAATGTGTAAAATTCTCAATTTGATGTAATAGTCTAGGTTTAAATTCCTTGTCAAAATACCCCCATTTGAACATTTGTACCCCCCTTCCCATATATTGTGTTGTAATAACTTAGGAACTTTATTTTTCGCACTTTAATTCTTTCTAAATTATACCATGCTAGAATTAGGGTTTGTATGCAAATCAATTAACCAAAATAGTTTGACCTAATTTCAAGATAAACAAGCATGAAAATGGACAACACTAATCACACTTGCACCCCTAGGGTATTCCACTTGTTGCCTTCAATAATGGGCCATATTGCATGTTAGGTATCTTTGGCAAAAACAAAACAATCAAATGATCATGGTCCCTCGATGACGCTTTCGAAAGTTGCCTAAAAATGATCAAGTCCCTCCAAGGAAAAATTGCCCAAAGATACTTGGCACCATTGCAATTATGGTCTAAACGATGACCCGCGCCTGTCCCGTTAACATCCTAACACAAGATTGTCCACCAAATGCAATGGTGGAACAAAATTGTTAAAAGGGTTAAAAACATAGGAGAAATCTTTGAGAAATTTAGAGTAGACAAACTCTTAGTTACTTGAATCAAACTTGCAAAACAAAACACTTGCCTATTTTCAAACCACACATCACTACACTTTCAAAACAAACTTTCAAAAACATTGAAAACCTTTCAAAAGACATACACCTTTGTATACATCCCAACATGGATCATTACAAAGGTTGCCACCACATTGGCCTTCTTTTCAAAAACATTTTCAAACACACACACAAAGCACCATTTCAAACAATTGAAAATTAAGGCAAGTTGATCTAAGCAAGTAACTAAGAGCCCATGGATAACCATGGATAGAAAGGGTGCTAATACCTTCCCTTTCTATAATCTACTCCCCGAACCCAAGAAAACATCTCAAAGGTTTTTGCTGTGCTTTTTAACCTTTCCTTAGGATAAAATAAAAAGTCGGTGGCGACTCTTGCTCAACTGAAACATTTGCGAAAACAAACGCAAAACCTCAAGTCAGTTCTCCCACCGTATCACAGTTGTCCTGGCTTGTTAAATGTATTAATCTGGAACTTAATTTTGTCGTCGTTGAGATAGTTGTCCTGTCTAGTTTCAGGTATTAATATCTGATATAAGAGAATGAAAGATAGTTTTCCTAGTTTGTTATAGGTATTAATCTTCAATCTGATCTTGTAGATAGTTTTCTTGGCTTATTACAGGTATTAATCTACAGTCGTTCGTCCCTAATAGTTGTCCTGGCTTGTTACGGGTATTAATCTGGAACTTTATTTTGTCCGTCGTTGAGATAGTTGTTCTGTCAGGTTTCAGGTATTAATCTCTAACCTAAAAGATAGAAACATAGTTTTCCAGGCTTGTTACAGGTATTAATCTGGAACTTAATTTTGTCGGTCATTGAGATAGTTGTCCTAGATGGTTTCAAGTATTAATCTTTGATCTTAGAAAGAAAGATATTTTTCTTGGCTTGTTATAGGTATTAATCTTCAATCTGCTCATGTAGATAGTTTTCTTGGCTAGTTACAGGTATTAATCTACCATCGATCATCCACAAATAGTTGTCCTGGCTTGTTATAGGTATTAATCTGGAACTTGTTTTTGTCGGTCATTGAGATAGTTGTCCTTTATGGTTTCCGGTATTAATCTCTGACCTAAGAGAAAGAAAGATAGTTTTCCTGACTTGTTACAGGTATTAATCTTCAATATGCTCATGTAAATAGTTTTCCTAGCTTGTTACGTGTATTAATCTACAGTCGGGCGTCCACAGATAGTTGTCTTGGCTCGTTACAAGTATTAATCTGTTAATTTTGTCGGTCATTGAGATGGTTATTGTGATACGGTGGGAGAACTGACTATGGTTTTGCGTTTGTATTCGCAAATGTTTCGGTTGAGCAAGAGTCGCCACCGACTTTTTATTTTATCCTAAGGAAAGGTTTAAAAAGCACAGCAAAAAAACCTTTGAGATTTTTCTTGGGTTCGGGGAGTAGATTATAGAAAGGGAAGGTATTAGCACCCTTTCTATCCATGGTTATCCATGGGCTCTTAGTTACTTGCTTAGATCACTTGCCTTTTGTTTTCAATTGTTTGAAATGGTGCTTTGTGTGTGTGTTTTGAAAATGTTTTGAAAAGAGGCCAATGTGGTGGCAACCTTTGTAATGATCCATGTTGGGATGTATACAAAGGTGTATGTATTTTGAAAAGGTTTTCAATGTTTTTGAAAGTTGTTTTGAAAGTGTAGTGATGTGTGGTTTAAAAAATAGGCAAGTGTTTTGTTTTGCAAGTTTGATTCAAGTAACTAAGAGGTTGTCTACTCCTAAATTTCTCAAAGTTTATTGCTATGTTTTAACCCTTTTAATAAGTTTTGTTCCACAATTGTATTTGGTGGACAATCTTATGTTAGGATGTGAAAGGGACGGGCGCGGGTCATCGTTTAGACCATAATTGCAATAGTGTTAAATGTCTTTGGGTAATTTTCTTTAAAAGGGACTTGATCATTCATTTAGGCAACATTTTGAGGGACTATGATCATTTGATTGTTTGTTTTACCCAAAGAAACCTAACATGCAATATGGCCCAATTTTTGAGAGGCAACAAGTGGATGTAACCCTAGGGGTGTTTAGTGTGCAAGTGTGTTTTATTGCATACAAGAGTTTTTTCTTTGAATTAGGTTTTTCTATTTCATTGATTTTATCTTGCCATACACGTCCTAATTACTAGCAATAAGAAGCGAAAATGTAAAATCCTACGCTATTACAACAATTAGGGGAGGGGGATACACATTTGTACATGGGGGGTTCAACGAGAAAAATAGACAAAAAAGAAAATAGCAAAAAACAAGATATAGAGAGAGAGAGAGAGGGAGCCTGCACGCTGTTGGGAGGTCATTAGAAGTTCTGACTCAGATCCGCTGCCAGATGATCAACCTGTTAGTGAAACTGGATGAGTCAGAACTTCTGACTCTAGCACCTGCAAAACAGAACCTTGTTAGTGGGAAAATCAGAAGTTCTGATTTCCCTGCGCTGCAAGACAGAAGTTTGTTAGTGGAGAAACCAGAAGTTCTTATTCTGTTGAAAAGGCAATAACTCTCAGAGGTTCTGATATCATTGACAGCAAAACAGGCTTCAGATGTGCTAACGTCAAAGTCAGCACTTGGTTTTTCCCTGTACTAATCAGAACATCTGCAATTCTGTTGTTATTCCACAAAACAGGAAACATATTTGGAACAGATCCAGCAAATAGCAAAAATGTTTCAGAGGTCAGAATCACCAAGGTCACAGGCAAGTCCTATACTGGCTCAGAACGTTCTGAGGTATGAAAATCCTCAGAACATAAACAGCAATAACATGAATATTTACATTATGTTACTTGAATATGCACAGCTGATGATGCTTAACAGTGTGATGAGGGTCAGCAGGTGCTTACCTGACTGTTTGGAAAAGTTGTTGAGTGAAAGTTTAGCTTTTGGTTCTGGTTCTGGTGGTGTTCTGGACAGATTTTGAAAAGGGGAAGTAAAGGTGTATACGTGTGTAGGGTCAGAAGTTTGGAAAGAGTGTTTTTGGGTTTACAGAAAAGAACTGGATATTTGATGAAGTTGAAGGTGAGAAACTCAAAGTTATGAAACAAAGCTGGAGATTTTGGCAGAGTTTCAGAATGCTGTGTTGCTAGGAGTTCTGTTTCTCTTAGCAATTTTCTGTTTCTTTTCTTGAACCCCTTTTGCAGTGGTGAAGCCTCTCTATTTATAGGCAAAGTTCTTGTGGATGCCTTGAACATTTAAGGCGCCAACAGAGTTTGAATTTGTTCTTTGACAGAAATTCCTGGGAAGTTGTGATAACAGCTAGCTTTCAGCCTAGGTTGCAGCAGCAGGCGTAGATTGGGGAGAAGTGACCTCTGAAGTGGGCGGTGGCGTGAAGACCCATGCCAGAATCTGTGCAAAAGCGTTTTCCAAGCCACACGTGAATGCTCAGGAGTGGTTGGAAGCATTAATGGGCATTAAATGGTGACAAGACCTGTCAATATCAACATTCTGGTAATGGAAACCAGCGTTGAATCAGCAGCGTAAACCATGCTCTGGCCTTGGCTACCTGTTGTCTTAGTAAGCTCTGGAGATTCTCCTGGTTTTCTGGTACGTTCCTTGGATTTATTTCTGGACAATCTGGACTTAGAGATTCTGTATCAGTGTGACACCCATTCTTCTGACCTTTCATCTTCTGATTTCAACCTGTTCTGAAGGAGCCTTCAGACTTTCCTGCTTCTCTTGCATTCCTTTAGCAAATTCTGACTGAGCTTGTGTAACTGCTGAAGGGGCATGTTCTGTTTGAGGCTTACATTCTGAACCACGTTTACAACTTTTGATTGAACTAATGTAGCTGCTGAAGAGCCAACTTCTGACCACGCTGAGCCAAGCTTGCAACTTCTGACCGTCTTCATCTGGAATGGGTCCAGAAGTTCTGAAGCGCTGATTTTTCTAAAAACACTTATTTTAGAGAAAAATTCTAAGTACTTAGAATTTGATTTTTTTTCTCAAGATAAAAGTGTTGTTTCTGGAGTTCGTGAGATCATCTTGCTCTTGTAAGCGGCTTGCTTGGGCAAAGGGATAACTCAGGACTTGGATTTGTTTCAGAGGGACCTTGAAAATCCAAGATGGTTTCCTGAAGAAAGGGAGGGCAAATTTTGGGGTACAACAGTTGCCCCTGTTCAATCTTCTTGAACCTGAAGAGTTAGATTGGCAAGTTTGCCTTTCGCGACTCGAAGGTAAAAGGAGATTGGACACCAGAGTGCCCGGAAATTTGCACTCGCATAGTAGAGTATCAGCAATGTGATGGCGGGAATGGGCTTATAGATGCCATTTGGAGAGGTGGTGGATAGGGAGATGGGCTTATAGATGCCATCTGGAGATGTGACAGATCTTCGTCGGGAATGGGCTTACAGATGCCATTTGGAAGTGTTGATCGCATAAGAGATTCCTTAGCGAGAACTTTATGTATCTGAGAAAGGCAGATGTTTTCCTGGCTTGTTACAGGTGTTTGATCTTCAATCTCCTTATGCAGATATGCCCTGGCTGGATACAGGTATCGAATCTACAATCGGTGGCTCACAGATGTGCCCTGGCTGGATACAGGAGTTGAATCTGGAAATGGTCGTCAATAGATATGCCCTGGCTGGATACAGGAATCGGATCTTCGAACTCTTCAGACGTGCCCTGGCTAGATACAGGAATCGAGTCTGGAAATGTGGTCAACAGATATGCCCTGGCTAGATACAGGAATCGAATCTGGAAATGTTGTAGTTGATAGATGTGCCCTGGCTGGATACAGGAATCGAATCTTCGAACTCTTCAGATGTGCCCTGGCTAGTTACAGGAATCGAGTCTGGAAATGTTGTAGTTGATAGATGTGCCCTGGCTGGATACAGGAATCGAATCTTCGAAGTCTTCAGACGTGCCCTGGCTAGATACAGGAATCGAGTCTGGAATTGTCGTAGTTGATAGATGTGCCCTGGCTGGATACAGGAATCGAATCTTCGAACTCTTCCGATGTGCCCTGGCTAGATACAGGAATCGAGTCTGGAAATGTGGTCAACAGATATGCCCTGGCTAGATACAGGAATCGAATCTGGAAATGTTGTGACAGTTGAAGGTAGTTGTCTTTGGGATTTTCTTTTTCCCTGAAAAGGCAAAACATAAGTTGTATGCAATGTCATGATGTATGATATGCATGATGTTTTAACATGAGACAGCGTTGTATGTACTTTATCATGTATGTAAGTTAAATGTTTATGAATGTATTTTCGTCTTAGGAAAATAAATCCTCGACAATCGGCCGGGGAATTGTTCTGTGGAAGAGATACTTTGCTGAAGTTTTTGATGAGAGGCCTGCTGAGGACTTCAATGATGGATTCCGCTGGGGATAATGATGATAAACTCCGCTGGGGATACCAAAGATAAACTCCGCTGGGGATTGAAAGAACTTTGTTGAGGGTGATCTTCCATGGCGATTAGATGAGGATAACCCAGTTACAAGCCCTTGTGAGGAATAACTCTGAATAAAGATCGGGAGAGACGTCCGTATTTTGCAGGGGACAAGCTTCCAGAATCTACTGGGGATAAGCTTTAAGACCTGCCGAGGAATGTTGTGCCTTTTTCAGGATTGACGGGGAGTCAACTCCGCTTGGGGAAAGCATTACGGAATATTGTCTTAATCTGCGGGGAGAGAGATGATTTGGTCACATTCTTTAGTCGAATCTACCTTGGTACCTTGGCGGACAAAGCAAACAGACTGCATCAAACAACCTTACATTGCCCCTGTTCCTGATATCACCTGTAATTAATCTTGTGCAAATATTTATGAATCAGCAATTTAATGTCAAATGCATATATCAAAAATGAACATTGGACGTTCTTCGCAAGACAAAACAGAAAAAAGGAAAAACAATGGGAATTTTTATGGACAAGTGAATTTGTATTGATTTGAATTTTGCCTGTGAATAGGCGTTTTTGTACAAGAGGCTGACATCCTAGTAAGAGGACGCCGCCAAATAACATAGAGTTTACAATTTTGAAAAGAAAACAAAACAGCTATGTGAACAATCCCACCGGGTTCCAACTCTGCTATCGCCTTTATGTCTTCAAACGTCTCATCACTTTGCTGCTTGGTTGAAGATGAAGCTAATTGGTCGATGCCGAAATCTGAGCCAGATAGTTGATGCCGATTTCCGGATGCGAAGTGATCCAATGAGACATAGTGTTACACTTTATCCCTAACTTTTGCCTGGACCGCCCTTTCGGGTTTTCGGGATACCCATTTTTGCCCAAGCCGCCTTTTCGGGTTTTCGACTTGCCGGGTGTACAAATTTTTTTATTTCATCCCTTATTTTTTCCCGAACCCTTTTGGTTCGCCGGGAAGCCATTATTTTTTCCTAGGTATGTCAACCTAGCGGGTCTTTTATTCATGCGTAATATCTTTTCACTATGTCTGCATTGGCGGGGTGAGGAAGGTCGTCACCATCCATGGTGGTTAGGATCATGGCTCCTCCTGAGAACACATGTTTAACCATAAATGGCCCTTCGTAAGTAGGGGTCCATTTGCCCCGGGGATCACTTTGAGGAAGGATGATGCGTTTGATTACCAGGTCCCCAACTTGATACTCTTGTGGTCTGACTTTCTTGTTAAATGCCCTGATCATCCGTTTTTGATACGTCTGACCATGACAGATAGCGGTGAGCCTCTTTTCGTCAATCAGGTTTAATTGATCAAGTCGAGTCTGGATCCAGTCATCTTCATTCAAGTCTGCATCCTTCAATATCCGGAGAGAGGGTATCTGAACTTCAATTGGCAAGACTGCCTCCATGCCATAAACCAAGGAGAAAGGAGTTGCCTCGGTTGACGTCCTTGCTGAGGTACGGTACCCATGAAGAGAAAATGGTAACATTTCGTGCCAATCTTTATAGGTCACTGTCATCTTCTGCACAATTTTCTTGATATTCTTATTCGCCGCTTCTACAGCCCCATTCATCTTCGGCCGGTAGGGAGAAGAATTGTGGTGCTGTATCTTGAATTGTTCACAGAGTTCAGTGATCATTTTGTTATTGAGGTTGGTACCATTTTCTGTGATGATTCTTTTCGGGACACCGTACCGACAGATCAGATTATGCCGGATGAAACGTGCCACGACGCTCTTGGTTACCGTTGCGTAGGAAGCTGCCTCAACCCACTTTGTGAAGTAATCGATCGCTACCAAGATGAAGCGATGCCCATTGGATGCCTTCGGTCGGATCTCACCGATCATATCAATGCCCCACATTGCAAAAGGCCAAGGTGCCGTTATGACGTTCAGAGGGACTGGGGGAATATGCACCTTGTCAGCATAGATCTGGCATTTGTGACAAGTTCGAGAGTGTTGGTAACAATCGGCTTCCAAGGTGGACCAGAAATATCCTGCCCTAAGGATTTTCTTTCCCATGGTGTGTCCACTGGAGTGTGTTCCGAATGTACCTTCATGCAGTTCTATCATGATTTTCTCTGCTTCAGCCTTATCCACACAACGTAGTAGAGTTAAATCATGATTCCGTTTGTAGAGGATGCCGTTGCTGAGGAAGAATTTTGCCGAAAACCTTCTCATGAATTTCTTGTCATTGACAGATGCACCTTCAGGGTATTCCTGAGCTTCCAAGTACCTCTTCACCTCATGATACCATGGTTTTTCAGTTGCCTTCTCGGCCTCGTGGTCGCAGCAGTATGCCGGTTCATCCAACTTCCAGATAATGATCCGGGGAGCCTCATTGTCCCATTTAACCTTGAACATTGAAGACATCATAGCTAATGCGTCCGCTAGCTGATTCTCCTCTCTTGGGAAATGCTCAAAAGTTATCTCTTCAAAGTGGGGAAGCAAGGTTGACACATACTCTTTGTAAGGAATAAGATTTGGGTGTTTCGTATCCCACTCGCCTTTGATCTGATTGATCACGAGAGCGGAATCTCCGAAGACACTCAGAAATTTGATCCTTAAGTCGATTACAGCTTGTAGACCCATGATACATGCCTCATATTCTGCCATGTTGTTGGTGCAGTTGAAACACAAACGGGCGGTGAGTGGAGTATGAGTTCCTTTGGGAGATATGATCACAGCGCCGATACCATTACCCAAAGCGTTCGAGGCTCCGTCAAAGTGCATAGACCATCGATATCCTTCCTCAGGTCCTTCATTCGGTCCAGGTACTTCACATTCAGTTACCACCATGATGTCTTCGTCCGGAAAATCAAAGTTCAAGGATTGGTAATCGTCCACAGGTTGGTGTGCCAAATGATCTGCCAATACACTTCCTTTAATTGTTTTCTGAGTTGTATACTGGATATCATATTCTGTTAAGATCATTTGCCATCTTGCTATTCTTCCGGACAGAGCGGGCTTTTCAAATATGTACTTGATGGGATCCATCTTTGAAATCAACAAAGTGGTGTGAGTCAGCATATACTGTCTCAGCCGGCGAGCAGCCCATACTAGAGCGCAACAAGTTTTCTCAAACAGTGAGTAACGAGACTCACAGTCGGTAAACTTTTTGCTCAAGTAATAAATAGCATGCTCTTTTCGGCCGGACTCGTCATGCTGTCCCAGCACACACCCCATTGAATTGTCAAGTACTGTCAAATATAGTATCAGAGGTCTTCCTTCCACTGGCGGCATAAGAATGGGTGGCTCTTGGAGATATTCCTTTATCTTTTCAAAGGCAGCCTGACATTCATCGTTCCAACGTACTACTTGATCTTTCTTCAGTAATTTGAAGATTGGCTCACAAGTAGCAGTCAGATGTGAGATGAATCGGGCAATGTAATTCAGTCGTCCTAGGAAGCCTCTGACTTCTTTCTCTGTCTTTGGAGTTGGCATCTCTTGTATGGCTTTTACCTTGGCAGGGTCTACCTGGATACCATTATCACTCACAATGAAACCCAGCAATTTTCCGGACCTCACCCCAAAGGTGCATTTGTTGGGATTCAACCTCAGCTTGTATAACTTCAGTCGGTCAAATAGCTTCCTCAGATGATCAAGGTGCTCCTCCTCAGTTTGAGACCTTGCAATCATGTCATCGACGTATACCTCAATCTCGTGATGGATCATATCATGAAATAAAGAAACCATGGCACGTTGATAGGTTGCCCCAGCGTTTTTCAATCCGAATGGCATAACTTTGTAACAGAAGGTGCCCCACTGAGTCACAAAGGTAGTCTTTTCCATATCTTCTGGGGCCATCTTGATCTGATTATACCCTGAAAAACCATGCATGAAGGAGAACACCTTGTGTTGAGCAGTATTGTCAACGAGAACATCAATGTGAGGTAGAGGAAAATCATCCTTGGGGCTTGCCCTGTTTAAATCCCTGTAGTCAACACACATTCTAACTTTACCGTCCTTCTTCGGCACTGGCACCACATTGACAACCCACTGAGGGTAAGAAGTTACTGCTAGAAATCCGGCATCGAGTTGCTTCATA
The DNA here is from genome assembly GCA_948472305.1 of Vicia faba. NCBI lineage: Eukaryota > Viridiplantae > Streptophyta > Magnoliopsida > Fabales > Fabaceae > Vicia > Vicia faba. The sequence goes on along the minus strand of OX451739.1, from coordinate 603,150,393 downwards.
ACCTCGGCCTTGATCTTTTCAGACATCTCTGGGCGCATGCGGCGAACCTTTTGCTTTACCGGAGGGCAGTATTCCTTGGTAGGCAAGTGATGGACTACAATGTCGGCATCCAAACCAGGCATGTCTTCATAGGACCAAGCAAATACCTCCATGTAATCATGTAGCATCTGGATCAATCGTTGCCTTACGCTGAGCTCTAGATTGACACCAATCTTGACCTCTTTCCTATCTGTCTCAGTACCCAGGTTAACTGTTTCCACAGGCTCTTCATGTGGTTGAATAGCCCTCTCTTCCTGGAGTAGCAGTCTTGCGAGTTCACCAGGCACTTCACAATCATCTTCACCTTCGTCTTCGGCCAAGTTGATCAGATTCTCGAAGTCATAACTGGCGGTAGCAGAGCTGTTACCAGTGAGATCCAGAGTGGATTGAAACCTGTATAAGTGAGTGTGTGTAAATATAGCTGTTTTGCAATATATAACACAGAAAGAAAAGAGCACAAGATTTGAAATGCAACAAACGTCCAATGTTTTGATTGATGATATATGGAAATGTCATACAAAAAGCCATCACAAATGGAGCTACGATGCCCCGGGTAGAACACCGAGCCAATAAAAGTTTTAACACATTGTTTGTTACAAATTGAAAATCAAAAGAGTTAATTACTGCGTGACAAATGTGATAGGTGTAAAATCCTTTGTCGTCCAGTTGCTTGGTCCGTTGCTGGTAGTCGGGTAGATCCAACTGTCAAACTCTGCTTCCTCTACATAATCCTCAATAGCATTCACCCTTGGACTGGTGATAAACACTGAAGTCTTTTTGATCTTTTCCTTGCGCACAGACCTCTGAGCCTCTGTAGTAAAGCCCAGCCCAAACTTGTCGTTCTTTTGAGTGAAGTCAGGAAGCTGACCCCAGTTCGCACAATTGCCTTTCTCGATTACAGCCCGGGCATCCTTCAAGGATGCCATCTTCAACGGAGAGTCTTCTTCAACTACTGCTTCAGCTGATGCCAAAATTGGAGGTACCTCCTCAAAATGTTGAAAGGGGGTTTCAATAAACTCCCCGTCCATCTCAATATACCGGAATGAATTCAAGTGACTAACCATGTATTCTTCCTCACCCTGCACGATAACAATCTTCCCTATGACAGGATATTTGAGCTTTTGGTGTAGAGTGGAGGTTACTGCCCCAGCCTTGTGAATCCAGGGTCGACCCAATAAGCAGGAGTAAGATGGACGAATATCCATTACATAAAACGTTGAGTCGAAGACTTGGGAACCCACACGAATAGGAATGCTTACTTCACCGTGCACCATCCTCTTAGAACCGTCGAAGGCTCTAACAATGATGTTGCTAGGTTTCAATTCCAAACCTTCACAATCCAAGCGATCCAATGCCTTCTTAGGCAAAACATTCAGGGAAGAGCCGATATCTACTAACACGTGTGCGAGAGTAGTGCCCCTGCATTCTATGGAAACATGCAGGGCATCATTGTGATTTTTCCCTTTGGGGGTGAGGTCAGCATCCGAGAACCCCAAGCCATTGTTAGCTGTCAAATTAGCCACACAGTCCGTGAATTGATCCGCGGAGGTCTCTTGCGGCACATGGGCCGTTTTCAGAAATGAAATCAGGGCTTTTGCATGGGCCTTTGAGCATAGCAGCAATGATAGCATAGAGATTTTGGAGGGGGTATGCCCCAACTGTTCAACAACATTGAAGTCACTCTTTTTGATGATTTTCAGAATTTCCTCCATTTCTTGTTGGGAGGCTTCTATAGCAGTCTTTTTTGGTGCCTCCGTTCTGGCAGGCAAATCGGTAGCAACTTCTTTGCCCCGAGTATCAGAGGACTCGGCGGCAGTAGTAGACACAGGAACTTGAATTGGAACATGCACACTTGCGGGTGTGATGGTGAGAGGTTTTCGGATAACTGGCGGTGCAATGTCAGGCGAGAAGAGCCTGCCACTGCGAGTAATCTTGGCAGGACCAGTGATGTTACTGATACTGGTATTGGTGCTGAACTCCTGCTTCACCCCAAGCACATACACGTCGGCTCCATAATGCCATGGGACCGCTTTATCAGACTCATAGGGGAGAGGTCCCGGAACAGTAATAGTAATGGGTGCAACAGACATAATTCGGACTGGTTTCTTCACGGGAGCTTTGGCAGGATTGTAAATTGCGACAACAGATATTTCTTCAACGGAAACAAACGGAACAACAGTTTTCTTGAACAAAATTTCCTTGCTATCCATCAGGCTTTGGATGCCTGATTTCGGCAGTGGACAACCGGTAGGGATAACAGCACACAGGAGGCAACCCTTACTACAACCCGGAAATAAACCGGCTAGTAGCAAGTCCCTCTTAACAGTCAACAGAGGGGTGGCAACATCATTCACTGAAACAACATACAACTCTTCTTCAATGGCATTTACTCTATGCTGGGGCATAGGAGCAGTTACAACATTCGGTCTTTCAGGCGCTTCAAACTGAATTTCCTTCGCGTCAATGAGATCTTGCACTTTGTTTCTCAAGGCCCAGCAATCATCAGTAGTATGCCCGGGGCTATCAGAATGATAAGCACAACGGGCATTCGGGTTATACTTAGGAGATGCAGTATTAACGACCTTAGGAGCTTCTTTGATGGTCACCAAGTTGGTTGATAATAGTTGGGGTAAAATTTGTGACAAGGTCATACTCAACCGAGTATACTGTCTCTTGGGTCTTTCACCTCTTTGTTGATTGTACTGCTGAGGAGCAGCAACAGGTTTTGAAATGACCAGAGCATTGACGGCTTGGCGACTTTCTGGCTTGACTTGTCTTCTAGGACCATAGACGGCACTTGCTTCCTTCTTAAAAGGCCTCTTCTCAGTACTTGCAGCAACACCCTTCTGAATCTTTCCCGACCTGATGCCAGCTTCTATTCTTTCGCCCGTTAAGATCAAATCGGTAAATCCCGCGGAAGAGTTACCAATCAAATGATTGAAAAATGGCCCAGATAGGGTCCCTAGAAACATATCAACAAGTTCACGATCGGTTAAAGGAGGCTGCACCCTGCCAGCCAAATCCCTCCATTTTTGTGCGTACTCTTTGAATCCTTCGCCTGTTCCTAACGACATACCCTGAAGTTGGGTACGAGTAGGGGCAAGGTCAGAATTGTATTGGTATTGTTTGTAGAAAGCGGTGGCCAAATCTTCCCAATTTCGAACGCTGGTTCCTTCTAGCTGATAAAACCACTCCAACTGAGCTCCAGAAAGACTGTCTTGAAAGAAATGAATCCAAAGGTTTTTATCTTCCGTATAGGGTTGAATTTTTCTCACGTAGGACCTGAGATGCATTTTGGGACAGGACAGCCCATCATACCTCACAAACACTGGCACTTTGAATTTTGGGGGAATCACAATCCCGGCAACCAAACCCAAGTCTTCAAAATCCAAACCCGGTACCCTTTGTAGTTCCATGGCGGCCAACCTGTCTTCTAGCCCTTTGTATTTATCATCAACTGGAGGGTATTGCTGATCGGTATAATCTTCATCCTCTTCGACCTCCTCCTCTTCCGCATCAGACTCGGAAGGTACCGCAGCTCCACCTCCTTTGTTGGTTCCTTCATTAGAGATAGGAGGAAATTCAAGCACTCTCCGGGCTTCTCCATCAAATCTTCTCCCCAAAGTAGCCACCACGATTCTCTTTTTCTTCTTTTTCACTGGGTCTTTGTTCCCCAATTGAGTCTTGATATCCTCCTGTCCCTTAGCCAAGGTTATCAGGAGTTGCTGGAACTGTGCATTCTAAGCTTGTAGGTCTTTGACTGTTTGCTCGAGATCCATCCTGCTGACATAAACAGCAGACAGATAAGGGAACCCGGAGTGATACCTGCTTATGCACATGATGAATGGTATGCTTATGTATGCAATGCATTCAAGGATTTAGAACATTCAAAATTGTTTCAGACAAAGAAGAACGCACGTCATATTAATAAGAAGAAATTTGTTAGTACATAAATGCCCCATGGGCCAAATATTACAAAATAACTTCTCAAGGTAAAAAAACATTGTGCATCCTCTTTGGTGCGATGTAGGTGTTGAGGGCCTCTTGCTCGTGGAGTCGGCGGGTAAGCTCTAGAACCTTCTTCTCACTGGCGTAGAAGCTAGCTTCAAAAGTATTCCGTTCTTCCTTGAGCTGAATCCAACTTTTCTGCATTTCTTCCCACGATGTAGGCATGTCTGGATGCAGGATGGTGTAGGGAACCTCTCCTTCGTTGACGGTCTCTTTAATCACAGGGAGAATATGAGGATAAGGCATCATCAAACTTTGGGCTCGGGCTCGTACCCACTTGAGATAAGGCTCAAGAGGGATGGAGTTCTTGTGCCCCAGAGTCTTGCTGTCAACCTTGTTGAGTTTTCCCCAGGCTCTGATGAATCTTTGGCGAAGCCCTTGCGCATCGTTGTCGAAGTCAAAAACTAGGTCAGGAATCAACATGTCATGAGGACCATCCCTCCGTGCATATCCAAATTGTCTCAAAGCTAGGCAAGGGTTGTAGGTGATACCTCCTCTAATTCCAAGTAAAGGAACATTAGGAAATTCTCCGTAACGGTCGACGATGATGACATTTTCTCTGGATCGAGAACACCAATGTACATCAGAGTGAGTAAGAGTCATCAACCGTTAGGACCACCTTGAGCCTTGGTCATTCTTCAAGACAGATTGTGGAAGGTGCGAAATAAACCACCTTGCAAGGAGAGGAGTACAACACATGAGAACACCCCTCTTTCTCATTGTTCGTGTGTAAAATGAGTGAAGGATGTCCCCAAGCAATGTTGGTATTGGATTTCTGGACAAGAAGATTTTGACGGCGTTGACATCTATCAATTGGTCAGGATTTGGGAACAAGACCAACCCATAGATAAGGAGTGCCACAATTTCTTCAAAGGCTTGTAGGTCCAATGAGTTCCAACATTCTTGTGCTTTCTCAAACAAGAATTTTGCTAAGAATCCCTTGACGCCGCTTCTGGTTTCCCAATGCCCCTTGATGTCGGATGGTTGTAGATGTAATGCTCGGGCAACATCTTTCGGCTTTGGTTCCTTTTCCGTACCGTTGAAGGGTAGTTGATTAAGGATAGGAATTCTCAGGAGTTGAGAAAACTCCTCCAAAGTGGGCACCAACTGGTAATCGGGGAAAGTGAAACAGTGGTGAAGAGGGTCAAAGAACTGGAATAGCACTTTTATCATGTCTTCTTCAATGTTGGTGTTGACTAGGCTGAGCAGTCTACCGTGTCTTTCACTGAAGGATGAATTTTCTGGAATTCTTGAGGTAAGCTCCTTGAGTTGAGGAGAGATTCTTACAAGGTTGACTTGAATGGTGTTTCTGCGAGGAATTTCCATGTCCTACAAAACAAGAACAAAGATGAAGATCCAAAACCCTTGAAATGGTTAGTGAATGCATATGATGTTTTATGATGTCCATGATGTATGCACAACACATATGTACAAGCAATTCACACCAAACCCTAGTTTCCGGCTTGCATGAGGTTTCATAGGTAAGTACCCTCTTGAGTGTAGTTGGCTTAAAAACCTTTCCTATAAATAGTAACCGGGTTCTAAGGATCTCAATATCACTGGATTGTTTTAATTGTTCATTGTTTTGGTTTAGCCACTTAACTAGCAACCAAAATATTCCAAGAAAACAACCCTCAATGAGTGTAGTATCGAGTATCTACCAACTTCGGACTGCACCAAAGCCGGTTATCTCACTACCCCTAATAAAAGGCCAAGATGGTCAAGTAAGGTTCTAGGTCATTAGTACTTAGTGACATCACTCAGCGGCCCCGTACTCTCCTTGATTGAACTCAAGGGTTACCGGTACTCACAAATATGTCGCACTAATATAGCTATTGCTTCGACCGTGTCGGTATACCCCGCACAGTTTCCACAATGTATTGCTATCTATGAATGTTTCCCAAAATCCGGGTGTAGGATTTGCAAACCCAAACAATAGAGCCAAAGTATAAAGCAAACATTTCAAACAATTAGTCATGCAAGAGGGTGATCTAAGCCCTAAGGTTACTCCACTTTTAAAAATTTTCCCCAGCAGAGTCGCCAGTTCTGTGATACGGTAGGAGAACTGACTATGGTTTTGCGTTTGTATTCGCAAATGTTTCGGTTGAGCAAGAGTCGCCACCGACTTTTTATTTTATCCTAAGGAAAGGTTTAAAAAGCACAGCAAAAAAACCTTTGAGATTTTTCTTGGGTTCGGGGAGTAGATTATAGAAAGGGAAGGTATTAGCACCCTTTCTATCCATGGTTATCCATGGGCTCTTAGTTACTTGCTTAGATCACTTGCCTTTTGTTTTCAATTGTTTGAAATGGTGCTTTGTGTGTGTGTTTTGAAAATGTTTTGAAAAGAGGCCAATGTGGTGGCAACCTTTGTAATGATCCATGTTGGGATGTATACAAAGGTGTATGTCTTTTGAAAAGGTTTTCAATGTTTTTGAAAGTTGTTTTGAAAGTGTAGTGATGTGTGGTTTAAAAAATAGGCAAGTGTTTTGTTTTGCAAGTTTGATTCAAGTAACTAAGAGGTTGTCTACTCCTAAATTTCTCAAAGTTTATTGCTATGTTTTAACCCTTTTAATAAGTTTTGTTCCACCATTGTATTTGGTGGACAATCTTATGTTAGGATGTGAAAGGGACGGGCGCGGGTCATCGTTTAAACCATAATTGCAATAGTGTTAAATGTCTTTGGGCAATTTTCTTTAAAAGGGACTTGATCATTCATTTAGGCAACATTTTGAGGGACTATGATCATTTGATTGTTTGTTTTACCCAAAGAAACCTAACATGCAATATGGCCCAATTTTTGAGAGGCAACAAGTGGATGTAACCCTAGGGGTGTTTAGTGTGCAAGTGTGTTTTATTGCATACAAGAGTTTTTTCTTTGAATTAGGTTTTTCTATTTCATTGATTTTATCTTGCCATACACGTCCTAATTACTAGCAATAAGAAGCGAAAATGTAAAATCCTACGCTATTACAACAATTAGGGGAGGGGGATACACATTTGTACATGGGGGGTTCAACGAGAAAAATAGACAAAAAAGAAAATAGCAAAAAACAAGATATAGAGAGAGAGAGAGAGGGAGCCCGCGCGCTGTTGGGAGGTCATCAGAAGTTCTGACTCAGATCCGCTGCCAGATGATCAACCTGTTAGTGAAACTGGATGAGTCAGAACTTCTGACTCTAGCACCTGCAAAACAGAACCTTGTTAGTGGGGAAATCAGAAGTTCTGATTTCCCTGCGCTGCAAGACAGAAGTTTGTTAGTGGAGAAACCAGAAGTTCTGATTCTGTTGAAAAGGCAATAAATCTCAGAGGTTCTGATATCATTGACAGCAAAACAGGCTTCAGATGTGCTAACGTCAAAGTCAGCACTTGGCTTTTCCCTGTACTAATCAGAACATCTGCAATTCTGTTGTTATTCCACAAAACAGGAAACATATTTGGAACAGATCCAGCAAATAGCAAAAATGTTTCAGAGGTCAGAATCACCAAGGTCACAGGCAAGTCCTATACTGGCTCAGAACGTTCTGAGGTATGAAAATTCTCAGAACATAAACAACAATAACATGAATATTTACATTATGTTACTTGAATATGCACAGCTGATGATGCTTAACAGTGTGATAAGGGTCAGCAGGTGCTTACCTGACTGTTTGGAAAAGTTGTTGAGTGAAAGTTTAGCTTTTGGTTCTGGTTCTGGTGGTGTTCTGGACAGATTTTGAAAAGGGGAAGTAAAGGTGTATACGTGTGTAGGGTCAGAAGTTTGGAAAGAGTGTTTTTGGGTTTACAGAAAAGAACTGGATATTTGATGAAGTTGAAGGTGAGAAACTCAAAGTTATGAAACAAAGCTGGAGATTTTGGCAGAGTTTCAGAATGCTGTGTTGCTAGGAGTTCTGTTTCTCTTAGCAATTTTCTGTTTCTTTTCTTGAACCCCTTTTGCAGTGGTGAAGCCTCTCTATTTATAGGCAAAGTTCTTGTGGATGCCTTGAACATTTAAGGCGCCAACAGAGTTTGAATTTGTTCTTTGACAGAAATTCCTGGGAAGTTGTGATAACAGCTAGCTTTTAGCCTAGGTTGCAGCAACAGGCGTAGATTGGGGAGAAGCGACCTCTGAAGTGGGCGGTGGCGTGAAGACCCATGCCAGAATCTGTGCAAAAGCGTTTTCCAAGCCACACGTGAATGCTCAGGAGTGGTTGGTAGCATTAATGGGCATTAAATGGTGACAAGACCTGTCAATATCAACATTCTGGTAATGGAAACCAGCGTTGAATCAGCAGCGTAAACCATGCTCTGGCCTTGGCTACCTGTTGTCTTAGTAAGCTCTGGAGATTCTCCTGGTTTTCTGGTACGTTCCTTGGATTTATTTCTGGACAATCTGGACTTAGAGATTCTGTATCAGTGTGACACCCATTCTTCTGACCTTTCATCTTCTGATTTTAACCTGTTCTGAAGGAGCCTTCAGACTTTCCTGCTTCTCTTGCATTCCTTTAGCAAATTCTGACTGAGCTTGTGTAACTGCTGAAGGGGCATGTTCTGTTTGAGGCTTACATTCTGAACCACGTTTACAACTTCTGATTGAACTGATGTAGCTGCTGAAGAGCCAACTTCTGACCACACTGAGCCAAGCTTGCAACTTCTGACCGTCTTCATCTGGAATGGGTCCAGAAGTTCTAAAGCGCTGATTTTTATAAAAACACTTATTTTAGAGAAAAATTCTAAGTACTTAGAATTTGATTTTTTTTTTCTCAAGATAAAAGTGTTGTTTCTGGAGTTCGTGAGATCATGCTCTTGTAAGCGGCTTGCTTGGGTAAAGGGATAACTCAGGACTTGGATTTGTTTCAGAGGGACCTTGAAAATCCAAGATGGTTTCCTGAAGAAAGGGAGGGCAAATTTTGGGGTATAACAGTTATCCTGTCTGGTTTCAGATATTAATCTATGACCTAAGATAAAGAAATAAAGTTTTCCTGACTTCTTACAAGTTTTAATCTTCAATCTGCTCATGTAGATAGCTTTCCTTGCTTGTTACATGTATTAATCTACAGTCGATCATCCAAAGATAGTTATCCTGGCTTGTTACAGGTATTAATGTATAACTTAATTTTGTCGGTCATTGAGATAGTTGTCCTGGCTGGTTTCAGATATTAATCTCTGACTTTAGAAAGAAAGAAAATTTTCCTGGCTAGTTACGGGTATTAATCTACAATCGGTCATCCACAGATAGTTGTCCTAGCTTGTTACAGGTATTAATCTAGAACTTAATTTTATCGGTCGTTGATATGGTTGTCCTGGCTGGTTTCAGGTATTAATCTCTAACCTTAGTAAGAAAGATAGTTTTCCTGGCTTGTTACTGGTATTAATCTTCAATATGCTAATGTAGAAAGTCTTCCTGGCTAGTTACAGGTATTAATCTACAGTCGTTTGTCCACAGATAGTTGTCCTGGCTTGTTATAGGTATTAATCTGGAACTTGTTTTTGTCAGTCGTGAGATAGTTGTCCTGTTTGGTTTTATGTATTAATCTATGACCTTAGAAAGAAAGATAGCTTTCCTGGCTTGTTACAGGTATTAATATACAGTCGGTCATCCATAAATAGTTGTCCTGGCTTGTTATAGGTATTAATCTAGAACTTAATTTTATCTGTCGCTGAGATAGTTGTCCTGTCTGGTTTTAGTTATTAATATATGACCTAAGAGAAAGAAAGATAGTTTTCCTGGCTTGTTACAGGTATTAATCTTCAATAAGCTCATGTAGATAGTTTTCCTGGCTAGTTACAGGTATTAATCTACAATCTTTCGTCCACAGATAGTTGTCCTGGCTTGTTACAGGTATTAATCTGGAACGTTTTTTTGTCGTTCGTTGAGATAGTTGTCCTGTCTGGTTTCAGGTATTAATCTCTGACCTAAGAGAAAGAAAGATAGTTTTCCTGGCTTGTTACAGGTATTGATCTTCAATCTGCTCATGTAGATAGTTTTTCTGGCTTATTACAAATATTAATCTATAGTGAGTTATCCAAAGATAGTTGTCCAGACTTGTTACAGGTATTAATCTGGAACTTAATTTTGTCGCTCGTTGAGATAGTTGTCCTGTCTGGTTTCAGGTATTAATCTATGACCTAAGAGAAAGAAAGATAGTTTTCCTGAATTGTTACAGGTATTAATCTTCAATCTGCTCATGTAGATAGATTTCCTGGCTTGTTACAGGTATTAATCTACAATTGATTGTCCAAAGATATTTTTCCTGGCTTATTACATGTATTAATCTGGAACTTAGTTTTGTCGGTCGTTGAGATAGTTGTCCTGGCTGGTTTCAGGTATTAACTCTGACCTTAGAGAAAGAAAGATAGTTTTCCTGGATTGTTACAGGTATTAATCTTCAATCTTCTCATGTAGATAGTTTACCTGGATTGTTACGGGTATTAATCTACAGTCGGTAGTCCACAGATAGTTGTCCTGGATCGTTATAGGTATTAATCTCTTAATTTTTTCGGTCGTTGAGATAGTTGTCCTGTCTGGTTTCAGGTATTAATCTATGACCTAAGAGAAAGAAATAAAATTTTTCTGACTTGTTACAGGTATTAATCTTCAATCTGCTCATGTAGATAGTTTTCCTGACTTGTTACATGTATTAATCTACAGCCGATCATCCACAGATAGTTGTCATGGCTTGTTACAGGTATTAATGTGGAACTTAATTTTTTCGGTCGTTGAGATAGTTGTCCTGGCTGGTTTCAGAAATTAATCTCTGACCTTAGAAGGAAAGATAATTTTCCTAGCTAGTTACAGGTATTAATCTTCAATCTGCGCATGTAGATAGATTTCCTAGCTAGTTACAGGTATTAATCTACAGTCGGTCGTCCACAAATAGTTGTCCTGACTTGTTACAGGTATTAATCTGGAACTTGTTTTTGTCGGTCGTTGAGATAATTGTCATGTCTGGTTTCAGGTAATAATCTATGACCTAAGAGAGAGAAATATAGTTTTCTTGGCTTATTAGATATATTAATCTTCAATCTGCTCATGTAGATAGATTTCCTGGCTTGTTACAGGTATTAATCTACAATTGATCGTCCAAAGATAGTTGTCCTGGATTGTTACATGTATTAATCTTGAACTTAATTTTGTCGGTCGTTGAGATAGTTGTCCTGGCTGGTTTCAAGTATTAATCTCTGACATTAGAAAGAAAGATAGTTTTCCTGGCTTGTTACATGTATTAATATTTCATCTGCTCCTGAAGATAGTTTTCCTAGCTAGTTACAGGAATTAATCTACAATTGGTCGTCCACAGATAGTTGTCCTGTCTTGTTACATGTATTAATCTGGAACTTGTTTTTCCTGGTCGTGAGATAGTTGTCCCGGCTGGTTTCAGGTATTAATCTCTGGCCTTAGAAAGAAAGATAGTTTTCCGGGCTTGTTATAGGTATTAATCTTCAATCTATTCATGTAAATAGTTTTCCTGGCTTGTTATAGGTATTAATATACAGTCGGTCATCCACAGATAGTTGTCCTGGCTTGTTACAGGTATTATTGTGGACCTTAGATTTGTCGGTAGTTGAGATAGTGTTCCTTGATGGTTTCAGATATTAACCTCTGACCTTAGAAAGAAAGATAATTTTCCTGGCTTGTTACAGGTATTAATCTTCAATATGCTCATGTAGATAGTTTTCCTGGCTAGTTATAGGTATTAATCTACAATCGGTCGTCCACAGATAGTTGTCCTGGCTTGTTACAAGTATTAATCTGGAACTTAATTTTGTCGGTCGTTGAGATAGTTGTCCTGTCTGGTTTCAGGTATTAATCTATGACCTAAGAGAAAGAAAGATAGTTTTCCTGACTTGTTACAGGTATTAATTTTCAATCTGCTCATGTAGATAAATTTCTTGGCTTGTTACAGGTATTAATCTACAATTGATCGTCCAAAGATAGTTGTCCTGGCTTTTAAATGTATTAATCTGGAACTTAATTTTGTCGGTCGTTGAGATAGTTGTCCTGTCTAGTTTCAGGTATTAATATATGACCTAAGAGAAAGAAAGATAGTTTTCCTAGCTTGTTATAGGTATTAATCTTCAATCTGATCATGTAGATAGTTTTCCTGGCTTGTTACATGTATTAATCTACAGTTGTTCGTCCCTAATAGTTGTCCTGGCTTGTTACGGGTATTAATCTGGAACTTTATTTTGTCCGTCGTTGAGATAGTTGTTCTGTCAGGTTTCAGGTATTAATCTCTGTCCTAAAAGATAGAAAGATAGTTTTCCAGGCTTGTTACAGGTATTAATCTGGAACTTAATTTTGTCGGTCATTGAGATAATTGTCCTGGATGGTTTCAAGTATTAATCTCTGACCTTAGAAAGAAAGATATTTTTCTTGGCTTGTTATAGGTATTAATCTTCAATCTGCTCATGCAGATAGTTTTCTTGGCTAGTTACAGGTATTAATCTACCATCGATCATCCATAAATAGTTGTCCTGGCTTGTTATAGGTATTAATCTGGAACTTGTTTTTGTCGGTCATTGAGATAGTTGTCCTTTATGGTTTCCAGTATTAATCTCTGGCCTAAGAGAAAGAAAGATAGTTTTCCTGACTTGTTACAGGTATTAATCATCAATATGCTCATGTAAATAGTTTTCCTGGCTTGTTACATGTATTAATTTACAGTCGATCGTCCACAGATAGTTGTCCCGGCTTGTTACAGGTATTAATGTATAACTTAATTTTGTCGTTCATTGAGATAGTTGTCCTGGCTGGTTTCAGATATTAATCTCTGACTTTAGAAAGAAAGAAAATTTTCCTGGCTAGTTACAGGTATTAATCTACAACCGGTCATCCACAGATAGTTGTCCTAGCTTGTTACAGGTATTAATCTAGAACTTAATTTTATCGGTCGTTGATATGGTTGTCCTGGCTGGTTTCAGGTATTAATCTCTAACCTTAGTAAGAAAGATAGTTTTCCTGGCTTGTTATAGGTATTAATCTTCAATATGCTAATGTAGGAAGTTTTCCTGGCTAGTTACATGTATTAATCTACAGTCGTTCGTCCACAGATAATTGTCCTGGCTTGTTATAGGTATTGATCTGGAACTTTATTTTGTCAGTCGTGAGATAGTTGTCCTATTTGGTTTTAGGTATTAATCTATGACCTTAGAAAGAAAGATAGCTTTCCCGGCTTGTTACAGGTATTAATATATAGTCGGTCATCCATAAATAGTTGTCCTGGCTTGTTATAGGTATTAATCTGGAACTTAATTTTATCTGTCGCTGAGATAGTTATCCTGTCTGGTTTCAGGTATTAATCTCTGACCTAAGAGAAAGAAAGATAGTTTTCCTGGCTTGTTACAGGTATTGATCTTCAATCTTCTCATGTAGATAGTTTTTCTGGCTTATTACAGATATTAATCTATAGTGAGTTATCCACAGATAGTTGTCCAGACTTGTTACAGGTATTAATCTAGAACTTAATTTTGTCGCTCGTTGAGATAGTTGTCCTGTCTGGTTTCAGGTATTAATCTATGACCTAAGAGAAAGAAAGATAGTTTTCCTGAATTGTTACAGGTATTAATCTTCAATCTAATCATGTAGATAGATTTCCTGGCTTGTTACAGGTATTAATCTACAATTCATCGTCCAAAGATATTTTTCCTGGCTTGTTACATGTATTAATCTGGAACTTAGTTTTCTCGGTCGTTGAGATAGTTGTCCTGGCTGGTTTCAGGTATTAACTCTGACCTTAGAGAAATAAAGATAGTTTTCCTGGATTGTTACAGGTATTAATCTTCAATCTTCTCATGTAGATAGTTTTCCTGGCTTGTTACGGGTATTAATCTACAGTCGGTAGTCCACAGATAGTTGTCCTTGATCGTTATAGGTATTAATCTCTTAATTTTGTCGGTCGTTGAGATAGTTGTCCTGTCTAGTTTCAGGTATTAATCTATGACCTAAGAGAAAGAAATAAAATTTTTCTGACTTATTACAGGTATTAATCTTCAATCTGCTCATGTAGATAGTTTTCCTGACTTGTTACATGTATTAATCTATAGCCGATCATCCATAGATAGTTCTCCTGGCTTGTTACAGGTATTAATGTGGAACTTAATTTTTTCGGTCGTTGAGATAGTTGTCCTGGCTGGTTTCAGATATTAATCTCTGACCTTAGAAGGAAAGATAATTTTCCTAGCTAGTTACAGGTATTAATCTTCAATCTGCGCATGTAGATAGTTTTCCTAGCTAAGTACAGGTATTAATCTACAGTCGGTCGTCCACAAATAGTTGTCCTGACTTGTTACAGGTATTAATCTGGAACTTGTTTTTGTCGGTCGTTGAGATAATTGTCATGTCTGGTTTCAGGTATTAATCTATGACCTAAGAGAGAGAAATATAGTTTTCTTGGCTTGTTAGATATATTAATCTTCAATCTGCTCATGTAGATAGATTTCCTGGCTTGTTACAGGTATTAATCTACAATTGATCGTCCAAAGATAGTTGTCCTGGATTGTTACATGTATTAATCTTGAACTTAATTTTGTCGATCGTTGAGATAGTTGTCCTGGCTGGTTTCAGGTATTAATCTCTGACATTAGAAAGAAAGATAGTTTTCCTGGCTTGTTACATGTATTAATATTTCATCTGCTCGTGAAGATAGTTTTCCTAGCTAGTTACAGGAATTAATCTACAATTGGTCGTCCACAGATAGTTGTCCTGTCTTGTTACATGTATTAATCTGGAACTTGTTTTTCCTGGTCGTGAGATAGTTGTCCCGAATGGTTTCAGGTATTAATCTCTGGCCTTAGAAAGAAAGATAGTTTTCCGGGCTTGTTATAGGTATTAATCTTCAATTTGTTCATGTAAATAGTTTTCCTGGCTTGTTACAGGTATTAATATACAGTCGGTCGTCCACAGATAGTTGTCCTGGCTTGTTACAGGTATTAATGTGGACCTTAGATTTGTCGGTAGTTGAGATAGTTGTCCTGGATGGTTTCAGATATTAATCTCGGACCTTAGAAAGAAAGATAATTTTCCTGGCTTGTTACAGGTATTAATCTTCAATATGCTCATGTAGATAGTTTTCCTGGCTAGTTACAGGTATTAATCTACAATCGGTCGTCCACAGATAGTTGTCCTGGCTTGTTACAAGTATTAATCTGGAACTTAATTTTGTCGGTCGTTGAGATAGTTGTCCTGTCTGGTTTCAGGAATTAATCTATGACCTAAGAGAAAGAAAGATAGTTTTCCTGACTTGTTACAGGTATTAATTTGCAATCTACTCATGTAGATAAATTTCTTGGCTTGTTACAGGTATTAATCTACAATTGATCGTCCAAAGATAGTTGTCCTGGCTTTTAAATGTATTAATCTGGACCTTAATTTTGTCGGTCGTTGAGATAGTTGTCCTGTCTAGTTTCAGGTATTAATATCTGACCTAAGAGAAAGAAAGATAGTTTTCCTAGCTTGTTATAGGTATTAATCTTCAATATGCTCATGTAGATAGTTTTCCTGGCTTGTTACAGGTATTAATCTACAGTTGTTCATCCCTAATAGTTGTCCTGGCTTGTTACGGGTATTAATCTGGAACTTTATTTTGTCCGTCGTTGAGATAGTTGTTCTGTCATGTTTCAGGTATTAATCTTTGACCTAAAAGATAGAAAGATAGTTTTCCAGGCTTGTTACAGGTATTAATCTGGAACTTAATTTTGTCGGTCATTGAGATAATTGTCCTGGATGGTTTCAAGTATTAATCTATGACCTTAGAAAGAAAGATATTTTTCTTGGCTTGTTATAGGTATTAATCTTCAATCTGCTCATGTAGATAGTTTTCTTGGCTAGTTACAGGTATTAATCTACCATCGATCATCCACAAATAGTTGTCGTGGCTTGTTATAGGTATTAATCTGGAACTTGTTTTTGTCGGTCATTGAGATAGTTGTCCTTTATGGTTTCCAGTATTAATCTCTGGCCTAAGAGAAAGAAAGATAGTTTTCCTGACTTGTTACAGGTATTAATCTTCAATATGCTCATGTAAATAGTTTTCCTGGCTCGTTACATGTATTAATTTACAGTCGATCGTCCACAGATAGTTGTCCCGGCTTGTTACAGGTATTAATGTATAACTTAATTTTGTCGTTCATTGAGATAGTTGTCCTGGCTGGTTTCAGATATTAATCTCTGACTTTAGAAAGAAAGAAAATTTTCCTGGCTAGTTACAGGTATTAATCTACAACCGGTCATCCACAGATAGTTGTCCTAGCTTGTTACAGGTATTAATCTAGAACTTAATTTTATCGGTCGTTGATATGGTTGTCCTGGCTGGTTTCAGGTATTAATCTCTAACCTTAGTAAGAAAGATAGTTTTCCTGGCTTGTTATAGGTATTAATCTTTAATATGCTAATGTAGAAAGTTTTCCTGGCTAGTTACATGTATTAATCTACAGTCGTTCGTCCATAGATAATTGTCCTGGCTTGTTATAGGTATTAATCTGGAACTTTATTTTGTCAGTCGTGAGATAGTTGTCCTATTTGGTTTTAGGTATTAATCTATGACCTTAGAAAGAAAGATAGCTTTCCCGGCTTGTTACAGGTATTAATATATAGACGGTCATCCATAAATAGTTATCCTGGCTTGTTATAGGTATTAATCTGGAACTTAATTTTATCTGTCGCTGAGATAGTTATCCTGTCTGGTTTCAGGTATTAATCTCTGACCTAAGAGAAAGAAAGATAGTTTTCCTGGCTTGTTACAGGTATTGATCTTCAATCTTCTCATGTAGATAGTTTTTCTGGCTTATTACAGATATTAATCTATAGTGAGTTATCCACAGATAGTTGTCCAGACTTGTTACACGTATTAATCTGGAACTTAATTTTGTCGCTCATTGAGATAGTTGTCCTGTCTGGTTTCAGGTATTAATCTATGACCTAAGAGAAAGAAAGATAGTTTTCCTGAATTGTTACAAGTATTAATCTTCAATCTAATCATGTAGATAGATTTCCTGGCTTGTTACAGGTATTAATCTACAATTGATCGTCCAAAGATATTTTTCCTGGCTTGTTACATGTATTAATCTGGAACTTAGTTTTGTCGATCGTTGAGATAGTTGTCCTGGCTGGTTTCAGGTATTAACTCTGACCTTAGAGAAAGAAAGATAGTTTTCCTGGATTGTTACAGGTATTAATCTTCAATCTTCTCATGTAGATAGTTTTCCTGGCTTGTTACGGGTATTAATCTACAGTCGGTAGTCCACAGATAGTTGTCCTCGATCGTTATAGGTATTAATCTCTTAATTTTGTCGGTCGTTGAGATAGTTGTCCTGTCTGGTTTCAGGTATTAATCTATGACCTAAGAGAAAGAAATAAAATTTTTCTGACTTGTTACAGGTATTAATCTTCAATCTGCTCATGTAGATAGTTTTCCTGACTTGTTACATGTATTAATCTATAGCCGATCATCCACAGATAGTTGTCCTGGCTTGTTACAGGTATTAATGTGGAACTTAATTTTTTAAGTCATTGAGATAGTTGTCCTGGCTGGTTTCAGATATTAATCTCTGACCTTAGAAGGAAAGATAATTTTCCTAGCTAGTTACAGGTATTAATCTTCAATCTGCGCATGTAGATAGTTTTCCTAGCTAAGTACAGGTATTAATCTACAGTCGGTCGTCCACAAATAGTTGTCCTGACTTGTTACAGGTATTAATCTGGAACTTGTTTTTGTCGGTCGTTGAGATAATTGTCATGTCTGGTTTCAGGTATTAATCTATGACCTAAGAGAGAGAAATATAGTTTTCTTGGCTTGTTAGATATATTAATCTTCAATCTGCTCATGTAGATAGATTTCCTGGCTTGTTACAGGTATTAATCTACAATTGATCGTCCAAAGATAGTTGTCCTGGATTGTTACATGTATTAATCTTGAACTTAATTTTGTCGATCGTTGAGATATTTGTCCTGGCTGGTTTCAGGTATTAATCTCTGACATTAGAAAGAAAGATAGTTTTCCTGGCTTGTTACATGTATTAATATTTCATCTGCTCGTGAAGATAGTTTTCCTAGCTAGTTACAGGAATTAATCTACAATTGGTCGTCCACAGATAGTTGTCCTGTCTTGTTACATGTATTAATCTGGAACTTGTTTTTCCTGGTCGTGAGATAGTTGTCCCGACTGGTTTCAGGTATTAATCTCTGGCCTTAGAAAGAAAGATAGTTTTCCGGGCTTGTTATAGGTATTAATCTTATATCTGTTCATGTAAATAGTTTTCCTGGCTTGTTACAGGTATTAATATACAGTCGGTCGTCCACAGATAGTTGTCCTGGCTTGTTACAGGTATTAATGTGGACCTTAGATTTGTCGGTAGTTGAGATAGTTGTCCTGGATAGTTTCAGATATTAATCTCTGACCTTAGAAAGAAAGATAATTTTCCTGGCTGGTTACAGGTATTAATCTTCAATATGCTCATGTAGATAGTTTTCCTGGCTAGTTACAGGTATTAATCTACAATCGGTCGTCCACAGATAGTTGTCCTGGCTTGTTACAAGTATTAATCTGGAACTTAATTTTGTCGGTCGTTGAGATAGTTGTCCTGTCTGGTTTCAGGAATTAATCTATGACCTAAGAGAAAGAAAGATAGTTTTCCTGACTTGTTACAGGTATTAATTTTCAATCTACTCATGTAGATAAATTTCTTGGCTTGTTACAGGTATTAATCTACAATTGATCGTCCAAAGATAGTTGTACTGGCTTTTAAATGTATTAATCTGGACCTTAATTTTGTCGGTCGTTGAGATAGTTGTCCTGTCTAGTTTCAGGTATTAATATCTGACCTAAGAGAAAGAAAGATAGTTTTCCTAGCTTGTTATAGGTATTAATCTTCAATCTGCTCATGTAGATAGTTTTCCTGGCTTGTTACAGGTATTAATCTACAGTTGTTCATCCCTAATAGTTGTCCTGGCTTGTTACGGGTATTAATCTGGAACTTTATTTTGTCCGTCATTGAGATAGTTGTTCTGTCATGTTTCAGGTATTAATCTCTGACCTAAAAGATAGAAAGATAGTTTTCCAGGCTTGTTACAGGTATTAATCTGGAACTTAATTTTGTCGGTCATTGAGATAATTGTCCTGGATGGTTTCAAGTATTAATCTCTGACCTTAGAAAGAAAGATATTTTTCTTGGCTTGTTATAGGTATTAATCTTCAATCTGCTCATGTAGATAGTTTTCTTGGCTAGTTACAGGTATTAATCTACCATCGATCATCCACAAATAGTTGTCCTGGCTTGTTATAGGTATTAATCTGGAACTTGTTTTTGTCGGTCATTGAGATAGTTGTCCTTTATGGTTTCCAGTATTAATCTCTGGCCTAAGAGAAAGAAAGATAGTTTTCCTGACTTGTTACAGGTATTAATCTTCAATATGCTCATGTAAATAGTTTTCCTGGCTTGTTACATGTATTAATTTACAGTCGATCGTCCACAGATAGTTGTCCCAGCTTGTTACAGGTATTAATGTATAACTTTATTTTGTCGTTCATTGAGATAGTTGTCCTGGCTGGTTTCAGATATTAATCTCTGACTTTAGAAAGAAAGAAAATTTTCCTGGCTAGTTACATGTATTAATCTACAACCGGTCATCCACAGATAGTTGTCCTAGCTTGTTACAGGTATTAATCTAGAACTTAATTTTATCGGTCGTTGATATGGTTGTCCTGGCTGGTTTCAGGTATTAATCTCTAACCTTAGTAAGAAAGATAGTTTTCCTGGCTTGTTATAGGTATTAATCTTCAATATGCTAATGTAGAAAGTTTTCCTGGCTAGTTACATGTATTAATCTACAGTCGTTCGTCCACAGATAATTGTCCTGGCTTGTTATAGGTATTAATCTGGAACTTTATTTTGTCAATCGTGAGATAGTTGTCCTATTTGGTTTTAGGTATTAATCTATGACCTTAGAAAGAAAGATAGCTTTCCCGGCTTGTTACAGGTATTAATATATAGTCGGTCATCCATAAATAGTTGTCCTGGCTTGTTATAGGTATTAATCTGGAACTTAATTTTATCTGTCGCTGAGATAGTTATCCTGTCTGGTTTCAGGTATTAATCTCTGACCTAAGAGAAAGAAAGATAGTTTTCCTGGCTTGTTACAGGTATTGATCTTCAATCTTCTCATGTAGATAGTTTTTCTGGCTTATTACAGATATTAATCTATAGTGAGTTATCCACAGATAGTTGTCCAGACTTGTTACAGGTATTAATCTGGAACTTAATTTTGTCGCTCATTGAGATAGTTGTCCTGTCTGGTTTCAGGTATTAATCTATGACCAAAGAGAAAGAAAGATAGTTTTCCTGAATTGTTACATGTATTAATCTTCAATCTAATCATGTAGATAGATTTCCTGGCTTGTTACAGGTATTAATCTACAATTGATCGTCCAAAGATATTTTTCCTGGCTTGTTACATGTATTAATCTGGAACTTAGTTTTGTCGGTCGTTGAGATAGTTGTCCTGGCTGGTTTCAGGTATTAACTCTGACCTTAGAGAAAGAAAGATAGTTTTCCTGGATTGTTACAGGTATTAATCTTCAATCTTCTCATGTAGATAGTTTTCCTGGATTGTTACGGGTATTAATCTACAGTCGGTAGTCCACAGATAGTTGTCCTGGATCGTTATAGGTATTAATCTCTTAATTTTGTCGATCGTTGAGATAGTTGTCCTGTCTGGTTTCAGGTATTAATCTATGACCTAAGAGAAAGAAATAAAATTTTTCTGACTTGTTACAGGTATTAATCTTCAATCTGCTCATGTAGATAGTTTTCCTGACTTGTTACATGTATTAATCTACAGCCGATCATCCACAGATAGTTGTCCTGGCTTGTTACAAGTATTAATGTGGAACTTAATTTTGTTGGTCGTTGAGATAGTTGTCCTTGCTGGTTTCAGATATTAATCTCTGACCTTAGAAGGAAAGATAATTTTCCTAGCTAGTTACAGGTATTAATCTTCAATCTGCGCATGTAGATAGTTTTCCTAGCTAAGTACAGGTATTAATCTACAGTCGGTCGTCCACAAATAGTTGTCCTGACTTGTTACAGGTATTAATCTGGAACTTGTTTTTGTCGGTCGTTGAGATAATTGTCATGTCTGGTTTCAGGTATTAATCTATGACATAAGAGAGAGAAATATAGTTTTCTTGGCTTGTTAGATATATTAATCTTCAATCTACTCATGTAGATAGATTTCCTGGCTTGTTACAGGTATTAATCTACAATTGATCGTCCAAAGATAGTTGTCCTGGATTGTTACATGTATTAATCTTGAACTTAATTTTGTCGGTCGTTGAGATAATTGTCCTGGCTGGTTTCAGGTATTAATCTCTGACATTAGAAAGAAAGATAGTTTTCCTGGCTTGTTACATGTATTAATATTTCATATGCTCGTGAAGATAGTTTTCCTAGCTAGTTACAGGAATTAATCTACAATTGGTCGTCCACAGATAGTTGTTCTGTCTTGTTACATGTATTAATCTGGAACTTGTTTTTCCTGGTCGTGAGATAGTTGTCCCGGCTGGTTTCAGGTATTAATCTCTGGCCTTAGAAAGAAAGATAGTTTTCCGGGCTTGTTATAGGTATTAATCTTCAATCTGTTCATGTAAATAGTTTTCCTGGCTTGTTACAGGTATTAATATACAGTCGGTCGTCCACAGATAGTTGTCCTGGCTTGTTACAGGTATTAATGTGGACCTTAGATTTGTCGGTAGTTGAGATAGTTGTCCTGGATGGTTTCAGATATTAATCTCTGACCTTAGAAAGAAAGATAATTTTCCTGGCTTGTTACAGGTATTAATCTTCAACATGCTCATGTAGATAGTTTTCCTGGCTAGTTACAAGTATTAATCTACAATCGGTCGTCCACAGATAGTTGTCCTGGCTTGTTACAAGTATTAATCTGGAACTTAATTTTGTCGGTCGTTAAGATAGTTGTCCTGTCTGGTTTCAGGAATTAATCTATGGCCTAAGAGAAAGAAAGATAGTTTTCCTGACTTGTTACAGGTATTAATTTTCAATCTACTCATGTAGATAAATTTCTTGGCTTGTTACAGGTATTAATCTACAATTGATCGTCCAAAGATAGTTGTCCTAGCTTTTAATTGTATTAATCTGGAACTTAATTTTGTCGGTCGTTGAGATAGTTGTCCTGTCTAGTTTCAAGTATTAATATCTGACCTAAGAGAAAGAAAGATAGTTTTCCTAGCTTGTTATAGGTATTAATCTTCAATCTGCTCATGTAGATAGTTTTCCTGGCTTGTTACAGGTATTAATCTACAGTTGTTCATCCCTAATAGTTGTCCTGGCTTGTTACGGGTATTAATCTGGAACTTTATTTTGTCCGTCGTTGAGATAGGTGTTCTGTCATGTTTCAGGTATTAATCTCTGACCTAAAAGATAGAAAGATAGTTTTCCAGGCTTGTTACAGGTATTAATCTGGAACTTAATTTTGTCGGTCATTGAGATAATTGTCCTGGATGGTTTCAAGTATTAATCTCTGACCTTAGAAAGAAAGATATTTTTCTTGGCTTGTTATAGGTATTAATCTTCAATCTGCTCATGTAGATAGTTTTCTTGGCTAGTTACAGGTATTAATCTACCATCGATCATCCACAAATAGTTGTCCTGGCTTGTTATAGGTATTAATCTGGAACTTGTTTTTGTCGATCATTGAGATAGTTGTCCTTTATGGTTTCCAGTATTAATCTCTGGCCTAAGAGAAAGAAAGATAGTTTTCCTGACTTGTTACAGGTATTAATCTTCAATATGCTCATGTAAATAGTTTTCCTGGCTTGTTACATGTAATAATTTACAGTCGATCGTCCACAGATAGTTGTCCCGGCTTGTTACATGTATTAATGTATAACTTAATTTTGTCGTTCATTGAGATAGTTGTCCTGGCTGGTTTCAGATATTAATCTCTGACTTTAGAAAGAAAGAAAATTTTCCTGGCTAGTTACAGGTATTAATCTACAACCGGTCATCCACAGATAGTTGTCCTAGCTTGTTACAGGTATTAATCTAGAACTTAATTTTATCGGTCGTTGATATGGTTGTCCTGGCTGGTTTCAGGTATTAATCTCTAACCTTAGTAAGAAATATAGTTTTCCTGGCTTGTTATAGGTATTAATCTTCAATATACTAATGTATAAAGTTTTCCTGGCTAGTTACATGTATTAATCTACAGTCGTTCGTCCACAGATAATTGTCCTGGCTTGTTATAGGTATTAATCTGGAACTTTATTTTGTCAGTCGTGAGATAGTTGTCCTATTTGGTTTTAGGTATTAATCTATGACCTTAGAAAGAAAGATAGCTTTCCCGGCTTGTTACAGGTAATAATATATAGTCGGTCATCCATAAATAGTTGTCCTGGCTTGTTATAGGTATTAATCTGGAACTTAATTTTATCTGTCGCTAAGATAGTTATCCTGTCTGGTTTCAGGTATTAATCTCTGACCTAAGAGAAAGAAAGATAGTTTTCCTGGCTTGTTACAGGTATTGATCTTCAATCTTCTCATGTAGATAGTTTTTCTGGCTTATTACAGATATTAATCTATAGTGAGTTATCCACAGATAATTGTCCAGACTTGTTACAGGTATTAATCTGGAACTTAATTTTGTCGCTCATTGAGATAGTTGTCCTGTCTGGTTTTAGGTATTAATCTATGACCTAAGAGAAAGAAAGATAGTTTTCCTGAATTGTTACAGGTATTAATCTTCAATCTAATCATGTAGATAGATTTCCTGGCTTGTTACAGGTATTAATCTACAATTGATCGTCCAAAGATATTTTTCCTGGCTTGTTACATGTATTAATCTGGAACTTAGTTTTGTCGGTCGTTGAGATAGTTGTCCTGGTTGGTTTCAGGTATTAACTCTAACCTTAAAGAAAGATAGTTTTCCTGGATTGTTACAGGTATTAATCTTCAATCTTCTCATGTAGATAGTTTTCCTGGCTTGTTACGGGTATTAATCTACAGTCGGTAGTCCACAGATAGTTGTCCTGGATCGTTATAGGTATTAATCTCTTAATTTTGTCGGTCGTTGAGATAGTTGTCCTGTCTGGTTTCAGGTATTAATCTATGACCTAAGAGAAAGAAATAAAATTTTTCTGACTTGTTACAGGTATTAATCTTCAATCTGCTCATGTAGATAGTTTTCCTGACTTGTTACATGTATTAATCTACAGTCGATCATCCACATATAGTTGTCCTGGCTTGTTACAGGTATTAATGTGGAACTTAATTTTGTTGGTCGTTGAGATAGTTGTCCTTGCTGGTTTCAGATATTAATCTCTGACCTTAGAAGGAAAGATAATTTTCCTAGCTAGTTACAGGTATTAATCTTCAATCTGCGCATGTAGATAGTTTTCCTAGCTAAGTACAGGTATTAATCTACAGTCGGTCGTCCACAAATAGTTGTCCTGACTTGTTACATGTATTAATCTGGAACTTGTTTTTGTCGGTCGTTGAGATAATTGTCATGTATGGTTTCAGGTATTAATCTATGACCTAAGAGAGAGAAATATAGTTTTCTTGGCTTGTTAGATATATTAATCTTCAATCTGCTCATGTAGATAGATTTCCTGGCTTGTTACAGGTATTATCTATAATTGATCGTCCAAAGATAGTTGTCCTGGATTGTTACATGTATTAATCTTGAACTTAATTTTGTCGGTCGTTGAGATAGTTATCCTGGATGGTTTCAGGTATTAATCTCTGACATTAGAAAGAAAGATTGTTTTCCTGGCTTGTTACATGTATTAATATTTCATCTGCTCGTGAAGATAGTTTTCCTAGCTAGTTACAGGAATTAATCTACAATTGGTCGTCCACAGATAGTTGTCCTGTCTTGTTACATGTATTAATTTGGAACTTGTTTTTCCTGGTCGTGAGATAGTTGTCCCGGCTGGTTTCAGGTATTAATCTCTGGCCTTAGAAAGAAAGATAGTTTTCCGGGCTTGTTATAGGTATTAATCTTCAATTTGTTCATGTAAATAGTTTTCCTGGCTTGTTACAGGTATTAATATACAGTCGGTCGTCCACAGATAGTTGTCCTGGCTTGTTACAGGTATTAATGTGGACCTTAGATTTGTCGGTAGTTGAGATAGTTGTCCTGGATGGTTTCAGATATTAATCTCTGACCTTAGAAAGAAAGATAATTTTCCTGGCTTGTTACAGGTATTAATCTTCAATATGCTCATGTAGATAATTTTCCTGGCTAGTTACAGGTATTAATCTACAATCGGTCGTCCACAGATAGTTGTCCTAGCTTGTTACAAGTATTAATCTGGAACTTAATTTTGTCGGTCGTTGAGATAGTTGTCCTGTCTGGTTTCAGGAATTAATCTATGACCTAAGAGAAAGAAAGATAGTTTTCCTGACTTGTTACAGGTATTAATTTTCAATCTACTCATGTAGATAAATTTCTTGGCTTGTTACAGGTATTAATCTACAATTGATCGTCCAAAGATAGTTGTCCTGGCTTTTAAATGTATTAATCTGGAACTTAATTTTGTCGGTCGTTGAGATAGTTGTCCTGTCTAGTTTCAGGTATTAATATCTGACCTAAGAGAAAGAAAGATAGTTTTCCTAGCTTGTTATAGGTATTAATCTTCAATCTGCTCATGTAGATAGTTTTCCTGGCTTGTTACAGGTATTAATCTACAATTGTTCATCCCTAATAGTTGTCCTGGCTTGTTACGGGTATTAATCTGGAACTTTATTTTGTCCGTTGTTGAGATAGTTGTTCTGTCATGTTTCAGGTATTAATCTCTGACCTAAAAGATAGAAAGATAGTTTTCCAGGCTTGTTACAGGTATTAATCTGGAACTTAATTTTGTCGGTCATTGAGATAATTGTCCTGGATGGTTTCAAGTATTAATCTCTGACCTTAGAAAGAATGATATTTTTCTTGGCTTGTTATAGGTATTAATCTTCAATCTACTCATGTAGATAGTTTTCTTGGCTAGTTGCAGGTATTAATCTACAATCGATCATCCACAAATAGTTGTCCTGGCTTGTTATAGGTATTAATCTGGAACTTGTTTTTGTCGGTCATTGAGATAGTTGTCCCTTATGGTTTCCAGTATTAATCTCTGGCCTAAGAGAAAGAAAGATAGTTTTCCTGACTTGTTATAGGTATTAATCTTCAATATGCTCATGTAAATAGTTTTCCTGGCTTGTTACATGTATTAATTTACAGTCGATCGTCCACAGATAGTTGTCCCGGCTTGTTACAGGTATTAATGTATAACTTAATTTTGTCGTTCATTGAGATAGTTGTCTTGGCTGGTTTCAGATATTAATCTCTGACTTTAGAAAGAAAGAAAATTTTCCTGGCTAGTTACAGGTATTAATCTACAACCGGTCATCCACAGATAGTTGTCCTAGCTTGTTACAGGTATTAATCTAGAACTTAATTTTATCGGTCGTTGATATGGTTGTCCTGGCTGGTTTCAGGTATTAATCTCTAACCTTAGTAAGAAAGATAGTTTTCCTGGCTTGTTATAGGTATTAATCTTCAATATGCTAATGTAGAAAGTTTTCCTGGCTAGTTACATGTATTAATCTACAGTCGTTCGTCCACAGATAATTGTCCTGGCTTGTTATAGGTATTAATCTGGAACTTTATTTTGTCAGTCGTGAGATAGTTGTCCTATTTGGTTTTAGGTATTAATCTATGACCTTAGAAAGAAAGATAGCTTTCCCGGCTTGTTACAGGTATTAATATATAGTCGGTCATCCATAAATAGTTGTCCTGGCTTGTTATAGGTATTAATCTGGAACTTAATTTTATCTGTCGCTGAGATAGTTATCCTGTCTGGTTTCAGGTATTAATCTCTGACCTAAGAGAAAGAAAGATAGTTTTCCTGGCTTGTTACAGGTATTGATCTTCAATCTTCTCATGTAGATAGTTTTTCTGGCTTATTACAGATATTAATCTATAGTGAGTTATCCACAGATAGTTGTCCAGACTTGTTACAGGTATTAATCTGGAACTTAATTTTGTCGCTCATTGAGATAGTTGTCCTGTCTGGTTTCAGGTATTAATCTATGACCTAAGAGAAAGAAAGATAGTTTTCCTGAATTGTTACAGGTATTAATCTTCAATCTAATCATGTAGATAGATTTCCTGGCTTGTTACAGGTATTAATCTACAATTGATCGTCCAAAGATATTTTTCCTGGCTTGTTACATGTATTAATCTGGAACTTAGTTTTGTCGGTCGTTGAGATAGTTGTCCTGGCTGGTTTCAGGTATTAACTCTGAGCTTAGAGAAAGAAAGATAGTTTTCCTGGATTGTTACATGTATTAATCTTCAATCTTCTCATGTAGATAGTTTTCCTGGCTTGTTACGGGTATTAATCTACAGTCGGTAGTCCACAGATAGTTGTCCTGGATCGTTATAGGTATTAATCTCTTAATTTTATCGGTCGTTGAGATAGTTGTCCTGTCTGGTTTCAGGTATTAATCTATGACCTAAGAGAAAGAAATAAAATTTTTCTGACTTGTTACAGGTATTAATCTTCAATCTGCTCATGTAGATAGTTTTCCTGACTTGTTACATGTATTAATCTACAGCCGATCATCCACAAATAGTTGTCCTGGCTTGTTATAGGTATTCATGTGGAACTTAATTTTGTTGGTCGTTGAGATAGTTGTCCTTGCTGGTTTCAGATATTAATCTCTGACCTTAGAAGGAAAGATAATTTTCCTAGCTAGTTACAGGTATTAATCTTCAATCTGCGCATGTAGATAGTTTTCCTAGCTAAGTACAGGTATTAATCTACAGTCGGTCGTCCACAAATAGTTGTCCTGACTTGTTACAGGTATTAATCTGGAACTTGTTTTTGTCGGTCGTTGAGATAATTGTCATGTCTGGTTTCAGGTATTAATCTATGACCTAAGAGAGAGAAATATAGTTTTCTTGGCTTGTTAGATATATTAATCTTCAATCTGCTCATATAGATAGATTTCCTGGCTTGTTACAGGTATTAATCTACAATTGATCGTCCAAAGATAGTTGTCCTGGATTGTTACATGTATTAATCTTGAACTTAATTTTGTCGGTCGTTGAGATAGTTGTCCTGGCTGGTTTCAGGTATTAATCTCTGACATTAGAAAGAAAGATAGTTTTCCTGGCTTGTTACATGTATTAATATTTCATCTGCTCGTGAAGATAGTTTTCCTAGCTAGTTACAGGAATTAATCTACAATTGGTCGTCCACAGATAGTTGTCCTGTCTTGTTACATGTATTAATCTGGAACTTGTTTTTCCTGGTCGTGATAAAGTTGTCCCGGCTGGTTTCAGGTATTAATCTCTGGCCTTAGAAAGAAAGATAGTTTTCCGGGCTTGTTATAGGTATTAATCTTCAATCTGTTCATGTAAATAGTTTTCCTGTCTTGTTGCAGGTATTAATATACAGTCGGTCGTCCACAGATAGTTGTCCTGGCTTGTTACAGGTATTAATGTGGACCTTAGATTTGTCGGTAGTTGAGATAGTTGTCCTGGATGGTTTCAGATTTTAATCTCTGACCTTAGAAAGAAAGATAATTTTCCTGGCTTGTTACAGGTATTAATCTTCAATATGCTCATGTAGATAGTTTTCCTGGCTAGTTACAGGTATTAATCTACAATCGGTCGTCCACAGATAGTTGTCCTGGCTTGTTACAAGTATTAATCTGGAACTTAATTTTGTTGGTCGTTGAGATAGTTGTCCTGTCTGGTTTCAGGAATTAATCTATGACCTAAGAGAAAGAAAGATAGTTTTCCTGACTTGTTACAGGTATTAATTTTCAATCTACTCATGTAGATAAATTTCTTGGCTTGTTACAGGTATTAATCTACAATTGATCGTCCAAAGATAGTTGTCCTGGCTTTTAAATGTATTAATCTGGAACTTAATTTTGTCGGTCGTTGAGATATTTGTCCTGTCTAGTTTCAGGTATTAATATCTGACCTAAGAGAAAGAAAGATAGTGTTCCTAGCTTGTTATAGGTATTAATCTTCAATCTGCTCATGTAGATAGTTTTCCTGGCTTGTTACAGGTATTAATCTACAGTTGTTCATCCCTAATAGTTGTCCTGGCTTGTTACGGGTATTAATCTGGAACTTTATTTTGTCTGTCGTTGAGATAGTTGTTCTGTCATGTTTCAGGTATTAATCTCTGACCTAAAAGATAGAAAGATAGTTTTCCAGGCTTGTTACAGGTATTAATCTGGAACTTAATTTTGTCGGTCATTGAGATAATTGTCCTGGATGGTTTCAAGTATTAATCTCTGACCTTAGAAAGAAAGATATTTTTCTTGGCTTGTTATAGGTATTAATTTTCAATCTGCTCATGTAGATAGTTTTCTTGGCTAGTTACAGGTATTAATCTACCATCGATCATCCACAAATAGTTGTCCTGGCTTGTTATAGGTATTAATCTGGAACTTGTTTTTGTCGGTCATTGAGATAGTTGTCCTTTATGGTTTCCAGTATTAATCTCTGGCCTAAGAGAAAGAAAGATAGTTTTCCTGACTTGTTATAGGTATTAATCTTCAATATGCTCATGTAAATAGTTTTCCTGGCTTGTTACATGTATTAATTTACAGTCGATCGTCCACAGATAGTTGTCCCGGCTTGTTACAGGTATTAATGTATAACTTAATTTTGTCGTTCATTGAGATAGTTGTCTTGGCTGGTTTCAGATATTAATCTCTGACTTTAGAAAGAAAGAAAATTTTCCTGGCTAGTTACAGGTATTAATCTACAACCGGTCATCCACAGATAGTTGTCCTAGCTTGTTACAGGTATTAATCTAGAACTTAATTTTATCGGTCGTTGATATGGTTGTCCTGGCTGGTTTCAGGTATTAATCTCTAACCTTAGTAAGAAAGATAGTTTTCCTGGCTTGTTATAGGTATTAATCTTCAATATGCTAATGTAGAAAGTTTTCCTGGCTAGTTACATGTATTAATCTACAGTCGTTCGTCCACAGATAATTGTCCTGGCTTGTTATAGGTATTAATCTGGAACTTTATTTTGTCAGTCGTGAGATAGTTGTCCTATTTGGTTTTAGGTATTAATCTATGACCTTAGAAAGAAAGATAGCTTTCCCGGCTTGTTACAGGTATTAATATATAGTCGGTCATCCATAAATAGTTGTCCTGGCTTGTTATAGGTATTAATCTGGAACTTAATTTTATCTGTCGCTGAGATAGTTATCCTGTCTGGTTTCAGGTATTAATCTCTGACCTAAGAGAAAGAAAGATAGTTTTCCTGGCTTGTTACAGGTATTGATCTTCAATCTTCTCATGTAGATAGTTTTTCTGGCTTATTACAGATATTAATCTATAGTGAGTTATCCACAGATAGTTGTCCAGACTTGTTACAGGTATTAATCTGGAACTTAATTTTGTCGCTCATTGAGATAGTTGTCCTGTCTGGTTTCAGGTATTAATCTATGACCTAAGAGAAAGAAAGATAGTTTTCCTGAATTGTTACAGGTATTAATCTTCAATCTAATCATGTAGATAGATTTCCTGGCTTGTTACAGGTATTAATCTACAATTGATCGTCCAAAGATATTTTTCCTGGCTTGTTACATGTATTAATCTGGAACTTAGTTTTGTCGGTCGTTGAGATAGTTGTCCTGGCTGGTTTCAGGTATTAACTCTGAGCTTAGAGAAAGAAAGATAGTTTTCCTGGATTGTTACATGTATTAATCTTCAATCTTCTCATGTAGATAGTTTTCCTGGCTTGTTACGGGTATTAATCTACAGTCGGTAGTCCACAGATAGTTGTCCTGGATCGTTATAGGTATTAATCTCTTAATTTTATCGGTCGTTGAGATAGTTGTCCTGTCTGGTTTCAGGTATTAATCTATGACCTAAGAGAAAGAAATAAAATTTTTCTGACTTGTTACAGGTATTAATCTTCAATCTGCTCATGTAGATAGTTTTCCTGACTTGTTACATGTATTAATCTACAGCCGATCATCCACAAATAGTTGTCCTGGCTTGTTATAGGTATTCATGTGGAACTTAATTTTGTTGGTCGTTGAGATAGTTGTCCTTGCTGGTTTCAGATATTAATCTCTGACCTTAGAAGGAAAGATAATTTTCCTAGCTAGTTACAGGTATTAATCTTCAATCTGCGCATGTAGATAGTTTTCCTAGCTAAGTACAGGTATTAATCTACAGTCGGTCGTCCACAAATAGTTGTCCTGACTTGTTACAGGTATTAATCTGGAACTTGTTTTTGTCGGTCGTTGAGATAATTGTCATGTCTGGTTTCAGGTATTAATCTATGACCTAAGAGAGAGAAATATAGTTTTCTTGGCTTGTTAGATATATTAATCTTCAATCTGCTCATATAGATAGATTTCCTGGCTTGTTACAGGTATTAATCTACAATTGATCGTCCAAAGATAGTTGTCCTGGATTGTTACATGTATTAATCTTGAACTTAATTTTGTCGGTCGTTGAGATAGTTGTCCTGGCTGGTTTCAGGTATTAATCTCTGACATTAGAAAGAAAGATAGTTTTCCTGGCTTGTTACATGTATTAATATTTCATCTGCTCGTGAAGATAGTTTTCCTAGCTAGTTACAGGAATTAATCTACAATTGGTCGTCCACAGATAGTTGTCCTGTCTTGTTACATGTATTAATCTGGAACTTGTTTTTCCTGGTCGTGATAAAGTTGTCCCGGCTGGTTTCAGGTATTAATCTCTGGCCTTAGAAAGAAAGATAGTTTTCCGGGCTTGTTATAGGTATTAATCTTCAATCTGTTCATGTAAATAGTTTTCCTGTCTTGTTGCAGGTATTAATATACAGTCGGTCGTCCACAGATAGTTGTCCTGGCTTGTTACAGGTATTAATGTGGACCTTAGATTTGTCGGTAGTTGAGATAGTTGTCCTGGATGGTTTCAGATTTTAATCTCTGACCTTAGAAAGAAAGATAATTTTCCTGGCTTGTTACAGGTATTAATCTTCAATATGCTCATGTAGATAGTTTTCCTGGCTAGTTACAGGTATTAATCTACAATCGGTCGTCCACAGATAGTTGTCCTGGCTTGTTACAAGTATTAATCTGGAACTTAATTTTGTTGGTCGTTGAGATAGTTGTCCTGTCTGGTTTCAGGAATTAATCTATGACCTAAGAGAAAGAAAGATAGTTTTCCTGACTTGTTACAGGTATTAATTTTCAATCTACTCATGTAGATAAATTTCTTGGCTTGTTACAGGTATTAATCTACAATTGATCGTCCAAAGATAGTTGTCCTGGCTTTTAAATGTATTAATCTGGAACTTAATTTTGTCGGTCGTTGAGATATTTGTCCTGTCTAGTTTCAGGTATTAATATCTGACCTAAGAGAAAGAAAGATAGTGTTCCTAGCTTGTTATAGGTATTAATCTTCAATCTGCTCATGTAGATAGTTTTCCTGGCTTGTTACAGGTATTAATCTACAGTTGTTCATCCCTAATAGTTGTCCTGGCTTGTTACGGGTATTAATCTGGAACTTTATTTTGTCTGTCGTTGAGATAGTTGTTCTGTCATGTTTCAGGTATTAATCTCTGACCTAAAAGATAGAAAGATAGTTTTCCAGGCTTGTTACAGGTATTAATCTGGAACTTAATTTTGTCGGTCATTGAGATAATTGTCCTGGATGGTTTCAAGTATTAATCTCTGACCTTAGAAAGAAAGATATTTTTCTTGGCTTGTTATAGGTATTAATTTTCAATCTGCTCATGTAGATAGTTTTCTTGGCTAGTTACAGGTATTAATCTACCATCGATCATCCACAAATAGTTGTCCTGGCTTGTTATAGGTATTAATCTGGAACTTGTTTTTGTCGGTCATTGAGATAGTTGTCCTTTATGGTTTCCAGTATTAATCTCTGGCCTAAGAGAAAGAAAGATAGTTTTCCTGACTTGTTACAGGTATTAATCTTCAATATGCTCATGTAAATAGTTTTCCTGGCTTGTTACATGTATTAATTTACAGTCGATCGTCCACAGATAGTTGTCCCGGCTTGTTACAGGTATTAATGTATAACTTAATTTTGTCGTTCATTGAGATAGTTGTCCTGGCTGGTTTCAGATATTAATCTCTGACTTTAGAAAGAAAGAAAATTTTCCTGGCTAGTTACAGGTATTAATCTACAACCGGTCATCCACAGATAGTTGTCCTAGCTTGTTACAGGTATTAATCTAGAACTTAATTTTATCGGTCGTTGATATGGTTGTCCTGGCTGGTTTCAGGTATTAATCTCCAACTTTAGTAAGAAAGATAGTTTTCCTGGCTTGTTATAGGTATTAATCTTCAATATGCTAATGTAGAAAGTTTTCCTGGCTAGTTACATGTATTAATCTACAGTCGTTCGTCCACAGATAATTGTCCTGGCTTGTTATAGGTATTAATCTGAAACTTTATTTTGTCAGTCGTGAGATAGTTGTCCTATTTGGTTTTAGGTATTAATCTATGACCTTAGAAAGAAAGATAGCTTTCCCGGCTTGTTACAGGTATTAATATATAGTCGGTCATCCATAAATAGTTGTCCTGGCTTGTTATAGGTATTAATCTGGAACTTAATTTTATCTGTCGCTGAGATAGTTATCCTGTCTGGTTTCAGGTATTAATCTCTGACCTAAGAGAAAGAAAGATAGTTTTCCTGGCTTGTTACAGGTATTGATCTTCAATCTTCTCATGTAGATAGTTTTTCTGGCTTATTACAGATATTAATCTATAGTTAGTTATCCACAGATAGTTGTCCAGACTTGTTACAGGTATTAATCTGGAACTTAATTTTGTCGCTCATTGAGATAGTTGTCCTGTCTGGTTTCAGGTATTAATCTATGACCTAAGAGAAAGAAAGATAGTTTTCCTGAATTGTTACAGGTATTAATCTTCAATCTAATCATGTAGATAGATTTCCTGGCTTGTTACAGGTATTAATCTACAATTGATCGTCCAAAGATATTTTTCCTGGCTTGTTACATGTATTAATCTGGAACTTAGTTTTGTCGGTCGTTGAGATAGTTGTCCTGGCTGGTTTCAGGTATTAACTCTGACCTTAGAGAAATAAAGATAGTTTTCTTGGATTGTTACAGGTATTAATCTTCAATCTACTCATGTAGATAGTTTTCCTGGCTTGTTACGGGTATTAATCTACAGTCGATAGTCCACAGATAGTTGTCCTGGATCGTTATAGGTATTAATCTCTTAATTTTGTCGGTCGTTGAGATAGTTGTCCTGTCTGGTTTCAGGTATTAATCTATGACCTAAGAGAAAGAAATAAAAATTTTCTGACTTGTTACAGGTATTAATCTTCAATCTGCTCATGTAGATAGTTTTCCTGACTTGTTACATGTATTAATCTACAGCCGATCATCCACAGATAGTTGTCCTGGCTTGTTACAGGTATTAATGTGGAACTTAATTTTGTTGGTCGTTGAGATAGTTGTCCTTGCTGGTTTCAGATATTAATCTCTGACCTTAGAAGGAAAGATAATTTTCCTAGCTAGTTACAGGTATTAATCTTCAATCTGCGCATGTAGATAGGTTTCCTAGCTAGTTACAGGTATTAATCTACAGTCGGTTGTCCATAAATAGTTGTCCTGACTTGTTACAAGTATTAATCTGGAACTTTTTTTTGTCGCTCATTGAGATAATTGTCATGTCTGGCTTCAGGTATTAATCTATGACCTAAGAGAGAGAAATATAGTTTTCTTGGCTTGTTAGATATATTAATCTTCAATCTGCTCATGTAGATAGATTTCCTGGCTTGTTACAGTTATTAATCTATGATTTATCGTCCAAAGATAGTTGTCCTGGATTGTTACATGTATTAATCTTGAACTTAATTTTATCGGTCGTTGAGATAGTTGTCCTGGCTGGTTTCAGGTATTAATCTCTGACATTAGAAAGAAAGATAGTTTTCCTGGCTTGTTACATGTATTAATATTTCATCTGCTCATGAAGATAGTTTTCCTAGCTAGTTACAGGTATTAATCTACAATCGGTCATCCACAGATAGTTGTCATGTCTTGTTACATGTATTAATCTGGAACTTGTTTTTGCTGGTCGTGAGATAGTTGTCCCGACTGGTTTCAGGTATTAATCTCTGGCCTTAGAAAGAAAGATAGTTGTCCTGGCTTGTTATAGGTATTAATCTTCAATTTGTTCATGTAAATAGTTTTCCTGGCTTGTTACAGGTATTAATATACATTCGGTCGTCCACAGATAGTTGTCCTGGCTTGTTACAGGTATTAATATGGACCTTAGATTTGTCGGTAGTTGAGATAGTTGTCCTGGATGGTTTCAGATATTAATCTCTGACCTTAGAAAGAAAGATAATTTTCCTGGCTTGTTACAGGTATTAATCTTCAATATGCTCATGTAGATAGTTTTCCTGGCTAGTTACAGGTATTAATCTACAATCGATCGTCCACAGATAGTTGTCCTGGCTTGTTACAAGTATTAATCTGGAACTTAATTTTGTCGGTCGTTGAGATAGTTGTCCTGTCTTGTTTCAGGTATTAATCTATGACCTTAGAGAAAGAAAGATAGTTTTCCTGACTTGTTACAGGTATTAATTTTCAATCTGCTCATGTAGATAAATTTCTTGGCTTGTTACAGGTATTAATCTACAATTGATCGTCCAAAGATAGTTGTCCTGGCTTTTTAAATGTATTAATCTGGAACTTAATTTTGTCAGTCGTTGAGATAGTTGTCCTGTCTAGTTTCAGGTATTAATATCTGACCTAAGAGAAAGAAAGATAGTTTTCCTAGCTTGTTATAGGTATTAATCTTCAATCTGCTCATGTAGATAGTTTTCCTGGCTTGTTACAGATATTAATCTACAGTTGCTCATCCCTAATAGTTGTCCTTGCTTGTTACAGGTATTAATCTGGAACTTTATTTTGTCCTTCGTTGAGATAGTTGTTCTGTCAGGTTTTAGGTATTAATCTATGACCTAAGAGAAAGAAAGATAGTTTTCCAGGCTTGTTACAGGTAATAATCTGGAACTTAATTTTGTCGGTCAATGAGATAGTTGTCCTGGCTGGTTTCAAGTATTAATCTCTGACCTTAGAAATAAAGATATTTTTCTTGGCTTGTTATGGGTATTAATCTTCAATCCGCTCATGTAGATAGTTTTCTTGGCTAGTTACAGGTATTAATCTACAATCGATCATCCATAAATAGTTATCCTGGCTTGTTATAGGTATTAATCTGGAACTTGTTTTTGTCGGTCATTGAGATATTTGTCCTTTATGGTTTCCGATATTAATCTCTGGCCTAAGAGAAAAAAAATGATTTTCCTGGCTTGTTACAGGTATTAATCTTCAATATGCTCATGTAAATAGTTTTACTGGCTTGTTACGAGTATTAATCTATAGTCGATCGTCCACAGATTGTTGTCTTGGCTCGTTATAAGTATTAATCTCTTAATTTTGTCGATCGTTCAGATGGTTATCCTGTCTGGTTTCAGGTATTAATCTTTGACCTAAGAGAAATAAATAAAGATTTACTGACTTGTTACAGGTTTTAATCTTCAATCTGCTGATGTAAATAGCTTTCCTGGCTTGTTACATGTATTAATCTACAGTTGATCGTCCATAGATAGTTGTTTTAGCTTGTTACAGGTATTAATGTGTGTGATACGGTGGCCAGAACTGGGACGTGTTTCCCTTTTTTAAGGAATTGCTGATTTGTGTTTTACGTTTGTTTTTGCAAAATGTCATGGTAAACAAGAGTCGCCACCGACTTTTATTTTATCCAACAAGGAAAGAAAAAAAGAACTGAAAAATTCCTTTTTCGAGATATTTCTGAGTACGGGGGGTAGATTATAGGAAGGGAAGGTATTAGCACCCTTTCTATCCGTGGTTATCTATGGGCTCTTAGGTACTTGCTCATCATTTTCAAAATTGTTTTCTTTGTGTTTGTGTGCTTTGAAAAGTTTTTGTTTTGACCTCGATTTAACTCTTGTTACAGGTATTAATCTACAGTCGATCGTCCACAGATAGTTGTCCTGGCTTGTTACAGGTATTAATGTATAACTTAATTTTGTCGGTCATTGAGATAGTTGTCCTGGCTGGTTTCAGATATTAATCTCTGAGTTTAGAAAGAAAGAAAATTTTCCTGGCTAGTTACAGGTATTAATCTACAATCGGTCATCCACAGATAGTTGTCCTAGCTTGTTACAGGTATTAATCTAGAAATTAATTTTGTCGGTCGTTGAGATAGTTGTCCTGGCTGGTTTCAGGTATTAATATCTAACCTTAGTAAGATAGATAGTTTTCCTGGCTTGTTACATGTATTAATCTTCAATATGCTAATGTAGAAAGTTTTCCTGGTTAGTTACAGGTATTAATCTACAGTCGTTCGTCCACAGATAGTTGTCCTTGCTTGTTATAGGTATTAATCTGGAACTTGTTTTTGTTAGTCGTGAGATAGTTGTCCTGTCTGGTTTTAGGTATTAATCTATGACCTTAGAAATAAAGATATCTTTCCTGGCTTGTTACAGGTATTAATATACAGTCGGTCATCCATAAATAGTTGTCTTGGCTTGTTATAGGTATTAATCTTGAACTTAATTTTGTCTGTCGCTGAGATAGTTGTCCTGTCTGGTTTCAGGTATTAATATATGACCTAAGAGAAAGAAAGATAGTTTTCCTAGCTTGTTACAGGTATTAATCTTCAATAAGCTCATGTAGATAGTTTTCATGGCTAGTTACAGGTATTAATCTACAATCTGTCGTCCACAGATAGTTGTCCTGGCTTGTTATAGGTATTAATCTGGAACGTTTTTTTGTCGGTCGTTGAGAGAGTTGTCCTGTCTGGTTTTAGGTATTAATCTCTGACCTAAGAGAAAGACAAATAGTTTTCCTGGCTTGTTACAGGTATTAATCTTCAATCTGCTCATGTAGATAGTTTTTCTGGCTTATTACAGGTATTAATCTTTAGTGAGTTATCCAGAGATAGTTGTCCAGACTTGTTACAGGTATTAATCTGGAACTTAATTTTGTCGCTTGTTGAGATAGTTGTCCCGTCTGGTTTCAGGTATTAATCTATGACCTAAGAGAAAGAAAGATAGTTTTCCTGACTTGTTACAGGTATTAATCTTCAATCTGCTCATGTAGATAGATTTCCTGGCTTGTTACAGGTATTAATCTACAATTGATCGTCTAAAGATAGTTGTCCTGGCTTGTTACATGTATTAATCTAGAACTTAGTTTTGTCGGTCGTTGAGATAGTTGTCTTGGCTGGTTTCAGGTATTAATCTCTGACCTTAGAGAAAGAAAGATAGATTTCCTGGCTTGTTATAGGTATTATTCTTCAATCTTCTCATGTAGATAGTTTTCCTGGCTTATTACGGGTATTAATCTACAGTCGGTCGTCCACAGATAGTTGTCCTGGCTCGTTATATGTATTAATTTGTTAATTTTGTCGGTCGTTGAGATAGTTGTCTTGTCTGGTTTCAGGTATTAATCTATGACCTAAGAGAAAGAAATAAAATTTTCCTAACTTATTACAGGTATTAATCTTCAATCTGCTCATGTAGATAGTTTTCCTGACTTGTTACATGTATTAATCTACAGTCGATCGTCCACAGATAGTTGTCCTGGCTTGTTACAGCTATTAATGTGGAAATTAATTTTGTCGGTCGTTGAGATAGTTGTCATGGCTGGTTTCAGATATTAATCTATGACCTTAGAAGGAAAGATAATTTTCCTAGCTAGTTACAAGTATTAATTTTCAATTTGCGCATGTAGATAGTTTTCCTGGCTAGTTAAAGGTATTAATCTACAATCGGTCATCCACAGATGGTTGTCCTGACTAATTACAGGTATTAATCTGGATCTTGTTTTTGTCAGTCGTTGAGATAATTGTCCTGTCTGGTTTCAGGTATTAATCTATGACCTAAGAGAAAGAAATATAGTTTTCCTGGCTTGTTAGATATATTAATCTTCAATCTGCTCATGTAGATAGTTTTCTTGGCTTGTTATAGGTATTAATCTACAATCGGTCGTCGACAGATAGTTGTCCTAGCTTGTTACAGGTATTAATTTGGAAATTAATTTTGTCGGTCGTTGAGATAGTTGTCCTGTCTGGTTTCCGGTAGTAATCTATGACCTAAGAGAAAGAAAGATAGTTTTCCTGACTTGTTACAGGTATTAATCTTCAATCTGCTCATGTAGATAAATTTCCTGGCTTGTTACAGGTATTAATCTACAATTCATCATCCAAAGATAGATGTCCTGGCTTGTTACATGTATTACTCTGGAACTTAATTTTGTCTGTCGTTGAGATAGTTGTCTTGGCTAGTTTCAGGTATTAATCTCTGACCTTAGAAAGAAATATAGATTTCCTGGCTTGTTAGATGTATTAATCTTCAATCTGCTCAATCAGATAGTTTTCCTGGCTAGTTACAGGTATTAATCTATAATCGGTTGTCCATAGATAGTTGTCCTGGCTTGTTACAAGTATTAATTTGGAACTTGTTTTTGCTGGTTGTGAGATAGTTGTCCTGGCTGGTTTCAGGTATTAATCTCTGACCTTAGTAAGAAAGATAGTTTTCCTGGCTTGTTATAGGTATTAATCTTCAATTTGTTCATGTAGATAGTTTTCCTGGCTAGTTACAGGTATTAATCTACAATCGGTCATCCACGTATAGTTGTCCTGGCTTGTTACAGGTATTAATATGGAAGATAATTTCGTCAGTTGTTGAGATGGTTGTCCTGGTTGGTTTCAGATATTATTCTCTGACCTTAGAAAGAAAGATGATTTTCCTGCCTTGTTACAGGTATATGCTCATGTAGATAGTTTTCCTGGATAGTTACAGGTATTATTCTACAATCGGTCATCTACAAATAGTTGTCCTGACTTGTTACAGGTATTAACCTGGAACTTGTTTTTATCGGTCGTTGAGATAGTTGTCCTGTCTGGTTTCAGGTATTAATCTCTTACCTAAGATAAAGAAATACAATTTTCCAGGCTTGTTACATGTATTAATCTTCAATCTGCTCATGTAGATAGTTTTTCTGGCTTGTTACAAGTATTAATCTATAGTGAGTTGTCCACAGGTATTAATCTCTAACCTAAGAGAAAGAAAGATAGTTTTCCTAACTTGTTGTAGGTATTAATCTTTAATCTGCTCATGTAGATAGTTTTCCTTGCTTGTTACAGGTATTAATCTACATTTGTTCGTCCATAATAGTTGTCCTGGCTTGTTACAAGTATTAATCTGGAACTTTGTTTTGTCCATTGTTGAGATAGTTATTCTGTCTGGTTTCATGTATTAATCTATAACCTAAGAGAAAGAAAGATAGTTTTCCTGGCTTGTTTCATGTGTTAATCTGGAACTTAATTTTGTCGGTCATTGAGATAGTTGTCCTGGCTGGTTTCAAGTATTAATCTCTGACCTTAGAAAGAAAGATATTTTTCTTGGCTTGTTATAGGTATTAATCTTCAATCTGCTCATGTAGATAGTTTTCTTGGCTAGTTATAGGTATTAATCTACAATTGATCGTCCACAAATAGTTATCCTGGCTTGTTACACGTATTAATCTGGAACTTGTTTTTGTCGGTCATTGAGATAGTTTTCCTTTCTGGTTTCAGGTATTAATCTCTGACCTAAGAGAAAGAAAGATAGTTTTCCGGACTTGTTACAGGTATTAATCTTCAATCTGCTCATGTAGATAGTTTTCTTGGCTTGTTACGGGTATTAATCTACAGTCGGTCGTCCACAGATAGTTATCTTGGCTCGTTACAGGTATTAATCTCTTAATTTTGTCGGTCATTGAGATAGTTGTCCTGTCTTGTTTCAGGTATTAATCTA
Organism: Vicia faba; assembly: GCA_948472305.1. Taxonomy (NCBI): domain Eukaryota; kingdom Viridiplantae; phylum Streptophyta; class Magnoliopsida; order Fabales; family Fabaceae; genus Vicia; species Vicia faba. The sequence goes on along the minus strand of OX451739.1, from coordinate 603,109,500 downwards.
TGGCCTAAGAGAAAGAAATAAAGTTTTCCTGACTTATTACAGGTATTAATATTCAATCTGCTGATGTAAATAGTTTTCCTGACTTGTTACATGTATTAATCTATAGTCGATCATCCACAAATAGTTGTTTTAGCTAGTTACAGGTATTAATGTGTGTGATACGGTGGCCAAAACCGGGATGTGTTTCCCTTTTTTAAGGAATTGCTGGTTTGCGTTTTACGTTTGTTTTCGGAAAATGTCGTGGTAAGAAAGCCTCGCCACCGACTTTTAATTTATCCAACAAGGAAAGGAAAAAAGCACTGAAAAATTCCTTTTTTGAGATATTTCTGAGTACGGGAGGTAGATTATAGGAAGGGAAGGTATTAACACCATTTCTATCCGTAGTTATCTACAGGCTCTTAGGTACTTGCTCATCATTTTCAAAATTGTTTTCTTTGTGTTTGTGTGCTTTGAAAAGTTTTTGTTTTGACCTCGATTTAACTCTTGCTTCTATCTTCAAGAGTGTAATGAAGTGTTTTTGAAAACTTTGTTTGTAAAGGAGTGTAAGTGTGAAAAATTTTGTTTGTTTTGTTTGAGCAAGTACTTAAGAACTAATCTACCTACTCAAAAAAAAATAATCGTTCAATGCTTATTTCCTTTAGACAACGCTATCCCACTATTAGTGAGTAGGTAGCACCGTCGTTGGAGTTTGAGGGTCAATTCGAAAATGGACGTACGGTCACTAAAGCAATGTTAGGACGTCTTAGTAATAACCCTAATGTCTTAGATCAATTTATCCGAGGCAACAATATCTGAGGCAACCTTTTTGAGGCAACTATGATCTTTACACAAAAGGACGACCACTAAAGCATCCTATACTCAATGACCGTTTACCGAAGGCAACCAAGTGGGAGTGTACCCTACGAGTGCGCATGTGCGAGTGATTCAATTTCAGATTTATTATCTTTGCACATTTAGGGTTGTCTAATTGTTTTAAAATTAATCATACATTCTTGTCATGCATCCCTAATATCATACATCTAACAGTTAATATTTTGCGGAATTTAAAGTGCGGAAATTAAACTATGTTATTACAAGGCTTCGGGTATTTACATAGCCAAAAACAAACCCTTTGAAATTAAAGTGATAAATGTAAATAAACATCCTAATTAAACTATTACAAACTGTACGCAGTTACATCAATATGATAAATAATAAAAATAAAGCACGCGAGAAAATTTAAGATTCAGGAAGAAATTAGGGTTTTGACCCTTCTAACCTAATTAAAAGAAAACTTGTTTTTTTTTGTTGTTTTTAATATTTTTTAAGAAAAAGGATTAGGTTTTAAAAATAAATGTACAAATAATTAGTTAATTAAATTAACTAATAAAAATAAATACATAGCCTATTTTTGATTTTTGTTATTTTTAAGAAAAGAAAGAAAAATTAAATTTGGAATAAAAACCTAATTATTCTAATTATTTTTAATTATGTACAAAAAGAATTAAAATTATCTAAATTAACAAACCTAATTAAATTAATTATTTTTTTTAATAAAAATAAAATCTAGACCTAATTTATGAAAAGTAATATTTTTGTAATATTTTTGGTAAAAAGAAAATAATTTAATTGGTTAGTAAATAAAATAAATAAATTAAATGAAATAAAATAAAAATAATATAGGGAAAGAAATTGGGCCTGAAAAGGATTTTTTGGGGTGTGAGAAGCATAAATCCGGCCCAAAAGAGTGAGGTCCACGTTGACCTTCATGATTTGATGCCATGCGTTTGACTGAGCCTCAAGGTGTTCTTCCCCTGATTGTCTTTGGATCTAGCCTTCAGGACACTTGGCGCTTTGGATTATGATGGACCATGGTGGTTGCTAGCTTTGTATACACACTGAATTTCCAGAAAAAGGAATTAAGAAAAAGAACAAATGCTGGAGGCAGGGGTCGAACCCCTGACCTCAAGCTTTCCAACGCCTTAACACCTGCCTGGCTACCACTGGGCCAATTGTTCTTGTTGTACATAAGGTAAATAATAATAATAATATGCAAAACAGGTGAAATAATGGAATATTTAGTGCGAAATTCAAATGAATAAATCAGATGAAGCCACGTCTTCATCTCCCTCCTTGCATCGTTGGTAAAAGTGAATCACTTTTACCTACGGATGTTTGTCCATTTCTATAAACTGGGTTTGTTCCCAAATCTTCCATGGGCCATATAAATGATATCTAATGCCATGGTTGGACTCGTCTCATCCTCCTGAACATGATGGCACCCTCCATCAAGGCTAATTTTTCCTGCATACAAAAACCCTAATTCGAAGCTACAAAACTTAGCCATGGTGAAATCTTGCACATGACATATAAATGAAATTAAACGATGCTGAAAGCTTGCAAATGTTCCATGGATCAAGAATCTATAGTTAATTCATGCTAACAATGCCTAAATCATGCTAACCGAATTCAAAATTTCATGGATATCTTGATGGACTTATAGCGCTTTTGGGTACTTGAAAGGCTTGGTTCTTGATTGCTTTAGCTTGCTTACACTCCCAGGAATCGATTGGGATAGCTGGAAGGCCTTGTCGATTCCTGGAACACTTAATTCGATCTTGCACTTTTTTCTTGATTTTTCCAATTTGTGTTCTTGATGTTGCGCCTGTTTCTAACCTAGTTTTGAGTCTGCCTTTTTTCTACATGTATCAAGGAATGGATTAGGGTTGATAGGCTGTATTCAATCTTCCTCCATCAATGAGTTTGATCTTGATTTGATTCACCTTAAAATCTTTACAAAAATGGCCTAAATCCAATCTTTTTGTCCACCCTAATGCCTTGCACGAGTTTGAATACTTTCTAGCTGTAATTGAAACCTGAAACAAGCACAAAATCTTTTGTTTTCAATATTTTGGATTTTATATGATTTATTTTCATTAAAATGAATTTAAATCAAATCAAAATCAAAATAAATAATAAAAATATGATAATAACAAGTGGCAAGGGCTAGAGCTCGTGGACTATGTTGCCAACTCAAAAAAAGTGAAAAATATTGGGCCCATTTGGCAAAATTTAATGTTTTAGGCATAGTTGACTTTTGGCAATTTTGCAAAAAGAGTCAACTTCACCAATGCATAACTTCCTCAATTTTGACTCTTTGGATGTGTTCTTGGATTTTTTATAAATATTGAGATGTCCTCCAATCAACCCTTTTGGTATAATCTCAATTTGATATTCCATGCTCATGTATGAAGCTTTGATAAAAAAAGGTGTTTTTGTTGACTTTTCATAATGACCTATAATGTCCAAATTCATAACTTCTTGTGAGTGCCTATTTTGAACTAGGGAGATGAATATGGATTGTAGAGAATTGAATCCTCTTTAAAATGAGATTTGGATGGGTCATTTCTCATAAAGTATGAGAAAGTTATGCTTGGTCAAAGTTGGGTTGACTTTTCCTATAAAACCCTAATTTAGCAACTTTTGGTTCTTGATGAATTATGAGCAATCCTTGATGAATCATGATCAACCCTTGATCAAATGATGAAATATCCTTCAAAATGAGAATGTTGACTAAAAATCTTGAAGTTTGACTATATGTGGGCCACAATTGACTTTTGCCATATCACAGTCGATTTTCAGGCCTTTGAGCAATTGACTGAGCAAACTTCCTCTACATGGCTTGAAACTTGGTGAGAATTTGGGCTCACTTGGACTCAAGTATCTTAATGCAACATGAAACCCTAATTTGAGGTAGACTGTCTTAGGAGAGAGCTTGTCTGGCCAACCCTTGGACTACCTTGAGCAACTTGGGGATCTTTCTTGAAATGTTTTGAGAAATATGGGAGGGAAAATTTTGGGGTACAACAGCTGCCCCTGTTCAATTTTCTTAAACCTAAAGATTTAGATTGGCTTGTCTGCCTTTCGTGATCTGAAGGTGGAATATGATTGAACACTAAAGTGCCCAAAAATTTGCACTCGCATGAAGTGGTAATTGTCTTGTGATGTGAGGAATGGGCTTAATGATGCCATTTGGAGACTGATGACGGGATATGGGCTTAAAGATGCCATCCGAAGGAGTGTCGATCGCATAAGAGATCCCTTAGCGAGAGCTTGTATACCTGTCGTTGAGGAAGATTCTGCTAGGGAAGGCTGATCTTTATTGAGAGAAGTAAAATTTTAGGAGCTTTGGTTGTCCGTTATTCTGCTGGTGAGTCGTCTCTGTTTGAATTTTAGGAACTTTGGTCGTCTGTATTCTATTGAGGAATCTTCTCTGTTGAATTTTACGAACTTCGGTCGTCCTTATTCTACTGAGGAATCTTCTCTGTTGAATTTTAGGAACTTTGGTCGTCTGTATTCTATTGAGGAATCATCTCTGTCGAATTTTAGGAACTTCGGTCGTCCGTATTCTACTGAGGAATCATCTCTGTCGAATTTTAGGAACTTCGGTCGTCCGTATTCTGTTGAGGAATCATCTCTGTCGAATTTTAGGAACTTCGGTCGTCCGTATTCGACTGAGGAATCATCTATATTGAAGAGGAAAGTTGAATTTTAGGAGCTTCGATCGTCCGTATCCAACTGAAGAATCATCTCTATTGAAGAGGAAAGTTGAATTTTAGGAGCTTCGATCGTCTGTATTCAACTGGGGAATCATCTCTGTTGACATTTAGGAATATCGGTCATCCGTATTCGATTGAGGAATCATATCTATTGAAGAGGAAAGTTGAATTTTAGGAGCTTCGGTCGTCCATATCCAACTGAAGAATCATCTCTATTGAAGAGGAAAGTTGAATTTTAGGAGCTTCAATCGTCCGTATTCAACTGGGGAATCATCTCTGTTGACATTTAGGAACTTCGGTCGTCCGTTATTCAACTGAGGAAAAAGCTTCATAGCTTGAATTTTGTGAGAATTTGATCGTATCCTTCCTGAAAGGTAAAGGTTAGTTGTATGTAATGCATGATATGTATCAAGCAATGATGTTCTCAAAATAAATGAGACTGTGCTTTATGATGCGTATGCATGTCATGATGTATGGAAATGTGATGTTTTTAGCTGGGGAAAATAAATCCCGGATTGATGCTGGAGAAAAAAGTTGGATTCTTCGTTTCCGATGGGGATAGTGAAGAAGATGATTGTGAGAATAAACCTGCAGGAGAGGATAACTCCGCTGGGGAATAAACTGACGAGGAAATGACTCTATGGGGAGGACATTCTGCTAGAGGACCTGTTAATTTGGGAAGAAAAAAAAACTCAGCTGGGGATGAATTACCGTTGTTGGCGATGATAAACTCTGTTGGGAATTGAGTTTCTGTTTGTGAAAGGAATGAACTCCGTTGGAGATGATTTTCCAGTTGCGACTTCACTGGGGATAACCTTTTAGGCTCTTATGGGGACAATCCTCCAACCTCTATTGGGGATAATTTTTCAAACTCCACTGGGGATAATTCTCCAAACTCCACTGGGTATAATTTTCCAGTGCTTATGATAGATAAACTCTGCTTGGGGAGAATTTTATCGACTCATTCGCGGTTGCGAGCCTCGACTGGGGAGAGTTAACCCAATTGACTTTCTCTTACTCTGCGGGGAGTGAACGTACCTTAGTCATATTATTCATCTAACTCTATTCCTGTACCTGGTGGACAGAGACACTGTAAGGCCTGGACAATTCTTATTTGCCCCTGTTCCTGATATTACGAGTAATCGTCTCTTGTTTCGTGTGTAAATATTTATGAACAACAATTATTGTCAAATGCATATATCAAAAATGAACATTGGATGTTCTTGCAAAACAAAACAGAAAAAAGAAAAACCTTTTGAAATTTATTTGTGAAAATGAATTGTATTGACTTTGAAGTTTGACCTGTAAATAGGCGTCTTTTGTACAAGAGGCTGACGTCCTAGTAAGAGAACGCCGCCGAACAATAGAATTTATACAGTTTGTGAAAACCAAAGAAAAACAGCTATGTGAATAATCCCACTGGGTTCCAACTCTGCTATTGCCTTTATATCTTTGAGCATCTAATCACTTTGCTACTTGGTTGAAGGTAGATAAGATTGATTAGTGTCGTCCGAGCTTGATAGTTGATACCGAAGTCTGGTTGCAAGGTGATCCAACGAGACATAGTGTTACGCTTTAATCCCAAATTTTTGCCTGGACTGCCCTTTCAGGTTTTCAGTCCACCGGGATACCCCTTTTTGCCCAAGCCGCCTTTACAGGTTTTCGACTCACCGGGTGTACAATTTTTTTCATTTTCATCCCTTATTTTTGCCCAAACCCTTTTGGTTCGCCGAGAAGCCCTTATTTTTTCCTAGGCCATTCAACCTAGCGGGTCTTTGATTATGCGTAGTATCTTTTCACTATGTCTGCATTTACGGGGTGAGGAGGGCCGTCACCATCCATGGTGCTTAGAATCATATCTCCTCCTGAGAAAATGTTCTTAACCACAAATGGCCCTTCGTAAGTAGGGGTCCATTTGCCCCTGGGATCACCTTGAGGTAGGATGATGCGTTTGATCACCAGATCCCCAACTTGATACTCTTGTCGTTTAACTTTCTGTTAAATGCCTTGATCATCCGCTTTTGATACATTTGACCATGACAAATAGCAGTAAGTATCTTTTCATCAATTAAGTTCAGCTGATCAAGCCGGGTCTGGATCCAGTCATCTTCGCTCAAACCTGCATCCTTCATAATCCGAAGAGAGGGTATCTGAACTTCAATGGGCAAGACTGCCTCCATACCATATACCAAGGAATAGGGGGTTGCCCCTGTTGACGTCCGCGCTGAGGTACGGTACCCATGAAGAGCAAATGGTAACATCTCGTTCCAGTCTTTATATGTCACCATCATCTTTTGCACAATCTTCTTGATGTTCTTATTAGCCGCTTCAACAGCCCCATTCATCTTCAGCCGGTAAGGAGAAGAGTTGTGATGCTGTATCTTGAACTGCTTGCAGAGCTCGGTGATCATCTTATTGTTGAGATTTGTACCATTGTCCGTAATGATCCTCTCTGGTACACCATATCGACAGATCATATTATGCCGAATAAACTGTGCCACGACGTTCTTGGTTACTGTAGCAAAGGAAGATGCTTCAACCCACTTTGTAAAGTAATCAATCTCTACCAAGATGAAACGATGCCCGTTGGACGCAGTAGGTCTGATCTCCCCAATCATATCGATGCCCCACATTGAGAAAGTCCAAGGAGCTGTCAAGACGTTCAGAGGAACTGGAGGTATGTGCACCTTATCAGGAGGTCCGAGAATGTTGATAACAGTTGGCTTCCATGGTGGACCAATAATATCCTGCCAGTAGGATCTTCTTTGCCATGGTGTGTCCACTGGAATGAGTTCCGAAAGTACCTTCATGTAACTCCGCCACGATCCTTTCCGCTTCACTCTTATCCACAAATCGCAGTAAGGTTGAATCATGATTACGTTTGTAAAGGATACCATTACTGGTGAAGAACTTCTCCGTGAACCTCCTAAAAAACTTCTTATCATTAACAGATGCACCCTCGGGGTATTCTTGAGCCTCAAGATACCTCTTTACCTCGTGAAACCAGGGTTTATCTGCCACCTCTTCAGTCTCAATGTCACAACAATGTGCGGGTTCGTCCAACCTTTCAATGGTAATATGGGAAGCCTCGTTGTCCCACCTGACCTTGAACATAGAAGACATCGTAGCTAGCGCATTTGCTAACTGATTCTCCTCTCTAGGGAAGTGTTCAAAGGTTATCTCCCCGAAGTGTGGAAGCAACGTCAATACATACTCTTTGTAAGGAATAAGATTTGGGTGTTTCGTATCCCACTCGCCTTTGATATGACTGATCACGAGAGTGGAATCTCCGAATACACTTAAGAACTTAATCCTTAGGTCAATTGCTGCTCGAAGACCCATGATGCACGCTTCATACTCCACCATATTGTTGGTGCAGTTGAAACATAGTCGGGCAGTGAATGGAGTATGAGAGCCTTCAAGAGATACGATCACGGCGCCAATGCCATTACCCAAAGCGTTTGAAGCTCCATCAAAGTACATAGACCATCAGGATCCTTCCTCGGGTCCTTCATCCAGTCCAGGCTCTTCACAGTCGGTTACCAACATGATGTTCTCATCTGGGAATTCAAAGTTCATAGACTGGTAATCATCCACTGCCTGATGCGCCAAATGATCTGCCAACACACTTCCCTTGATTGCTTTTTGGGTCGTGTATTGGATGTCATACTCAGTCAAGATCATCTACCATCTTGCTATTCTTCCGGATAAGGCAGGCTTCTCGAAGATATACTTGATTGGATCCATCTTTGATATCAATAGAGTAGTTTGAGTCAACATATACTATCTCAGCCGGTGAGCAGCCCATGCCAAAGCGCAACAAGTTTTCTCAAGCAGTGAGTATCGGGTCTCACAGTCGGTAAACTTTTTGCTAAGGTAATAAATAGCATGCTCTTTTCGGCCAGACTCGTCATGCTGCCCCAGCACGCACCCCATTGAATTGTCGAGTACTGTCAATTATGAGATCAAAGGTCTCCCTTCAACTGGAGGCATCAGAATAGGTGGCTCTTGGAGATATTCCTTAATCCTTTCGAAAGCGGCCTGACATTCATCATTCCATCTTACCACTTGATCTTTCTTCAGTAGCTTGAAGATTGGCTCACAAGTAGCAGTCAGGTGTGAGATGAATCGAGAAATATAGTTCAGACGTCCCAAAAAGCCTCTGACTTATTTTTCTGTTCAGGGAGCTGGAATTTCCCGTATGGCCTTCACCTTTGCAGGATCCACTTGAATACCTTTATCACTTACGACGAAACCAGCAGCTTACCAGACCTCACTCCGAAGGTGCACTTGTTCGGGTTTAACCACAACTTATACAACTTCAACCTGTCAAATAGCTTCTGAAGATGGTCAAGGTGTTCTTCTTCAATTTGGGACCTTGCAATCATGTCGTCGACGTATACCTCAATCTCATGATAGATCATGTCGTGGAACAAAGAGACCATGGCGCACTGATACGTTGCCCCAACATTCTTCAATCCGGAAGGCATGACTTTGTAGCAAAAGGTACCCCACTGCGTGACGAAGGTTGTCTTCTCCATATCCTCGGGAGCCATCTTAATCTGATTGTAACCCGAAAAACCATCCATAAAGGAGAAGACCTTATGTTGTGCGGTGTTGTCAACCAAAACATCAATATGAGGCAGAGGGAAATCATCCTTGGGACTTGCCCTGTTCAGATCTCTATAGTCTACACACATACGGACTTTACCATCTTTCTTCGGCACCAGAACTACGTTGGCAACCGACTGCGGGTAAGAAGTGACAGCTAGAAAACCGATATCAAACTGTTTCATAACCTCAACCTTGATTTTCTCAGACATCTCTGGGTGCATTGGGCGAACTTTCTGTTTCACTGGAGGACAATCTTCCTTAGTTGGCAAGCGGTGAACCACGATATCGGTATCCAACCCAGGCATATCTTCATAAGACCAGGCAAAGATCTCAACATAATCACGCAGCATCTGAATCAACCGTTGCTTAACACTAGGCTCCAAATTTGCACCAATCTTGACCTCTTTCTTGTCTTCCTCTGTACCCAGATTTACTGTTTCCACTGGCTCTTCATGCGGCTGTATGGCCTTCTCTTCCTGAAGTAACAGTCTAGCAAGTCCCCCAGGCACTTCACAATCATCCTCACCTTCATCCTCGGCTTGGTTGATCAGACTTTCAAAGTCATAACTGGCAGTAGCAGAATCGTTATCAGTGGGATCCAGAGTGGATGTAGACCTGTATATGTGAGTGTGTGTAAGACAATAGCTATTTCGATAAAATGCAAAGAGGAAAAACAAGGAGCGCAAAATTTGTAATACAAGACAACGTCCAATGCTTTTATTGATGATATATGGAAATGACACATAATAAGCCCTCAAACAAAGCCACGGTGTCTCGGGCAAGGCACCGGGCCGTAAAAGTTTCAAATTGTCTGTTACAAATCCAAAACAAAAGTCTATTATTGTGTAATAAAAGAAATGGGCACGAAGTCCTTTGCCGTCCAATTGCTTAATCCGCTGTCGGTAGTCAGGTAAATCCAGCTGTCAAACTCAGACTCTTCATCATATCCTTCAATTACATTCACTTCTGGATTAGTGATATGCAGGGGAGGTCTTCCAATCCACGCACGCCGAACAACCCTTTGAGCTTCTACAGTAAAACCCAAACCAAACTTATCAGTCTTGTGTGCAAAGTCAGGGATTTGACCCCAATTCGCACACCCACCTTTTTCAATAATAGCCTGGGCATCCTTGAGGGAAGCCATGTTCATTGGAGGATCTTCAGCAACAGTTTCAGTCAACGCCAGAGTCTGGGGGACTTCTTCAAAGTTTTGACATGGGGTTTCAATGAACTCCCCATCCATCTCCATATATCGACAAGAGTTAACGTGGCTAACCATGTACTCCTCTTCTCCTCGTACTGTAACAATTTTCCCTTTCACTGGATATTTTAACATCTGATGGAGCGTAGAAGTTACTGCCCCAACTTTGTGAATCCACAGGCGACCCAGCAAACAAGAATAAGATGGTCGAATGTCCATCACATAAAACATAGACGCAAAAGTCTGGGAACCAACCTTAACAGGGACATTCACCTCCCCGTGTACCATCCTTTTGGATCCGTCAAAGGCCCTAACTACAATATTACTTGGCTTCAGAACCAACCCTTCACAATCCAGCCGATCTAATGCTTTCTTGGGTAAAACATTTAACGAGGACCCAGTATCCACCAGCACGTGAGCCAGAGTAGTGCCCCTGCACTCGATTGAAACATGCAGAGCGTCATTGTGATTCTTTCCTTTAGCAGTCAGACCTGCGTCGGAGAAACCCAAACCGTTGTTAGCGGTCAAACTAGCCACACAGTCTTTGAACTGATCAGCAGATGTTTCCTGCGGCATATGCGCAGTTTTCAAGAAAGCAATTAGAGCCTTAGCATGGGCTTCTGAGCACAACAATAAAGACAACATAGAGATCTTCGACGGGGTTTTCCCCAACTGTTCGACTATGTTGTAGTTGCTTTTCTTGATGATCTTCAAAATTTCTTCTATCTCCTGCCTAGAGGTTTCAACAATAATCTTCTTTGGTGCCTCCATCCAGGCAGGCTCACTGGTGATCTCTTTGCCCCGAGCGTCAGACGACTCGGCGATAAGGGTAACAACTGGAGTGAGAATTGGAACAGCAGCAGATGTACTGGCATGTGTAATAGCAGCAGGCTTCCGAACAGTTGGTGGGGAAATTTCAGGAGAGAAAAGTCTTCCGCTTTGGGTGACTTTGCTAGATCCAAAAATATTGCTGACATCAGTATCAGCCTCTTCAACCTTCAAGTCTTGTTTAATCCCATGCTAATACACATCGGCCCCATAGTGCCATGGGACAGCCTTGTCCGACGTGTAAGGGATAGGTCCAAGAATGGTAATGATCAATGGAGCAACTCTCGGAACAGATGTAATTCTAACAAGCTTTCTCGAGGAAGCCTTGGAATATTTGGAGGAAATGGTGATTATGCAAACAACTTCAACAGGAATCAACGGAACCAACGTTTTCTCGAACAAGATTTCTTTGTTATCCATCAGGCGTTGGACACCTGACTTCAATAAATGGCAACCAGTAGGCAGGATGGAACACAGGTGGAAACCTTCTCCACAACCCGGAAATAAACTGGCTGATAATAAGTTCTTCTTCACTGTCATCAACGGAGTAGAAACGTCTTCTACAGAAGTCACAAATGAGTCATCATCCACAACATTTACTCCACGTTTGGGCATAGGAGAAGTCATGACATTAGGCTTTTCCGGCGCTTCAAACTCAATCTCCTTAGCGTCAATCAGATCCTGCACTTTATTCTTCAAAGCCCAGCAGTTATTAGTATCATGCCCTGGGATATCAGAGTGATAAGCACAATGGGCGTTCGGATTATACAACAATGATGTAGTACTGGGATTCTTTGGAGCCTCCTTCAGAATCACCAAGTTGGTTTTCAACAATTGCGGCAGAATTTGAGATAGGGTCATATTGAGCCGAGTATACTGCCTTTGCGGTCTCTCTACTCTTTGCTGATTGTTGCATTGTGGGGCAACAATTGGTCTTGATATAACTACCGCATTAACTGCTTGGCGGCGTTCGGGTCGATTTTGGCTTCTCGAGCTGTAAACTGCACTAGATTCCTTCTTGAAAGGCTTCTTCTCTGTACTTGATGAAGCACCTTTCTGTATCTTGCCACTCTTGATACCGGCCTCAACTCTCTCCCCAGTCATAATCAATTCAGTGAACCCAGACGATGAACTACCGATCAAATGGTTGAAATACGGACCAGACAAAGTCCCAAGAAACATATCCACCAACTCCCTATCAGCCAGAGGGGGTTGTACTCTTCCATCAAGATCTCTCCACTTCTGAGCGTAGTCCTTAAAACCTTCACTCGCACCCATAGACATACCCTTAAGTTGGGTACGCGTGGGAGCAAGGTCGACATTATACTGGTATTTCTTGTAAAAAGCAGTAGCAAGGTCCTCCCAGTTACGAACGTTAGCTCCTTCCAGTTGATATAACCATTCAAGTTGAGTCCCTGACAGACTATCTTGAAAGAAATGAACCCAGAGGTTCCTATCAGTAGTATACGGTGGAATCTTTCTGACATACGAGCGGAGGTGTAGCTTCGGGCAGGAGACCCCGTCGTACTTAGCAAAGACAAGAGCTTTAAACTTGTGTGGGATCACCACCCTAGATGCCAAACCCAAATCTCTGAAGTCCAACCCAGGTATCTTCTGGATCTCCATGGCACTCAGACGGTCTTCAAGTTGCTTATATCTATCCTCAGCAGGAGGATACTGGTCTTCATCAAAGTCAGTGTCATTGTCAGAAACCACAGGGCTAGTACCCTTCCTTTCCTCTTGATTCTCTCCTCCTCCAAACGAATGAGATAAATCAACTTCTTGTCTCAACCTTTTCCCAAACCTGTGACCCATATTCAGGAGGACCACCATCTTCTTCTTCTTCTTCTTATTCTTCTTCTTCTTGTCCTTCAAGATAAGAGTCTTCAGATCTTGTTGACTCTTGGCCAAATTCAAGAACATTTCCTGGAACTGAGCATTCTGAGCTTGAAGAGCCTTAATTGCTTGATCAATGGATGTTTCAGAAGACATGATTGCTGAAATAAACAGCTAAGAAGATAAGAAACCTGTAAGGGTACCTGTAATGAGGTGCATGGTAATGGAATGCGTATGAAATGATTTCAAAGACTTTAGGGAGATTCAAATTTGTAAACCAAAATAAAACACACTTTATTAGATTAAAACTTGAAACAATGTTTAACAAATGCCTTTAAGGCGTTACAAAAGAAATACTGAAGAGAAAATCTAAACTAGAAACAATAAAAGACATCAGAATTCCCATGGTCGTTTTCCTTTCCTGCTGACATAATCGTTGATTATCCTCTCAGTCTCTAGCTGCCTTGTAAGCTTCAAGATCTTCTGTTCCTGTTCATGATACTTCTCTCTATAGGTATTCCTTTCCTCCCTTAGCTGGACCCAAGACCTCTTCAATGCCCCAATATCAGTAGGCATATAAGGATGGAGGATCGTATAAGGAACACCTTCTTCATCATTACGCTCCACAATCACCGACAAAACAACTTCGTATGGCATCCCCAGCTTTTGAGCACGGGCTCGAACCCACTGGAGATACGGGTGCATCGGAAGAGAAGTCTTCATTCCGAGCTCATGTGGATCAGACCTGTTCACCCTATCCCAGGCTCGTATAAATCTGCGGCGATGTCCCTCAACATCCCCCTTGAAGTAAAAAATAATGTCTGGAAGTAGCAGCTCATGAGGACCGTCCCTTTGAGCTCATCCAAACTGTCGTAAGGCCAAACAAGGATTATAGGTTATTCCTCCTCTAATTCCCAGCAATGGAACATTGGGGTATTCCCCACAGCAATCAATGACAGCTACTTTTTCCATATCTTTAGTACTCCAAAGGATGTCCGTATGAGCAAGGGACATGATTTTGTAAGCCCAACCCATACCTTCCTCATTCTTCAATACAAATTTGGGGAGGTGAGAAATGAACCACCTCAACAGCAGCAGTGTACAACACATGAGAGTTCCCCTTCTCCGAACATTACGGGTATAAATAGCATGCAGAATATCACCTAAGAGAGTAGGCACTGGGTTACGGGACATGAAGATCTTGACTGTGTTCACATTGACAAAATAATCTGAATTTGGGAACAGAACCAAGCCATAGATGAGGAGGGCCAGGATGTCTTCAAATGCCTGAAAGTCCAAACTATCCCAGAACTGTTGAGCTTGATCAATCAAGAACTTAGCCAAGAAACCTTTCATCCAACTCCGAGTCTCCCAGTTAGATACTACATCAGCCATTGTTAGATGCAGGGCTGAAGCAATATTCTCTGGCCTAGGAGCTATCTCCAAACCTGTAAATGGTGTCTGCACTAGAATAGATATGCCAAGTAAATCAGAAAACTCCTCCAAAGTAAGGACTAGATGATAGTCCGGGAAGGTAAAACAGTGATGCAACGGGTCAAAGAACTGGAACAAGACACTCATCATTTGCTCATCCAACTTGAAAGTGACCAGGCTGAGGAGATGACCATGTCTTCTAGAAAAGGAAGAAGTGTCAAGAACTTTTGAAACCAACTCTCTAAGCTGAGCAGGTATCTGCACGAAGCTGATCTGAATGGTATTTCTGCGAATAGAAGCCATGATCTGCAAAACAGAACAAAGATGAATCCCCTTGGTCTTTGAAATGGTTAGACCAATGAAATATGCATGCGATGTCATGATGCATGATGTCATGATAAAAACACACCACAGGTATCACAGATAGAAAACATGGTAAGGGCAAACAAGTCACACAATAGTCCTTAAATTTCAGGCTGGCAAGGAGTTTAGGTACTACCCTCTTGTAGTTTAGTTGGTTCAACCTGTCCTAGTAATAGTAACCGGGTTCTAGAGGTTCTCAATATCATTGACCATCCTCGATCGGTCATAGTTCTAGTTTAGCAATCTTTTCTTGCGGCCGAAACCATCGTGAGAGTATGGTCTCAATGAGTGTAGCATACTGCTACTTTTCTATGGCAAAGTTGGTCAATTATAGGTTCTAAGATCATTTGATGCTTAATGACCCATTAGCAGCCCCATGCTCTCCTTGTTCCTCCACAAGGGATATCGGTACCAACTAATGTGTCACACCAACGTAGCTACTGCTTCAACCGTATCAGTCTACGCCATACAGTTCCCTCACAGTCTATTGCTACTTACCTAAAAGGTGTCCCCAAATATGGGTTAAGATCTATAGTAACTCCGATACAAAGCCCACAAAGATAAAGCAAACAAATCAAACAATTGAAAACAATATGATGAACTAATCCTAAGGTACACCCCACTTATTATTATCCCCAGCAGAGTCGCCAGTTCGGTGATACGGTGGCCAGAACCGGGACGTGTTTCCCTTTTTTAAGGAATTGCTGGTTTGCATTTTACGTTTGTTTTTGCAAAATGTCGTGGTAAGCAAGAGTCGCCACTGACTTTTATTTTATCCAACAAGGAAAGGAAAAAGCATAGAAAAATTCCTTTTTTGAGATATTTCTGAGTACGGGGGGTAGATTATAGGAAGGGAAGGTATTAGCACCCTTTCTATCCGTAGTTATCTACAGGCTCTTAGGTACTTGCTCATCATTTTCAAAATTGTTTTCTTTGTGTTTGTGTGCTTTGAAAAGTTTTTGTTTTGACCTCGATTTAACTCTTGCTTCTGTCTTCAAGAGTGTAATGAAGTGTTTTTGAAAACTTTATTTGTAAAGGAGTGTAAGTGTGAAAATTTTTGTTTGTTTTGTTTGAGCAAGTACTTAAAAACTAATCTACCTACTCGAAAAAAAAGAATCGTTCTATGCTTGTTTCCTTTAGACAATGTTATCCCACTATTAGTGAGTAGGTAGCACCGTCGTTGGAGTTTGAGGGTCAATTCGAAAAGGGACGTACGGTCACTAAAGCAATGTTAGGACTTCTTAGTAATAACCCTAATGTCTTAGATCAATTTATCTGAGGCAACAATATCCGAGGCTACCTTTTTGAGGCAACTATGATCTTTAGAAAAAAGGATGACCACTAAAGCATCCTATACTCAATGACCGTTTACCGAAGGCAACCAAATGGGAGTGTACCCTAGGAGTGCGCATGTGCGAGTGATTCGATTTCAGATTTATTATCTTTGCACATTTAGGGTTGTCTAATTGTTTTAAAATTAACCATACATTCTTGTCATGCATCCCTAATATCATACATCTAACAGTTAATATTTTGCGGAATTTAAAGTGCAGAAATTAAACTACGCTATTACAAGCCTTCGAGTATTTACATAGCCAAAAACAAACCCTTTGAAATTAAAGCAATAAATGTAAATACACGTCCTAATTAAACTATTACAAATTGTAGGCAGTTACATCAATATGATAAATAATAAAAATAAAGCGCGCGAGAAAAATTAAGATTCGGGAAGAAATTAGGGTTTTGACCCTTCTAACCTAATTAAAAGAAAACTTGTTTTTTTTTTGTTTTTAATATTTTTTAAGAAAAAGGATTAGGTTTTAAAAATAAATGTACAAATAATTAGTTAATTAAATTAATTAATAAAAATAAATACATAACCTATTTTTGGTTTTTGTTATTTTTAAGAAAAGAAAGAAAAATTAAATTTGGAATAAAAACCTAATTATTCTAATTATTTTTAATTATGTACAAAAAGAATTTAAATTATCTAAATTAACAAACCTAATTAAATTAATTAATTTCTTTTAATAAAAATAAAATTTAGACCTAATTTATGAAAAGTAATATTTTTGTGATTTTTTTTGGTAAAAAGAAAATAATTTAATTGGTTAGTAAATAAAATAAATAAATTAAATGAAATAAAATAAAAATAATATAGGGAAAGAAATTGGGCCTGAAAAGGATATTTGGGGGTGTGAGAAGCATAATTCTGGGCCCAAAAGAGTGAGGTCCACATTGACCTTCATGATTTGATGCCATGCATTTGACTGAGCCTCATGGTGTTCTTCCCCTGATTACCTTTGGATCTAGCCTTCCGGGCACTTGGCGCTTTGGATTATGATGGACCATGGTGGTCGCTGGCTTTGTATACGCACTGAATTGCCAGAAAGGAATTAAGAAAAAGAACAAATGCTGGAGGCAGGGGTCGAACCCCTGACCTCAAGCTTTCCAATGCCTTAACGTCTGCCTTGTTACCACTGGGCTAATTGTTCTTGTTGTACATAAGGTAAATAATAATAATAATATGCAAAACAGGTGAAATAATGGAATATTGAGCGCGAAATTCAAATGGCCAAATCAGATGAAGCCACGTCTTCATCTCCCTCCTTGCACCATTGGTAAAAGGGAATCACTTTTACCTACAGACGTTTGTCCATTGCTATAAACTGGGTTTGTTCCCAAATCTTCCATGGGCCATATAAATGACATCTAATGCCATGGTTGGACTCGTCTCATCCTCCTGAACATGATGGCACCCTCCATCATGGCTAATTTTTCCTGCATACAAAAACCCTAATTTGAAGCTACAAAACCTAGCCATGGTGAAATCTTGCACAAGACATATAAATGAAATTAAACGATGCTGAAAGCTTGCAAATGTTCCTTGGATCAAGAATATATAGTTAATTCATTCTAACAATGCCTAAATCGTGCTAACCGAATTCAAATTTTCATGGATATCGTGATGGACTTACAACGCTTTTGGGTACTGGAAAGGCTTTGTTCTTGATTGCTTTAGCTTGCTTACACTCTCAGGAATCGATTGGGATAGCTGGAAGGCCTTGAGGATGCCTGGACACTGAATTAGATCTTGCACTTTTTTCTTGATTTTTCCAATTTGTGTTCTTGATGCTGCGCCTGTTTCTAACCTAGTTTTGAGTCTTCCTTTTTTCTATATGTATCAAGGAATGGATTAGGGTTGATAGGTTGTATTCAATCTTCCTCCATCAATGAGTTTGATCTTGATTTGATTCACCTTAAAATCTTTCAAAAAATGGCCTAAATCCAATCTTTTTGTCCACCCTAATGCCTTGCACGAGTTTGAATACTTGCTAGCTGTAATTGAAACCTGAAACAAACACAAAATCTTTTGTTTTCAATATTTTGGATTTTATATGATTTATTTTGATTAAAATTGATTTAAATCAAATAAAAATAAAAATAAATAATAAAAATATGATAATGACAAGTGGAAAGGGCTAGAGCTAGTGGACTATGTTGCCAACTCAAAACAAGTGAAAAAGATTGGGCCCATTTGGCAAACTTTGAAGTTTTAGGCATAATTGACTTTTGGCAATTTTGCAAAAAGAGTCAACTTCACCAATGCATAACTTCCTCAATTTTGACTCTTTGGAGGTGTTCTTTGACTTTTTAGAAATATTGAGATGTCCTCTAATCAACCCTTTTGGTATCATCTCAATTTGATATTCCATGTTCATGTATGAAGCTTTGACAAAAAAGGTGTTTTTGTTGACTTTTCAAAATGACCTATAATGTCCAAATTCACAACTTCTTATGAGTGCCTATTTTGAACTTGTGAGCTGAAGATGGATTGTATGTAATTTCATCCTAGTTAAAATGAGCTTTGGATGGGTCATTTCTCATAAAGTATGAGAAAGTTATGCTTGGTCAAAGTTGAGTTGACTTTTCCTGCAAAACCCTAATTTAGCAACTTTTGGTTCTTGATGAACTATGAGCAATCCTTGATGAATCATGATCAACCCTTGATCAAATGATGAAATATAATTCAAAATGAGAACGCTGACTAAAAATCTTGAAGTTTGACTGTATGTGGGCCAGAGTTGACTTTTGCCCTAGCACAGTCGATTTTTAGGCCTTTGAGTAATTGACTGAGCAAACTTCCTCTCCAAGGCTTGAAACTTGACATGGATGATCTTGATAACATATTAGTAAATTGTTGAGCATTTGGGATCACTTGGACTCAAGTATCTTGATCAACATGAAACCCTAATTTGAGGTACACTGTCTTAGGAGAGAGCTTGTCTGGCCAACCCTTAGACTACCTTGAGCAACTTGGGGATCTTTCTTGAAATGTTTTTAGAAATATGAGAGGGAAAATTTTGGGGTACAACAATGTGGAACGTAATTTTGTCGGTCGTTGAGATAGTTGTCCTTGCTGGTTTCAGGTATTAATCTCTGACCTTAGAAAGAAAGATAGTTTTCCTGACTTGTTACAGGTATTAATCTACAATCTGCTCATGTAGATAGATTTTCTGGCTTGTTACAAGTATTAATCTACAATTGATCGTCCAAAGATAGTTGTCCTGACTTGTTACATGTATTAATCTGGAACTTAATTTTGTCGGTCATTGAGATAGTTGTCCTGGCTGGTTTCAGGTATTAATCTCTGACCTTGGAAAGAAAGATAGTTTTCCTGGCTTGTTACATGTATTAACATTTAATATGCTCATGAAGATAGTTTTCCTGGCTAGTTACAGGTATTAATCTATAATCGGTCATCCACAGATAGTTGTCCTGTCTTGTTACAGGAATTAATCTGGAACTTGTTTTTGCTGGTCGTGAGATAGTTGTCCTGGCTGGTTTTAGGTATTAGTCTCTGACCTTAGAAAGAAAAATAGTTTTCCTGGCTTGTTATAGGTATTAATCTTCAATATGTTCATATAGATAGTTTTCCGGGCTTGTTACAAGTTTTAATATACAGTCGATCGATAACACATGGTTGTCCTGGCTTTTTACAGCTATTAATGTGGACCTTAATTTTGTCGATTGTTGAGATAGTTGTCCTGGCTGGTTTCCGATATTAATCTCTGACCTTAGAAAGAAATATAATTTTCCTGGCTTGTTACAGGTATTAATCTTCAATATGCTCATGTAGATAGTTTTCCTGGCTAGTTACAAGTATTAATCTACAATCGGTCGTCCACAGATTGTTGTCCTGGCTTGTTCCAAGTATTAATTTGGAACTTGTTTTTGTCGGTCATTGAGATAGTTTTCCTGTTTGGTTTCAGGTATTAATCACTGACCTAAGAAGAAGAAAGAATTTTTTCCTGGCTTGTTACAGGTATTAATCTTCAATCTGCTAATGTAGATAGTTTTTATGGCTTGTTATAGGTATTAATCTATAGTGAGTTATCCACAGATAGTTGTCCAGGCTTGTTACATGTATTAATCTGGAACTTAATTTTGTCAGTCGTTGAGATAGTTGTCCTGTCTGGTTTCAAGTATTAATATCTGACCTAAGAGAAAGAAAGATAGTTTTCCTAGCTTGTTATTGGTATTAAGCTTCAATATGCTCTTGTAGATAGTTTTCCTGGCTTGTTACAAGTATTAATCTACAGTCGTCCGTCCATAATAGTTGTCCTGGCTTGTTACAGATATTAATCTGGAACTTTATTTTGTTCGTCATTGAGATAATTGTCCTGTCTGGTTTCATGTATTAATCTATGACCTAAGAGAAATATATATAGTTTTCCTGGCTTGTTACATATATTAATCTTCAATCTGCTCATGTAGATAGTTTTCTTGGCTTGTTACAGGTATTAATCTACAGTCGGTCGTCCACAAATAGTTGTCTTGGCTTGTTACAGTTATTAATTTTGAACTTAATTTTGTTGGTCGTTGAGATAGTTGTCTTATCTGGTTTCAGGTATTAATCTATGACCTAAGAGAAAGAAAGATAGTTTTCCTGACTTGTTACAAGTATTAATCTTCGATCTGCTCATGTAGATAGATTTCCTGGCTTGTTACAGGTATTAATCTACAATTGATCGTCCAAAGATAGTTGTCCTGGCTTGTTACATGTATTAATCTGGAATTTAATTTTTTCGGTCGTTGAGATAGTTGTCCTGGCTGGTTTCAGGTATTAATCTCTGACATTAGAAAGAAAGATAGTTTTCCTGGCTTGTTACATGTATTAATCTTTAATCTTCTCATGAAGATAGTTTTCCTGGCTAGTTACAGGTATTAATCTACAATAGTTCGTCCACAAATAGTTGTCCTGTCTTGTTACAGGTATTAATCTGAAACTTGTTTTTGCTAGTCAGGAGATAGTTGTCCTGGCTGGTTTCAGGTATTAATCTCTGACCTTAGAAGGAAAGATAGTTTTCCTGGCTTGTTATAGGTATTAATCTTCAATTTGTTCATGTAGATAGTTTTCCTGGCTTGTTACAGGTATTAATATACAGTCGGTCGTCCACAGATAGTTGTCCTGGTTTGTTACAGGTATTAATGTGGACCTTAATTTTGTCGGTTGTTGAGATAGTTGTCCTGGCTGGTTTCAAATATTAATCTCTGACCTTAGAAAGAACGATAATTTTCCTGGCTTGTTACAGGTATTAATCTTCAATATGCTCATGTAGATAGTTTTCCTGGCTAGTTACAAGTATTAATCTAAAATCGGTCGTCCACAAATAGTTGTCCTCGCTTGTTACAGGTATTAATCTGGAACTTGTTTTTCTCGGTCGTTGAGATAGTTTTCCTGTCTAGTTCCAGGTATTAATCTCTGACCTAAGAAAAAGAAAGATAGTTTTCCAGGCTTGTTACAGGTATTAATTTTCAATATGCTCATGTAGATAGTTTTTCTGGCTTGTTACAGGTATTAATCTATAGTGAGTTGTCCACAGATAGTTGTCCAGGCTTGTTACAGGTATTAATCATGAACTTAATTTTGTCGGTCGTTGAGATAGTTGTCCTGTCTGGTTTCAAGTATTAATATCTGACCTAAGAGAAAGAAAGATAGTTTTCCTAGCTTGTTATAGATATTAATCTTCAATATGCTCTTGTAGATAGTTTTCCTGGCTTGTTACAAGTATTAATCTACAGTCGTCCGTCCATAATAGTTGTCCTGGCTTGTTACAGATATTAATCTGGAACTTTATTTTGTCCGTCATTGAGATAATTGTCCTGTCTAGTTTCATGTATTAATCGATGACCTAAGAGAAAGATATATAGTTTTCCTGGCTTGTTACATATATTAATCTTCAATCTGCTCATATATATTGTTTTCTTGGCTTGTTACAAGTACTAATCTACAGTCGTTCGTCCATATATAGTTGTCTTGGCTTGTTACAGTTATTAATTTTGAACTTAATTTTGTTGGTCGTTGAGATAGTTGTCTTATCTGGTTTCAGGTATTAATCTATGACCTAAGAGAAAGAAAGATAGTTTTCCTGACTTGTTACAAGTATTAATCTTCGATCTGCTCATGTAGATAGATTTCCTTGCTTGTTACAAGTATTAATCTAGAATTGATCGTCCAAAGATAGTTGTCCTAGCTTGTTACATGTATTAATCTGGAACTTAATTTTGTCGTTTGTTGAAATAGTTGTCCTGGCTGGTTTCAGGTATTAATCTCTGACATTAGAAAGAAAGATAGTTTTCCTGGCTTGTTACATGTAATAATCTTTAATATTCTCATGAAGATAGTTTTCCTGGCTAGTTACAGGTATTAATCTACAATCGGTCGTCCACAGATAGTTGTCTTGTCTTGTTACAGGTATTAATCTGAAACTTGTTTTTGCTGGTCAGAAGATAGTTGTACTGGCTGGTTTCAGGTATTAATCTCTGACCTTAGAAGGAAAGATAGTTTTCCTGGCTTGTTATAGGTATTAATCTTCAATTTGTTCATGTAGATAGTTTTCCTGGCTTGTTACAAGTATTAATATACAGTCGTTCGTCCACAGATTGTTTTCCTGGTTTGTTACAGGTATTAATATGGACCTTAATTTTGTCGGTTGTTGAGATAGTTATCCTGGCTGAGTTCAAATATTAATCTCTAACCTTAGAAAGAACGATAATTTTCCTGGCTTGTTACAGGTATTAATCTTCAATATGCTCATGTAGATAGTTTTCCTGGCTAGTTACAGGTATTAATCTAAAATCGGTCGTCCACAAATAGTTGTCCTAGCTTGTTACAGGTATTAATCTAGAACTTGTTTTTCTCGGTCGTTGAGATAGTTTTCCTGTCTAGTTCCAGGTATTAATCTCTGACCTAAGAAAAAGAAAGATAGTTTTCCAGGCTTGTTACAGGTATTAATTTTCAATATGCTCATGTAGATAGTTTTTCTGGCTTGTTACAGGTATTAATCTATAGTGAGTTGTCCACAGATAGTTGTCCAGGCTTGTTACAGGTATTAATCATGAACTTAATTTTGTCGGTCATTGAGATAGTTGTCCTGTCTGGTTTCAAGTATTAATATCTGACCTAAGAGAAAGAAAGATAGTTTTCCTAGCTTGTTATAGGTATTAATCTTCAATATGCTCTTGTAGATAGTTTTCCTGGCTTGTTACAAGTATTAATCTACAGTCGTCCGTCCATAATAGTTGTCCTGGCTTGTTACAGATATTAATCTGGAACTTTATTTTGTCCGTCATTGAGATAATTGTCCTGTCTAGTTTCATGTATTAATCTATGACCTAATAGAAAGATATATAGTTTTCCTTGCTTGTTACATATATTAATCTTCAATCTGCTCATGTATATTTTTTTCTTGGCTTGTTACAGGTATTAATCTACAGTCGGTCGTCCACATATAGTTGTCTTGGCTTGTTACAGTTATTAATTTTGAACTTAATTTTGTTGGTCGTTGAGATAGTTGTCTTATCTGGTTTCAGGTATTAATCTATGACCTAAGAGAAAGAAAGATAGTTTTCCTGACTTGTTACAAGTATTAATCTTCGAGCTGCTCATGTAGATAGATTTCATTGCTTGTTACAAGTATTAATCTAGAATTGATCGTCCAAAGATTGTTGTCCTGGCTTGTTACATGTATTAATCTGGAACTTAATTTTGTCGTTCGTTGAAATAGTTGTCCTGGCTGGTTTCAGGTATTAATCTCTGACATTAGAAAGAAAGATAGTTTTCCTGGCTTGTTACATGTAATAATCTTTAATCTTCTCATGAAGATAGTTTTCCTGGCTAGTTACAGGTATTAATTTACAATCGGTCGTCCACAGATAGTTGTCCTGTCTTGTTACAGGTATTAATCTGAAACTTGTTTTTGCTGGTCAGGAGATAGTTGTCTTTGCTGGTTTCAGGTATTAATCTCTGACCTTAGAAGGAAAGATAGTTTTCCTGGCTTGTTATAGGTATTAATCTTCAATTTGTTCATGTAGATAGTTTTCCTGGCTTGTTACAAGTATTAATATACAGTCGGTCGTCCACAGATAGTTGTCCTGGTTTGTTACAGGTATTAATGTGGACCTTAATTTTGTCGGTTGTTGAGATAGTTGTCCTGGCTGAGTTCAAATATTAATCTCTGACCTTAGAAAGAACGATAATTTTCCTGGCTTGTTACAGGTATTAATCTTCAATATGCTCATGTAGATAGTTTTCCTGGCTAGTTACAGGTATTAATCTAAAATCGGTCGTCCTGAAATAGTTGTCCTAGCTTGTTACAGGTATTAATCTGGAACTTGTTTTTCTCGGTCGTTGAGATAGTTTTCCTGTCTAGTTCCAGGTATTAATCTCTGACCTAAGAAAAAGAAAGATAGTTTTCCAGGCTTGTTACAGGTATTAATCTTCAATATTCTCATGTAGATAGTTTTTCTGGCTTGTTTCAGGTATTAATATGGAACTTAATTTTGTCGGTCGTTGAGATAGTTGTCCTGTCTGGTTTCAAGTATTAATATCTGACCTAAGAGAAAGATAGTTTTCCTAGCTTGTTATAGGTATTAATCTTCAATATGCTCTTGTAGATAGTTTTCCTGGCTTGTTACAAGTATTAATGTACAGTCGTCCGTCCATAATAGTTGTCCTGGCTTGTTACAGATATTAATCTGGAACTTTATTTTGTCCGTCATTGAGATAATTGTCCTGTCTGGTTTCATGTATTAATCTATGACCTAAGAGAATGAAAAATAGTTTTCCTACCTTATTGTAGGTATTAATTTTCAATCTGCTCATGTAAATAGTTTTCCTAGCTTGTTACAGGTATTAATCTATAGTCGTTCGTCCAGAATAGTTGTCATGGATCGTTACAGGTATTAATCTGTAACTTTATTATGTCTGTCGTTGTGATAGTTGGTCTGTCTGGTTTCAGGTATTAATCTCTGACCTAAGAGAAAGAAAGATAGTTTTCCTTGCTGGTTACAGGTATTAATCTGGAACTTAATTTTGTCGGTCATTGAGATAGTTGTCCTGGCTGGTTTCAAGTATTAATCTCTAACCATAGAAAGAAAGTTATTTTTCTTGGCTTGTTATAGGTATTTATCTTCAATCTGCTCATGTAGATAGTTTTCTTGGCTAGTTACAGGTATTAATATACAATCGATCATTCATAAATAGTTGTCCAGGCTTTCTATAGGTATTAATCTGCACCTTGTTTTTGTCGGTCATTGAGATAGTTGTCCTTTCTGGTTTCCTGTATTAATCTCTGACCTAAGAGAAAGAAAGATAGTTTTCCTGACTTGTTACAGGTATTAATCTTCAATCTGCTCATGTAGATAGTTTTCCTGGCTTGTTACGGGGATTAATCTACAGTCGATCGTCCACAGTTAGTTGACCTGGCTTGTTACAGGTATTAATGTGTAACTTAATTTTGTCGGTCATTGAGATAGTTGTCCTGGCTGGTTTCAGGTATTAATCTCTAACCTTAGTAAGAAAGATAGTTTTCCTGGCTTGTTACAGGTATTAATCTTTAATATTCTCATGTAGAAAGTTTTCCTGGCTAGTTACAGGTATTAATCAACAGTCGTTCGTCCACAGATATTTGTCCTGGCTTGTTATAGGTATTGATCTATGACCTTAGAAATAAAGATAGCTTTCCTGGCTTGTTACTGATATTAATCTTCAATCTGTTCATGTAGATAGTTTTCCTGGCTTGTTACAGGTATTAATATACTGTCGGTCATCCACAAATAGTTGTCCGGGCTTGTTATAGGTATTAATCTGGAACTTAATTTTGTTGGTCGCTGAGATAGTTGTCCTGTCTAGTTTCAGGTATTAATCTATGACCTAAGAGAAAGAAAGACTGTTTTCCTGGCTTGTTATAGGTATTAATCTTCAATATGCTCATGTGCCTAGTTTTCCTTACTAGTTACAGGTATTAATCTAAAATCGGTCGTCCATAGATAGTTGTCCTGGCTTGTTTCAAGTATTAATCTGGAACGTTTTTTTTCTGATCGTTGAGATAGTTGTCCTGTCTAGTTTCAGGTATTAATGTCTGATCTAAGAGAAAGAAAGATAGTTTTCCTGGCTTGTTACAAGTATTAATCTTCAATCTGCTCAGATAGATAGTTTTCTGGCTTATTACAGGTATTAATCTATAGTGAGTTATCCACAGATAGTTGTCCAGACTTGTTACATGTATTAATCTGGAACTTAATTTTGTCGGCTGTTGAGATAGTTGTCCTGCCTGGTTTTAGGTATTAATCTCTGACCTAAGAGATAGAAAAATAGTTTTCCTAGCTTGTTATAGATATTAATCTTCAATAAGCTCTTGTAGATAGTTTTCCTCGCTTGTTACAGGTATTAATCTACAGTCGTCCGTCCATAATAGTTGTCCTGGCTTGTTACAGGTATTAATGTGGAACTTAATTTTATCCGTCATTGGGATAACTTTCCTGTCTTGTTTCATGTATTAATCTATGACCTAAGAGAAAGATATATAGTTTTCCTGGATTGTTACATACATTAATCTTCAATCTGCTCATGTAGATAGTTTTCTTGGCTTGTTACAGGTATTAATCTACAGTCGGTCATCCACAGATAGTTGTCTTGGCTTGTTACAATTATTAATTTTGAACTTAATTTTGTTGGTCGTTGAGATATTTGTCTTATCTGGTTTCAGGTATTAATCTATGACCTAAGAGAAAGAAAGATAATTTTCCTGACTTGTTACAGGTATTAATCATCGATCTGCTCATGTAGATAGATTTCCTGGCTTGTTACATGTATTAATCTACAATTGATCGTCCAAAGATAGTTGTCCTGGCTTGTTACATGTATTAATCTGGAACTTAATTTTGTCGGTCGTTGAGATAGTTGTCCTGGCTGGTTTCAGGTATTAATCTCTGACATTAGAAAGAAAGATATTTTTCCTGGCTTGTTACATGTATTAATCTTTAATCTTCTCATGAAGATAGTTTTCCTGGCTAGTTACAGGTATTAATCTACAATCGGTCATCCACAGATAGTTGTCCTGTCTAGTTTCAAGTATTAATCTCTGACCTAAGAAAAAAAAATATAGTTTTCCAGGCTTGTTACAGGTATTAATCTTCAATCTTCTCATGTAGATAGTTTTTCTGGCTTGTTACAGGTATTAATCTATAGTGAGTTATCCACAGATAGTTGTCCAGGCTTGTTACATGTATTAATATGGAACTTAATTTTGTCGGTCATTGAGATAGTTGTCTTATCTGGTTTCAGGTATTAATCACTGACCTAAGAGAATGAAAAATAGTTTTCCTACCTTGTTATAGGTATTAATTTTCAATCTGCTCATGTAAATAGTTTTCTTGGCTTGTTACAGGTATTAATCTACAGTCGTTCGTCCAGAATAGTTGTCATGGCTTGTTACAGGTATTAATCTGTAACTTTATTATGTCTTTCGTTGAGATAGTTGGTCTGTCTGGTTTCAGGTATTAATCTCTGACCTAATAGAAAGAAAGATAGTTTTCCTGGCTGGTTACAGGTATTAATTTGGAACTTAATTTTGTCTTTCATTGAGATAGTTGTCCTGGCTGGTTTCAAGTATTAATCTCTGACCTTAGAAAGAAAGTTATTTTTCTTGGCTTGTTATAGGTATTTATCTTCAATCTGCTCATGTAGATAGTTTTCTTGGCTAGTTACATGTATTAATATACAATCGATCATTCATAAATAGTTGTCCAGGCTTTCTATAGGTATTAATCTTTAATATGCTCATGTAGAAAGTTTTCCTGGCTAGTTACAGGTATTAATCAACAGTCGTTCGTCCACAGATAGTTGTCCTGGCTTGTTATAGGTATTAATCTGGAACTTGTTTTTGTCAGTCGTGAGATAGTTGTCCTGTCTGGTTTTAGGTATTAATCTAATACCTTAGAAATAAAGATAGCTTTCCTGGCTTGTTACTGATATTAATCTTCAATTTGTTCATGTAGATAGTTTTCATGGCTTGTTACAGGTATTAATATACAGTCGGTCATCCACAAATAGTTGTCCGAGCTTGTTATAGGTATTAATCTGGAACTTAATTTTGTTGGTCGCTGAGATAGTTATCCTGTCTGGTTTCAGGTATTAATCTATGACCTAAGAGAAAGAAGGACTGTTTTCCTGGCTTGTTATAGGTATTAATCTTCAATATGCTCATGTACATAGTTTTCCTGGCTAGTTACAGGTATTAATCTACAATCGGTCGTCCACAGATAATTGTCCTGGCTTGTTTCAAGTATTAATCTGGAACGTTTTTTTTTCGATCGTTGAGATAGTTTTCCTGTCTAGTTTCAGGTATTAATGTCTGATCTAAGAGAAAGAAAGATAGTTTTCCTGGCTTGTTACAAGTATTAATCTTCAATCTGCTCAAATAGATAGTTTTTCTGCCTTATTACAGGTATTAATCTATAGTGAGTTATCCACAGATAGTTGTCCAGACTTGTTACAGGTATTAATCTGGAACTTAATTTTTTCACTCGTTGAGATAGTTGTGTTGTCTGGTTTCAGGTATTAATTTCTGACCTAAGAGAAAGAAAGATAGTTTTTCTAACTTGTTATAGTTATTAATCTTCGATCTGGTCATGTAGATAGTTTTCCTGGCATGTTACAGGTATTAATCTACAGTCGTTCATCCATAATAGAAGTCCTGGCTTGTTACATGTATTAATCAAGAACTTTATTTTGTCGGTCGTTGAGATAGTTGTTCTGTCTGGTTTCAGGTATTAATCTCTAACCTAAGAGAAAGAAAGATAGTTTTCATGGCTTGTTACAGGTATTAATCTTCAATCTTCTCATGTAGATAGTTTTCCTGGCTTGTTATGGGTATTAATCTACAGTCGGTCATCCACAGATAGTTGTCCTGGCTCGTGACAGATATTAATCTCTTAATTTTTCCGGTTATTGATATAGTTATCCTATCTGGTTTCAACTATTAATCTATAAACTAAGAGAAATAAATAAATTTTTCCTTACTTGGTATTAATCTACAGTCGATCATCCACAGATAGCTGTCTTTGCTTGTTACAATTATTAATGTGGAACTTAATTTTGTCGGTCGTTGAGATAGTTATCCTAGCTGGTTTTAGATATTAATCTCTAACCTTAGAAGGAAAGATAATTTTCCTGGCTAGTTAAAAGTATTAATCTTCAATCTGCTCATGTATATAGTTTTCCTGGCTAGTTACAAGTATTAATCTACAATCGGTCATCCACAGATAGTTGTCCTGACGTGTTACAGGTATTAATCTGGAACTTGTTTTTGTCGGTCGTGGAGATAATTGTCCTGTATGGTTTTAGGTATTAATCTATGACCTAAGAGAAAGAAATATAGTTTTCTTGGCTTGTTACATATATTAATCTTCAATATGCTCATGTAGATAGTTTTCTTGGCTTGTTAGAGATATTAATCTACACTCAGTCGTCCACAGATAGTTGTCCTGGCTTGTTACAGGTATAAATTTGGAACTTAATTTTGTCGATCATTGAGATAGTTGTCCTGTCTGGTTTCAGGTATTAATCTATGACCTAAGAGAAAGAAAGATAGTTTTCCGGACTTGTTACAGGTATTAATCTTCAATATGCTCATGTAGAAAGTTTTCTTGGCTTGTTATAGGTATTAATCTACAATTGGTCGTCCAAAGATAGTTGTCCTGGCTTGTTACATGTATTAATCTGGAACTTAATTTTGTCGGTCATTGAGATAGTTGTCATGTCTGTTTTTAGGTATTAATCTATGACCTTAGAAAGAAAGATAGCTTTCCTGGCTTGTTACTGGTATTATTCTTCAATTTGTTCATGTAGATAGTTTTCCTGGCTTGTTACAGGTATTAATATACATTCGGTCATCCACAAATAGTTGTCATGGCTTGTTATAGGTATTAATCTGGAACCTAATTTTGTCCGTCGCTGAGATAGTTGCCCTGTCTGGTTTCAGGTATTAATCTATGACTTAAGAGAAAGAAAGATAGTTTTCCTGTCTTGTTACAGGTATTAATCTTCAATATGCTCATGTAGATACTTTTCCTGGCTAGTTACAGTTATTAATCTACAATCGGTCGTCCACAGATAGTTGTCCTGGCTTGTTACAGGTATTAATCTGGAACTTGTTTTTGTCGGTCGTTGAGATAATTTTCCTGTTTGGTTTCAGGTATTAATCTCTGACCTAAGAAAAAGAAAGATAGTTTTCCTGGCTTGTTACATGTATTAATCTTCAATCTGCTCATGTAGATAGTTTTTATGGCTTGTTACAGGTATTAATCTATAGTGAGTTGTCCACAGATAGTTGTCCAGGCTTGTTACAAGTATTAATCTGGAACTTAATTTTGTCAATCGTTGAGATAGTTGTCCTGTCTGGTTTCAGGTATTAATCTCTGACCTATGAGAAAGAAAGATAGTTTTCCTAGCTTGTTATAGGTATTAAACTTTAATCTGCTCATGTAGATAGTTTTCCTGGCTTGTTACAGGTATTAATCTACAATCGTTCGTCCATAATAGTTCTCTTGGCTTGTTACAAGTATTAATCTGGAACTTTATTTTGTCGGTCATTGAGATAGTTGTTCTGTCTGGTTTCAGTTATTAATCTCTCACCTAAGAGAAAGAAAGATTGTTTTCCTGGCTTTTTACAGGTATTAATCTTCAATTTGCTCATGTAGATAATTTTCCGGGCTTGTTACAAGTATTAATCTACAATCGGTCATCCACAGATAGTTGTCCTGACTTGTTACAGATATTAATCTGGAACTTGTTTTTGTCGGTCGTTGAGATAATTGTCCTGTCTGGTTTCATGTATTAATCTATGACCTAATAGAAAGATATATAGTTTTCCTGGCTTGTTACATATATTAATCTTCAATCTGCTCATGTAGATAGTTTTCTTGGCTTGTTACAGTTATTAATCTACAATAGATCGTCCACAAATAGTTATCTTTGCTTGTTACATGTATTAATTTTGAACTTAATTTTGTCGGTCTTTGAGATAGTTATCTTATCTGGTTTCAGGTATTAATCTATGACCTAAGAGAAAGAAAGATAATTTTCCTGACTTGTTACAGGTCTTAATCTTCAATCTGCTCATGTAGATAGATTTCCTGGCTTGTTACATGTATTAATCTGGATCTTAATTTTATCGGTCGTTGTAATAGTTGTCCTGGCTGGTTTCAGGTATTAATCTCTGACATTAGAAAGAAAGATAGTTTTCCTGGCTTGTTAAATGTATTAATCTTTAATCTGCTCTAGAAGATAGTTTTCCTGGCTAGTTATAGGTATTAAACTACAATCGGTCATCCACAGATAGTTGTCCTGTCTTGTTACAGGTATTAATCTGGAACTTGTTTTTGCTGGTCGTGAGATAGTTGTCCTGGCTGGTTTTAGGTATTAATCTCTGGCCTTAGAAAGAAAGATAGTTTTCCTTACTTGTTTTAGGTATTAATCTTACATCTATTCATGTAGATAGCTTTCATGGCTTGTTACATGTATTAATATATAGTCGGTCGTCCACAAATAGTTTTCTTGGCTTGTTACATGTATTAAGGTGGATCTTAATTTTGTCGGTTGTTGAGATAGTTGTCCTGACTGGTTTTAGATATTAATCTCTGACCTTAGAAAGAAAGATAATTTTCCTTGTTTGTTATAGGTATTAATCTTCAATATGCTCATGTAGATAGTTTTCCTGGCTAGTTACATGTATTAATCTACAATCGATCGTCCACAGATAGTTATCCTGGCTTGTTACAGGTATTAATCTGGAACTTGTTTTTGTCGGTCGTTGAGATAGTTTTCCTGTCTGGTCTTAGGTATTAATCTTTGATCTAAGAAAAATAAAGATAGTTATCCTGGCTTGTTACAGGTATTAATCTTCAATCTGCTCATGTAGATAGTTTTCCTTGCTTGTTATAGGTATTAATCTACAGTCGTTCGTCCATAATAGTTGTCCTGGCATGTTACAGGTATTAATCTGGAACTTTATTTTGTTCGTCGTTGAGATAGTTGTCCTGTCTGGTTTCAGGTATTAATATATGACCTAAAGGAAAGAAAGATAGTTTTCCTGGCTTGTTACAGGTATTAATCTACAGTCGATCGTCCAAAGATAGTTGTCCTGGCTTGTTACAGGTATTAATGTGTAACTTAATTTTGTCGGTCATTGAGATAGTTGTCCTGGCTGGTTTCATGTATTAATCTATGACCTAAGAGAAAGATATATAGTTTTCCTGGCTTGTTACATATATTAATCTTCAATCTGCTCATGTAGATAGTTTTCTTGGCTTCTTACAGTTATTAATCTACAATTGATCGTCCACAAATAGTTATCTTTGCTTGTTACATGTATTAATTTTGAACTTAATTTTGTCGGTCTTTGAGATAATTATCTTATCTGGTTTCAGGTATTAATCTATGACCTAAGAGAAAGAAAGAAAATTTTCCTGGCTAGTTACATGTATTAATCTACAATCGGTCATCCACAGATAGTTGTCTTGGCTTGTTACAAGTATTAATCTGAAACTTAATTTTGTCGGTCGTTGAGATAGTTGTCCTGGCTGGTTTCAGGTATTAGTCTCTAACCTTAGTAAGAAATATAGTTTTCCTGGCTTGTTACATGTATTAATCTTCAATAGGCTCATGTAGAAAGTTTTCTTGGCTAGTTACAGGTATTAATCTACAATCGTTCATCCACAGATAGTTGTCCTGGCTTGTTATAGGTATTAATCTGGAACTTTTTTTTTCCAGTCGTGAGATAGTTGTCCTGTCTGGTTTTAGGTATTAATCTATGACCTTAGAAAGAAAGATAGCTTTCCTGGCTTGTTACTGGTATTAATCTTCAATTTGTTCATGTAGATAGTTTTCCTGGCTTGTTACAGTTATTAATATACATTTGGTCATCCACAAATAGTTGTCCTGGCTTGTTATAGGTTTTAATCTGGAACTTAATTTTGTCGGTCGCTGAGATAGTTGCCCTGTCTGGTTTCAAGTATTAATCTATGACCTAAGAGAAAGAAAGTAGTTTTCCTAGCTTATTATAGGTATTAATCTTCAATATGCTCAAGCAGATAGTTTTCCTGGCTAGTTACGAGTATTAATCTACAATCGGTCGTCCATAATAGTTGTCCTGGCTTGTTACATGTGTTAATCTGGAACTTGATTTTGTCGGTTGTTGAGATAGTTTTTCTTTTTGGTTTCAGGTATTAATCTCTGACCTAAGAAAAAGAAAGATAGTTTTCCTGGCTTGTTACAGGTATTAATCTTCAATCTACTCATGTAGATAGTTTTTATGGCTTGTTACATGTATTAATCTATAGTGAGTTGTCCACAGATAGTTGTCCAGGCTTGTTACAGGTATTAATCTGGAACTTAATTTTGTCGGTTGTTGAGATAGTTGTCTTGTCTGGTTTCAGGTATTAATCTCTGACCTAAGAGAAAGAAAGTTATTTTTCCTAGCTTGTTATAGGTATTAATCTTTAATCTGCTCATGTAGATAGTTTTCCTGGCTTGTTACAGGTATTAATCTACTGTTGTTCGTCCATAATAGTTGTCCTGGCTTGTTACAGGTATTAATCTGGAACTTTATTTTGTCGGTCGTTGAGATAGTTGTTCTGTCTGGTTTGAGTTATTAATCTCTCACCTAAGAGAAAGAAAGATAGTTTTCCTGGCTTGTTACATGTATAAATCTTCAATCTTCTCATGTAGATAATTTTCCTCGCTTGTTACAAGTATTAATCTACAGTCGGTCATCCATAGATAGTTTTCCTGACTTGTTACAGGTATTAATCTGGAACTTGTTTTTGTCGGTCGTTGAGATAATTATCCTGTCTGGTTTCATGTATTAATCTATGACCTAAGAGAAAGATATATAGTTTTCCTGGCTTGTTACATATATTAATCTTCAATCTGCTCATGTAGATTGTTTTCTTGGTTTGTTACAGGTATTAATCTACAGTCGGTCTTCCATAGATAGTTGTCTTGGCTTGTTACAGGTATTAATTTTGAACTTAATTTTGTCGGTCGTTGAGATAGTTGTCTTATCTGGTTTCAGGTATTAATCTATGACCTAAGAGAAAGAAATATAGTTTTCCTGACTTGTTATAGGTATTAATCTTCAATCTGCTCATGTAGATAGATTTCCTGGCTTGTTACAGGTATTAATCTACAATTGATCATCCAAAGATAGTTGTCCTGGGTTGTTACCTGTATTAATCTGGAACTAAATTTTATCAGTTGTTGAGATAGTTATCCTGGTTGGTTTCAGGTATTAATCTTTGACATTAGAAAGAAAGATAGTTTTCCTGGCTTGTTACATGTATTAATCTTTAATCTGCTCATGGAGATAGTTTTCCTGGCTAGTTACAAGTATTAATCTACAATTGGTCGTCCACAGATAGTTGTCCTGTCTTGTTACAGGTATTAATCTGGAACTTGTTTTTGCTGGTCGTGAGATAGATGTCCTGGCGGGATTCAGGTATTAATCTCTGATCTTAGAAAGAAAGATAGTTTTCCTGGCTTATTATAGGTATTAATCTTCAATCTGTTCATGTAGATAGTTTTCCTTGCTTTTTACAAGTATTATTATACAGTCGGTCGCCCACAGATAGTTGTCCTGGCTTGTTACAAGTATTATTATACAGTCGGTCGTCCACAGATAGTTGTCTTGGCTTGTTACAGGTATTAATGTGGACCTGAATTTTGTCGGTTGTTGAGATAGTTGTCCTAGATGGTTTCAGATATTAATCTCTGACCTTAGAAAGAAAGAAAATTTTCCTTGCTTGTTACAGGTGTAAATCTTTAATATTCTCATGTAGATAGTTTTCCTTGCTAGTTACAGGTATTAATCTACAATCGGTCGTCCACAGATAGTTGTCCTGGTTTTTACAGGTATTAATCTGGAACTTGTTTTTGTCAGTCGTTGAGATAGTTTTCCTGTTTGGTTTCAGGTATTAATCTATGACCTCAGAGAAATAAATAGGTTTCCTGACTTGTTACATCTATTAATCTACAGTCGATCGTCCAAAGATAGTTGTCCTAGCTTGTTACAAGTATTAATGTGTAACTTAATTTTGTCGGTCATTGAGATAGTTGTCCTGGCCAGTTACAGACTTTAATCTCTGACCTTAGAAACAAAGAAAATTTTCCTGGCTAGTTACAAGTATTAATCTACAATCGGTCATCCACAAATAGTTGTCTTGGCTTGTTACAGGTATTAATCTGAAACTTAATTTTGTCGGTCGTTGAGATAGTTGTCCTGGCTGGTTTCAGGTATCAGTCTCTAACCTTAGTAAGAAAGATAGTTTTCCTGGCTTGTTACATGTATTAATTTTCAATAGGCTCATGTAGAAATTTTTCTTGGCTAGTTACAGGTATTAATCTACAATCGTTCATCCACATATAGTTGTCCTGGCTTGTTATATGTATTAATCTGGAACTTTTTTTTGTCAGTCATGAGATAGTTGTCCTGTCTGGTTTTAGGTATTAATCTATGACTTTAGAAAGAAAGATAGCTTTCCTGGCTTGTTATAGTTATTATTATACAGTCGGTCGTCCACAGATAGTTGTCCTAGCTTGTTATGGGTATTAATATGGAACATAATTTTGTCGGTCGCTGAGATAGTTGCCCTGTCTGGTTTCAGGTATTAATCTATGACCTAAGAGAAAGAAAGATAGTTTTCCTAGCTTGTTACAGGTATTAATCTTCAATATGCTCATGTAGATAGTTTTCCTGGCTAGTTACAGGTATTAATCTACAATCGGTCGTCCATAATAGTTGTTCTGGCTTGTGACAAGTAATAATCTGGAACTTGATTTGGTCGGTTGTTGAGATAGTTTTTCTGTTTGGTGTCAGGTAGTAATCTATGACCTAAGAAAAAGAAAGATAGTTTTCCTGGCTTGTTACAGGTATTAATCTTCAATCTACTCATGTAGATAGTTTTTATGGCTTGTTACAAGTATTAATCTATAGTGAGTTGTCCATAGATAGTTGTCCAGGCTTGTTATAGGTATTAATCTGGAACTTAATTTTGTCGGTCGTTGAGATAGTTGCCTTGTTTGGTTTCAGGTATTAATCTGTGACCTAAGAGAAAGAAAGATATTTTTGCTAGCTTGTTATAGGTATTAATCTTCAATCTGCTCATGTAGATAGTTTTCCTGGCTAGTTACAGGTATTAATCCAAAGATAGTTGTCCTGGCTTGTTACATGTATTAATCTGGAACTTTATTTTGTCGGTTGTTGAGATAGTTATTCTGTCTGGTTTGAGTTATTAATCTCTCACCTAAGAGAAAGAAAGATAGTTTTCCTGGCTTGTTACATGTATTAATCTTCAATCTTTTCATGTAGAGAATTTTCCTGGCTTGTTACAAGTATTAATCTACAGTCGGTCATCCATAGATAGTTGTCCTGACTTGTTACAGGTATTAATCTGGAACTTGTTTTTGTCGTTCGTTGAGATAATTGTCCTGTCTTGTTTCAGGTATTAATCTATGACTTAAGAGAAAGAAAGATAGTTTTCCTAGCATGTTACAGGTATTAATCTTCAATATGCTCATGTAGATAGTTTTCCTTGCTAGTTACGGGTATTAATCTACAATCGGTCGTCCATAATAGTTGTCCTGGCTTGTTACAGGTATTAATCTGGAACTTGATTTTGTCGGTTGTTGAGATAGTTTTTCTGTTTGGTTTCAGGTATTAATCTCTAACCTAAGAAAAAGAAAGATAGTTTTCCTGGCTTGTTACAGGTATTAATCTTCAATCTACTCATGTAGATAGTTTTTATGGCTTGTTAAAGCTATTAATCTATAGTGAGTTGTCCATAAATAGTTGTCCAGGCTTGTTACAGGTATTAATTTGGAACTTAATTTTGTCGGTTGTTGAGATAGTTGTCTTGTCTGGTTTCAGGTATTAATCTCTGACCTAAGAGAAAGAAAGATAGTTTTCCTAGCTTGTTATAGGTATTAATATTCAATCTGCTCATGTAGATAGTTTTCCTGGCTTGTTACAGGTATTAATCTACAGTCGTTCGTCCATAATAATTGTCCTGGCTTGTTACAGGTATTAATCTGGAACTTTGTTTTGTCGGTTGTTGAGATAGTTGTTCTGTCTGGTTTGAGTTATTAATCTCTCACCTAAGAGAAAGAAAGATAGTTTTTCTGGCTTGTTACAGGTATTAATCTTCAATCTTCTCATGTAGATAATTTTCCTGGCTTGTTACAAGTATTAATCTACAGTCGATCATCCATAGATAGTTGTCCTGATTTGTTACAGGTATTAATCTGGAACTTGTTTTTGTCGTTCGTTGAGATAATTGTCTTGTCTGGTTTCATGTATTAATCTATGACCTAAGAGAAAGATATATAGTTTTCCTGGCTTGTTACATATATTAATCTTCAATCTTCTCATGTAGATAGTTTTCTTCGCTTGTTGCAGGTATTAATCTAAAGTCGGCCGTCCACAGATAGTTGTCTTGCCTTGTTACAGGTATTAATTTTGAACTTAATTTTGTCGGTCGTTGTGATAGTTGTCTTATCTGGTTTCAGGTATTAATCTATGACCTAAGAGAAAGAAAGATAGTTTTCCTGACTTGTTATAGGTATTAATCTTCAATTTGCTCATGTAGATAGATTTCCTGGCTTGTTACAGGTATTAATCTAAAATTGATCATCCAAAGATAGTTGTCCTGGCTTGTTTCCTTAATTAATCTGGAACTTAATTTTATCAGTTGTTAAGATAGTTGTCCTGGTTGGTTTCAGGTATTAATCTCTGACATTAGAAAGAAAGACAGTTTTCCTGGCTTGTTACATGTATTAATCTTTAATCTGCTCATGAAGATAGTTTTCCTGGCTAGTTACAGGTATAAATCTACAATCGGTCGTCCACAGATAGTTGTCCTGTCTTGTTACAGGTATTAATCTGGAACTTGTTTTTGCTGGTCGTGAGATAGATGTCCTGGAGGGATTCAGGTATTAATCTCTGAACTTAGAAAGAAAGATAGTTTTCCTGGCTTGTTATAGGTATTAATCTTCAATCTGTTCATGTATATAGTTTTCTTGGCTTGTTACAGGTATTAATATACAGTCGGTCGTCCACAGATAGTTGACCTGGCTTATTACAGATATTAATGTGGACCTTAATTTTGTCGGTTGTTGAGATAATTGTCCTGACTGGTTTCAGATATTAATCTTTGACCTTAGAAAGAAAGATAATTTTCCTGGCTTGTTACAGGTATTAAACTTCAATATGCTCATGTAGATAGTTTTCCTGGCTAGTTACAGGTATTAATCTATAATCGGTCATCCACAGATAGTTGTCCTGGCTTGTTACAGGTATTAATCTGGAACTTGTTTTTGTCAGTCATTGAGATAGTTTTCATGTCAGGTTTTAGGTATTAATATCTGACCTTAGAAAAAGAAAGTTTTCCTGGCTTGTTACATGTATTAATCTTCAATATGCTCATGTATATAATTTTTCTGGCTTGTTACAGGTATTAATCTATAGTGAGTTGTCCATAGATAGTTGTCCAGGCTTGTTACATGTATTAATCTGGAACTTAATTTTGTCTTTCGTTGAGATAGTTGTCCTGTCTGGTTTCAGGTATTAATGTTTGACCTAAGAGAAAGAAATATAGTTTTCCTAGCTTGTTATAGGTATTAATCTTCAATCTGCTTATGTAGATAGTTTTCCTGGCTTGTTACAGGTATTAATCTACAGTCGTTCGTCCATAATAGTTGTCCTGGCTTGTTATAGGTATTTATCTGGAACTTTATTTTGTCCGTTGTTGAGATAGATGTTATGTCTGGTTTCAGGTATTAATCTATGATCTAAGAGAAAGAAAGATAGTTTTCCTAGCTTGTTACATGTATTAATCTGGAACTTAATTTTGTCGGTCATTGAGATAGTTGTCCTTGATGGTTTCAGGTATTAATCTCTGACCTTAGAAAGAAAGATATTTTTCTTGGCTAGTTATAGGTATTAATCTTCAATCTGCTCATGTAGATACTTTTCTTGGTTAGTTACAGGTATTAATTTACAACCGATCATCCACAAATAGTTGTCCTGACTTGGTATAGGTATTAATCTGGAAGTTGTTTTTGTCGTTCATTGAGATAGTTGTCCTTTCTGGTATTAATCTCTAACCTAAGAGAAAGAACGATAGTTTATCTGACTTGTTACAGGTATTAATCTTCAATCTGCTCATGTAGATAGTTTTCCTGGATTGTTACGGGTATTAATCTACAGTTGGTCGTCCACAGATAGTTGTCTTGGCTCGTTACAGGTATTAATCTCTTAATTTTGTCATTCGTTGAGATAGTTATCATGCCTGGTTTTAGGTATTAATCTATGACCTTAGAGAAAGAAATAAAGTTTTCCTGACTTGTTACAGGTATTAATCTTCAATTTGCTCATGTAGATAGTTTTCCTGGCTTGTTACATGTATTAATCTACAGTCGATCGTCCACAGATAGTTGTCCTGGCTTATTACAGGTATTAATGTGTAACTAAATATTGTCGATCATTGAGATAGTTGTCCTGTCTGGTTTCAGATATTAATCTCTGACTTTAGAAAAAAATAAAATTTTCCTGGCTAGTTACAGGTATTTATGTGGAACTTAATTTTGTCGGTCATTGAGATAGTTGTCCTTGCTGGTTTCATATATTAATCTCTGACCTTAGAAAGAAAGAAAATTTTCCTGGCTAGTTACAAGTATTTATCTTCAATCTGCTCATGTAGATAGTTTTCCTAGTTAGTTACAGGTATTAATCTACAATCGATCATCCACAGATAGTTGTCCTGACTTGTTAAAGGTATTAATTTGGAACTTAATTTTGTCGGTCGTTGAGATAGTTGTCCTGACTTGTTACAGGCATTAATCTTCCATCTGCTCATGTAGATAGATTTCCTGGCTTGTTAAAGGTATTAATCTACAATTGATTGTCCACATATAGTTGTCCTGGCTTGTTACATGTATTAATCTGGAACTTAATTTTGTCTTTCATTGAGATAGTTATCCTGGCTGGTTTCAGGTATTAATCTCTGACCTTAGAAAGAAATATAGTTTTCCTGGCTTGTTACATTTATTAATCATCAAGCTGCTCATGAAGATAGTTTTCCTAGCTAGTTACAGGCATTAATCTACAATCGGTCGTCCACAGATAGTTGTCCTGGCTTGTTACAGGTATTAATCTGGAACTTATTTTTGCTGGTCGTGAGATAGTTATCCTGACTGGTTTCAGGTATTAATCTCTGACCATAGAAAGAAAGATAGTTTTCCTGGATTTTTATAGGCATTAATCTTCAATCTGTTCATGTATATAGTTTTCCTGGCTTGTTACAAGTATTAATATATAGTAGGTAGTCCTTAGATAGTTGTCCTGGCTTGTTACAAGTATTAATGTGGAACTTAATTTTTTCGGTCGTTGAGATAGTTATCCTGACTTGTTTCAGATATTAATCTCTGACCTTAGAAAGAAAGATGATTTTCCTGGCTTGTTACATGTATTAATCTTCAATAGCCTCATGTAGAAAGTTTTCTTGGCTAGTTACAGGTATTAATCTACAATCGTTCATCCACAGATAGTTGTCCTGGCTTGTTATAGGTATTAATCTGGAACTTGTTTTTTTCAGTCGTGAGATAGTTGTCCTGTCTGGTTTGAGATATTAATCTCTGACCTAAGAGAAAGAAAGATAGCTTTCCTGGCTTGTTACAAGTATTAATCTAGAACTTATTTTTGTCGGTCGTTGAGATAGTTGTCCTGTCTAGTTTCAAGTATTAATCTATGACCTAAGAGAAAGAAATAAATTTTTCCTGACTTATTACAGGTATTCATTTTCAATCTGCTCATGTAGATAGTTTTTCTGACTTGTTACATGTATTAATCTACAGTCGATCTTCCACCGATAGTTGTCCTGGCTTGTTGCAGGTATTAATGTGGAACTTAATTTTGTCGGTCGTTGAGATAGTTGTCCTGGCTGCTTTCAGATATTAATCTCTGACCTTAGAAGGAAAGATAATTTTCCTTGCTAGTTACAGGTATTAATCTTCAATCTGCTCATGTAGATAGTTTTCCTGGCTAGTTATAGGTATTATTCTACAATCGGTCATCCATAGATAGTTGTCCAGACTTGTTACAGTTATTAATATGGAACTTATTTTTGTCGGTCGTTGAGATAATTGTCCTGTCTGGTTTCAGGTATTAATCTATGACCTAAGAGAAAGAAATATAGTTTTCCTGGCTTGTTACATATATTAATCTTCAATCTTCTCATGTAGATAGTTTTCTTGGATTGTTACAGGTATTAATCTAAAGTTGGTCGTCCACAAATAGTTGTCCTGGCTTGTTACATGTATTAATTTGGAACTTAATTTTGTCGGTCGTTGAAATAGTTGTCCTGTCTGGTTTCAGGTATTAATCTATAACCTAAGAGAAAGAAAGATAGTTTTCCTGACTTGTTACAAGTATTAATCTTCAATCTGTTCATGTAGATAGATTTCCTGGCTTGTTACAGGTATTAATCTACAATTGATTGTCCAAAGATAGTTGTCCTTGCTTGTTAAATTTATTAATCTGGAACTTAATTTTGTCGGTCGTTGAGATAGTTGTCCT
Organism: Vicia faba; assembly: GCA_948472305.1. Taxonomy (NCBI): domain Eukaryota; kingdom Viridiplantae; phylum Streptophyta; class Magnoliopsida; order Fabales; family Fabaceae; genus Vicia; species Vicia faba. The sequence goes on along the minus strand of OX451739.1, from coordinate 603,067,711 downwards.
GGGTGGTTTCAGGTATTAATCTCTAACCTTAGAAAGAAAGATAGTTTTCATGGCTTGTTACAAGTATTAATCTTCAATCTGCTCAATCAGATAGTTTTCCTGGCTAGTTACAGGTATTAATCTATAATCGATCGCCCACAAATAGTTGTCCTGACTTGTTACATGTATTAATCTAGAACTTTTTTTACTGGTAGTGAGATAGTTGTCCTGGCTGGTTTCAGGTATTGATCTCTGACCTTAGAAAGAAAGATAGTTTTTCTGGCTTGTTACAGGTATTAATATACACTCGGTCGTCCACAGATAGTTGTCCTAGATTGTTACTGGTATTCATGTGGAACTTAATTTTGTCGGTGGTTTAGATAGTTGTCCTGGCTGGTTTCAGATATTAATCTCTGGCCTTAGAAAGAAAAATAATTTTCCTGGCTTGTTACTGGTATTAATCTTCAATATGCTCATGTAGATAGTTTTCCTGGCTAATTACATGTATTAATCTACAATCGGTCGTCCATAGATATTTGTCCTGACTTGTTACAGTTATTAATCTGGATCTTGTTTTTGTCGGTCGTTGAGATAATTGTCCTGTCTGGTTTTAGGTATTAATCTATGACCTAAGAGAAAGAAATAAAGTTTTCCTGACTTGTTACAGGTATTAATCTTCAATTTGTTCATGTAGATAGTTTTCCTGGCTTGTTACAGGTATTAATATACAGTCGGTCATCCACAGATAGTTGTCCTGGCTTGTTACAGGTATTAATGTGGACCTTAATTTTGTCAGTTGTTGAGATAGTTGTCCTGGATTGTTTCAGATATTAATCTCTGACCTTAGAAAGAAAGATAATTTTCCTGGATTGTTACAGGTATTAATCTTCAATATGCTCATGTAGATAGTTTTCCTGGCTAGTTACAAGTATTAATCTACAATCGGTCGTCCACAGATAGTTGTCCTTGCTTGTTATAGGTATTAATGTGGAACTTGTTTTTGTCGGTCGTTGAGATAGTTTTCTTGTCTGGTTTATGGTATTAATCTATGACCTAAGAAAAAGAAACATAGTTTTCCTGGCTTGATACAGGTATTAATCTTCAATCTGCTCATGTAGATAGTTCTTCTGGCTTGTTAGAGGTATTAATCTATAGTAGTTGTCCACATATAGTCGTTCAGACTTGTTAAAGGTATTAATCTAGAACTTAATTTTGGCAGTCATTGAGATGGTTGTCCTGTCTGGTTTCAGGTATTAATCTCTGACCTAAGAGAAAGAAAGATAGTTTTCCTAGCTTGTTATAGGTATTAATCTTCAATCTGCTCATGTAGATAGTTTCCTGGCTTGTTACAGGTATTAATATACAGTCGGTCGTCCATAATAGTTGTCCTGGCTTGTTATAGGTATTAATTTGGAACTTTATTTTGTCCGTCGTTGAGATAGTTGTTATGTCTGGTTTCAAGTATTAATCTTTGACCTAAGAGAAAGATAGATAGTTTTTACTGGCTTGTTACAGGTATTAATCTGGAACTTAATTTTGTCGAATGTTGAGATAGTTGTCAATACTGGTTTAAGGTATTAATCTATGACCTAAGAGAAAGAAATAAAGTTTTCCTGGCTTGTTACAGGTATTAATCTTCAATCTGCTCATGTAGATAGTTTTTATGGCTTGTTACAGGTATTAATCTATAGTGAGTTATCCAGGCTTGTTATAGGTATAAATCTAGAACTTAATTTTGTCGGTCATTGAGATAGTTGTCCTGTCTGGTTTCAGGTATTAATCTCTGACCTAAGAGAAAGAAAGATAATTTTCCTGGCTAGTTACAGGTATTAATCTTCAATATCCTCATGTAGATAATTTTCCTGGCTAGTTACAAGTATTAATCTACAATCGGTCATCCACAGATAGTTGTCCTAGCTTGTTATAGGTATTAATCTGGAACTTATTTTTGTCGTTCGTTGAGATAGTTTTCTGGTCTGGTTTACGGTATTAATCTATGACCTAAGAGAGAAAAAGATAGTTTTCCTGGCTTGTTATAGGTATTAATGTTCAATATTCTCATGTAGATAGTTTTCCTGGCTTGTTACGGGTATTAATCTACAGCCGGTCATCCATAGATAGTTATGTTGGCTCGTTATAGGTATTAATCTCTTAATTTTGTCGGTCGTTGAGATAGTTGTCCTGTCTGGTTTCAGGTATTAATATATGACCTAAGAGAAAGAAATAAAGTTTTCCTGACTTGTTACAGGTCTTAATCTTAAATCCGCTCATGTAGATAGTTTTCCTGGCTTGTTACGTGTATTAATCTACACTCGATCGTCCACGGATAGTTGTCTTGGCTTGTTACATGTATTAATGTGGAACTTAATTTTGTCGGTCATTGAGATAGTTGTCTTTGCTGGTTTCATATATTAATCCCTGACCTTAGAAAGAAAGAAAATTTTCCTGGCTAGTTACATGTATTAATCTTCAATTTGCTCATGTAGATAGTTTTCCTAGTTAGTTACAGGTATTAATCTACAATCGATCATCCACAAATAGTTGTCCTGACTTGTTAAAGGTATTAATCTAGAACTTGTTTTTGTCGATCATTGAGATAATTGTCCTGTCTAGTTTCAAGTATTAGTATATGACCTAAGAGACATAAATATAGTTTTCCTGGCTTGTTACATATATTAATCTTCAATCTGCTTATGTAGATAGTTTTCTTGGGTTAATACAGGTATTAATCTACAGTCGGTCGTCCACAGATAGTTGTCCTGGCTTGTTAAAGGTATTAATTTGGAACTTAATTTTGTCGGTCGTTGAGATAGTTATCCTGACTTGTTACACGCATTAATCTTCAATCTGCTCATGTAGATATATTTTGTTGCTTGTTAAAGGTATTAATGTACAATTGATTTTCCACACATAGTTGTCCTGGCTTGTTACATGTATTAATCTGGAACTTAATTTTGTGTGTCATTGAGATAGTTATCCTAGCTGGTTTCAGGTATTAATCTCTGACCTTAGAAAGAAAGATAGTTTTCCTGGCTTGTTACATTTATTAATCATCAATCTGCTCATGAAGATAGTTTTCCTATCTAGTTACAGGCATTAATCAACAATCGGTCATCCACAGATAGTTGTCCTGGCTTGTTACAGGTATTAATCTGGAACTTATTTTTGCTGGTCATGAGATAGTTATCCTGGCTGGTTTCAAGTATTAATCTCTGACCATAGAAAGAAAGATAGTTTTCCTGGCTTGTTATAGGTATTAATCTTTAATCTGTTCATGTAGATAGTTTTCCTGGCTTGTTACAAGTATTAATATACAGTAGGTAGTCCATAGATAGTTGTCCTGGCTTGTTACAAGTATTAATGTGGAACTTAATTTTTTCGGTCGTTGAGATAGTTATCCTGGCTTGTTTCATATATTAATCTCTAACCTTAGAAAGATAGATAATTTTCCTAGCTTGTTACAAGTATTAATCTTCAATCTGCTCATGTAGATAGTTTTCCTGGCTAGTTACAGGTATTAATTTACAATCGGTCGTCCACAGATAGTTGTCCTAATTTGTCACAGGTATTTATCTGGAACTTGTTTTTGTCGGTCGTTGAGATAATTGTCCTGTCTGGTTACATGTACTTATCTATGACCTAAGAGAAAGAAATATAGGTTTCCTTGCTTGTTACATATATTAATCTTCAATCTGCTCATGTAGATAGTTTTCCTAGCTTGTTACAGGTATTAATCTACAGTCGGTTGTCCACAGATAGTTGTCCTGGCTTGTTACAGGTATTAATGTGGACCTTAATTTTGTCGGTTGTTGAGATAGTTGTCCTGGCTGGTTTCAGATATTAATCTCTGACCTCAGAAAGAAAGATAATTTTCCTGGCTTGCTATAGGTATTAATCTTCAATATGCTCATGTATATAGTTTTCCTGGCTAGTTACATGTATTAATCTACAATCGGTCGTCCACAAATAGTTGTCCTGGCTTGTTACTGGTATTAATCTGGAAATTGTTTTTGTCGGTCATTGATATAGTTTTCCTGTCTGGTTTCAGGTATTAATCTCTGACCTAAGAAAAAGAAAGATAATTTTCCTGGCTTGTTACAGGTATTAGTCTTCAATCTGCTCATGTAGATAGTTTTTCTGGCTTGTTACAGGTATTAATCTATAGTGAGTTGTCCATATATAGTTGTTCAGGCTTGTTACAGGTATTAATCTGGAACTTAATTTTGTCGGTCGTTGAGATAGTTGTCCTGCCTGGTTTGAGATATTAATCTCTGACCTAAGAGAAAGAAAGATAGTTTTCCTGACTTGTTACAAGTATTAATCTAGAACTTAATTTTGTCGGTCGTTGAGATAGTTGTCCTGTCTGGATTCAAGTATTAATCTATGACCTAAGAGAAAGAAATAAAGTTTTCCTGACTTGTTACGGGTATTAATTTTCAATCTGCTCATGTAGATAGTTTTCCTGACTTGTTACATGTATAAATCTACAGTCGATCTTCCACAAATAGTTGTCCTGGCTTGTTACAGGTATTTATGTGGAACTTAATTTTGTCGGTCGTTGAGATAGTTGTCCTGGCTGCTTTCAGATATTAGCCTCTGACCTTAGAAGGAAAGATAATTTTCCTGGCTAGTTACAGGTATTAATCTGCAATCTGCTCATGTAGATAGTTTTTATGGCTAGTTACATGTATTAATCTAAAGTCGGTCGTCCACAGATAGTTGTCTTGGCTTGTTACATGTATTAATTTGGAACTTGATTTTGTCGGTCGTTGAGATAATTGTCCTGTCTGGTTTCGGGTATTAATTTATAACCTAAGAGAAAGAAAGATAGTTTTCCTGACTTCGTACATGTATTAATCTTCAATCTTTTCATGTAGATAGATTTCCTGGCTTGTTACAGGTATTAATCTACAATTGATCGTCCAAAGATAGTTGTCCTGGCTTGTTACATGTATTAATATGGAACTTAATTTTGTCGGTCGTTGAGATAGTTGTCCTGGCTGGTTTCAGGTATTAATCTCTGACCTTAGAAAGAAAGATAGTTTTCATGGCTTGTTACAAGTATTAATCTTCAATCTGCTCAATCAAGTAGTTTTCCTGGCTAGTTACAGGTATTAATCTATAATCGATCGTCCACAAATAGTTGTCCTGGCTTGTTACATGTATTAATCTAGAACTTGTTTTTCCTGGTAGTGAGATAGTTGTCCTGTCTGGTTTCAGGTATTCGTCTCTAACCTTAGAAATAAATAAAGTTTTCCTGACTTGTTACATGTCTTAATCTTAAATCCGCTAATGTATATAGTTTTCCTAGCTTGCTACATGTATTAATCTATAGTCGATCATCCACAGATAGTTGTCCTGGCTTGTTACACGTATTCATGTGGAACTTAATTTTGTCGGTTGTTTAGATAGTTGTCCTGGCTGGTTTCAGATATTAATCTCTAACCTTAGAAAGAAAAATAATTTTCCTGGCTTGTTACAGGTATTAATCTTTAATATGCTCATGTAGATAGTTTTCCTGGCTAATTACAGGTATTAATCTACAATCGGTCATCCATAGATAATTGTCCTGCCTTGTTAAAGGTATTAATCTGGAACTTGTTTTTTTCGGTCGTTGAGATAATTGTCCTGTCTGGTTTCAGGTATTAATCTATGACCTAAGAGAAAGAAATAAAGTTTTCCTGACTTGTTACAGGTATTAATCTTTAATCTGTTTATGTAGATAGTTTTCCTGGCTTGTTACATGTATTAATGTACAGTCGGTCGTCCACAGATAGTTGTCATGGCTTGTTACAGGTATTAATGTGGACCTTAATTTTGTCGGTTGTTGAGATAGTTGTCCTGGATGGTTTCAGATATTAATCTCTGACCTTAGAAAGAAAGATAATTTTCCTGGCTTGTTACAGGTATTAATCTTCAATATGCTCATGTAAATAGTTTTCCTGGCTAGTTACAAGTATTAATCTACAATCGGTCGTCCACAGATAGTTGTCCTGGCTTGTTATAGGTATTAATCAGGAACTTGTTTTTGCCGGTCGTTGAGATAGTTTTCTTGTCTGGTTTACGGTATTAACGTATGACCTAAGAAAAAGAAACATAGTTTTCCTGGTTTGTAACAGGTATTAATCTTCAATCTGCTCATGTAGATAGTTCTTCTGGCTTGTTACATGTATTAATCTATAGTAGTTGTCCACATATAGTTGTCCAGGCTTGTTAAAGGTATTAATCTGGAACTTAATTTTGGCGGTCATTGAGATGGTTGTCCTGTCTGGTTTTAGGTATTAATCTCTGACCTAAGAGAAAGAAAGAAAGTTTTCCTAGCTTGTTATAGGTATTAATCTTCAATCTGCTCATGTAGATAGTTTTCCTGGCTTGTTACAGGTATTAATCTACAGTCGTTTGTCCATAATAGTTGTCCTGGCTTGTTACAGGTATTAATCTGGAACTTTATTTTGTCCGTCGTTGAGATAGTTCTTATGTCTAGTTTTAAGTATTAATCTCCGACCTAAGAGAAAGAAAGATAGTTTTCTGGCTTGTTACAGGTATTAATCTGGAACATAATTTTGTCAAACGTTGAGATAGTTGTCCCGTCTAGTTTAAGGTATTAATCTATGACCTAAGAGAAAGAAATAAAGTTTTCCTGGCTTGTTACAGGTATTAATCTTCAATCTGCTCATGTAGATAGTTTTTATGGCTTGTTAAAGGTATTAATCTAGTGTGAGTTGTCCACAGATAGTTGTCCAGGCTTGTTATAGGTATAAATCCGGAACTTAATTTTGTCGGTCGTTGAGATAGTTGTCCTGTCTGGTTCCAGGTATTAATCTCTGACCTAAGAGAAAGAAAGATAGTTTTCCTAGCTTGTTATAGGTATTAATCTTTAATACGCTCATGTAAATAGTTTTCCTGGCTTGTTACAGGTATTAATCTTCAATCGTTCGTCCATAATAGTTGTCCTGGCTTGTTACAGGTATTAATCTGGAACATTATTTTGTCCGTCGTTGAGATAATTGTTCTGTCTGGTTTCAGGTATTCATCACTGACCTAAGAGAAAAAAAGATAGTTTTCCTGGCTTGTTACATATATTAATCTGGAACTTAATTTTGTCGGTCATTGAGATAGTTGTCCTGAATGGTTTCAAGTATTAATCTCTGACCTTATAAAGAAAGATATTTTTCTTGGCTTGTTATAGGTATTAATCTTCAATCTTCTCATGTAGATAGTTTTCTTGGCTAGTTACAGGTATTAATATACAACCGATCGTCCACAAATAGTAGTCCTGGCTTTTTACACGTATTAATCTGGAACTTGTTTTTGTCGGTCATTGAGATAGTTGTCCTTTCTAGTTTCAGGTATTAATCTCTTACCTAAGAGAAAGAAAGAGAGTTTTCCTAACTTGTTACAGGTATTAATATTTAATCTTCTCATGTAAATATTTTCCTGGCTTGTTACGGGTATTAATCTATAGCAGGTCGTGCATAGATAGTTATCTTGGCTCGTTATAGGCATTAATCTCTTAAGTTTGTCGGTCGTTGAGATAGTTGTCCTGTCTTGTTTTAGGTATTAATCTATGACCTAAGAGAAAGAAATAAAGTTTTCCTGACTTGTTACAGGTCTTAATCTTAAATCCGCTTATGTAGATAGTTTTCCTGGCTTGTTACATGTATTAATCTACAATCGATCATCCACAGATAGTTGTCCTGGCTTGTTACAGGTATTAATGTGGAACTTAATTTTGTCGGTCATTGAGATAGTTGTCCTGGCTGGTTTCATATATTAATCTCTGACCTTAGAAAGAAAGAAAATTTTCTAGCTAGTTACAGGTATTAATCTTCAATCTGCTCATGTAGATAGTTTTCCTGGTTAGTTACAGGTATTAATCTACAATCGATCATCCACAGATAGTTGTCCTGACTTGTTAAAGGTATTAATCTAGAACTTGTTTTTGTCGATCGTTGAGATAATTGTCCTGTCTGGTTTCAAGTATTAGTCTATGACCTAAGAGACAAAAATATAGTTTTCTTGACTTGTTACAGGTGTTAATCTATAGTTGGTCGTCCATAGATAGTTGTCCTGGCCTGTTAAAGGTATTAATTTGGAACTTAATTTTGTGGGTCGTTGAGATAGTTGTTCTGAGTTGTTACAGGCATTAATCTTCAATCTGCTCATGTAGATAGATTTCCTGGCTTGTTAAAGGTATTAATCTACAATTGATTGTCCATATATAGTTGTCCTGGCTTGTTACATGTATTAATTTGGAACTTAATTTTGTCTGTCATTGAGATAGTTATCTTGGCTGGTTTCAGGTATTAATCTCTTACCTTAGAAAGAAAGATAGTTTTCCTGGCTTGTGACATTTATTAATCATCAATCTGCTCATGAAGATAGTTTTCCTAGCTAGTTACAAGCATTAGTCTACATTCGGTCATCCACAGATAGTTGTCCTGGCTTGTTACAGGTATTAATATGGAACTTATTTTTGCAGGTCGTGAGATAGTTATCCTGGCTGGTTTCAGATATTAAGCTCTGACCATAGAAAGAAAGATAGTTTTCCTGGCTTATTATAGGTATTAATCTTCAATCTGTTCATGTAGATAGTTTTCCTGGCTTGTTACAAGTATTAATATACAGTAGGTAGTCCATAGATAGTTGTCCTGGTTTGTTACATGTATTAATGGAACTTAATTTTTTCGGTCGTTGAGATAGTTGTCCTGACTGGTTTCAGATATTAATCTCTGGCCTTAGAAAGAAAGATAATTTTCTCAGCTTGTTACAGGTATTAATCTTCAATCTGCTCATGTAGATAGTTTTCCTTGCTAGTTACAAGTATTAATTTACAATCCATCGTCCACAGATAGTTGTCCTGATTTGTTACTGGTATTAATCTGGAACTTGTTTTTGTTGGTCGTTGAGATAATTGTCCTGTCTGGTTTCAGGTATTTATCTATGACCTAAGAGAAAGAAATATAGGTTTCCTTGCTTGTTACATATATTAATCTTCAATCTGCTCATGTAGATAGTTTTCCTACCTTGTTACAGGTATAAATCTACAGTCGGTTGTCCACAGATAGTTGTCCTGGCTTGTTACAACTATTAATGTGGACCTTAATTTTGTCGGTTGTTGAGATAGTTGTCTTGGCTGGTTTTAGGAACTAATCTCTTACCTTAGAGAGAAAGATAGTTTTCCTGGCTTGTAATATGTATTAATCTTCAATCTGTTCATGTAGATAGTTTTCCTGGCTTATTACAGGTATTAATATACATTCGGTCGTCCACAGATAGTTGTCCTGGCTTGTTACATGTATTAATGTGGACCTTAATTTTGTCGGTTGTTGAGATAGTTGTCCTGGCTGGTTTCAGATATTAATCTCTGACCTCAGAAAGAAAGATAATTTTCCTGGCTTGTTATAGTTATTAATCTTCAATATGCTCATGTAGATAGTTTTCCTGGCTAGTTACATGTATTAATCTACAATCAGTCGTCCACAAATAGTTGTCCTGGCTTGTTACTGGTATTAATCTGGAACTTATTTTTGTCGGTCGTTGAGATAATTTTCCTGTCTGGTTTCAAGTATTAATCTCTGACCTAAGAAAAAGAAAGATAGTTCTCCTAGCTTGTTACAGGTATTAATCTTCAATCTGCTCATGTAGATAGTTTTTCTGGCTTGTTACAGTTATTAATCTATAGTGAGTTGTCCACAGATATTTGTTCAGGCTTGTTATAGGTATTAATCTGGAACTTAATTTTGTTGGTCGTTGAGATAGTTGTCCTGTCTTGTTTGAGATATTAATCTCTGACCTAAGAGAAAGAAAGATAGTTTTCCTGGCTTGTTACAAGTATTAATCTAGAACTTAATTTTGTCGGTCGTTGCGATAGTTGTCCTGTCTGGTTTCAAGTATTAATCTATGACCTAAGAGAAAGAAATAAAGTTTTCCTGACTTGTTACAGGTATTAATTTTCAATCTGCTCATGTAGATAGTTTTCCTGACTTGATACATGTATTAATCTACAGTTGATCTTCCACATATAGTTGTCTGGGCTTGTTACAGGTATTAATGTGGAACTTAATTTTGTCGGTCGTTGAGAAAGTTGTCCTGGCTTCTTTCAGATATTAATCTCTGACCTTAGAAGGAAAGATAATTTTCCTGGCTAGTTACAGGTATTAATCTTCAATCTGCTCATGTAGATAGTTTTCCTGGCTAGTTACAGGTATTAATCTACAATCGGTCATCCACAGATAGTTGTCTAAACTTGTTACAGGTATTAATCTGGAACTTGTTTTTGTCGGTCGTTGAGATAATTGTCCTGTCTGGTTTCAAGTATTAATCTATGACCTAATAGAAAGAAATATATTTTTCCTGACTTGTTACAAGTATTAATCTTCAATCTGATCATGTAGATAGATTTCCTGGCTTGTTACAGGTATTAATCTACAATTGATCATCCAAAGATAGTTGTCCTGGCTTGTTACATGTATTAATCTGGAACTTCATTTTGTCGGTCGTTGAGATAGTTGTCCTGGCTGGTTTCAGGTATTAATTTCTGACCTTAGAAAGAAAGATAGTTTTCATGGATTGTTACAAGTATTAATCTTCAATCTGCTCAGTCAGATAGTTTTCCTGGCTAGTCACAGGTATTAATCTATAATTGATCATCCACAAATAGTTGTCCTGGCTTGTTACATGTATTAATCTAGAACTTGTTTTTGCTGGTAGTGAGATAGTTGTCCTGTCTGGTTTTAGGTATTGGTCTCTGACCTTAGAAAGAAAGATAGTTTTCCTGGCTTGTTATAGATATTAATCTTCAATCTGTTCATGTAGATAATTTTTCTGGCTTGTCACAGGTATTAATATACACTGGGTCGTCCACAGATAATTGTCCTGGCTTGTTACAGGTATTCATGTGGAACTTAATTTTGTCGGTTGTTTAGATAGTTGTCTTGGCTGGTTTCAGATATTAATTTCCGACCTTAGAAAGAAAAATAATTTTCCTGGCTTGTTACAGGTAATAATCTTCAATATGCTCATGTAGATATTTTTCATGGCTAATTACAGGTATTAATCTATAATCGGTCGTCCATAGATAATTGTCCTGACTTGTTACAGGTATTAATCTGGAACTTGTTTTTGTCGGTCGTTGAGATAATTGTCCTGTCTGGTTTCAGGTATTAAACTATGACCTAAGAGAAAGAAATAAAGTTTTCCTGACTTGTTACAGGTATTAATCTTAAATCTGTTCATGTAGATAGTTTTCCTGGCTTGTTACAGGTATTAATATACAGTCGGTCGCCCACAGATAGTTGTCCTGGCTTGTTACAGGTATTAATGTGGACCTTAATTTTGTCGGTTGTTTAGATAGTTGTCCTGGATGGTTTCAGATATTAATCTCTGACCTTAGAAAGAAAGATAATTTTCCTGGCTTGTTACATGTATTTATCTTCAATATGCTCATGTAGATAGTTTTCCTGGCTAGTTACAAGTATTAATCTACAATTGGTCGTCCATAGATAGTTGTCCTGGCTTGTTATAGGTATTAATCTGGAACTTGTTTTTGTCGGTTGTTGAGATAGTTTTCTTGTCTGGTGTACGGTATTAATCTATGACCTAAGAAAAAGAAACATAGTTTTCCTGGCTTGTTACAGGTATTAATCTTCAATCTGCTCATGTAGATAGTTCTTCTGCCTTGTTACAGGTATTAATCTATAGTAGTTGTCCACATATAGTTGTCCAGGCTTGTTAAAGGTATTAATCTGGAACTTAATTTTTGCGGTCATTGAGATGGTTGTCCTGTCTGGTTTCAGGTATTAATCTCTAACCTAAGAGAAAGAAAGATAGTTTTCCTAGCTTGTTATAGGTATTAATCTTCAATTTGCTCATGTAGATAATTTTCCTGGCTTGATACATGTATTAATCTACAGTCGTTCGTCCATAATAGTTGTCCTGGCTTGTTACAGGTATTAATCTGGAACTTTATTTTGTCCGTCGTTGAGATAGTTGTTATGTCTTGTTTCAAGTATTAATCTCTGACCTAAGAGAAAGAAAGATAGTTTTCTGGCTTGTTACAGGTATTAATCTGGAACTTAATTTTGTCGAACGTTGAGATAGTTGTCCTGTCTGGTTTCAGGTATTAATCTATGACCTAAGAGAAAGAAATAAAGTTTTCCTGACATGTTACAGGTATTAATCTTCAATCTCCACATGTAGATAGTTTTCCTGACTTGTTACATGTATTAATATACAGTCGATCATCCACAGATAGTTGTCCTGGCTTGTTACAGGTATTAATGTGGAACTTAATTTTGTCGGTCACTGAGATAGTTGTCCTGGATGGTTTCAGATATTAATTTCTGACCTTAGAAGGAAAGATAATTTTCCTGGCTAGTTACAGGTATTAATCTTCAATCTGCTCATGTAGATAGTTTTCCTGGCTAGTTACAGGTATTAATCTACAATCGGTCATCCACAGATAGTTGTCCTGATATATTATAGGTATTAATCTGGAACTTGTTTATTTCGGTCGTTGAGATAACTGTCCTGTCTGGTTTCAGGTATTAATCTATGACCTAAAAAAAAGAAATATAGTTTTTTTGGCTCATTACATATATTAATCTTAAATCTGCTCATGTAGAGAGTTTTCTTGGCTTGTTACATGTATTAATCTACAGTCGATCGTCCACAGATAGTTGTCCTGACAAGTTACAGGTTTTAATTTGGAACTTAATTTTGTCGGTCATTGAGATATTTGTCCTGTCTGGTTTTAGGTATTAATCTATGACCTAAGAAAAAGAAATATAGTTTTCCTGACTTGTTACAGGTATTAATCTTCAATTTGGTCATGTTGATAAGTTTCCTGGCTTGTTACAGGTATTAATCTACAATTGATCGTCCAAAGATAGTTGTCCTGGCTTGTTACATGTATTAATCTGGAATTTAATTTTGTCGGTCGTTGAGATAGTTGTCCTGGCTGGTTTCAAGTATTAATCTCTAACCTTAGAAAGAAAGAGTGTTTTCTTGGCTTGTTACATGTATTAATCTTCAATCTTCTCAATCAGATAGTTTTCCTGGCTAGTTACAGGTATTAATCTATAATCGGTCTTCCACAGATAGTTGTCCTGGCTTGTTACAGATATTAATCTGGAACTTGTTTTTGCTGGTCGTGAGATAGTTGTCCTGGATGGTTTCAGGTATTAACCTCTGACCTTAGAAAGAAAGATAGTTTTCCTGGCTTGTTATAGGTATTAAATTTCAATCTTTTCATGTAGATAGTTTTCCTTTTTTGTTATAGGTATTAATATACAGTCGGTCGTCCACATATAGTTGTCCTGGCTTGTTATAGGTATTCATGTGGAACTTAATTTTGTCGGTTGTTGAGATAGTTGTCCTTGCTGGTTTAAGACATTAATCTTTGACCTTAGAAAGAAAGATAATTTTCCTGGCTTGTTACAAGTATTAATCTTGAATATGCTCATGTAGATAGCTTTTCGGGCTAGTTACATGTATTATTCTACAATCGGTCGTCCATAGATAGTTGTCCTGGCTTGTTACCGGTATTAATTTGGAACTTGTTTTTGTCGGTCATTGAGATAGTTGTCAGGTCTTGTTTCAGGTATTAATCTCTGATCTAAGAGAAAGAAAGATAGTTTTCCTGGCTTGTTACAGGTACTAATCTTCAATCTGCTCATGTAGATAGTTTTCATGGCTTGCTACAGGTATTAATCTACAGTCGTTCTTCCATAATAGTTGTCCTGGATTGTTACAGGTATTAATCTAGAACTTTATTTTGTCTGTTGTTGAGATAATTGTTTTGTCTGGTTTTAGGTATTAATCTCTGACCTAAGAGAAAGTAAGATAGTTTTCCTAGCTTGTTACATGTATTAATCTGGAACTTAATTTTGTCGTGCATTGAGATAGTTTTCCTGGTTGGTTTCAAGTATTAATCACTGACCTTAGAAAGAAATATATTTTTCTTGGCTTGTTATAGGTATTAATCTTCAATATGCTCATGTAGATAGTTTTCCAGGCTAGTTACAGGTATTAATCTACAATCGGTCGTCCACAGATAGTTGTCCTGGCTTGTTACAGGTATTAATCTGGAACTTGTTTTTGTCGGTCATTGATATAGTTTTCCTGTCTGGTTTAAGGTATTAATCTATGACCTAAGAAAAAGAAAGATAGTTTTCCTGACATGTTACAGGTATTAATCTTCAATCTGATCATGTAGATAGATTTCCTGGCTTGTTACAGGTATTAATCTACAATTGATCGTCCAAAGATAGTTGTCCTGGCTTGTTACATGTATTTATTTGGAACTTAATTTTGTCGGTCGTTGAGATAGTTGTCCTGGCTGGTTTCAGGTATTAATTTCTGACCTTAGAAAGAAAGATAGTTTTCATGGCTTGTTACAAGAATTAATCTTCAATCTGCTCAATCAGATAGTTTTCCTGGCTAGTCACAGGTATTAATCTATAATCGATCATCCACAAATAGTTGTCCTGGCTTGTTACATGTATTAATCTAGAACTTATTTTTGCTGGTAGTGAGATAGTTGTCCTGTCTGGTTTCAGGTATTGGTCTCTGACCTTAGAAAGAAAGATAGTTTTCCTGGCTTGTTATAGATATTAATCTTAAATCTGTTCATGTAGATAGTTTTTCTGGCTTGTTACAAGTATTAATAAACACTCGGTCGTCCACAGATAGTTGTCCTAGCTTGTTACAGGTATTCATGTGGAACTAAATTTTGTCGGTTGTTTAGATAGTTGTCTTGGCTGGTTTCAGATATTAATTTCTGACCTTAGAAAGAAAAATAATTTTCCTTGCTTGTTACAGGTAATAATCTTCAATATGCTCATGTAGATAGTTTTCATGGCTAATTACAGGTATTAATCTACAATCGGTCGTCCATAGATAATTGTCCAGACTTGTTACAGGTATTAATCTGGAACTTGTTTTTGTCGGTCGTTGAGATAATTGTCCTGTCTGGTTTCAGGTATTAATCTATGACCTAAGAGAAAGAAATAAAGTTTTCCTGACTTGTTACAGGTATTAATCTTCAATCTGTTCATGTAGATAGTTTTCCTGGCTTGTTACAGGTATTAATATACAGTCGGTCGCCCACAGATAGTTGTCCTGGCTTGTTACAGGTATTAATGTGGACCTTAATTTTGTTGGTTGTTTAGATAGTTGTCCTGGATGGTTTCAGTTATTAATCTCTGGCCTTAGAAAGAAAGATAATTTTCCTGGCTTGTTACAGGTATTTATCTTCAATATGCTCATGTAGATAGTTTTCCTGGCTAGTTACAAGTATTAATCTACAATTGGTTGTCCACAGATAGTTCTCCTGGCTTGTTATAGGTATTAATCTGGAAACTGTTTTTGTCGGTTGTTGAGATAGTTTTCTTGTCTGGTTTACGGTATTAATCTATGACCTAAGAAAAAGAAACATAGTTTTCCTGGCTTGTTACATGTATTAATCTTCAATCTGCTCATGTAGATAGTTCTTCTGCCTTGTTACAGGTATTAATCTATAGTAGTTGTCCACATATAGTTGTCCAGGCTTGTTAAAGGTATTAATCTGGAACTTAATTTTTGCGGTCATTGAGATGGTTGTCCTGTCTGGTTTCAGGTATTAATCTCTGACCTAAGAGAAAGAAAGATAGTTTTCCTAGCTTGTTATAGGTATTAATCTTCAATCTGCTCATGTAAATAATTTTCCTGGCTTGTTACATGTATTAATCTACAGTCGTTCGTCCATAATAGTTGTCCTGGCTTGTTACAGGTATTAATCTGGAACTTAATTTTGTCGAACGTTGAGATAGTTGTCCTGTCTGGTTTCAGGTATTAATCTATGACCTAAGAGAAAGAAATAAAGTTTTCCTGACATGTTACAGGTATTAATCTTCAATCTCCTCATGTAGATAGTTTTCCTGACTTGTTACATGTATTAATATACAGTCAATCATCCACATATAGTTGTCCTGCCTTGTTACAGGGTTTAATGTGGAACTTAATTTTGTCGGTCGCTGAGATAGTTGTCCTGGATGGTTTCAGATATTAATCTCTGACCTTAGAAGGAAAGATAATTTTCCTGGCTAGTTACAGGTATTAATCTTCAACCTGCTCATGTAGATAGTTTTCCTGGCTAGTTACAGGTATTAATCTACAATCGGTCATCCACAGATAGTTGTCCTGATATATTACAGGTATTAATCTGGAACTTGTTTATTTCGGTCGTTGAGATAACTGTCCTGTCTGGTTTCAGGTATTATTCTATGACCTAAAAAAAAGAAATATAGTTTTTCTGGCTCGTTACATATATTAATCTTAAATCTGCTCATGTAGAGAGTTTTCTTGGCTTGTTACATGTATTAATCTACAGTCAGTCGTCCACAGATAGTTGTCCTGACAAGTTACATGTATTAATTTGGAACTTAATTTTGTCGGTCATTGAGATATTTGTCCTGTCTGGTTTTAGGTATTAATCTATGACCTAAGAAAAAGAAATATAGTTTTCCTGACTTGTTACAGGTATTAATCTTCAATTTGCTCATGTTGATAGATTTCCTGGCTTGTTATAGGTATTAATCTACAATTGATCGTCCAAAGATAGTTGTCCTGGCTTGTTACATGTATTAATCTGGAATTTAATTTTGTCGGTCGTTGAGATAGTTGTCCTGGCTGGTTTCAGGTATTAATCTCTGACCTTAGAAAGAAAGAGTGTTTTCCTGGCTTGTTACATGTATTAATCTTCAATCTTCTCAATCAGATAGTTTTCCTGGCTAGTTACAGGTATTAATCTATAATCGGTCTTCCACAGATAGTTGTCCTGGCTTGTTACAGGTATTAATCTGGAACTTGTTTTTGCTGGTCGTGAGATAGTTGTCCTGGCTGGTTTCAGGTATTAACCTCTGACCTTAGAAAGAAAGATAGTTTTCCTAGCTTGTTATAGGTATTAATTTTCAATCTTTTCATGTAGATAGTTTTCCTTTTGTTGTTATAGGTATTAATATACAGTCGGTCGTCCACATATAGTTGTCCTGGCTTGTTATAGGTATTCATGTGGAACTTAATTTTATCGGTTGTTGAGATAGTTGTCCTGGCTGGTTTAAGACATTAATCTCTGACCTTAGAAAGAAAGATAATTTTCCTGGCTTGTTACAGGTATTAATCTTGAATATGCTCATGTAGATAGTTTTTTGGGCTAGTTACATGTATTATTCTACAATCGGTCGTCCATAGATAGTTGTCCTGGCTTGTTACCGGTATTTATTTGGAAGTTGTTTTTGTCGGTCATTGAGATAGTTGTCATGTCTTGTTTCAGGTATTAATCTCTGATCTAAGAGAAAGAAAGATAGTTTTCCTGGCTTGTTACAGGTACTAATCTTCAATCTGCTCATGTAGATAGTTTTCCTGGCTTGCTACAGGTATTAATCGACAGTCGTTCTTCCATAATAGTTATCCTAGATTGTTACAGGTATTAATCTGGAACTTTATTTTGTCTGTCTTTGAGATGATTGTTCTGTCTAGTTTTAGGTATTAATCTCTTACCTAAGAGAAAGAAAGATAGTTTTCCAGGCTTGTTACATGTATTAATCTGGAACTTAATTTTGTCGTGCATTGAGATAGTTTTCCTGGTTGGTTTCAAGTATTAATCACTGACTTTAGAAAGAAATATATTTTTCTTGGCTTGTTATAGGTATTAATCTTCAATATGCTCATGTAGATAGTTTTCCAGGCTAGTTACAGGTATTAATCTACAATCGGTCGTTCACAGATAGTTGTCCTGGCTTGTTACAGGTATTAATCTGGAACTTGTTTTTGTCTGTCATTGAGATAGTTTTCCTGTCTTGTTTCAGGTATTAATCTATGACCTAAGAAAAAGAAAGATAGTTTTCCTGGCTTGTTACAGGTATTAATCTTCAATCTGCTCATGTAGATAGTTTTTCTGGCTTGTTACAGGTATTAATCTACAGTCGATCGTCAACAGATAGTTGTTCAGGCTAGTTACAAGTATTAATCTGGAACTTAGTTTTGTCGTTCTTTGAGATAGTTGTCCTGTATGGTTTCAGGTATTAATCTCTGACCTAAGAGAAAGAAAGATAGTTTTCCTGGCTTGGTACATATATTAATCTTCAATCTGCTCATGTAGATTGTTTTCCTGGCTTATTAGAGGTATTAATCTACAGTCGGTCGTCCACAGATAGTTGTCCTGGCTTGTTACAGGTATTAATCTTGAACTTAATTTTTTCCGTCATTTAGATAGTTGCCCTGTCTAGTTTCAAGTATTAATATATGACCTAAGAGAAAGAAAGATAGTTTTCCTGACTTGTTACAGTATTAATCTTCAATCTTCTCATGTAGATAGTTTTCCTGGCTTGTTAGACGTATTAATCTACAATTGATCGTCCACATATAGTTGTCCTGGTTTGTTACATGTATTAATCTGGAACTTAATTTTGACGGTCATTGAGATAGTTATCCTGGATGGTTTCGGGTATTAATCTTTGACCTTAGAAAGAAAGATAGTTTTTCTGGCTTGTTACATGTATTAATCTTCAATCTGCTTATGATGATAGTTTTCCTGGCTATTTAAAGGTATTAATCTACAATCGATCATCCACAAATAGTTGTCCTGGCTTGTTACAGGTATTAATCTGGAATTTGTTTTTGCTTGTCGCGAGATAGTTGTCCTCGCTGGTTTCAGGTATAAATCTCTGACCTTAGAAAGAAAGATAGTTTTCCTGGCTTGTTACAGGTATTAATCTTTAATCTTTTCATGTAGATAGTTTTCCAGCCTTGTTACATGTATTAATATACAGTGGGTCGTCCACAAATAGTTGTCCTGGCTTGTTACAATTATTAATCTGGAACTTAATTTTGTCGGTCGTTGAGATAGTTGTCCTGTCTAGTTTCAGGTATTAATCTTTGACCTAAGAGAAAGAAAGATAGTTTTCCTGGCTTGTTACCGGTAATAATCTTCAATCTGCCTATGTAGAAAGTTTTCCTCGCATGTTACATGTATTCATCTACAGTTGATCGTCCACAGATAGTTGTCATGGCTTGTTACAGGTATTAATCTGGAACTTAATTTTGTCGGTCATTGAGATATTTATTATGTCTGGTTTCAGGTATTAATCTCTGACCTAAGAGAAAGATATATAGTTTTCCTGGCCTGTTACAAGTATTAATCTTCAATTTGCTCATGTAGATAGTTTTCCTGGCTTGTTACAAGTATTAATCTATAGTCGGTCATCCACAGATAGTTGTCGTGGCTTGTTACAAGTATTAATCTGGAACTTAATTTATGCCGGTCATGGAGATAGTTGTCCTGGCTGGTTTCAAGTATTAAAATCTGACCTTAGAAACAAAGATATTTTTCTTGGCTTGTTACATGTATTAATCTTCAACCTGCTCATGTAGATAGTTTTCTTAGCTAGTTACAGGTATTAATCTACAATCGGTCGTCAACAAATAGTTGTCATGGCTTGTTACAGGTATTAATCTGGAACTTGTTTTTGTCGGTTATTAAGATAGTTGTCCTTTCTGGTTTCAGTGATTAATCTCTTACCTAAGAGAAAGAAAGATAGTTTTCCTGACTTGTTACAAGTATTAATCTTCAATTTGCTCATGTAGATAGTTTTCCTGACTTGTTACGGGTATTAATCTACAGTCGGTCGTCCACAGATAGTTGTATTGGCTCGTTACAGGTATTAATCTCTTACTTTGTCGGTCGTTGAGATAGTTGTCCTGTCTGGTTTCAAGTATTAATCTATGACCTAAGAGAAAGAAATAAAGTTTTCCTGACTTGTTACATGTATTAATCTTCAATCTGCTCATGTAGATAGTTTTCCTGGCTTGTTACATGTATTAATCTACAGTCGATCGTCAACAAATAGTTGTCTTGGCTTGTTACAGGTATTAATGTGGAACTTAATTTACTTGGTCGTTGAGATAGTTGTCCTGGATGGTTTCAGATATTAATCTCTGACCTTAGAAACAAAGATAATTTTCTTGGCTAGTTACATGTATTAATAAGCAATCTGCTCATGTAGATAGTTTTCCTGGCTAGTTACAGGTATTAATCTATAATCAGTCGTCCACAAATAGTTGTCCTGACTTGTTACAGGTATTAATCTGGAACTTGTTTTTGTCGGTCGTTGAGATGATTGTCCTGTCTGGTTTCAGGTATTAATCTATGAGCTAAGAGAAAGAAATATAGTTTTCCTGGCTTGTTACATGTATTAATCTACAGTCGGTCATCCACAGATAGTTGTCCTGGCTTGTTACATGTATTAATTTGGAACTTAATATTGTAGGTTGTTGAGATAGTTGTCCTTTCTGGTTTAAGGTATTAATCTATGACATAAGAGAAAGAAATATAGTTTTCCTGACTTGTTACAAGTATTAATCTTCAATCTGCTCATGTAGATAGATTTCCTGGCTTGTTATAGGTATTAATCTATAATTGATCATCCACAGATAGTTGTCGTGGCTTGTTACAGGTATTAATCTTGAACTTAATTTTGTCTGTCATTGAGATAGTTGTCACGTCTGGTTTCGGTTATTAATCTATGACCAAAGAGAAAGAAAGATGGTTTTCCTGACTTGTTACAGTATTAATCTTCAATTTTCTCATGGAGATAGTTTTCCTTTCTTGTTACAGGTATTAATCTACAGTAGGTCGTCCACAGATAGTTGTCCAGACTTGTTACAGGTAATAATGTGGAACTTAATTTTGTCGGTCGTTGAGATAGTTGTCTTGGCTGGTTTTAGATATTAATATCTGGCCTTAGAAAGAAAGATAATTTTCCTGGCTTGTTACAGGTATTAATCTTTAATCTTCTCATGTAGATAGTTTTCCTGGCTAGTTACATGTATTAATCTACAATCTGTCGTCCACAGATAGTTGTCCTGACTTGTTACAGGTATTAATCTATGACCTAAGAGAGAAAAATATAGGTTTCCTGGCTTGTTACATATATTAATCTTTAATCTGCTCATGTAGATTGTTTTCCTGGCTTGTTAGAGGTATTAATCAACAGTCGATCGTCCACAGATAGTTGTCCTAGCTTGTTACAGGTATTAATCTTGAACTAAATTTGGTCGATCATTTAGATAGTTATTCTGTTTGGTTTCAGGTATTAATCTATGACCTATGAGAAAGAAATAAAGTTTTCCAGACTTGTTACATGTATTAATCTTCAATATGCTCATGTAGATAGTTTTCTTGGCTTGTTACAAGTATTAATCTACAGTCGGTCGTCCACAGATAGTTGTCCTGGCTTGTTACAGGTATTAATCTTGAATTTAATTTTGTCGGTTGTTGAGATAGTTGTCCTAGATGGTTTCAGGTATTAATCTCTGACCCTAGAAAGAAAGATAGTTTTCCTGGCTTATTACAGGTATTAAACTTCAATCTTCTCATGTAGATAGTTTTCCTAGCTAGTTACAAGTATTAATCTACAATCGGTTATCCACAGATAGTTGTCCTGGCTTGTTACAAGTATTAATATTCAATCTGCTCATGTAGATAGTTTTCCTGGCTTGTTACAGGTATTAATCTACATTCGGTCGCCCACAGATAGTTGTCCTGGCTCGTTACGGGTATTAATCTCTTAATTTTGTCGGTCATGAAACCTACAACTCTGCTTTATACAACTCCTTCCAAAAGTGCTTGGATCTCAAGTTATAATTTTATGAACATGTGGTCATGAAACTAAACACTTAGTGAAATTTTGCCCTAATTTGGTCAGGATTTTTACCCAACTTCATGGCACTTTTTCATATAGCTCTAAGGGGAATCTCAAATGCATTTTAAAGATGGGTTGTAGATCACATTGCAAGCTTTCCAAAATGTCCAAGAACTCTTTGAGATCATTCTTGAGTAGGGAGAATCGAAGAGATGAAGTTAGGGTTTTATCACATTAATTACAAGTCATTTTAGTGATGAACAAAATTCAAATTCAAAGTTGTGCTGCATTAATTCTACTTTACAAGCCTCAAACTTGTTAGGCACTCCATAATTAATGGTTTACACAGCTGTTAGAGTCCTCACTTCAAGCATTCAATGCATGGACATGCTTTATATCCATTTTTGGAAGAAAGGTTACATTGCCATTTTGATAAAGTGACTTTTTGTACGAAACTTTTTCTTGAGCCTTGCACTTGTTCTCTTTTGATCAAACCAGTCTTATAACTCATGAGAAATGTTGCAAACACTTATAATCACCCATCCCATGCTTGTACCTCTTCTTGAAACTTGTTTCCCTCTTTTCTTCAAAATAAAGTAACCTAGCCAAAAGCTAGAAACTTGTACTTCTGATTGTCCAAAGCTCTCAAACACTTTTGTTTATACATACACAAACTATTTGCACCAAAAACACGAATGCTTGACCACTGAAAAGAGCTAGAAATCATAATCACACTTCATACTTCCATTTTCACACAAAGTGACCAAAAACTTGAAACTCATGATCTACTCGTGCATTTCTTGGCCTTTTGGTTTCTAAAGCTTCTAAACATCATATAGAGTTGATCCCAAACCCTGTTACAAAACTGTATCACCATTAACACCATCCTCTATTTTCAAAAACAGAGCTTTGCACATTGACTTCTCCATACCATTTCAGCCATCCATTGCTCAAGCTAATCATTGCATTACCTTTCTAGGACCTCAAGGAAGCTAACCTGATCATCACCATCACTTGAAACAAGCTCAAACTCAAAACATGATTTCTAGTTTTGAAGTAAGTTTTCTTAACTTTGAACTCTTCATACAGGCATCATCAATGATTTATTTGTGAATAAAACATGTAGATATCATTGCCCTAAAGCTAACCATGTCCATAGTTTCCATAAATTTTGCTTGAGCTTAGAGAATTTTGAAACTGAAATTTCTGAGATTTTTAGGGTTCAGATTAGGGTCGTTAAAAATCATGCTTGTCTTTGATCTATAGTTTTAATTCTATACATTTCTTAAACCGTGAGAAAATTTGCTACATGTTTCATGTTTACAGTTTTCATTTTTGATGAGAAATGAACAAGTTACAGTTGGTATGGCTGGAGGTTGAAGATGAAGTCATCAGGACCCGTTTTGCCTTGTATATTTATTGATTTGCCTATGTTAACGGATGTATAGCCACCCCAGTGGTAGAAGCGTGCGCCTGTAACCTTTGGAACCTGGGTTTGAGCCCCAGTGGTACCCTTTTGGGTTTTTTTTATACATTTTTTGGCTTTTTTCTGACCTTTTTGCAGGCGCTGGGCTCCAGCTTTGGGCCTATGTTTTTTTTTGCTACTCCTCACTCCCCTGCAAGCTATTTGCACCCTGGCCCAATGTTATTTTTATTTATTTCATTTTTATTTTCTTAAATATTTTTCCTAATATTAAAAAAATCACAAAAAATACAAAAAAAAATTAGATTTTCATTTTAACTTAGTTTATTTTATTTTTCTCACAAAAGAATATTTCATTTAACTATACATTATTTATTTGTATTAACTAGTCTTTTAAATTAAATTAAAACTAGGTTAGTATTTATTTTTCTTTTACACTTATTAAAATATATTTATTTCAATGTTAAAAAAGGACAAAAATATTTTATAATGCTATAAATATTTTCAAGACAAAAATACCAAAAAAATACTTTTCTTAAACTTATTTTCTTTTGATCAATTAATAGAACTAGGGTTTTATTTAAAATATTTTCTTAAAAATTTAAGTTTAATTAATTATTTTCTTTAATGAATTAGGTTAAGACAATTTCCCTTCTTCTCTTGAAAACCAAACAAAGATCCATTTTCTTTACATTTTGCATTTTTGTACATTTATTCATTTTGTACTTTGTATTTATTTATTTCCTTGTACATTGATACCAATTCAATATGGTTGTAATAGACTAACTAGGTTTACATTTTTGCAATCCCCATTCAATTTGTACACCCCTTTCCCACAAATGTTGTAATAGCGTAGTAACTTTAAATTCCACAATTTATCGCTTTTATACATAATATGCTAGTAATTACGGTTTGTATGAAAACACTAAAACCAATACTTAGAAAACCCTAATTCAAGACAAAAACAAGCATGAAAACAATACACTTGCACACAAGCACCCCTAGAGTTATTCCACTTGGTTGCCTTATACAAAATGGCCATATTACGCATGTAAGGTATCTTAGCAAGAACGAGCAAATACAAGATCATAGTCCCTCGATGATGCTATCTAAGTTTCCTTTCAAATGATCTTAGTCCCTAAAAAATAATGCTAAGATACCTTGCAACATTGCTAATCATGGTTATACGATGACCCACGCCCGTCTCGTTTACATCCAAAGATAGGGTTACTTACTAAATTAATGGTAAGATAACAATGTCAAAGGAAAAGGAAAGTGAACAAGAAAGACTTTTGAGTAAGTAGAATGATCCTAATTACTTGCTCAATTTCAAACAAACATCCTTGATATTTTCAAAACAAACACTTACACTTTCAAAGATCTTACAAACTTGAAAATATTTTCAAAAGATCAAACATCTTTGTATACATTCTTACAAACAAGAATAATTACAAAGATTGCCTAAATAATGGCCTCTTTACAAAATACTTTAAAAAACCACACCAAGCATAATTTCAAACAAAAAACAAGTGATCTAGCAAGTAACTAAGAGCCCATAGAAAACCATGGATGAAAAGGGTGCTAATACCTTCCCTTTTCATAATATACCCCCCGAACTCAAGAAATAATCTCAAAGGTCTTTCCTGTGCTTTTTCACCTTTCCTTTTGGATAAAAGAAAATTCGGTGGCGACTCTTGCTAACCGCAAGATTTTCAATCAAACGCAAAACCTTCAAGTCAATTCTCCCACCGTATCACAGAACTGGCGACTCTGCTGGGGAATATTCTAAAAGTGGGGTTACCTTAGGGTTAGATCACATTTACTTGCTTGCATTGTTTGACTTGTATGCTTTACATTATGGTTCTTTGTTTGGATTTGAATCCTCTACCCGGATTTGGGATACCTTATAGGTAAGTAGCAATATGTTGTGGAAATTATGCGGGGTATATCGACATGGTCTAAGAAATAGCTATGTTAGTGCGACATATTTGTGGGTACCGGTAGACTTTGAGTTAATCAAAGAGAATACCGATAGCCGCTGAGTGATGTCATGAAGCACTAATGAACTTCTAGAACCTTTACTTGACCAACTTGGCCTTTAGGATGTAGTGAGATGACCGACTTTGGTGCAGTACGAAGTTGGTAGATACTTGATACTACACTCATTGAGGTTTGGTTTCTTGGGATATTTCGGTTGCCATTAAATAGACTTGTGCTGAAACAATGACCAAGGAAACAAACCGGTGATATTGAGCTCCTTATAACCCGGTTACTATTACTAGGACAGATTGAGCCAACTAAACTTCAAGAGGGTACTTACCTATGATACCCCATGCAAGCCTAAGCCTAAGGACTTTTTGCTTTGTTTGTACAAACTTGTACATAACATCATGAACATCATAACATAATAATCATTCACTAACCATTTCAAGGATCTTGGGATTTATATTTGTTCTGTTTTATAGGATATGGATTATCTTCGTAGGAAAACTATTCAAGTCAACCTTGTAAGGATATCTCCACAACTTAAGGAACTAGCTTCAAGGATTCCTGAAAACTCTCCATTCATCGAGATACATGGTCTCATACTCAACTTGGTCACCTCTAACATATATTAGGACATGATGAAGGTGCTCTTTCAGTTCCTTGATCCTTTACACCATTGCTTCACATTTCTTGACTATCAACTTGTGCCTACTTTGGAAGAATTCTCCCAACTCTTGAGAATTCCTATTCTCAACCAACTACCTTTCAAAGGTATGGAAAGAGACCCAAAGACAGAAGAGATTACTCAAGCTCTACACTTGCACTCATCTGATGTCATAACTCATTGGGAAACAAGGAGTGGTGTCAAAGGTTTCCTAGCAAAGTTCTTGTTTGAGAAAGCCCAAAACTGTTGGAATTCTTTGGACCTGCAAGCTTTTGAGGAAATTGTGGCTCTCCTCATCTATGGGATAGTTTTATTCCCAAATCATGACCAACTCATAGACATGAACACCGTCAAAATCTTCATATCCCGCAACCCGGTACCTACTTTTCTATGAGACATCCTACACTCTTTTCACACTCGCACAATAAGGAAAAGAGGTGTCTTTTTGTGTTGCACTCCTCTCTTGGAAAGATGGTTTATTTTGCATCTTCCCCAATCTGTATTAAATAACGAGCAAGGTTCAAGGTGGTCACAAAGGTTAATGACGCTCAAACATTCAGATATTTATTGGTGCTCCCGATCCATAAAGAATGTTATTATTGTCTACTGTTATGGAGAATTTCCTAATGTCCCTTTACTTGGAATTAGTGGAGGTATCACCTACAACCCCTGCTTAGCCTTAAGATAATTTGGTTACGCCTGAAGGGATGGCCCGCACGAGATGATGATTCAAGGTTTGGTATTTGACTACGAGAACGACGATCAAGGTCTTCGACAGAGATTTATCCGAGCTTGGAGGATGTTGAACAAGGTAGATAGCAAGACATTGGGGAATAAGAATTCCATCCCTCTTGAGCCTTACCTCAAATGGGTATGAACCCGTGCTTAGAGTCATATGATGCCTTATCCCTCTATTCTCCCAGTAATCATTGAGGCTGTCATGGAAGGAGTTGTTCCATACACAACCCTACATCCTGACATGCCCACCTCTCTTGAAGACTTACAAAGAGATTGGATACAACTCAAGGGGGAGCATGATACTTTCGAAGCCCAATTCTACGCAAGCGAGAAGAAGGTTTTGGAACTCATTAAGCAACTTCATGAGGAGAGGAACTTGAATGCTTACATCGCACCAAAAAGGATGCGTATTATCTTTTTATCTTAGAGTTTTTGTATTATTTTCCCAAGAATGCATTGATGTACTCAAAGCTTTAGTTTATTAATATAACGTGTGTTTCTTTTTTGTCTAAAACTAATTTGAATCGTTAAGATCCTTGAAATCATTGCATACGCATTTACCATTCATCATAACATAAATAGGTTTCTCGCAACAAGTCTCCTCATCTCTCTACTGTTTATTTCAGTAAGATGGATCTCGAGCAAATGGTGAAGGACCTCCAAGCTCAGAATGCACAGTTTCAACAGTTGTTCTTAACTCTAGCCAAAGGACAAGAAGAGTTGAAGACCTTGCTGGTTGAGGAGAAGAAAAAGAAGACGAAGAAAATAATCGGAGTTCTAAACATGGGAAGAAGATTCCAAGGGCAAACAAGAAGGGCCTTAGACTTTGCAATGACATCCGGTGAGAAAGACAATCAAGATGGAAAAGGAAAAGAAACAGTTGTCCAGTCAGAATCAGAAGAGGAAGAGGAAGAAGAAGACTATTCTGAAGAACAATACCCTCCAACAGACGAAAAGTATAAGCATCTAGAAGAGCGGTTGAGTGTAATGGAGATCCAAAAAGTGCCTGGATTGGACTTTGGGGAGTTGGGACTAGTATCGGGAATTGTCATTCCTCCAAAATTCAAAGCACCTATGTTCACCAAATATGATGGAGTCTCATGCCCCAAAATGCATCTCCGGTCCTATGTGAGGAAAATCCAGCCTCATAACTCCGACAAGGATTTATGGGTACACTTCTTCCAAGACAACCTGTCTGGAACTCAACTTGATTGGTTTTATCAGTTAGAAAGAGCCAATGTTCATAACTGGGAAGATCTTGCTGCAGCCTTTTACAAACAATACCAATACAATGCTGATCTTGCACCCACCCGTACTCAACTCCAGAGTATGGCCATGGTTTCAAGTGAAGGCTTCAAGGACTATGTGTTGTACCCAAATTTTTCCCCCTAATATCCCTTCATCATGCCATGTTGATTCATTCACAACAAGATCACACTAGGATTCTTGGTTCCCCTCCCTATATTTAGCTTTTCCTTTTTGAGGAATCACCAAGCACCTTGACTTATGTTCTTTTGTGATCATGAATTTTTTTTTCTTGATTTCTTCTTTTAACTAAATAAAATGAAATGTTGGTTTGTCTTGCTTGTTATCCATGTAGGTAAAGGCAATGGGATTTAACAAGTTACCCCATGGGTTCATGAGTTTATTTCCATGCCCTAGTCAATAAAGATTGAGAAGTTAAAAACTCACCATTGGATTGGTTTTGGAAGAATTGGAATGTCAAGGTTGTTTTGGTTCATCACATTTCAAGGTTATCAAATTTGGTTGAAAATCACAAGGGATTGATTGGAGAAGTTGTCATGGTTAGACAAGATTTTATTCCATTTGGTCACAAGTGCATATTTATCTCAATGTTCAAGATATGGAAGTGGTTTTGGTGTCTATGAGTTCTCATTATCATCCTCGACAACTTCTATTTACAAATCATGTGTGTTGGTACAAGAAGTTTGTTCAAAATTGTCAAAGTTCCTCAAAGCATTCTCTTGATCTAAGGAGCTAGGGTTTTGAACTTCAAAGGAATATATCTTGCTCATCTCTTGGTATTTTTGAGTGATTCCAAAGACATATTTCTCTTCAAAGGGTTATCAACAAATCACTTCAAAAGTTTCAAGGAGTTGTCATTAGGAAGAGACTTAATGAGGATGAACGATTACAAGTCCTCCAATTGAATCCCCAATTTTCCATGTGTTACTTCAAATGATCATAACTTGGTCAATTTTTATCACCTTGAGCCCATTATTTTTCCATAATTATCTTGAAGGAGTTAACTTTATGCCTTCTTTTATGTGCAAAGTGAGAAAATGGATGGAAGTTGCCTTAAGGATGCAAAAGATTATAGGTCATTTCATAATTTTTTGCTAACTTCAACAATTCATAACTCTCTCAATTTTTGGAGATTTTGAATGGTTCAAGTTTCAAAATTTCATTCAAGAGATCTACTTCATGCCATATTTTTTGGTCAAGTGAAAATTCCAATTGGAAAGCCATGTTTGGATGAAAGACATTATAGGTCATTTTTGAAGAAGAACTTGAAATATTTCTAAGTATGGAAAGTCAACTCTTTTTCTCCAACTTTGACTCAACACAACTTTCAGCTCAAGCATCCATTTGATTCCATTCTTTTTCCATTGCAAAGCTTGTAACCTCATATTTCTAAAGCATCAAGAATCACGCCCTAAGACCCCTTGAGCTGACAATGCCATGATTTTGAAATTGGTAACTTGGAACTGAAGTTTCCTCATAAGTCAGATTTTGAAATCTTTGTTTTGGCCTTTAATCACAAGTTTTCCACGTGTTTTTGCCTACTAAACTTCCATAATGGATTAGCATAACAAAACACACGTTTTGGATGAGTTTTGATCAAGTTTGAAGTCACACTTTTCTTGTTTCATACTATTTCCCTCCAAAATTCATCATTTCACACGCTTGAACATTCCATTTGATTCCCTATAAATAGAGGGTCATTCCCCATTCATTTTCTCAAGCTTGGATAGCCAGAATCACCCTACCAAACTTGTTCCATAACTCAGAATTTAGTAACTTCAAAATCCATTCTCAATCCAGTTTTCCCATCAATTCACCTTCCTTGATCTTCCCTGAAGCTAACCACATAATTACATTCAAGAATCATGCCCTATGCCCTAGTTCTAGTCGCAACACTTACCTTTTACTGGAAACACGTTTTGACCATGAAATTTCAAATCCCTTTTCAAAACTTTCCTTCCAAATTGTTTGAGCTACAGTTTATCGAAATTTGGCGCGAGGGTGTGGTTATCTTTGTCTTGAATAGACGAAGCGAACGACATAGGTCTGAGCTTTTGATTTTACAGTATGAGAGACCTGCAAATCACGTTGGCTGGAGGTTGAAGATGACCTATGTGTCATCTTCCAACCAATGATGGCACGCCACTTGTTATTTTTGAAAATCTGATTTATATTTGATTATGTACTTTATTCACTAATGACCATGATATGCACAGCGCGTCAGATCCCTTGGACTTGATTACTAACGCATTTTGACTCTCACCCAATGGTCCACATATTTTTACTTTTATTTTCTTTTCTGATTTTTATATTTTAATTGTTTTAAATTTCAAAAAATCATAGAAAATTCATTTTAAGTCCAAAAAATCCGAAAAAATTATGAAAAAATATTTTGATTATTCTCTTTCTGATTTTTATTTTTTCACAATTTAATTTTGTGTTTTGGTATTTTTTATAAATTTACACTTTATTTTAATTGTTTTAAATGTTTAAAAATACTTTTATACATTTTAAAATTCTGAAAAAAGTTATGGAGTGATCCAATGATATTGTGACAAATATCGGTGACCTTATTTTATTTTTGTTTCTGACTTTACTATTTTTTAGCATTTTTGGTTTATTTTACCCATTTCTTTGAATTTTAAAAATAGTTTCTGACTTAAAAAAATTACCAAAAAATTTGTAAAATTATTTGAGCTTTTATTTTTATTTTTCTTTGGTCTTACTTTTTATTTCTTGATTAATTTGAACATAGTTGATATTTTTCTCTTTATTTTCTTTTTTAAACATTATTTTTAAACCCTTTTGTATATATTAAAATGTAATATCATTTTGTGACTATTTTCTGGCTGATCTTGGGTTAAATTTTGGATCATGAACTTTATTAACATCATTGGATCCATGGTGTTGAGTTTAACTCCACAAAAATGGATGAATGATTTTAAAAATAGTTTGATTAAATTTAATTCAAAAGTGGTTTGTATATTCTCTCCCATCCCTCTTCACCTCATCCCCTTCTTATTTCACTAAATGTTGTTGGAGTATGATCTTTACGATTGCTTAACATAGCGCTAAATTTTGTCCTGATTTGAATAAATGATCATTTGTGGCCCAAACTTATGTTTGCAAGCCCAAGTATGTTAATTTGATCTCTTTGATCCAATAAACTTGAGATTCATTGTGTGGAGGCTTTGGTTCTACCAATCCTCTAATGGATCTACAACACCTTTGGTCAACGCGGATCACTTAAACGTTGTTGATCATTAAATGGCACTTGTGAGAATTCCAAATGGATGATATACTTGACAAAAAGCAAATGCAACTTGTTGTGTGGAGGCTTTGGTTCTACCAATCCTCTAATGAGTTCCAAATGCAAGCTTCAAGATGGTCATCCAACTAACCACTAATTATTTACTTGTTTTACTTTATGCTTTTATTTTTTTTATGCTTTATGTACCATTTACTTTTAGCATTTACACTTCATGCCATTTTCATCTTTGCTCATTTGAGCATTTACTTTCTTGTCATTTTTACTTTTCTCACTTGAGCTTTTCATTTCTTTTTTTAAGATACTTAATAACCAACATAAACCATAAAAAATTTAATGGTACTTGGACTATTTGGTTAATATTCTTGGCATTATGGAGCATGGGACTTTTTTCTTGGACTTATGATTAGAAACCTTGGCCTGTCTTGGAGACCTTGTGATCTTATCTGATTATTTTGTCTAGGGTTCTTAAGGTTTACCTCAAGACATTGGGATGCTTGTTTGTTTTTGTATGCAGGTTTTTTGTGATTACACCCTTTGTTTATAATCTGGAATTCACCCGTATACAGCCGTTACTCTACCCAATTTTTGCGAAGACTTAATACACTTGAAGTTTGGTTCTCTCAAGAGGTCTAGTATTTTTTATTGCTTGATTGGTTTCAATCCAAGAAATGGGAATTCTATCTTGGCTTATAATGTCATGTATTAGCTTCTTGTTGGTTAGATGGTTCTTATCCATAGCTTTTACCTTATGCTTTAGGATAGTCTCTTCTTCTCCTCCCATCTTCTTTAATTTCAAAATCTTCTTCCTCCTTTTGAAAACTCTTCTTGTTTTTAAACTTGAACCACTTTCATAATAAATTTGGACTTATGTCCATGCATTTTCAAAACATTTTCATAAATAAACCCCAATCAACTTAATAATACCTTGACATTTTTTGTGAGAAGACTAAAAGTCAATCAATCTCATTTCAAACCATTTTGCCACTTTGGCTTTTATCTTTAAACTTTTCTCATAATATTGAACTCTTGTCAATCCTTGTAGTGATGCAAACAATTGTACTTCTACAATATGTAGTGAAGAGAGATATTTTCCACTTGGGTGTTGAGTGAGGCATTGTTGATTTTAAGATCCAGGCCATATCCTCCACTTTTAGATGATGCAAATTCTCGTTTTTCATAATTATGGGTAGTAGGTATGTTTTCCACACGGACAGTGACGATGATGTTTTATCTCATAAAATTAACCAACACATTTGTGTTTTAAATTTTTAAAAGAGGAACTACGTGTACCCTGATCTCCTATTGTACGAAAAGGTGGTACGTAGGCACTAAAGGTTCGCAACCGCGGAGGGTGCAAAAATTTTAAAATAAATATATTTATTTTCTCACCTCCACCATCCATTTTTATACAACATTTTTCATAGCCAAAATATACAGATTTCACAAAGAGGTTCTTGCGGAGTACCGTAGATGTTTAGGGTGCTAATACATTCCCTTTGAATAACTACCCCCTTACCTTGAATCTTTCCCCCTCTTTTGGGTTATTCGCTCTTTTCCTATTCCTTTGGAAAAAATAAAGCGTGGTGGCGATTTTGATTTTGATTTGTATAAAGTCTAGTCAACCCAATGACTTAGTTTTAAAACATTTCTACTGCTACAGAAAAATGGCGACTTCACTGGGGACAAATTGACCTCTTGCTGGTCCATCCCTAAGTAGGTTAAGCCTACCTTTGTTTATATTTGTATATGTGTTATTACTGTTTGTTGTGTTATATGTTGTACATATGTTTGTCTGGATTTTCCTGGTTTTCAGGGTGCTTGGTGATTACTCATAAGTCCTATACCCAGACTTGGGCAAAGTTTAAGATAGGATGGGCGGTATAGTCATGTTAACTTTGAGGGAGTAATCCTAAAAAAGGAGGCATGAGATCCCCCACTCAATGGAGGCCCCTTTGACTGTAGTGTCATTTACCGAGTAATCAGGAAGACGTACTGCTTTTGACCTGGGAGCCTGCTGAAATTGAGGACCGTAAAATACCAAACCTATCTTAGCCTTTTAGGTGTAGTGCCGAAGCTATGACGGAGTAATCCGGAAATAGTTGTCACGCGATACTACGCTCGGACGAGTCTTTCTTGAGAATATTACTAATTACCGAGTTAATCGGGAAGTTGGTAATATCCGAAGGAAGGATGTAGACTCTGGGAACCCCTAGAACCTTGTTCGGCAGGTGATAACTTTTAGACCAACACCTTATGGGTAGTACCTTCAACCTCATGCTCATGACGTTGAACCTATGAACCCTATATGTATGATCTTGTGTGTGATTGTTGCATCATGCATCCATGCACTCATAAGCATCTTTTGAAGAAACCATATTTCAAGGGATTTAAAGGTTGACCATTTGTGAATATCTCAGGTACTTTCTAACCATAGATTCTTGAAAGAGAAAGACCGGGAAATACAGTTTCAAGGATCCCAAGATAGACGAGTTGATCAGTCTAATCCCCAAGATCGGGTGTTCTGCATACTTTCATAAGAAGGATGGATCCATTATTCCTCTCATGAAGCTGAAGATGAAGGAGGGTATTCTCTCGACCTTGGTCCAGTTCTATGATCCAATGTATCATTGCTTTACTTTTCCCGACTATCAGTTGATACCCACACTAGAGGAGTATTCTTATCTATTAGATTTACTTGTTACCGATCGTGTTCCTTTTACTGGTTTGGAGGGTGAGCCAAAAGCATGTGAGATTGCTGCTTTGATTCATATGGGGAAATTTGAGGTGGAAGCCCATATGAATACTAATAGAGGAATTAGAGGATTACCAGCTCAGTTATTATTGGAGAAAGCTCGTTACTTTTCCAGAATAAAGAGTACAGTTGCTTTTGAGGCCATCTTTGCTCTGCTTACTTACGGGTTGTTTTTATTTCCTAATATGGACAAGTTTGTTGACATTAATGCTATCAAGATCTTCATGATTGGAAACCCATTTCCTACATTGTTGGGTGATGCTTATTGTGATACGGTGGGGGAACTGACTATGAGTTTTGCGTTTGTATTCGCACTTGTTCGGTTGAGCAAGAGTCGCCACCGAGTTTTTATTTTATCCTAAAGGAAAGGTTAAAAAGCACAGCAAAAACCTTTTGAGATATTTCGTGGGTTCGGGGGGTAGATTATGAAAAGGGAAGGTATTAGCACCCTTTTCATCCATGGTTATCCATGGGCTCTTAGTTACTTGGTTTTTAGATCACTTGCCTTGATTTTCGATTGCTTGAAAATGTGGTGTGTGTGTGTGTGTTTTGAAAATGTTTTTTGAAGAAGATGCCTTGTCTTAGGCTACCCTTGTAACAATTCTTTACTCTAATGTTTTACAAAGGTGTGTATCTTTTCGAAAAGATGTTTCAAATGTTTTTGAGAGTTTGTTTTGAAAGTGGGTATGAAGTGTGGTTTTTGAAAAGAAGGCAAGTGTTTTTTGCAAGTTGATCTCAAGTAACTAAGAGTTTTGTCTACCCCTATTGTACTCAAAGGTTTTCTCTATGTTTTCAACCCCTTTTAACAATTTTGTTCCAACATTGAATTTGATGGACAATCTTGCGTTTAGGATGTTTAACGGGACGGGCGCGGGTCATCGTATGGACCATGAATGTAATGATGCCAAGTGTCTTTGGCAATTTGCTTTGAAGGGACTATGATCATTCCATTTAGGAAACTTTTGAAAGCGTCATCGAGGGACTTATGATCATTTTGAATTCGTTTTGCCAAAGAAACTCGACATGCAAGCATGGCCCATTTTTGAAGGCAACATGTAGGATTACCCTAGGGGGTGCAAGTGTGATTGTGTATTGATTTCATGTATTTGTCTTGTATTAGGTTATCTAGCGTTTCATTTTATGTACATGCAAACCCTAGGTCTAACCATGGTATAATTGGAAAGCGATAAATTGCAAGAATTTAAAGTCTACGCTATTACAAATAGTATCCGGGAGTGGGGGTACAAATTCACAAATGGGGATGAGACTTTAGGAATGTAGTGTCCAATAGATTACAACCAAATCGAATCGATCAAATGTAAATGTAACGTATAGCAATGTATAAGATAAGCAAATGTGTATAGGAGCAATATAAATGTATTTGTATCAAGCGTATAATGTGAAATGTATTTGTGTATTGTGTAAGTGTATATGTTCATGTATGTAATTTATTTACCGGTGTAGAAATATGAATTTAATGTATTATTAAGGTATGGTTAACTTAAAGAAAGGAATCAAATATTTTCTTTATTTAATTTGTGATCTTGAATATTTCTTTAATATGTGCAAAAAAAAGAATGTTTTGATTAAATGTTTTAAATTCTAATTAAATTATGTATATTAAAAAAAATGTATTTTATTGATTATGTACAAAATGATATCTTGAAAAAAGGAAAATATTTGTCTTAAAAGAAAAATTATGTAACTATGTATTTATGTACAAAAAGAATATTAATTAAATGTTTTAAATTTTAATTAAATTAGGTATTTTATAAAATCTAAGTTAAATACAAAATGTCCATTTTTAGGAAAATTATTATTTATGCTTTAAAATGTATCAAATAGTGAAATTTGTATAAAAGATTTGTTTAGAAAAATTTTAATCTATTAATCTAGTATTTGTATGTTCTTTTTAATATAACTAAATAAAAGATAATTTTAGTATAAAATGTACTAGATTATGTTTTAAAAAAAAGTGAAATGGTAAGAATAACAAAAAGATGAATGGGCCAAAGAGTTTTTAGGGCTTAGTCAGAATTGGAAGCAAAGGGGGGGGGGGGGGGGGGGGGGGGGTGCTATTTAGGACATGTTTTAGACTTAGGCGCTGGAGAAAGGGCAAGGCCCAAGTTGACACAAAATGTTTTAGGGTTTGATTATTTGTTTTCAGTTGGGAATTGCTTAGGGTTTGTGTTCATGAGATACGGCGCCGCTCTCACTCGTCTTCATCCTTGTGCGTTCATCAGGCCAACGGAGCCACGACGTCCCTCCTTGCCTAAGCCAAACAGCGCCACCTCTGTCTTCCCTCCCATGGGTCAATCAGCGACATGACTCGAAGGTAACGCTTTCTGAGTTAGGTTGTTCATTCTTATGTTCGCTTTGCTTTTTTAATTCTAATTAGCCTTGTTATTATTTGTTGTTATGATTGTGGAAAGGAAAGAAAAGAAAAATGCTACCTTTGATTGGAGGGAGGGGAAGGAGACGGACTTGGGAGGTGCTCAGGATGGCCGAGGCGGAGGACACGGTGCTGATGAACTTATGAACTTCCTGGTACTCTTTACCTTTTTGCCATTTTAGGGTTTTGTGATGCGTTTCTGAAAGCCCTAACTTGATGTCATTTCTTTCTTCTTCGTTGCCTCGTTGCCTTTCCTGTATGCTTGAATATGCTTCTTTTCCTCGTCTCTTAGTTGCCTTTTGGAATTCTTCTTAATGAGCTATTGTTGAGACACTTTGTTTTGACTAGCTTTCCTCTTATGGCTTTGACTTGAATGCTATTGTGTTGATGTTGCTAGCTAGCCCAGTGATGATATTTTCTGAGGGCATGTGATGTTTGATCTTTTTGGTGTTTCTGAGTATGCTTATGGGATATGTTTTGAGTTGTTGGCTTTTTTGCTTGAGTTGGTTAAGGCTTCAGGCAGGTTTGAGTCTTGACAGGGTTTGCTTTTGGAATGGTGAGGCCTAGCAGGCTTGTTGCCTGATACTTGAAAGGCTTATGCAGATTAGGCTTTTACTGGTTTTAGCTGTTGGCTTTTGCAACTGGTAAGGCTTTGGTGATTCAGGTTTTTAGTGTTTCCAGGTTGTTGGTTTGGTGAGGTTTCTACTTCAAGTTAGGCCTTGACAGGTTTTGGCTTGAGTCAATGCAGGTTTATACTGGCTTAAGGCTAGAAGGTTTGAACTGGTTGTTTCAGGCTTGATCTTTGCTTGCAGGTTATCTGGTTGTTAAGGCTTGATCTTTGCTTGCAGGTTATCTGGTTGTTAAGGCTTACAGGTTGTGGCCTTTGAAATGTTTTGGCTTTTTAGGCCATTACAGGTTGGGTCGTGGTGAACTAGTTTTGGTTGTTTATGTTGTAGTGGCCTCTGTTTTGGGGCTACTGGTTTATGGTTTATGTTGCAGTTTTGGGTTGGTTTTGACAAGGTTCAGGTTTTGGCCTTGGATGTGGTTTGGATCTTTGGCTGAAGGTTTTCTTTAGCAGGCTTGACAGGGTATGAGGGTTTATGCTTAGGCAGGTTTGATGCTTGGTGTTTATTAGGTTTTGAAGGGTTTACAGGTTGTGGCCTTTTTAACTTTTCCTCCTCTTTTTGCCTCTTGTCCATTGTGTTATTGCAGTTGTTTTATATTTGTTTCTCATGCCTAAAGCCTTAAGCCTGCAAACCTACTTCTTTTGCTCTCTTCTTTCTCTCTCCAGTACACTTTAAAATATAAACAATGTTTTGTGTGTACTTTGTTCTGAAAGGGCAGCATTGGGAAATGATGCAAATGAAATAGTTTGCTTGCATAACATGCTTTCTCTGCATTTTTTATCTCTTCTTTTGACAGCTTCTTGTACTTTTGTATCTTTTGATATTTTTCCAAATCTTCTTTTTGACAGCTTTGGTAGCCTTGTACAGTTTGACAGAAAGTTTGAATTTGGACTTTTAGTTTGGACTTGTGGTTAGGCCATCCTGTTTGTTTTGAAATATGCAGCATGTTGACAAACTTTGCATTTTTTTCACTTTGTGCATTCCAAATTAGCAAACAAACATTCATCCCTCTTTGTGAACCGGGAGAAATCCCGTGATTTGCAGAGAGGGTTAACTGATCCCAATCAGTTGCCCTTAATAATGAACTGTAATTTTATCTGTCTCTTTTATTTATTTATCTGTCATTGACTTTTCTCCTTTTCTTTGCAGATGAATAATTAATGGAGCACTGGAGCAAGGGATAGCAGATGAAGAATTGAAGATTAGAAAAATGTTTAGGATAGTTTTTTTTTATTTAAATTTAAATAAATGTAAAATCATTGTTGTAAACAACAAAACAATTGTACAATTAATTTAAAAATCAATAAAAGTTTCTTTATCCAATTAATTCTTTTTCCTCCTTTTGTTTATTTATTATTTATAATTCTTTAATCATAATAATTGAAAATAAATTCCAATCATTTAATCTTAGAATAATAAATAATTTAAATAAACAATGCTTTAGCATTTGATCAGTTAGACCTGGCATTTCCAACATCCAAAGCAAAACAACAGCTAATCACAACAACTGATCAGACGCATCCCCCTTTTTACTGATTTTTACCAAACACTGCAAATTCAAACCCAATGCAACCTTTTACTGATTCAGTGAAACAAACGTGAATTCAATCCAAATGCATTCTTTTATTGATTAAATCAAACAATGCAAATTCAACCCAAATCTCGGAATAACTTGCAAAGTATCGTAGAATTAAATCTTTCTGAGGAACCGCGCACGAAAACCCTAATTCCTGATTAAATGCCAAAGAAGCGTTTGCCTGATCGAAGTTGAGCCAAAATCAACCAAAACCCTAAGCCAACTGTTTGAAACATTCTAGAGCCCTGAAAATCAATAAAACCCTAATTGTGTCTGATTGACGAGAAAAGTCTGTTTGACCGATTCTTGAGCCAATCTGAAAAATCAGGAAACGCCTGAAGCTGTGATTTCTTGTGGAAAAAATGCGAGGGCAAATTTTGGGGTACAACAGTTGCCCCTGTTCAATCTTCTTGAACCTGAAGAGTTAGATTGGCAAGTTTGCCTTTCGCGACTTGAAGGTAAAAGAAGATTGGACACTAAAGTGCCCAGAAAATTTGCACTCGGCGATGTGATGGTAGAGGTGAATGGGCTTAAAGATGCTATTTGGTGATGGGCTTAAAGATGCCATCTGATGCGATAGAATCTTGTCGGGGGATGGGCTTAGAGATGCCATCTGGAAATGGGCTTAAAGATGCCATTTGGCGACTGCTGATAGGAGGATGGGCTTATAGATGCCATCTGAGAATAGGCTTAAAGATGCCATTTGGAAATGTTGAACTGTATGTCAATGGTGAGTGGACGAGCATCAGAAAGGCCTCCCTGTTTCGGAACATCTCTGAACTGGGGGTCTGAATAAGCAATAGATTGACATCCGTGTCTGGAGAATCCGTGAACTGTTTTCAGGAGTTGAGATTGAATAAGCAATAGAGCAGCATCTGTTGTTGGGAAGCGTCCGTAAACTGTTTTCAAAAGTTGAGAAGAGTCTGAACAAGTGATAGGTTAACATCCGTTACTGGAGAACCCGTGAACTGTTTTCAAAAGTTTGAGAAGAGTCTGAACAAGTGATAGGTTAACATCCGTTACTGGAGAACCCGTGAACTGTTTTCAGAAGTCTTGAAGTTGAATAAGTAATAGAGCAGCATTCGTTGTTGGGAAGCGTCCATAAACTGTTTTCAAAAATTGCATCTGAACAAGTGATAGATTAACATCCGTTGTTGGGAAGAATCCATAAACTGTTTTCAGAAGTCTTGAGAAGAATCTGAACAAGCGATAGGTTAACATCCGTTACTTGGAGAACCCGTGAACTATTTTCAGAAATCTTGAAGTTGAATAAGCAATAGAGCAGCATCCGTTGTTGGGAAGCGTCCCTAAACTGTTTTCAAAAGTTGCATCTGAACAAGCGATAGATTAACATCCGTTGTTGGGAAGAATCCGTAAACTGTTTTCAGAAGTCTTAAAGTTGAATAAGCAATAGAGCAGCATCCGTTGTTGGGAAGCAGCCGTAAACTGTTTTCAAAAATTGCATCTGAACAAGTTGATAGATTAACATCCGTTGTTGGAAAGAATCCATAAACTGTTTTCAGAAGTCCTGAGAAGAATCTGAACAAGCGATAGGTTAACATCCGTTACTGGAGAACCCGTGAACTGTTTTCAGAAATCTTGAAGTTGAATAAGAACCGGTGTAGGGTTTCCTGATGGTGAGTCCGTGTAAAACTGCATCTGAATGAATCTGGAATAAGTATCAGAATGTCGCCATGTCCGGGTCACATCTGAACTATTTCTGGATGGGTCTCGGAAGATGATCTTTGTCTGTCGACTGATCTTACCTGAAAAGGTAAAGGGTTAGTTGTATGCAAGGTTATGATGCATGATGCAATGTATGTGACATCAATGTTTATGACATGAATGTGATGAATGCGCATGTAAGCTGATGAACTATCTTGCTGAGGATAAATGAATCCTGGATGGCTGAAGATAAAAGAATCTTGACTGCTGCCGGGGAAAATAATTCTTTGACTGCTGCTGTGGAGGGCAAGAATCTTCAATTGTTAAAAATGAGAAGTCTTGGGACCACTGTTGGGAGAATCAGAAGCTAGGGTTGTATTCCAAACTACTGGGGAATTCCTGTTTTGAGGAGATCTGTGTAGGATTTCCTGACGATGAGTCCGTGTAAAACTGCATCGGGTTTTTGAACACTTTTGACATTCGAATGCCCCAAGTGGTGATGTAGATAATTTCCTGGCTTGTTACAGGCGTTGATCCATAATCAGTCGTTCATAGATATTTTCCTGGCTTGTTACAGGTGTTGATCTGGAACTCTTCAAACATGCCCTGGCTAGATACAGGAATCGAGTCTGGAAATAGTCGTCAACAGATATGCCCTGGCTGGATATAGGAATCGAATCCTCAAACTCTTCAGACGTGCCCTGGCTAGATACATGAATCGAGTCTGGAAATAGTCGTCAACAGATATTCCCTGGCTGGATACAGGAATCGAATCCTCAAACTCTTCAGACGTGCCCTGGCTAGATACAGGAATCAAGTCTGGAAATAGTCGTCAACAGATATGCCCTAGCTGGATACAGGAATCGAATCCTCAAACTCTTCAGACGTGCCCTGGATAGATACAGGAATCGAGTCTGGAAATAATCGTCAACAGATATGCCCTGGCTGGATACAGGAATCGAATCCTCAAACTCTTCAGACGTGCCCTGGCTAGATACAGGAATCGAGTCTGGAAATATAATAGTTGATTTGTTGAACACTTTTGACATTCGAATGCCCCGAGTGGTGATGAAGGAGTCTTGAATCAGATTACTCTGCATATTGAGAGATTTCTTGAAATCTTGACTGGACTGTCCCAGATTAATTGGATTTTGAAAGATCTGTTGGACCTTGACTGGACTGCCCCAGGTTAATTGGATGGTGACATGTCATGCCCCTTGCTGATAGGAGATTTGTCGTTGGAAGTGTTATCCTTTTGAAGTGATTTTAACTTACCGAGAGAGTTTTCATTCCTCCGAACATTCGCTGTATGAATTTCTTCGTTGTCAAACAAAAAGCCAAATGCAGACAGTGATATTCAAGCAATGCAAAGTTTATGTTTGTCTCGAAGTTTTGAAAAATGCGTTTTTAGCAGAAAACTTTTTATAAGACAGATCAACACAAGATTTAGAGCAAAGCCTTACAGGAGTCAGGATACCTTTTGTAACAGTATGCTTTCGAACTAACCCATGCTTCAATTAGGACTTTTGAAGGGTTGTAACGTGGCTTGGTTCACGGTTT
The DNA here is from genome assembly GCA_948472305.1 of Vicia faba. Classification (NCBI taxonomy): domain Eukaryota; kingdom Viridiplantae; phylum Streptophyta; class Magnoliopsida; order Fabales; family Fabaceae; genus Vicia; species Vicia faba. Next base: position 603,026,130 of record OX451739.1, on the reverse strand, counting down.
AAGAAACAAAGGATAAAGCTCAAAGTATATTTGTACCCACCCGCTCTTTGTGATGTTCTTCATACCTAAGCTCAGTTAATTTTGCGTCATACTCTATTTTGAGTTTGGGACGACTTTTGGGCGATGGTTCACCAGTTGAATTTGGGGAGACAGTCATCATCTCTTTTTTTCTTTTTCAACATTTTTCATGTTGTTGAGGATTTTGTAATGACCTCACTATTTTGATTTTGATTTGTTATCCCTAACTTTTGCCTGACTGTTCCCATTTTCGAGATTACAGTCAGCGGGATGCCCCAGCTTTCTTAAGCCTCCTTTATAGGTTTTGGCTTGGTGGGCTTTTCTCTTTTGAGAGATTGACTATCTATGTGATAGGGAACCACCCTTGTCTTTTGATTCCAAAGGAATGCTTTTCTTTTTCTTTGACGTCGTTCGTTGTGTTACGAACTGAGAGTTTGCGACTTCAATGCGCACTTAACTGAGATACTACCCTGCCCCGGGTTTATATCAAAGGTTTTGATTGTTTAGAACAGAAAACTCCTACTTCTTTGGCTCGAAGGGGTTGACTAGGGATTATCTTCCTTATAACTCTAGTGTTTGGGAATTGAAAGAAATGCCTGTACATCATCAGCAAGGTCTGTTCAAAAGCATACTGTATAAGATCATGGTATTGTTTCGTCATCCTCCCTCTAAAGGCTTACAGATTTTTATCAAGAGCCAAATATCATAAGGAAAAGCATAAGAGTAGTGAAACGAATGGATGAATTCAAGACAAACATATGCAATGCATTAATGAAAACAAAGTTTAACATCAATAGATAATTGTTTGACAGTAAAAGAAATTACAACTTTGAAAATTCAAAAAGAAGCAAAAGTCTTTCAGCTTGAGCTTTATCACTTCAGGTGGAGAACTCCTTAACGGAAGATTTTCATCTCGCCGTCTGGCATGAATTCCAGCACCCCAATGTCGATCAGATCTTGAATCTTGTTCTTCAAGGCCCAACAGTCGTTGGTGTCGTGTCCCGGGCTGTAGGAGTGGTAAACACAAAATGCATCGGGATGATAGTTAGGAGAGGAGGTATTGAGCTTCTGAGGAGGATCCCTTAGGGTAAGCAGGTTGACCTCCAACAGGCGCTTCAGTATGAAGAATGATGGTATTTCAGTCTCCGTGAACTGTCTTCCCGATGTTTCTTGCTTACGCCGATTACCCCTTTGATGCTGGCGAGGTTATTGATGGGCTTGTGACCCTGAATCAAGCAAAGGAGCTTTCCCCTTGTCTTCTTGAGTGGATGGAGGCTGAGCGGTGACTTGCTCTTCAACTTCAGATGTTTTCCTCAATTGGTTGTTTGGAAGCAGTTGGAGGACAAGAACTCTGAGTTCCTCTTGTCTTTGAGATAGGTCTTGGATGAGAGCCATCTGGACCACCAACTGTCCCATCACTTGGGTCCTCAATGTTGTCAGATCAAATTGCAGCTCCGCAAGCTGATCACTCCTGGCATTGTTGGAATTCTCCAACCCCTTTGTGAGGAGAGCTTTCATTTCTTCTTGCCCCAGAGACAAGTTCAGGAACATCTCCTGCAACTGAGCAGTCTGGTCTTGGATGTCTTTGACAGACCTTTCTAGAGCCATCTCTTACTGAAATAAACAGCATGAGAGTAAGGAAACCGGAAAAAGGAAAGACTGTCAAAATGCAATGCATGATATGTGGATGCATGCTTTCAAGGATCTCTTGGGGTAAACACAAGAAAATGTTAGAGGTTGAATTCGATCTTTGATTGGAGAACTTTGCGCCGGTGGATGTCTTTCCACTAGAATCAAGCTCACCATGTCGAGTGGGTCATAGCCACTAATTCAAGTTGTTGTACTTGATCTTTGTTTGGAGAACTTTGTATTGGTGGATGTATTTCCACGAGAATCAAGCTCACCTTGTCGAGTGGGTCATAGCCACTGATTCAAGTTGTTGTACTTGATCTTTTTTTGGAGAACTTTGTATCGGTGAATGTCTTTCCACGAGAATCAAGCTCACCATGTCGAGTGGGTCATAGCCACTGATTCAAGTTGTTGTACTTGATCTTTGATGGCATTTGTTTAGAGGAGAAACCCCTTGCCCCTTGGTAGACGTCTGGTTCAACGTAACCCTGCATCAAAAGAGCCCCCGAGATCCTTGAAATGGTTATTGAAAATGCTATGGTATGATGTCATGATGTTATGTACATGTATGCACAAGCAAGTAAGTGTATATACAGGCAAAAATATTCACACAAAGCAAACAAGTCCTTAGGTTTAGGCTTGCATGGGGTTCAGGTACTACCCTCTTTCAGTTTCGTTGGTTAAAACCTGTCCTATCAAAAGTAATCGGGTTCTAGAGGATCTCAAATCATTGGCTACCCTCAATCGGTCATAACTCCAGCATCGCTATCTTTTCTTGCGGCCGAAACCATCGCGAGAGTTTAGCCTCAATGAGTGTAGCATACTGCTACTGTTCTAATGGCCAAGTTGGGTCAATTTAGGGTTCTAAGGTCGGATGGTGCTTAATGACTCCTTGGAAGACCCATATTCTCCCCGTTTCAACACAAGGGATATCGGTACAGACCAAGGTGCCACACCAACGTAGCCACTGCTTCACCCATGTCGGTATACCCCGGACAGGTACCTCGCAGATTATGCTACCTAAAAAGGTTTCCCCCAGATTCGGGTTAGGATCTATAAAACTCCGATGCAAAGCCCACAAATGTAAAAGCAAACAAAGCAATCAATTGAAAACAAAGGTGATCTAAACCCTAAGGTAACCCCACTTTGAGTAGTACTCCCCAACAGAGTCGCCAGTTCTGTGATACGGTGGGGGAACTGACTATGAGTTTTGCGTTTGTATTCGCACTTGTTCGGTTGAGCAAGAGTCGCCACCGACTTTTTATTTTATCCTAAAGGAAAGGTTAAAAAGCACAGCAAAAACCTTTTGAGATATTTCGTGGGTTCGGGGGGTAGATTATGAAAAGGGAAGGTATTAGCACCCTTTTCATCCATGGTTATCCATGGGCTCTTAGTTACTTGGTTTTTAGATCACTTGCCTTGATTTTCGATTGCTTGAAAATGTGGTGTGTGTGTGTGTGTGTTTTGAAAATGTTTTTTGAAGAAGATGCCTTGTCTTAGGCTACCCTTGTAACAATTCTTTACTCAAATGTTTTAAAAAGGTGTGTATCTTTTCGAAAAGATGTTTCAAATGTTTTTGAGAGTTTATTTTGAAAGTGGGTATGAAGTGTGGTTTTTGAAAAGAAGGCAAGTGTTTTTTGCAAGTTGATCTCAAGTAACTAAGAGTTTTGTCTACCCCTATTGTACTCAAAGGTTTTCTCTATGTTTTCAACCCCTTTTAACAATTTTGTTCCAACATTGAATTTGATGGACAATCTTGCGTTTAGGATGTTTAACGGGACGGGCGCGGGTCATCGTATGGACCATGAATGCAATGATGCCAAGTGTCTTTGGCAATTTGCTTTGAAGGGACTATGATCATTCCATTTAGGCATCTTTCGAAAGCGTCATCGAGGGACTTATGATCATTTTGAATTCGTTTTTCCAAATAAACTCGACATGCAAGCATGGCCCATTTTGGAAGGCAACATGTGGGATTACCCTAGGGGGTGCAAGTGTGATTGTGTATTGATTTCATGTATTTGTCTTGTATTAGGTTATCTAGCGTTTCATTTTATGTACATGCAAACCCTAGGTCTAACCATGGTATAATTGGAAAGCGATAAATTGCAAGAATTTAAAGTCTACGCTATTACAAATAGTATCCGGGAGTGGGGGTACAAATTCACAAATGGGGATGAGACTTTAGGAATGTAGTGTCCAATAGATTACAACCAAATCGAATCGATCAAATGTAAATGTAACGTATAGCAATGTATAAGATAAGCAAATGTGTATAGGAGCAATATAAATGTATTTGTATCAAGCGTATAATGTGAAATGTATTTGTGTATTGTGTAAGTGTATATGTTCATGTATGTAATTTATTTACAGGCGTGGAAATGTGAATTTAATGTATTATTAAGGTATGGTTAACTTAAAGAAAGGAATCAAATATATTCTTTATTTAATTTGTGATCTTGAATATTTCTTTAATATGTGCAAAAAAAAGAATGTTTTGATTAAATGTTTTAAATTCTAATTAATTTATGTATATTAAAAAAAATGTATTTTATTGATTATGTACAAAATGATATCTTGAAAAAAGGAAAATATTTGTCTTAAAAGAAAAATTATGTAACTATGTATTTATGTACAAAAAGAATATTAATTAAATGTTTTAAATTTTAATTAAATTAGGTATTTTATAAAATCTAAGTTAAATACAAAATGTCCATTTTTAGGAAAAATATTATTTATGCTTTAAAATGTATCAAATAGTGAAATTTGTATAAAAGATTTGTTTAGAAAAATTTTAATCTATTAATCTATTATTTGTATGTTCTTTTTAATATAACTAAATAAAAGATAATTTTAGTATAAAATGTACTAGATTATGTTTAAAAAAAAAGTGAAATGGTAAGAATAACAAAAAGATGAATGGGCCAAAGAGTTTTTAGGGCTTAGTCAGAATTGGAAGCAAAGGGGGGGGGGGGGGGGGGGGGGAGGGGGGGTGCTATTTAGGACATGTTTTGGACTTAGGCGCTGGAGAAAGGGCAAGGCCCAAGTTGACACAAAATGTTTTAGGGTTTGATTATATGTTTTCAGTTGGGAATTGCTTAGGGTTTGTGTTCATGAGATACGGCGCCGCTCTCACTCGTCTTCATCCTTGTATGTTCATCAGGCCAACGGAGCCACGACGTCCCTCCTTGCCTAAGCCAAACAGCGCCACCTCTGTCTTCCCTCCCATGGGTCAATCAGCGACATGACTCGAAGGTAACGCTTTCTGAGTTAGGTTGTTCATTCTTATGTTCGCTTTGCTTTTTTGATTCTAATTAGCCTTGTTATTATTTGTTGTTATGATTGTGGAAAGGAAAGAAAATAAAAATGCTACCTTTGATTGGAGGGATGGGAAGGAGACGGACTTGGGAGGTGCTCAGGATGGCCGAGGAGGAGGACACGGTGCTGATGAACTTATGAACTTCCTTGTACTCTTTACCTTTTTTCCATTTTAGGGTTTTGTGATGCATTTCTGAAAGCCCTAACTTGATGTCATTTCTTTCTTCTTCGTTTCCTCGTTGCCTTTCATGTATTCTTGAATATGCTTCTTTTCCTCGTCTCTTAGTTGCCTTTTGGAATGCTTCTGAATGAGATATTGTTGAGACACTTTGTTTTGAATGCTATTGACTTGAATGCTATTGTGTTGATGTTGCTATCTAGCCCAGTGATTATATTTTCTGAGGGCGTGTGATGTTTGATCTTTTTGGTGTTTCTGAGTATGCTTATGGGATATGTTTTGAGTTGTTGGCTTTTTTGCTTGAGTTGGTTAAGACTTCAGGCAGGTTTGAGTCTTGACAGGGTTTGCTTTTGGAATGGTGAGGCCTAGCAGGCTTGTTGCCTGAGACTTGAAAGGCTTATGCAGATTAGGCTTTTACTGGTTTTAGCTGTTGGCTTTTGCAACTGGTAAGGCTTTGGTGATTTAGGTTTTTAGTGTTTCCAGGTTGTTGGTTTGGTGAGGTTTCTACTTCAAGTTAGGCCTTGACAGGTTTTGGCTTGAGTCAATGCAGGTTTATACTGGCTTAAGGCTAGAAGGTTTGAACTGGTTATTTCAGGCTTGATCTTTGCTTGCAGGTTATCTGGTTGTTAAGGCTTGATCTTTGCTTGCAGGTTATCTGGTTGTTAAGGCTTACAGGTTGTGGCCTTTGAAATGTTTTGGCTTTTTAGGCCATTACAGGTTGGGTCGTGGTGAACTAGTTTTGGTTGTTTATGTTGTAGTGGCCTCTGTTTTGGGGCTACTGGTTTATGGTTTATGTTGCAGTTTTGGGTTGGTTTTGACAGGGTTCAGGTTTTGGCCTTGGATGTGGTTTGGATCTTTGGCTGAAGGTTTTCTTTAGCAGGCTTGACAGGGTATGAGGGTTTATGCTTAGGCAGGTTTGATGCTTGGTGTTTATCAGGTTTTGAAGGGTTTACAGGTTGTGGCCTTTTTAACTTTTCCTCCTCTTTTTACCTCTTGTCCACTGTGTTATTGCAGTTGTTTTATATTTGTTTCTCATGCCTAAAGCCTTAAGCCTGCAAACCTGCTTCTTTTGCTCTCTTCTTTCTCTCTCCAGTACACTTTAAAATATAAACAATGTTTTGTGTGTACTTTGTTCTGAAAGGGCAGCATTGGGAAATGATGCAAATGAAATAGTTTGCTTGCATAACATGCTTTCTCTGCATTTTTTATCTCTTCTTTTGACAGCTTCTTCTACTTATGTATCTTTTGATATCTTTCCAAATCTTCTTTTTGACAGCTTTGGTAGCCTTGTACAGTTTGACAGAAAGTTTGAATTTGGACTTTTAGTTTGGACTTGTGGTTAGGCCATCCTGTTTGTTTTGAAATATGCAGCATGTTGACAAACTTTGCATTTTTTTCACTTTGTGCATTCCAAATTAGCAAACAAACATTCATCCCTCTTTGTGAACCGGGAGAAATCCCGTGATTTGCAAAGAGGGTTAATTGATCCCAATCAGTTGCCCTTAATGATGAACTGTAATTTTATCTGTCTCTTTTATTTATTTATCTGTCATTGACTTTTCTCCTTTTCTTTGCAGATGAATAATTAAAATGGAGCACTGGAGCAAGGGATAGCAGATGAAGAATTGAAGATTAGAAAAATGTTTAGGATAGTTTTTTTTATTTAAATTTAAATAAATTTAAAATCATTGTTGTAAACAACAAAACAATTGTACAATTAATTTAAAAATCAATAAAAGTTTCTTTATCCAATTAATTCTTTTTCCTCCTTTTGTTTATTTATTATTTATAATTCTTTAATCATAATAATTGAAAATAAATTCCAATCATTTAATCTTAGAATAATAAATAATTTAAATAAACAATGCTTTAGCATTTGATCAGTTAGACCTGGCATTTCCAACATCCAAAGCAAAACAATAGCTAATCACAACAACTGATCAGACGCATCCCCCTTTTTACTGATTTTTACCAAACACTGCAAATTCAAACCCAATGCAACCTTTTACTGATTCAGTCAAACACACGTGAATTCAATCAAAATGCATTCTTTTACTGATTAAATCAAACAATGCAAATTCAACCCAAATCTCGGAATAACTTGCAAAGTATCGTAGAATTAAATCTTTCTGAGGAACCGCGCACGAAAACCCTAATTCCTGATTAAATGCCAAAGAAGCGTTCGCCTGATCGAAGTTGAGCCAAAATCAACCAAAACCCTAAGCCAACTGTTTGAAACATTCTAGAGCCCTGAAAATCAATAAAACCCTAATTGTGTCTGACTGACGAGAAAAGTCTGTTTGACTGATTCTTGAGCCAATCTGAAAAATCAGGAAACGCCTGAAGCTGTGATTTCTTATGGAAAAAATGCGAGGGCAAATTTTGGGGTACAACAGTTATTACTCTATTCATCTTCGAAATTCTTATCATGGGGGGATGATTATCTGTTGCACGCCTCTGTTGTACCGGTGGTTTATCTCTCATATGCCTCAGTCTGATGCTTTTTTTGATGTCAAGAAGGAACACAGTTGGGATCCTAAGATCATGGCACTTACTCACTCGGATATTGATTGGTATCATCGAGCTTACTAGGATATAGAGATTATTGACAGTTGTGGTAGTTTCCCCAATGTACCTCTTCTTGGTACAAAGGGGGGAATTAACTATAACCTTGTTCTTGCACGGCGAAAACTTGGTTATCCGATGAGGGATAAACCAAATAGTATTCATTTGAGTAGTTTCTTTATGAAGGAAGGAGAAGACCATAGGGAATCTAGGGAGAAGATTGCGAAGGCCTGGTGTGACATTCATAAGAAGAGTAGGAAGGATTTGGGACCTAAGGGTGTTGTTTCTTTTCATCCATATCTTCATTGGGTCCGATCGAGAGCTATTCAGTTAAAGATACCGTATACCTGGGAGAAACCCATGTCGGATCTATTTATGAAGATCACTCCTCCCTTATTAGATTATCTAGAGGAGCTGCAACTTGCTTTGGTTAGGATGCAACAGGAAAAGGATGCTTGGAAGAAAAAATTCTAAACTTTAGAGAGTTCCTATAAAGCAGACTTGAAGGAGAAAGATGACTTGATTGAGATCCTTGAGAGTCGAGCGGTAGAGTCTATGGAGAGGCAAGGGGATTTATTTTCTCCTAAGTCTCAATCGGGTGTTGATTACTCACTTCCTGATTCAGATGATTGGAAGGAGGTTGCCATCAGACATGCGAAAGAAAACCAGAGGTTGAAGGCTCATATTTCCAGGCTCACGGGGAAGCGCCAGCGTATAGAGTGATCTCCATCAGTTCTATTTCTCAGGGTTTCAGATTTTATTTTCATCTTGTACTTAGGATTATTGAAACTTGTAATCCATTTTGAAGATATTATAATAAAATTTTCAGTATTTCAAACGTGTTATTACTCTGATATTTGCAATGTGTCTATAAATCTATAAATCCCTTGAAATATTAAATAACAACATAAAAATAATCATGTTCATTACATATCCAGGTTTCTTACCAAGCTTCTTTACTTAGTTCAGCAAGTTGACTCATCACTACAACACTCGGGCTAATTTCTGAAAGAAGATGGACAACTTAGAACAAGAGAATTGCGAGCTACGCGAGGAAGTTTCTGCTTTGAAGGCCGGCATGGCCAATCTGACTACTTTGATGGAAGCTCTGGTGGCTGCTCAGAATCAGCCACCGAGTGCTCAACCTCAACCAACAAGGGTAACTACTGAAGCTCCAACTATTCTCGTATCTGCTACTCCAGCTATGGTTCAGAATCGCATGCCCCAAGGTTATCCATGGGGAATGCCAGAGAATTTTGAACTTGAAGGTTTTGATCTTGGTCTTCAAGATACTCCAGTTGTTCAGACTATTGTTACTCCTGTACCTCCTGTGGTGCATGTTCCTGCTGCACCTCCTTCGGTGAATATGGTTTTGTTTGTTAATGATGATGTGTGTCGTCCTTTCCCTCCACTGAGTGAAGACTTGGGTCTTTATGACAGAATGGGTGATTTTCAAGAGCAGTTTGACAAGATGCAAAGAGAGATGAAGGCCTTCAGAGGAAAAGAGTTACTTGGGCAGAATGTGAATGAGTTATGCTTGGTCCCGAATGTTAAGATACCTACTAAGTTTAAAGTCCCGGAGTTTGAGAAGTATAAGGGAAACACTTTCCCTCGTGCTCATCTGGTGATGTACGTAAAGAGAATGTCTACCCATACTAATGATCAGCGTCTGCTGATTCACATTTTTCAGGATAGTTTGACTGGTGCTGCGCTGAAGTGTTATATGAGTTTGGACAGCGCCAATATCCATACTTTTAATGATTTTGGAGAAGCATTCATCAAATAATACAAGTACAATATGGACATGGCTCCTGATTGTGATCAACTCAGGGCCATGGTTCAGAAAGACAGAGAATCATTCAAAGAATATGCGCAGAGATGGTGTGAGGTAGCCGCCCAGGTGATTCCTCCCATGGAAGAGAAGGAGATGACTAAGATTTTCTTGAAGACGCTTGGTGCTTTCTACTACGAGAGGATGGTAGCAAGTGCGCCAAGTAACTTTACTGAAATGGTAGGAATGGGTATCGGCTTAGAAGAGGCTGTGAGAGAAGGCCGTTTAACAAAGAGTGAAGGATATGGAGGTGTGAAGAAGCCATCTTATGGGTTTACCAAGAATAAAGAAGGATATGAAAATGTTGTTATACAAGAGAGGGGGGTAAACACTCCTAGAAGGAATTATCAGCGTCATCAGCAAGTCGCCTCAGTTACTCCCGTTATGAATGCCGCTCCAACTACCGTTGCTTATCAGAGACCGTCCCAGCATGGGAATTAAGGGTATAATCAAAGAAGGGAGAGTTATGACCCTATTCCCATGAGGTATACAGAGTTACTACCGGAATTGATTCAGAAGAAGTTGGTTCAGACCCGACCACCTCCCGCCGTACCATCACCATTGCCTTGGTATTACAAGGCAGACCAAACATGTGCTTTTCATCAGGGAGCACCGGGGCATAATGTTGAGAATTGTTATCCTTTGAAGACTGAGGTACAAATATTGGTGAAGTCTGATGTTCTATCTTTCAAGGACGTGGGACCTAATGTGAAAGATAATCCTCTACCCAAGCATGGGGGAGTAAATTCTATGAATATGGTGACCGGTTGTCCAGGCGACTTCCAGATTTTTTATATTAATCTGGTTAGAGGAGATTGGTGAAAATGCATGCAGACCTCTGTGAATTTAGCTACTATACGCATGACCATGCCGGTTGTGCTATTTGCAGTACAGACATACAGGGTTGCGATAAGATAAAGGTGGATTTACAGGAGATGATGGATGAGGGCCTAATCCATATAATCAGGCCTAGGGCAGATTATAAAGAGGAAGTGAATATGGTTTCTGGATGCCCTGTAGAATTCAGAATTTTTGATGTAGAGTATATGAATGAGGACCTCGTGCAGTTGCATGCTACCTTCTTCCATATGGCTGGTCAGATGGAACACCAATGTGGATCTTGCCGAGTTTTCTGTCGAGACCTCCGAGGATGTTCAATCGTGAAGAAGGGTATTCAGTTGTTGTTAGACAATGGAACTATCATGGTCACAAGATAGAGGGATGATTACCATGAAGTTGATATGGTTGAGGTTTGTTTGACTGAAGAAGAGTCAGATGAAGAGTATGCCTCCGCAGATGAGTATTTCTCTTCAGACGAAGATTTGTTTTACAGAAATGACTTATTAATGAATGATTATGTTGAATAAGGGGTAAACGTCATTGTGCCTTGTTTGGTGCACCCGCCTATTTTGAAGTTGAGCATCATAGCAAGCCAGTTGTTACCCCATTGGTGATTAGTTTGTCGGGTTCTATCCCCTATAAGTCAGATAAGGTTGTGCCTTACAAATACAACGCTACAATATTAGAGGATAGAGTGGAAGTTCCCATCTATCCAATTCCTGATGTTGGAAATATAGCTGAAAATAGCTGGGTGACCCGCAACGGTCGTGTGTTTGCACCAATTGTTCGAAGAGATGTTGGTGCTGGAAAGAAAATTGTTGAGAATGATGAACCTAAGAAGGCTACTGGTGATACTAGTGGAGCTACGTTAGAGAAATAAGTGGATGATATTTTGAAGATAATTAAGATGAGCGACTACAAAATTGTAGATCAGCTACTGCAGACTCCTTCAAAAATATCTATCTTAGCTTTATTGATGAACTCCTTTGCTCACAGAGAATCCTTGATGAGGGTACTAGACCAAGCTTTTATGGAGAGTGATATGCCAATAGACCAATTCAGCAGCGTAATAGGAAACATTACTTCATGTAATAACTTGAGTTTCTGCGATGATGAATTATAAGATGAAGGAAGGAATCACAACTTGGCCCTCCACATCTCTATGAATTACAAGAATTATTCACTATCCAATATGTTGATTGATAATGGATACGTGTTGAATGTTATATCGTGAAGTACGCTTATGAAGTTGAAATATCAAGGAATGCCTATGCGCCCGAGTGGCATCATTGTGAAAGTTTTTAATGGGTCAAGGAAATCTGTTATTGGAGAAGTGGACTTGCCTATTCATATAGAACCACATTTGTTTCAGATAACTTTCCAGGTCATGGATATTGTTTCCGCTTATAGTTGTTTGCTAGGACGGTCGTGCATACATGAGGCAGAGGCTGTCACTTCAAATTTACACCAAAAGCTGATGTTTGTACGTGAAGGGAAAGTAGTGATCATAAATAGGGAGCAGGCATTGTTGATATCTCATTTGTCCTCTTTCTGCATTGTACAGACGGATGAAGCTGCTGTTGGAACCCAATTCCAAGCCTTATCCTTTGACAACATAATAGTAAATGAGAATTCCATGGTTTCGCTGAAGGACGCGTAGCAAGTTGTGCGTAATGGTGATAATGATGTTTGGGGACGAATTTTGGATCCACCTATGAACAAGAACAAAACTGGCTTGGGGTTCTCTTTGAAGAATGACAAAGGTAAGGGAATGAAGCTGAAGTCTGCTGCAGGCAGGTATCAAGACATTTTCTGTAGCGGGGGTTATCTTCATCCAACTGTTTCCAAGACTAATTCCATTGTGGAAGATGAAGCAAAGCAGGAAATGCCGAATTATGTGACGCACGGAGTTAGGGTTTAGAACTGGATCACCATTGATGTTCCCTCTTGCATACATATTTCAAAGTAATTTTATTTGCTAATCTTTTTGAAAAAGCTTTCACTCTGCCCAAGGTGGAAGTATTAATGTTGTAGGGCTTATCTATTTGTTGTGACTTTTAAAATCAATTAAAAGTTGTCTTTGTTTCCCAAATTATGTCTTTATTTTCTGCTTTTTCTTGGAAAATGGTAATCAGAAGAAAAAAAACCTTTCAAAATAAATATTAACTAAAATTTAATCTGCATGATCACTTGTTATATGTGTCAGTTTCTAAATGCAATCACAAATCATATGTGCAGATTAATTAAAAAACTTGTTGGATGCAATGACCATGCACCATCTCCCAACTTTGAATGTCCTGTGTATGGGGTTGAAGAAGAAGATTATGATGAGATTCCATAAGAGGTCTCACGGTTGCTTGAGCACGACGAAAATACCATTCAGCCATATAAAAAGCCATTGGAAGTGATCAATTTGGATTCAGAAGAAGATCTGAAGGAAGTCAAGAATGCAGCATTGTTACATCGTGATGTGCAGAACAGGTTGATTGAGCTGTTGAAAGAGTATGTGGATAATTTTGCTTGGTATTATTAAGATATGCCTGGTCTAGATACATATATTGTAGAGCACCGTTTGCCGTTGAAGCCAGAGTGTCCGCCAATTAAACAAAAGTTGAGAAGAACTCACCCAGATATGGCAGTAAAAATCAAAGAGGAGGTTCTAAAGCAGATTAATTCTGGTTTTCTTGTGATGTCAGTGTATCCTCAATGGATTGCCAATGTTGTCCCAGTACCATAAAAAGACGGAAAGGTCGCATGTGCATAGATTACAGATATCTAAATAAAGATAGTCCAAAAGATGATTTTCCATTACCGCACATTGATATGTTAGTGGATAGCACAACAAAATTTAAGGTATTCTTGTTCATGGACGGATTTTCTGGGTATAATCAAATAAGAATGGCTCCAGAGGACATGGAAAAAACAATGTTTATCACACCCTGGGGAACATTCTGTTACAGAGTGATGCCCTTCGGGTTGAAGAACGCTGGTGCAACGTACCAGAGGGCTATGAAAACCCTATTCCATGATCTGATGCACAAGGAAATCTAAGTATATGTTGATGATATGATTGCCAAATCCCATACTAAAGAAGGGAATGTAGAAGATTTGTTGAAGTTGTTTCAGCGATTGAGGAAGTATCGTCTCCGCTTGAATCCAAATATGTGTACCTTCGGTGTCCGATCAGGGAAATTGTTGGGTTTCATTGTTAGCCAGAAAGGAATTTAAGTTGACCCTGATAAAGTTAAGGCGATTCAAGAGATGCCAGCACCAAAAACTGAAAAGCAAGTCAGAGGTTCCTCGAGCGTTTGAATTATATTTCTAGATTCATTTCCCTCATGACTGCCACATGTGAACCGATCTTTAAGTTGTTAAAGAAAGATCAAGGATGTGTGTGGACGGATGACTTCCAAAGATCATTTGAAAGTATTAAATAATATCTGCTTGAACCTCCTATCTTGCTCCCTCCTGTAGAAGGAAGACCGTTGATTATGTATCTGACAGTGTTAGATAAATCCATAGGATGTATTCTGGGACAACAGGATGAAACAGGGAAGAAGGAGTTTTCCATTTATTATCTCAGTAAAAAATTCACATATTGTGAGTCGCGATATTCCATGCTGGAAAAAAACATGTTATGCTTTGGTCTGGGCGGCAAAGCATTTGCGGTAGTATATGTTGAATCACACTACTTGGTTGATCTCCAAAATGGATCCAATCAAGTACATTTTTGAAAAGCCTGCTCTTACTGGGAGAATTGCCCGGTGGCAGATGTTGTTATCTGAATATGATATCGAATACTACACTCAAAAAGATATTAAAAGCAGTGTGTTGGCAGATTATCTTGCTCACCAACCAGTGGAGGATCACCAGTCTGTAGAATATGAATTCCCCGATGAGGATGTGATCTTCTTGAAAGTGAAAAATTGTGATGAACCATTGCCCGAGGAAGGTCCTGACCCTGAATCTCGTTGGAGTATGATATTTGATAGAGCTGTGAATGCTTATGGTAAAGGAATTAGTGATGTGATTGTCACTCCTCATGGGTCGCACATTCTTTTTACTGCAAGGTTAACATTTGACTGTACTAATAATTTGGCCGAATACGAGGCTTGCATCATGCGTCTCAAAGAAGCTATTGATCTCAGAATTAAAATTCTAGATGTGTAGGTGATTCAGCTTTGGTAATAAATCAGATTAAAGGAGAATGGGATACTCGTCACCCTGGCTTGATCCCTTACAAAGATTATGCTAGAAGATTATTACCCTTCTTCAATAAAGTTGAATTCCATCACATTCCTAGAGATGAAAATCAAATGGAAGATGCTCTGGCAACTCTGGCTTCTATGTACCAAGTGAATACTTGGAATGATATACCCCGAATTACGGTTCGACGACTGGATAGGTCCACTCACGTGTTTACAGCAGATGAGGTAGCAGATGAAAAACCTTGGTATTATGATATCAAGCATTTTCTTTAGACTCGGGAATACCCGATTGGTGCGTCGAAGAAAGATAGAAAGACATTGAGAAGATTGGCAGGCAATTTCTTCCTCAGTGAAAATGTGTTGTACAAGAGAAATTATGACATGGTCTTGCTCAGATGCGTGGATAGACACGAATCAAACATGTTGATGCATGAGATTCATGAAGGTTCATTTGACACTCATGCCAATGGACATTCGATGGTTAAAAATATGCTAAGGGCAGGTTACTATTGGATGACAATGGAGTCTGACTGTTATAAATTTGCAAAGAAGTGCCATAAATGCCAAATTTATGCAGACAAGGTCCATGTGCCTCCGACGCTTCTCAATGTGATTTCCTCCCCGTGGCCTTTCTCTATGTGGGGTATTGACATGATTGGGATGATAGAACCCAAAGCTTCGAACGGACACCGTTTTATCTTGGTAGCAATTGATTACTTCACCAAGTGGGTGGAGGCTACTTCATATGCCAATGTTACTAAGCAGGTGGTTATGCGCTTCATTAAGAATAACCTTATATGTCGGTATGGTGTGCGGAGCAGAATCATCACTGATAATTGCTTGAATTTTAACAACAAGATGATGACAGAACTGTGCAAAGAATTCAAGATTGTCCATCACAATTCATATCCATACACGCCAAAGATGAATGGGGTTGTCGAAGCTGCTAATAAGAATATCAAGAGAATTATCCAGAAAATGGTCGTTACTTATAAGGATTGGCATGAAATGCTCCCTTTTGCTCTACATGGATATTGAACATATGTCCGCACTTCAATAGGAGTAACCCTGTTCTCCCTGGTGTACGGAATGGAAGTTGTACTCCCTGTCGAGGTTGAGATTCCCTCTTTGTGTGTGATAATGGAAACCAAATTGACAGAGGTTGAATGGGTCCAGAACAGGTTTGACCAATTGAATTTGATTGAGGAGAAGAGGATGACAGCTTTATGTCATGGAAATTTATATAAGAAAATAATGAAAAAAGCTTTTGATAAAAAGGTCAAATCTCGTGAATTCAGAGAAGGCGGCCTCATGCTCAGGAAGATCATGTCTTTCAACGCTGATTCTAGGGGCAAGTGGACTCCCAATTTTGAAGGCTCATATGTTGTCAAGAAAGCCTTCTCTGGCGGTGCATTAATTCTTGAAACTATGGATGGCGAGGAGTTCCCACGTCCCATGAATGCTGACGCAGTCAAGAAATACATCACCTAAAGAAATAAAAGAACAACTCGCTAAGTTGAAAACCCGAAAGGGCAACTTAGGAAAAAAGGAGCATCTCGGTAGGCCAAAAACTCGAAAGGGAGGTCTAGGCAAAAATTAGATACCTAAACAGAATAAATTTCCCGCTAAGTTGAAAACCCGCAAGGGAAGCTTAGGAAAAAGTTAGGGACTTTCTTGGCAAGTAACTACGTCAGACAAGACTTGATCGTTGAAGCAACAATCCTCTCGGATACTCACCATACTTCAACAGAAGCTGCTGCTCAGGATTTCAAAAGTTGTTAGAGGGGATAGTGGTCATTGTATCTCAATGTATCTTTTCCATTATATATTACCATTTTTCAAACTTTGTAATCATCTATGGAGTCTCGCCATTCGCAGACTACCATTCTATTAATGAAATTTGAGCTTTTACCGAATTCTCTGTATTTCTTATTTTATTTAGCTTGCAAAGACTCCATTTATTATTGATAATAACTTTCAAAGCAAAATAGATTAAATAACAAAATTGATTTTTCAAAAAAAAAGATTTTACAATCTGCTTTTACTTTGATATTTGTGATGAAACAATGAAAACAAAAATGGTGATCCCAGGATTGGACAAACTCCAGTTGTTTTGAGAAGTTTTTGTTCCCCTCGGGAAGGTTTACTCAGGATGTTTTTGCTGTATTGGGTTTATGATTCTGGTATCCTCGGTCAAGTTTGGATTCATTTCTCCTCTTTTCTGAGTTTTCATGATGTGAAGTTTCAATCCGCATTTTCTCCAGTGAAGTTTTCGTTTGGCCTAATAGAAGTTCTTTTTCCAGAGAAGTTGGTATCATAACCACTCTTTAAAAACGCAGGTCCCTGCTTTCTCTATGTGAAGGACGTATTGTGGTTTTCCATTTGTGGATGTGGTGTTAACCTCCCCAATGAAGTAGGCCTGAATTCCCCAGTGAATGTTTTGATGTTTTGGTGTCAGCCTGCTTTACTTGAGACTGGTTTTGCAATCTCTAGTAGGAATGTTACTTTTAAAAAACACTTGTTTCCCTGGTGAAGCCTGAAGAAGGATGTTTTATCCCTGTATTTGTACTATTCTGTCACTTTGTTTTGCTTACTTTCGGATTATGTCGCTCCCTGGTAAAGCTAAAGCAGCTGGTAGGTTTTGTTTCCTCAGTTGGAATTTAATTTTTCTTGGAATGATCATCTTGGATGAAGTTTAGCCGAGTGTTGTTAGTGCCCGAGATGGTTTTGCCTGGTTATTCCAAATGTTGTATATCTGTTTTGTCAGCATACGCACGATAACACTCATACAATCATACATACATCATGCATAGCTAAAATTGGAAAATCATTGTTCATTGACATTTGTTAAATATATCATCCTGTTTTGCAGAGCTACGTTGTCCTCTCTTTAATAGAGTGTTGGCCTTAAGCAGAAAGCGTATATTATTTCAATTTCCCCACTGAGTTGTTCCTAGTGGAAGATTGTTGCTTTAGCCTTCATGTACAGCTCTTGGTTTGGATGGATTTGGTTTTCCCGCTTGAGTTTATTTCTCAAAGGATGTATTCTGGTTGACCGTTTTGTTCCAGTTTATTTCTGGTTTGAATCTGTGGTTCCACAACAATATTATTTACTTTGGATTTCTGAAAACTTCAAGTTTTGGTTGGTGCATTTATTTTGCACGAGAAGACTTTATCTCCTCAGCAGGAATATCGTGGCATCTCTCCAAGAAGTCATATTTCTTCCCCTAGGAACTCATATTTCTTTCTCCAGGAAGTCATATTTTCCTCCCCAGAAAGTCATTTCTTTTTACAATCCTCCATAACAACAAGTAGCAGGTCTCTTTATTTGAGTAACTTGTGCTTCCCTGTAAAAGTCAACGTAACTTATTTTTTGCTATCTCCTCTATGAGTGAATAGTTCACAGTTTATCGTCAGGTTACGCCAACGGATGGCAAGACTTTCAATATCACATAAACAAATCATTGTGAAATCTTTGCAAGTGGAAGTCTCTTTATTTGAGACAGCTTATATATTATCCTTTCTAGGAGGAGTTCCTTGGTTAAAGAAGAAGTTGAGACGCGTTCTAGGTGAAACACCAGAATCTTGGGGAAACTTGTTAGCTTTTCGCTACCTTCAGTGAATGTTGGTAGTTCATTGTCAGTGAACAGCAATGCTATGATATTTTCTCTTTCTACCTTCAGTGAAAGTTGGTAGATCATCGGCAGTGAACGTCGATGATTGTTATCTTTTTGCTACCCTCAGTGAACGTTGGTAGTTCACTGTTAGTGAACAGCAGTGTTATGATATATTCTCTTTCTACCTTCACTGAAAGTTGGTAGGACATCGGCAGTGAACGTCGATGTTTGTTATATTTTTGCTACCCTCAGTGAATGTTGGTAGTTCATCATCAGTGAACGGCGGTGATATGATATATTCTCTTTCTACCTTCAGTGAAAGTTGGTAGATCACCATCAGTGAAAGTTGGTATTTGTTATATTTTTGCTACCCTCAGTGAACGTTGGTAGTTCATCGTCAGTGAAGGGCGGTGCTATGATATATTCTATTTCTACCTTCAGTGAAAGTTGGTAGATCACCATCAGTGAAAGTTGGTGTTTGTTATATTTTTGCTACCCTCAGTGAACGTTGGTAGTTCATCGTTAGTGAACAGCGGTGCTATGATATATTCTTTTTCTACCTTTAGTGGAAGTTGGTAGATCACCATCAGTGAAAGTTGGTGTTTGTTATCTTTTTTCTACCTTTCGTGGAAGTTGGTAGATCACCATTAGTGAAAGTTGGTGTTTGTTATCTTTTTTCTACCCTCGGTGATTGTTGGTAGTTCATCGTCAGTGAACGGAGGTGCTATGATATATTCTCTTTCTACCTTCAGTGAAAGTTGGTAGATCACCATTAGTGAAAGTTGGTGTTTAATATCTTTTTGCTACCCTCAGTGAATGTTGGTAGTTCATCGTTAGTGAATGGCGGTGCTATGATATATTCTCTTTCTACCTTCAGTGAAAGTTGGTAGGGCATCGGCAGTGAACATCGATGTTTGTTATCTTTTTGCTACCCTCAGTGAACGTTGGTAGTTCATCGTCAGTGAATGACGGTGCTATGATATATTCTCTTTCTACCTTCAGTGAATGTTGGTGGGACATCGATAGTGAACGTCGATGTTTGTTATCTTTTTTCTACCCTCAGTGAACGTTGGTAGTTCATCATCAGTCAATGGTGGTGCTATGATATTCCTTTTCTCTCTACCTTCAGTGAAAGTCGGTAGGACATCGACAGTGAACGTCGATGTTTTTTATCTTTCTCTCTGCCTTCAGTAAACATCGGTAGATTCTCCTTCGGTAGAAGTTGGTGTATCCTTTGACCATTCTACCATCCTCTTTGATTCAGGTCTTTTGATCCACCAGTGATTTATTTTCCTGGTGGGGTTGCTCCCTTGTTTCTTTATTTTGTTACACCCCCAGTGGTGATTTGTGTCCCTTTGGAATTGTCCATGTGCATTCATGATAATAAACATTTGCATGGCATCTTAGGGCCAAAAATTAGGTTTGTTTTATATTTAAGTATCTTCGATCGCGTCGACAAGAAGATTTTTAACATTCGTATCTCCGGATAGAAGAAACTTAAATAAGGGAAGATATTGTACCCCAATTTTTTTCCCTAAGATCCCTTCATCATGCCATGTTGATTCATTCATAACAAGATCACACTAGGGTTCTTGGTTCCCCTTCCTATATTTAGCTTTTCCCTTTTGAGGAATCACCAAGCACCTTGATTTATGTTCTTTTGTGATCATGAATATTTTTTTTCTTGATTTCTTCTTTTAACTAAATAAAATGCAATGTTGGTTTGTCTTGCTTGTTATCCATGTAGGTAAAGGCAATGGGATTTAACAAGTTACCCCATGGTTCATGAGTTTATTTCCATGCCCTAGTCAATAAAGGTTGAGAAGTTCAAACCTCACTATTGGATTGGTTTTGAAATAATTGGCATGTCAAGGTTGTTTTGGTTTATCATATTCCAAGGTTATCAAATTTGGTTGAAAAGCACAAGGGATTGATTGGATAAGTTGTCATGGTTAGACAAGATTTTATTCCATTTGGTCACAAGTACATATTTCTATCAATGTTAAAGATATGGAAGTGGTTTTGGTGGCTATTAGTTCTCATTATCATCCTCAACAACTTCTATTTACAAATCATGTGTTTTGGTACAAGAAGTTTGTTCAAAATTGTCAAAGTTCCTCAAAGCATTCTCTTGATCTAAGGAGCTAGGGTTTTGAACTTCAAAGGAATATATCTTGCTCATATCTTGGTATTTTTGAGTGATTCCAAAGACATATTTCTCTTCAAAGGGTTATCAACAAATCACTTCAAAATTTTCAAGGAGTTGTCATGAGGAAGAGACTTAATGAGGAAGAAAGATTACAAGTACTCTAGATGAATCCCCAATTTTCCATGTGTGACTTCAAATGATCATAACTTGGTCAATTATTATCACATTAAGCCCATTATTTTTTCCATAATGATCTTGAAGATGTGAACTTTATGCCTTCTTTTATGTTCAAAGTGAGAAAATGGATGGAAGTTGCCTTAAGGATGCAAAATATTATAGGTCATTTCATGATTTTTTGCCAACTTCAACAATTCATAACTCTCTCAATTTTTGGATATTTTGAATGGTTCAAGTTTAAAAATTTCATTCAAGAGATCTACTTCATGCCATATTTTTTTGTCAAGAGAAAATTCCAAGTGGAAGGCCATGTTTGGATGCAATACATTATAGGTCATTTTTGAAGAAGAAATTGAAATATTTCTAAGTATGGAAAGTCAACTCTTTTTCTCCAACTTTGACTCAATACAACTTTTAGCTCAAGCATACATTTGATTACATTCTTTTTTCATTGCAAAGCTTGTAACCTCATCTTTCTAAAGCATCAAGAATCATGCCCTAAGACCCCTTGAGCTGAGAATGCCATGATTTTGAAATTGGTAACTTAGAACTGAAGTTTCCTCACAAGTCAGATTTTGAAATCTTTGTTTTCGCTTCTAATCACAAGTTTTCCACGCGTTTTTTCCTCTAAACATGTTTAGTAAACTTCCAGAACGGATTAGCACAACAAAACACACGTTTTGGATGAGTTTTGATCAAGTTTGAAGTCACACTTTTCTTGTTTGCAACTTCACACGATTTCCCTCCAAACTTCATCATTTCACACGCTTGAACATTCCATTTGATTCCCCATAAATAGAGGGTCATTCCCCATTCATTTTCTCAAGCTTGGATAGCCAGAATCACCCTGTCAAACTTGTTCCACAACTCAGAATTCAGTAACTTCAAAATCCATTCTGAAGCCTTTTTCAGTCAAGTTTTTCCATCAATTCACCTTCCTTGATCTTCCCTGAAACTAACCACATAATTACATTCAAGAATCGTGCCCTATAGTGCTCCATAAAAGTCCAGTTTCAGAGCTCTGCAACTCAACTTAATAGGTAGATTCCTTCATCAATTCTTAAAAACTCTGATATCATTGTGTTGCTCTCATTGCCCTGGTTCTATTCGCAACACTTACCTTTTACTGGAAACACGTTTTGACCATGAAATTTCACATCCCTTTTCAAAACTTTCCTTCTAAATTGCTTGAGCTACAATTTATATAAATTTGGCGCGAGGGGTGTGGTTGTCTTCGTCTTGAAGAGACGAAGCGAACGACATAGGTCTGAGCTTCTGATTTTACAGTTTGAGAGACCTGCAAATCACGTTGGCTGGAGGTTGAAGATGACCTACGTGTCATCTTCCAACCAATGATGACACGCCACTTGTTATTTTTGAAAATCTGATTTATATTTGATTATGTACTTTATTCACTAATGACCATGATCTACACAGCACGCCGGATCCCTTGGATTTGATTACTAACGCGTTTTGACTCTCATCCAATGGTCCACGTATTTTTACTTTTATTTCCATTTTTGATTTTTATATTTTAATTGTTTTAAATTTTAAAAAATCATAGAAAATTCATTTTAAGTCCAAAAAATTTGAAAAAATTATGAAAAAATATTTTGATTATTCTCTTTCTGATTTTTATTTTTTCATAATTTAATTTTGTGTTTTGGTATTTTTTATAAATTTACACTTTATTTGAATTGTTTTAAATGTTTAAAAATACTTTTATACATTTTTAAATTCTAAAAAAAATTATGGAGTGATCCAATGATATTGTGACAAATATTCGTGACCTTATTTTATTTTTGTTTCTTACTTTACTATATTTTATCATTTTTGGTTTATTTTACCCATTTCTTTTAATTTTAAAAATAGTTTCTGACTTTAAAAAATTACCAAAAAATTTGAAAAATTATTTGAGCCTTTTTTTTATTTTTATATGGTCTTACTTTTTATTTCTTGATTAATTTGAACATACTTGATATTTTTCTCTTTATTTTCTATTTTTAAACCCTTTTGTATATATATATATATATATATATATATATATATATATATATATATATATATATATATATATATATATATATATATATATATATATATATATATATATATATATATATATATATATATATTAAAATGTAATATTATTTTGGGACTGTTTTCTGGCTGATCTTGGGTTAAATTTTGGATCATGAACTTTATTAATATCATTGGATCTATGGTGTTGAGTTTAACTCCACAAAAATGGATGAATGATTTTAATAATAGTTTGATTAAATTTAATTCAAAAGTGGTTTGTATATTCTAACCCATCCCTCTTCATCTCATCCCCTTCTTATTGCACTAAATGTTGTTGGAGCATGATCTCTATATCATGTCTCAGAATAAATGGTGCATAGATTGCTATTGATCGGCCTCAAAATAGGTGTGACTTATATATAAGTCCACTTATGATTGCTTAACATAGCGCTAAATTTTGTCTCGATTCGAATAAATAATCATTCGTGGCCCAAACTTATGTTTGCAAGCCCAAGTATGTTAACTTGATCTCTTTGATCCAATAACCTTGAGATTCATTGTGTGGAGGCTTTGGTTCTACCAATCCTCTAATGGATCTACAACACCTTTGGTCAACGCGAATCACTTAAACATCGTTGATCATTAAATGGCACTTGTGAGAATTCCAAATGGATGATATACTTGATAAAAATAAAATGCAACTTGTTGTGTGGAGGCTTTGGTTCTACCAATCCTCTAATGAGTTCCAAATGCAAGCTTCAAAATGGTCATCCAACTAACCACTAATTATTTACTTGTTTTACTTTATGCTTTTATTTTTTTATGCTTTATATACCATTTACTTTTAGCATTTACACCTCATGTCATTTTCATCTTTGCTAATTTGAGCATTTACTTTCTTGTCATTTTTACCTTGCTCACTTGAGCTTTTCTTTTCTTTTTTAAGATACTTAATAACCAACATAAACCATAAAAATATTTAATGGTACATTGACTATTTGGTTACTATCCTTGGCATTATGGAGCATGGGACTTTTTTCTTGGACTTAGGATTAGAAACCTTGGCTTGTCTTGGAGACCTTGTGATCTTATCTGATTATTTTGTCTGGGGTTCTTGAGGTTTACCTCTAGATATTGGGATGCTTGTTTTTTTTTTGTGCAGGTTTTTTGTGATTACACCCTTTGTTTGTAATCTGGAATTCACCCGTATACAGTCGTTACTCTGCCCAATTTTTGTGAAGACTTAATACACTTGAAGTTTGGTTCTCTCAAGAGGTCTAGTATTTTTTTTTTGCTTGATTGGTTTCAATCCAAGGAATTGGAATTCTATCTTGGCTCATAATGTCAAGTATTGGCTTCTTGTTAGTTAGATGGTTCTTATCCCTAGCTTTTACCTTATGCTTTAGGATAGTCCCTTCTTCTCCTCCCATCTTCTTTAATTTCAAAAATCTTCTTCCTCCTTTTGAAAAATATTCTTGTTTTTAAACTTGAACCACTTTCATAATAAACTTGGACTTATGTCCATGCATTTTCAAAACATTTTCATAAATAAACCCCAATCAACTTAATAATACCTTGACATTTTTTGTGAGAAGACTAAAAGTCAATCAATCTCATTTCAAACCATTTTGCCACTTTGGATTTTATTTTTAAACTTTTCTCAAAAGATTGAACTCTTGTCAATCCTTGTAGTGATGCAAACAATTATACTTCTACAATATGTAGTGAAGAGAGATATTTTCCACTTGGGTGTTGAGTGAGGCATTGTTGATTTTAAGATCCATGCCATATCCTTCACTTTAAGATGATGCAAATTCTCCTTTCTCATAATTGTGGGTCATAGGTATGTTTTCCACACGGACAGTGACGATGATGTTTTATCTCATAAAATTAACAAACACATTTGTGTTTAAAATTTTTAAAAGAGCAACTATGTGTACCCTGATCCCCTATTGAATGAAAAGGTGGTACGTAGGCACTAAAGGTTCGCAACCGCGGCGGGTGTAAAAATTATAAAATAAATATATTTCTTTTCTCACCTCCACCATCCATTTTTATACAACATTTTTCATAGCCAAAATATACATATTTCACAAAGAGGTTCTTATGGAGTACCGTAGATGTTTAGGGTGCTAATACCTTCCCTTTGCATAACCAACCCCCTTACCTTGAATCTTTCCCCATATTTTGGGTTATTCTCTCTTTTCCCATTCCTTTGGAAACAATAAAGAGCAGTGGCGATTTTTATTTTTATTTGTATAAAGTCTAGTCAACCCAATGGCTTAGTCTTAAAACATTTCTACCGCTACACTATGCGCAAAAATGGAGGGACTTGGCCGGAAGAGTTCAACCTCCCCTATCTGAAAGAGGGTTGGTAGACATGTTTTTGGGAACCTTGTCTGGTCCCTTCTTCAATCACTTAATTGGGAGTTCATCGGTAGGTTTTATTGAATTGATATTGACCAAAGAAAGGGTAGAAGCCGGGATAAAGAATGGAATGATTCAAAAAGATGCATCCTCAGCTGTTGTAAGGAAACCATTCATCGGAAAGAAGGAAGTGGTTGTTGTATATCCTCAGAGAAATCAAGATAGGGACAAACGCCGGCCAATGGTGGGGGCTATTATGATTCCTAAACCTGCACCTGATCAGCAAAGAAACAACCAACGAAGAATAGAAAGACCAGTCAGACAATTCACCCGAATTAATATGAAACTGTCTCAAGTATTTATGCATTTGTTAAGATCCAATCTAGTGACCTTGAAAGAAGATCCAAAGAACCCTAACACAACCTCTCCTCAGTATCATCCTAATGCCCGTTGTGCATACCACTCTTAGAGTCCCGACCATGACACTAACAACTGTTGGGCTTTAAAGAACAAAGTAAAAGACCTCCTTGAAGCCAAATAGATTAAATTAGATGCGCTAGAAAAACACAATGTCATTTATGCCCCTATGCCAATACACGGCCATAATACCAATGCCATTGAAGAAGATATGTTTGTTACTTCAGTTGATGAACTTGTGACCTCACTCCTGACTATCAAAAATAATTTTTTGATCATCGGTGTATTCCCAAGCTGTGATGAAAGCTGTCATTTATGTTTGTCCTTACCAACCAGCTGTCCTTTGTTGAAAGCAGGCGTTCAGCGCCTAATAGACAACAAGGAAATTTTGTTCGAAAAGACTTCTATTCCACCTGTTTCTTATAATGATGTTTCCATCGTGACCATTTCCGAAAATTCTTCCAGGGTCTCCACCAAAAGACCCGTTAGAATTACATCAGCTCCTAAAGTAGCTCCTTTGATAATTACAATGCTTGGACCAATCCTGTATTCGTTAGACAAAACCGTACCATAGAATTATGGAGGGGATGTCTACTACCACGGTATCAAGCAAGATTGGCCAGCTGCCGAAGATTCAAGTTCTGAGAAGGTTGAATCTTATATTAGTAATATTGCAGAGACTAGAAAGATAACCCGAAGCGGAAGGATATTCTCTCTAGAAATTGCTCCCCCAAAAGCAGTTTCTGGACCCGTAATCATTTCTGTTGTTGTTGCTCCTCCAAAGGTTATTTCCAATCCTACAATCATCTCTGCTAGTACTCCAACTGACAAAGCTACTACAACCCCTGTTATCACTCGTACTGACATTCCTACTGCTGAGTCAACCGAGACTCGAGGTAAAAGTATTTTGATTGAGCCTATCCAGATGAAGGCACAATCATTGGCTATCCCTGAGACCTCCCAGAAAGAGATGGAGGAAATTCTAAAGATCATAAAAAGAATCGACTACAATGTAGTTGAGCAACTGGGGAAAACTCCATCTAAAATTTTCATGCTGGCTTTATTACTATGTTTCGAGGCTCATGCAAAGGCCTTGGTAAAATTCCTGAAAACTGCCCATGTACCCCAAGAAACATCTGTCGATCAGTTCCAAGACTGCGTAGCCAGCTTGACTGCAGATAATGGTTTAGGTTTTTCGGATGCTGATTTAACGCCAAGAGCGAGGAAGCATAATGAGGCATTACATGTCTAAGTGGAATGCAGGGGAACGACTCAGGCTCATGTCTTGGTTGACACTGGTTTGTCTCTGAATGTGTTGCCTAAAAAGGCTCTTGATAGGCTTGACTGTAAGGGATTGACATTGAAATCGAGCAACGTAGTAGTGAGAGACTTTGACGGCTCAAAAAGGATGGTGCATGGGGAAGTGGATATCCCCATAAAGGTTGGAACCCAAACATTTGATTCAACTTTTTATGTAATGGATATTCGCCCTTCATATTCATGCTTTCTAGGCTGACCATGGATTCACAATGCCGGCACTGTTACTTCTACGTGTCACCAAATGCTGAAATATCCAATTCAAGGGAAAATCATCACCGTTCATGGAGAAGAAGAGTATATGATCAGCCATCTTAATTCCTTCATATGTGTGGAATTAGATGGTGAATTTATTGAAACTCTATTCCAGCACTTTGAAGAAGTATTGCAAGATGTGGCAGTGACCAAGGCTGTGTCTCAAGTTTCCAACATCACAAGACCTCCACTCAGGATGTCGTCCTTGAAGGACGCCAAGGTAGTGATAGAAGAAGGTGGGTGCACTATTTGGGGACAACGCCAAGATATCCCATATAAATCTGATAAGTTTGATATGGGTTTCACTTCAGGTGCCCAGAAGGTTGTACGTCGTGCTCGTGCCGGAGGACCACCCCTGAAGATCAACAACCACCAAGTCAATGCGGTGGAGGATGATTAAGACAACTACAACCTGGAGGATTGGATTTTCCCAACTGTCGGTGGAGGGCACAATAACTGGGAGTCTAGAGATTTTATCCCGATCACTTTTATCCCACAGTAATTTGTCTTTAGATTTTTTTGAATCTGTAATATTAAAATAATTTAGACTCTTAAAACCTTGTGTCTTACCCGAGGCACAATGGTCCATTTGTAAGGGTTATCATCTCATTTCCATATGACATCAATGATTCATGGACATTTTTGCATACAAACTTTATGCTCATTGTTTTTCTTTTTATATTTTCATTTCTTTCAAAGATAGTTATACTCTTACACACACTCACACTCACAAATGCAGGTCTACATCCTATCGGTATCCCATGGGTAACGGTTTTGCTATGGCTTTTTGTGACTCTGATAATCTAATCTACCAAGCCGAAGACGAAGGTGAGGAAGATTGTGAAGTACCAAGGGAACTTGCCAGATAACTACAACAAGAAGAGAGAACCATTCAGCCCCACGAGGAACCAGTGGACACCATCAACCTAGGTACCCAGGAAGACAAAAGAGAAGTCAAGGTGGGTACCAATATGGAACCCAATGTCAAAGAGAGTATGATTCAGTTGCTACACGAGTATGTTGAGGTCTTCACCTGGTCGTACAAAGACATGCCAGGACTTGATGCAGATATTATGGTACATTGTCTACCAACAAAAGAGGACTGCCCACCAGTAAAACAAAAGGTCTGTCGAATGCGACCAGATATGTCGGAGAAGATTAAAGCTGAAGTCATGAAGCAATTTAACGCTGGATTATTGGCTGTCACCTCTTATCCGCAATGGGTTGCCAATGTTATTCTTGTGCCCAAAAAGGACAACAAGGTACGAATGTGCGTGGACTACAGAGATTTGAATAGGGCAAGCCCTACGGATGATTTCCCACTTCCCCACATTGACGTCCTAGTTGACAATACGGCATATCACAAAGTGTTTTCCTTCATGGACGGTTTCTCAGGTTACAACCAAATCAAAATGGCGCCTGAGGATATGGAGAAGACAACCTTTGTCACACAATAGGGGACATTATGCTACAAGGTTATGCCGTTCAAACTGAAGAATGCTGGGGAAACCTATCAGGGTGCCATGGTAGCTCTATTTCACGACATGATACATCACGAAATAGAGGTCTATATGGACGACATGATAGCTATATCTCAAACAGAAGAAGAGCATCTTGATCATTTACAGAAACTATTTGAGAGACTAAAGAAGTACAAGCTGAGGTTGAACCCAAATAAATGCACGTTTGGAGTAAGGTCTGGTAAGCTCCTAGGTTTTGTCGTCAGCAATAAGGTTATTGAAGTAGATCCTGCCAAGGTGAAAGAAATATAAGAGATGCCTGCTCCTCATACTGAGAAGGAAGTCAGAGGATTCTTGGGACATTTGAACTACATTGCCAGATTCATTTCTCATCTGACATCTACTTGTGAACCAATCTTCAAACTACTGAAGAAATATCAAGTAGCCAAATGGAATGATGAATGCCAAACTTCTTTTGACAAGATCAAAGAGTACCTGCAAGGGCCTCCTGTGTTGATGCCACCAGTCGAGGGAAGACCATTGATCATGTATCTGACTGTTTTGGAAAATTCAATGGGGTGTGTGTTGGGGAAGCATGACGAGTCTGGCCGAAAAGAGCATGCTATTTATTACCTGAGAAAAAAGTTTACCGACTATGAAAAAAGATATTCACTTCTCGAGAAAACTTGATGCGTTGTGGCATGGGCTGCTCGCCGGCTAAGACAGTATATGCTGACTCATACTACTTTGTTGATATCTAAAATGGATCCGATAAAATACATCTTCGAGAAGCCTGCTCTCTCTGGGAGAATAACGAGATGGCAGATAATCCTAACATGATAGGGCATCTAACGCACTCGGCAATGGTATTGGTGTTATACTCATATCTCTGGAAGGATGTCACACTGCCTTTACGGCAAGACTCTGCTTCAATTGTACAAATAACACGATGGAATACGAAGCATGCATCTTTGGTCTCAAAGTTACCATAGACTTGGGGATCAAATCTTTGAATGTATTCGGAGATTCAGCTTTGGTTACCAGCCAGATCAAAGGGGAATGGGACACCAAACACCCTATCCTTATCCCTTACAAAGAACATGTTTTGACATTGCTCCCACATTTTGAGAAGATTACCTTCGAGCACTTCCTGCGAGAAGAAAATCAGCTAGCAGATGCACTAGCCGCAATGTCATCTATGTTTAAACTTAAATGGGATAATTAGGCTCCCCATATCACCATTGAACGAAGGGATGAACTAGCACACTGTAACGCGATTAATATTGAAGAAGTAGTGGACCAGCCTTGGTTTCACGAAGTCAAGAGGTATCTCGAAACCCAAGAATATCCAGAAGGAGCTTCAGTAAACGATAAGAAGTTCTTATGGAGATTCTCTGCTAAATTCTTCCTTAGTAATGGCATTCTTTACAAACGCAACCATGACTCTGTGTTACTTCGGTGCGTAGACAAGGTTGAAGCTGAAAGGATCACGGCTGAGTTACATGAAAGCACTTTTGGCACCCATTCCAGTGGGCATATGATGGCAAAGAAAATCCTACGGACAGGCTATTACTGATCTACCATGGAAGAAGATTGCTATCAACACTCTCGAACTTACTACAAGTGTCAGATTTATGCTGACAAGGTGCACGTACCTCCGGTTCCTCTAAATGTCTTGAAGGCTCCTTAGCCCTTTGCTATGTGGGGAATTTATATGATTGGGGAAATCAAGCCAAAAACATCCAATGGAAACCACTTCATTTTAGTGGCCATTGACTATTTTACCAAGTGGGTGGAGGCAGCTTCTTTCGCTTCCGTTACCAAGAATGTTGTCGCCCGGTTCATCAAGAAGAATCTCATCTGTCGTTACGATATCCTGGAGAGGATCATTACAGACAATGGTACGAACTTGAACAATACTATGATCACCGCCTTGTGCGAGCAATTCAAGATCCAACATCACAATTCTTCCCCTTACCGGCCAAAGATGAATGGTGATGTTGAAGCCGCGAATAAGAACATTAAAAAGATCATACAAAAAATGACAGTCACATACAAAGACTGGCATGAGATGCTACCATTCGCTCTCCACGGATATCATACTACAACTCTCACGTCAATCGAGGAAACACCCTATTCTCTGGTATACAACATGGAGGTTGTCTTGCCTATTGAGGTCCGGATCCCCTCTCTGAGAATTATGAAGGATGCAGGGCTAAATGAAGACGATTGGATCCAGACTCGACTTGATCAACTAAACTTGATTGATGAAAAAGGCTTACTGTTGTCTGCCATGGTCAAATGTATCAAAAGCAGATGATCAAGGTTTTCAACAAAAAGGTCAGACGCCAAGTGTATCAAGTTGGAGATCTTGTGATCAAACGTATCATACTGCCACAAGGTGATCCTATGGGAAAATTGACTCCTACATATGAAGGGTCATTTGTAATCAAAAACATATTCTCTGGTGGCGCAATGATCTTGACCACCATGGATGGTGATGACCTGCCGCACCTGCGAACACAGACATAGTCAAAAGATACTACGCATAAGAGACCCTCTAGGTTGACACACCTAGGCAAAACAAGGGCATCCCGACGAACCAAAAAGGTTCGGGAAAAAATTAGGGATAAAACAAAAAAATCTGTACACCCGGCAAGATGAAAACCCGAAAGGGTGGTGTGATACGATGGCAGAACTGACTGTTATACTGGTTTGCATTTTTTGTTCGCAAATGTTGCGGTAAGAAAGAGTCTCCACCGACTTTTATTTCATCCTACAAAGGAAAAGGATAGAAAAAACCTTTTTCGAGATGTTTCTGAGTACGGGGGATAAATTATAGAAAGGGAAGGTGTTAGCACCCTTTCTATCCGTGGTTTTCCACGAGCTCTTAGGTACTTGCTCATTTTGAAATTTTTTGTGTGTGCTTTGTTTTGAAAATTATTGTTTTACTTCGTTTTAACCCTTGTTTCTATCCTCAAGAGTGTTACGAAGTTGTTTTTGAAAACTGTTTTGAAAGTGTTTGTGAAAAAGAG
Source organism: Vicia faba (assembly GCA_948472305.1). Classification (NCBI taxonomy): domain Eukaryota; kingdom Viridiplantae; phylum Streptophyta; class Magnoliopsida; order Fabales; family Fabaceae; genus Vicia; species Vicia faba. The sequence continues at coordinate 602,994,727 of OX451739.1, read as the reverse complement.
TTTTTATTGTTTTGAGTAAGTACTTAAGAGTTTCTACCTACTCGAAAAAGATTGTTCATTTTCTCATCTCCTTTAGATAGTGATATCCTACTATTAGTGAGTAGGTAGCCCTATCGTTGGATGTTGAGGGACTATCGAAAGGGAAACTATGGTCATCGAAGGCAACATGTAAAGATATCTTAGCATTCGAAGGGACTATCATCATATAGGCAACATCGAGGGACAAGATCTTTTCTCGTAGGCAACTCGAGGGATGTTAGGGACCATGATCTTTATGATGACTTTAGAATTAAGGGTATTTGCTAAGATATCCCTACGTTCGAGGGACATGACCATTATTTTCCGAGGCAACCAAGTGAGGTATACCCTAAGGGTGCATATGTGCAAGGTGTGTTATGTTCAGTTATTTTAGTCTTGTGTTAAGTTTGCTAATGTTTTATTATTCTTGCCATACAATCCTATTAGTCATACATCTAGTAGTTAATAATTGCAGTAATTTAAAAGTGCAGAAATATAAAACCTAGCTGTTACAAGGCTTCGGGGAGGGGGATTATGTACATATTCAAAACTGGGAAAAAATAAATAAAAGCGGTAAAGGTCCTATTAATCATCTATTACATCCCAATATACAGTTACAATGATAAAATGAAGTGCGAAAGAATAATAACTCACAAATTTGAAAAGACGTCTAAAAATCCTAAGATATAAAAATCTTTTTGTTGTTTTTTGTTTTGATTTATAAAAATGGTTTAAGTTAAAAAATAATTGATCTAGATCTATATTTAAAAAAAAGTTAATCATTAAAGAACACATGAAATTTAAATAAAAGAAATTAATTCTATGTTTTTTTGGTATTTTTGTTACGAAAAGGAAAATGAATTAAAATGAAATTAAACCTAAGTTCTATTAATTTTAATTTTTAAAAAAAGTTAAAGTGATTAGTTAATTAATTTACCAAAATTAAAATTTAATTAATAAAAAATCCTAAATCTATTTTTATGTGATTTTTATATTTGTTTATTAATTAAAATTTTTTAAAAAAAGGGATTAAAAGAAATAAATGAAATGAATAAAACAAGAAAATAAAGATGGGCCTAGTAGCAAAGGTAAACAGGGGGTGCATTCATCAGAAATCCCTAGGCCCGAATCTTCAAAAGCTTCATGCTCTAACTATGGTGTTTTCAGATTCTTGTGTGGAACCTTTGATTTAACCATCCATAACTGTTTTATATAAACACAAACAAACATTAGCATGCCATGAAATGTGATTAAAATTAGAGATTCGAAGTTTAAAATTTTACCAAACCGATGTTGTCAAATGGGGGCGTGCTAGGCGTGTGATGGATTCCTCTTGGGCCTTGTAAGACTCCTGAGGACTTCAAGAGGATGGTTTGAGGCTTGATGTCAATCGAGAGAGACCGAAACCTTGAGATATGACTTGCACCAATTCTTTGATTTTTGGAGAGCTTTTTGAAGAGCTTTTGGAGAGCTTTTTGAAGAGCTTTTTAGAGAGGAATTTCGTGTGTTTTAAGCTTGTATGGCTCTATATTTATAGAGGAGAATGAGGAGACAAAAAAGCATGGAAAGAATCTCCCTCATAATGTTGTGTTTTAAGACCATGATCAAATTTTTGAAAAAAATACCATATTTGATGATTTTATGCCATTTTCGCATGTGGATGAACCTGGACATATTTGAAGGGTTATTGCACGAAATCAATTGACATAAACCAGCATAAAACTTGCCCAAAATGGATTCACATCAAAATTTACATTATTTCTATTATTTATTTATTTATTTTTGAATTTTAATGAATAAAATATCAAAATAAATAGCATAAATAGTAAAAAAAAAAGTATGGGTGGGATTAGAGGTCGTGGAACATGTTAGGAATGAGTTTCAAACTTGAAAAGATAGGCCCATTTGGAAAAAATCCAAGTTTGGTCAATATTTACTTCATGCATTTTTTCAAAAATTGGCCAACTTTGACAATGCATATCTCTCTCAATTTTAACCCTATGAGGGTGTTCTTGGACTTTTTAGAAAGCTTAGGATGTCCCCTAAGTAACCTTTTTTGTTTCATCTTAATTGGATCTTCCATGTTCATGTAAGAAGCTTTGACCCAAAAGGTGTTTTGTTGACTTTTGAAATGACCTATAATGTATGAATTTATATATTTTTATGAGTGCATTTATTTAACTTGAGGGATGAAGATGAGTTGTAGGTAATTGGATTATCTTAAAAATTATCTTTGGATGAGAAATTTATAATAAAGTATGAGAAAGTTATGTCTGGTCAAAGTTTGGTTAACTTTTCCTATAGGAACCCTAATTTAGCAAATTTTAAGTTTTGATGAATTACGAGCATTCCTTGAGGAATCATGATTGATCAAATGATGGATATCACTTCAAAATGTTGATGTTGACCAAAAATCTTGAAGTATGACTGCATGAGGACCACAATTGACTTTTGACCTAGTACTGTTGATTTTTAGGCATTTGAGCAATTGACTGAGCAACTTTTTGTGCAAGGCATGATACTTGACATGGATGATCTTGAGAACATATTAGGGCAATAGAAATCATTTGGGACCCTTGGAACTCAAACATCTTGATAAAAATGGAAACCCTAGTTTGAGGCTCATTGTCTTAGGAGGAGTATTTGTCTGGTCAATCCTTAGGAATCCTTGGGAAAATTGAGGACCTCAATGAGCATGTGTTGAGTAAAATGAGAGGGAAAATTTTGGGGTGCAACAGGAGGCTTAGGCAAAAAAGGGTATCCTGGTGGACTGAAAACCCGAAAGGGCGGTCCAGGCAAAAGTTAGGGAATTAAAGCGTATGACTATGTCCCATTGGATCACCTTACAGACAAACTTTGGCTTCAACTGAAAAACTCATTTTCTGATCAATCCAATCATCTTCGGGCGAGGAAACAAATAGACAAGATGCTCAGAGACACGAAGGCTAAATTAGAATGGGAACCCCATTGGGTTATTGCATATAGCTATCTTTTCTTTGTATCAAATTTTCACTTTTTCACGACGGTATTCTCTTACTAGAATGTTTGTCTCGTTGTACAAAATACTTACTCAAAGTCAATACAAAGATATTCCTTTGGAAGTGCAAACCTATCTATTTTTCTTTACTCTTGTGTTTTGTTTACAAAAACGTCCAATGATTTATTTTTGAACATATGCATTTGAACATAATTACTGTTTACAAATAAACAAAATAGAAAGAAAACCACTGATGACTTTAAGAGATAGAGAAATCTCTCTGAGCTATTTCCATGAAACCCCCCACAGTGTGCAGTTTAATCCCCAGCAGAACAAAGTTTCCAGTCATCAATCCCCAGTAGAAGTCACCGAATTTTTCAGGATTTCCCAACAAGAATTTACAAGCAGTACACGACATTTCCCTTACAACAGAGTTTGTTTCTCTAAGTGGAAATTCATCAACACTTTAAATTCATAACACAAAGACTTACACTCCATATCCTCAGCAATAGTCAAGGATTTATTTTCCCCAATCCAAATGCAGTGTAGCAGATTAGCTCGCATGCGCATACATCACATCCATATATCATAAACATTGATAACACGAATGCATTATACCATGCATTTCATACAACATAACATTGCATATTAGCTAACATTTTAGCCTTTTTCAGGATAAGATTAATCAACAGCTACCATTAACAATGTTCAAAGTTTTCAAATACAGTTCAGATACGCTCCAGACACAGATGCCATCCTAATTCTCATTTAGTTTTCAACTTGCAAATACAGTTCAGATACGCTCCAGACACGGATGCCATTCTGATACTCATTCAGAGTCCACTTTTCAGATAAAGTACATATACACTCCAGACACGGATGCCATTCTAATACTCATTCAGTTTTTCGACTTCCAGATACAGTTCAGATACGCTGTAGACACGGATGCCATTCTGATACTCATTCAGAGTCCACTTTTCAGATACAGTATATATACGCTCCAAACACAGATGCCATTATGATACTCATTCAGTTTTCAACTTCCAAATACAGTTTAGATACGCTCCAGACACAGATTCCATTCTGATACTCATCCAGAGTCCACTTTTCAGATACAATACAAATACGTTCCATACACGAACGCCATTCTAATACTCATTCAAAATCAGTCTCCAGATGTGGTTCAGATACGCTCCAGACACGGACACCATTCTGATACTCATTCTTTCAGCTTACAAATTACAATTCAGCAATCACTTTGGATGGCATCTACAATCCCATCTCCGACAACTTTCTATCACCTCTCCAAATTGAATCTTTAAGCCCATTCCCTCAACCATCACATCACCGAGTGCAAATTCCTAGGCACTCTAGTGTCCAATCATCTTCCACCTTCGAGTCACGAATGGCAAAACTTGCCAATATAACTCTTCAGGCTTAAGAAGATTTAACAGGGGCAGCTATTGTACCCAAAAATTTTCCCTCTCACTTATCAAGAATTTTCTCACAAGATCTCCTTTGACTCAAAGACTACATGAGGGTTGATCAGCCTAAGACACCTCTTTAAGCATTGATGACCAAAATTAGGGTTTGAGTTTGCACAAGTATTTTTGAACTTACAATTCCCCATAGGACTTTCATGGATCATTATGGACCCCCAAGATTACTCATGTCAAGTTTCAAGCCTTGGATCACACTTTTGATCAGTCAATTAAGCAGTTGACCTAAAAATCAGTTGTATTGGGGAAAAAGTCAACTATGACCAATTTACAGTCAAACTTCATAATTTTTTATCCCCATCAACATTTTAAACTCATATGTATCATTTGATCAAGTTTGGACCATAATTCCTCAAGAAATCTGATCAAATCTCCAAAAGGGCAAAATGGTCAAAATTAGGGTTTTGATTGGGAAAGGGCAATTTCTGATTTTTGACCTAGCAAATGGTCAATTGGTTTAAGGAATGATCTCAAGATTCCAATTGCATCATTTTGACCTAATGACATGGTTCAAAACATTGAAAGTCCATTGGATTGACAGATGAATTTTTCAGTCAACTGATCAAAAGTCAAGTGTATACTAAAAAGTCAAACTTTGACTTTTTGGTCAAATTCAAGTGCCAAAGATCATAATTCATCAAAACTTGTCAAAATATGAAACTTATTCATCAAGAACTCAAAAAGTCAAGATTTCATTTTGAAAAGTCAAAATTCTAAAATTAGAAATTTTTCTAAGTGTTGGAAATTTCATGTTTTTTCATAACTTTGAGCAAAATTTTCACCATGATGCAAGATGATTCAAGAGAAACTTCCAACATGAAAGTTGTAGATCTCCATGAAATATAAAACTTTGCTTTACACAACTCCTTCCAAAAGTTCTTGGATCTCAAGTTATAATTTTATGAACATGTGGTCATGAAACTAAACACTTAGTGAAATTTTGCCCTAATTTGGTCAGGATTTTGACCCAACTTCATGGCACTTTTTCATATAGCTCCAAGGGGAATCTTCAAAATAAATTCAAATATTTGGTTGTATAGAACGTTGCAAGCTTTCCAAAATGTCCAAGAACTCCTTGAGATCATTCTTGAGTAGGGAGAATCAAAGAGATGAAGTTAGGGTTTTATCACTTTAATTACAAGTCATTTTAGTGATGAACAAAATTCAAATTCAAAGTTGTGCTGCATTAACTCTACTTTACAGGCCTAAAACTTGTTAGGCACTCCATAATTAATGGTTTACACAGCTGTTAGAGACCTCACTTCAAGTATTCAATGCATGAACATGCTTTATATCCATTTTTGGAAGAAAGGCTACATTGCCATTTTGATAAAGTGACTTTTTGTAAAAAACTTGTTCTTGAGCCTTGCACTTGTTCTCTTCTGATCAAACAAGTCTTATAACTCATGAGAAATGTTTCAAACACTTACAATCACCCATCCCATGCTTGTACCTCTTCTTGAAACTTGTTTCCCTCTTTTCTTCAAAATCAAGTAACCTAGCCAAAAGCTAGAAACTTGTACTTCTGATTATCCAAAGCTCTCAAACACTTTTGTTTATACATACACAAACTATTTGCACCAAAAACACTAATGCTTGACCACTGAAAAGAGCTAGAACTCAGAATCACACTTCATACTTCCATTTTCACACAAACTGACCAAAAACTTGAAACTCATAATCTACTTGTGCATTTCTTGGCCTTTTGGTTTCTAAAGCTTCTAAACATCATATAGAGTTGATCCCACACCCTGTTACAGAACTGTAACACCATTAACACCATCCTCCATTTTCAAAGGCAGAGCTCTTCACATTGACTTCTCCAGACCATTTCAGCCATCCATTGCTCAAGCTAATCATTGCATTAGCTTCCTGGGACCTCAAGGAAGCTAACCTGATCATCACCATCACTTGAAATAAGCTCAAACTCAAAACACAATTTCCAGTTTTGAGGTAAGTTTTCTTAAATTTGAACTCTTCATACATGCATCATCAATGATTTATTTGTGAATAAAACATGTAGATATCATTGCCCTAAAGCTAACCATGTCCATAGTTTCCATAAATTTTGCTTGAGCTTAGAGAATTTTGAAACTGAAATTTCTGAGATTTTTAGGATTCAGATTAGGGCCATTAAAATTCATTCTTGTCTTTGATCTATAGTTTTAATGCTTTACATTTCTGAAACCGTCAGAAAATTTTCTACAAGTTTCATGTTTACAGTTTTCATTTTTGATGAGAAATGATTAAGTTACAGTTGGTCTGGCTGGAGGTTGAAGATGAAGTCATCAGGACGCGTTTTGCCTTGTACATTTATTGATTTGCCTATGTTAACGGATGTATAGCCACCCAGTGGTAGAAGCGCACGTCTGTAACCTTTGGGACCTGGGTTCGAGCCCCCGTGATACCCTTTTGTGTTTTTTTTACATTTTTTTGGCTTTTTTCTGACCTTTTTGCAGGCGCAGGGCTCCAGCTTTAGGCCTATGTTTTTTTTGCTACTCCTCACTCCGCTGCAGGCTATTTGCACACTGGCCCAATGTTATTTTTATTTAATTCATTTTTATTTTCTTAAATATTTTTCCTAATATTAAAAAAATCACAAAAAATATAAAAAAATTAGATTTTCATTTTAACTTAGTTTATTTTATTTTTCTCACAAAAGAATATTTTATTTAACTATACATTATTTATTTTTATTAACTTGTCTTGTAAATTAAATTAAAAATAGTTTAGTATTTATTTTTCTTTTACACCTATTAAAATATATTTATTTCAATGTTAAAAAAGGCCAAAAATATTTTATAATGCTATAAATATTTTCAAGACAAAAATACCAAAAAATACTTTTCTTAAACTTATTTTCTTTTGATCAATTAATAGAACTAGTGTTTTATTTAAAATCTTTTCTTAATAAATTTAAGTTTAATTAATTATTTTTTTAAATTAATTAGGTTAAGACAATTTCCCTTCTTCTCATGAAAGCCAAACAAAGATCCATTTTCTTTACATTTTGCATTTTTGTACATTTATTCATTTTGTACTTTGTATTTATTTATTTCCTTGTACATTGATACCAATTCAATATGGTTGTAATAGACTAACTAGGTTTACATTTTTGCAATCCCCATTTAATTTGTACACCCCTCCCACAAATGTTGAAATAGCGTAGTATCTTTAAATTCCGCAATTTATCGCTTTTATACATAATATGCTAGTAATTAGGGTTTGTATGGAAACACTAAAACCAATACTTAGAAAACCCTAATTCAAGACAAAAACAAGCATGAAAACAATACACTTGCACACAAGCACCCCTAGGGTTATTCCACTTGGTTGCCTTATACAAAATGTCCATATTACACATGTAAGGTATCTTAGCAAGAACAAGCAAATACAAGATCATAGTCCCTTGATGACGCTATCTAAGTTGCCTTTAAAATGATCTTAGTCCCTAAAAAAGAATGTTAAGATACCTTGCAACATTGCTAATCATGGTTATACAATGACCCACGCCCGTCTAGTTTACATCCAAAGACAGGGTTACTTACCAAATCAATGGTAAGATAACAATGTAAAAGGAAAAGGAAAATGAACAAGAAATAATTTTGAGTAGGTAGAATGCTCCTAATTACATGCTCAATTTCAAACAAACATCCTTGCTATTTTCTAAACAAACGCTTACACTTTCAAACATCTTACAAACTTGAAAACATTTTCAAAAGATCAAACATCTTTGTATACATTCTTACAAACAAGAATCATTACAAAGATTACCTAAACAATGGCCTCTTTACAAAATACTTTCAAAAAACCACACCAAGCACAATTTCAAACAAAAAGCAAGTGATCTAGCAAGTAACTAAGAGCCCATGGAAAACCATGAATGAAAAGGGTGCTAATACCTTCCCGTTTCATAATCTACCCCTCGAACTCAAGAAATAATCTCAAAGGTATTTCCTGTGCTTTTTCACCTTTCCTTTTGGATAAAAGAAAAGTTGGTGGCGACTCTTGCTAACCACAACATTTGCGATCAAACTCAAAACCTTCAAGTCAATTCTCCCACCGTATCACAATCTGGAACTTGTTTTTGCCAGTCGTGAGATAGTTGTTCTGGCTGGTTTCAGGTATTAATCTCTGACCTTAGAAAGAAAGATAGTTTTCCAGGCTTGTTACAGGTATTAATCTTCAATTTGTTCATGTAGATAGTTTTCCTGGATTGTTACAAGTATTAATATACAGTCGGTCATCCACAGATAGTTGTATTGGCTTATTACATGTGTTAATCTGGAACTTAATTTTGTTGATCGTTGAGATACTTGTCTTGTCTTGTTTTAGGTATTAATCTCTGACCTAAGAGACAGAAAGATAGTTTTCCTGGCTTGTTACAGGTATTAATCTTCAATCTGCTCATGTATATAGTTTTCCTGGCTTGTTACAAGTATTAAGCTATAGTCGGTCGTCCATAGAAAGTTGCCTGGCTTGTTATAGGTATTAATCTCGAACTTAATTTTCTCCGTTGTTGAGATAGTTGTCCTGGATGGTTTCAGGTATTAATCTCTGTCCTTAGAACGAAAGATAGTTTTCCTGGCTTGTTACATGTATTAATCTTCAATCTTCTCGTGTAGATAGTTTTCCTTGCTAGTTACAAGTATTAATCTGCAATTGGTCGTCCGCAGATAGTTGTCCTGGCTTGTTATAAGTATTAATCTTCAATCTTCTCATGTAGATAGTTTTCCTGGCTTATTACAGGTATTAATCTACAGTCGGTCGTCCACAGATAGTTGTCATGGCTTGTCACAGGTATTAATCTGGAACTTAATTTTATCGATTGTTAAGATAGTTATCCTGGCTGGTTTCAGGTATTAATCTCTGACCTTAGAAAGAAAGATTGTTTTCCTGGTTTGTTAAAAGTATTAATCTTGAATCTTCTCATTAAGATAGTTTTCCTATCTAGTTACAGTTATTAATCTACAATCGATCGTCCACAGATAGTTATCATAACTTGTTATAGGTATTAATCTGGAACTTGTTTTTGTCGGTCGTTGAGATAGTTGTCTTGTCTAGTTTCAAGTATTAATCTCTGTAATAAGAGAAAGAAAGATAGTTTTCCTGGCTTGTTATAGGTATTAATCGACAATCAGCTCATGTAGATAGTTTTCCTGGCCTGTTACAGGTATTAACCTACAGTCAGTCATCCATATATAGTTGTCATGGCTTGTCACATGTATTAATCTGGAACTTAATTTTGTCGATCGTTGAGATAGTTCTTCTATCTTATTTCAGTTATTAATCAATTACCTAAGAGAAACAAAGATAGCTTTCCTAGCTTTTTACAAGTATTAAACTCCAATCATCTCATGTAGATAGTTTTCCTGGCTTGTTATATGTATTAATCTACAGCCGGTCATCCACAGATAGTTGTACTTGATTGTTACAGGTATTAATCTAGAACTTAGTTTTGTCAGTCATTGAGATAGTTGTCCTGGCTGGTTTCAAGTATTAATCTCTGACCTTAGAAAGAAAGATAGTTTTCCTGGCTTGTTACAGGTATTAATCTTCAATCTGCTCATGTAGATAGTTTTCCTGGTTAGTTACAGGTATTAATATACAATCGGTCGTCCATAGATAATTGTCCTGACTTGTTACAGGTATTAATCTGGAACTTCTTTTTATCGGTCGTTGATATAATTGTCATGTCTGGTTTCAGGTATTAATATATGACCTAAGAGAAAGAAATATAGTTTTCCTGGCTTGTTACATATATTAATCTTCAATCTGCTCATGTAGATAGTTTTCCTGGCTAGTTATAGGTATTAATCTACAATCGGTATTCCACAGATAGTTGTCCTGGCTTATTACAGGTATTAATCTAGAACATGTTTTTGCCGGTCGTGAGATAGTTATCCTAGCTGGTTTCAGGTATTAATATCTGACCTTAGAAAGAAAGACAGTTTTCCAGGCTTGTTACAGGTACTAATCTTCAATTTGTTCATGTAGATAGTTTTCATGGCTTGTTACAGGTATTAATATATAGTCGGTCATCCACAGATAGTTGTCCTGGCTTGTTACAGGTATTAATCTGGAACTTAATTTTGTTGGTCATTGAGATAGTTGTCTTGGATGGATTCAAGTATTAATCTCTGACATTAGAAAGAAAGATAGTTTTCCTGGCTTGTTACATGTATTAATCTTCAATCTGCTCATGTAGATAATTTTCCTGGCTATTTACAGGTATTAATCTACAATCGATCATCGAAAAATAGTTGTCATGGCTTGTTATAGGCATTTCTAGAACTTGTTTTTGTCGGTCATGAGATAGTTGTCCTGGCTGGTTTCAGTTATTAATCTCTGACCTTAGAAAGAAAGATAGTTTTCCTGACTTGTTACAGGTATTAATCTTCAATCTGCTCATGTAGATAGTTTTCCTGTATTGTTACAGGTATTAAACTATAGTTAGTCGTCCATGAATAGTTGCCCTGGCTTGTTACATGTATTAATCTTCTATCTGCTCTTGAAGATAGTTTTCCTTGCTAGTTACAGGTATTAATCTACAATCAGTCTTCCACAGAAAGTTGTCCTGGCTTGTTACAGGTATTAATCTGGAACTTGTTTTTCCCGATCGTGAGATAGTTGTCCTAGTTGGTTTCAGGTATTAATCTCTGACCTTTGAAACAAAGATAGTTTTCCTAGCTTGCTACAGGTATTAATCTTCAATCTGCTAATGTAGATAATTTTACTGGCTTGTTACAGGTATTAATCTATAGTTGGCCGTCCACGGATAGTTGTCCCGGCTTGTTACAGGTTTTAAATTGGAACTTAATTTTGTCGGTCGTTGAGATAGTTGTTCTGTCTGGTTTCAAGTATTAATCTCTTACCTAAGAGAAAGATATGTAGTTATCCTGGCTTGTTACAGGTATTAATCTTCAATCTTCTCATGTAGATAGTTTTCCTGGATTATCACAAGTATTAATCTACAGTCGGTCGTCCATAAATTGTTGTCCTGGCTTGTTACAAGTATTAATCTCAAACTTAATTTTGTCGATCGTTGAGATAGTTGTCCTGGATGGTTTCAAGTATTAATCTCTGAACTTAGAAAGAAATATAGTTTTCCTGGCTTGTTACAGGTATTAATCTTCAATCTTCTCATGTAGATAGTTTACCTTACTAGTTACAAGTATTAATCTACAATCGGTCGTCCACAGATAGTTGTCCTAGCTTGTTACAGGTATTAATCTTCAATCTTCACATGTAGATTGTTTTCCTGGCTTGTTACATGTATTAATCTAAAGTCGGTCGTCCATAGATAGTTGTCCTTGCTTGTTACAGGTATTAATATATTAATTTTGTCGGTTGTTGAGTTAGTCATCCTGTATGGTTTCAGGTATTTATATATGACCTAAGAGAAAGAAATAAAGTTTTCCTGATTTGTTACATGTATTACTCTTCAATCTGCTCATGTAGATAGCTTTCCTGGCTTGTTACAGGTATTAATCTACAGTCGGTCGTCCAGAGATATTTGTCCTTGCTTGTTACAGGTATTAATGTAGAACTTAATTTTGTCGGTCGTTGAGATAGTTGTCCTGGCTGGTTTTAGATATTAATCTCTGATCTTAGAAAGAAACACAGTTTTCCTGGCTTGTTACAAGTATTAATCTTCAATCTTCTCATGTAGATAGTTTTCCTGGTTAGTTAATGATATTAATCTACAATCAGTCGTCCATAGATAGTTGTCCTGGATGGTTACAAGTATTAATCTGGAACTTGTTTTTGTCGGTCGATGAGATAATTGTCCTGTCTGGTTTCAGGTATTAATTTATGACCTAAGAGAAAGAAATATAGTTTTCTTGACTTGTTACAGGTATTAATCTCCAATCTGCTCATGTAGATAGTTGTCCTAGCTTGTTGCAGGTATTAATCTACAGTCGGTCGTCCAGAGATAGTTGTCATGGCTTGTTACAGGTATTAATGTGGAACTTAATTTTTTTGGTCGTCGAAATAGTTGTCCTGGATGGATTCAGATATTAATGTGGAACTTATTTTTTTCGGTCGTCGAGATAGTTGTCCTGGATGGTTTCAGATATTAATCTCTGACCTTAGAAAGAAAGATAGTTTTCCTGGCTTGTTACAGGTATTAATCTTCAATCTGCTCATGTAGATACTTTTCCTGGTTAGTTAAAGGTATTAATCTACAGTCAGTCATCCACAGATAGTTGTCCTGGCTTGTCGTAGGTATTAATCTGGAACTTGTTTTTGTCGGTAATTGAGGTAGTTGTTCTATCTCGTTTCAGTTATTAATCTATGACCCAAGAGAAAGAAAGATAATTTTCCTGGCTTTTTACAGGTATTAACCTTCAATCTGCTCATGTAGATTATTTTCCTGGCTTGTTATAGGTATTAATCTACAGTCGGTCGTCCATAGATAGTTCTACTGGCTTGTTACAGGTATTAGTATGGAACTTCATTTTGTTGGTCATTGAGATAGTTGTCTTGGATGGTTTCAGGTATTAATCTCTGACCTTAGAAAGAAAGATAGTTTTCTTGGCTTGTTACATGTATTAATCTTCAATCTGCTCATGTAGATAGTTTTCCTGGATAGTTACAAGTATTAATCAACAATCGATCATCCACAGATAGTTGTCATGGCTTGTTATATGTATTAATCTAGAACTTGTTTTTGTCGATCATGAGATAGTTGTCCTGGCTGGTTTCAGGTATTAATATCTGACCTTAGAAAGAAAGATAGTTTTCCCGACTTGCTACAGGTATTAATTTTCAATCTGCTCATGTAGATAGTTTTCCTGTATTGTTACAGGTATTAATCTATAGTTAGTCTTCCACGAATAGTTGTCCTGGCTTGTTACATGTATTAATCTTCTATTTTCTATTGAAGATAGTTTTCCTGGCTAGTTACAGGTAATAATCTATAATCAGTCTTCCAAAGTTAGTTGTCTTGGCTTGTTACAGGTATTAATCTGGAACTTGTTCTTGTCGGTCGTGAGATAGTTGTCCTAGCTGGTTTCAAGTATTAATCTCTATCCTTTGAAAGAAAGATAGCTTTCCTGGCTTGTTACAGGTATTAATCTTCAACCTGTTCATGTAGATAGTTTTCCTGGCTTGTTACAGGTATTAACATACAGTCGGTCATCCACAAATAGTTGTCCTGGCTTGTTACATGTGTTAATCTGGAACTTAATTTTGTCGGTCGTTGAGATAGTTGTCTTGTCTTGTTTCGGGTATTAATCTCTGACCTAAGAGAATGAAAGTTAGTTTTCCTGGCTTGTTACAAGTATTAATCTTCAATATGCTCATGCAGATAGTTTTCTTGGCTTGTTACAAGTATCAATCTACAGTCGATCGTCCACAGATAGTTGTCCTTGCTTGTTATAGGTATTAATCTCGAACTTAATTTTATCGGTCGTTGAGATAGTTATCCTGGATGGTTTCAAGTATGAATCTCTATCCTTAGAAAGAAAGAAAGTTTTCCTAGCTTGTTACAGGTATTAATCTTAAATCTTCTCATGTAGATAGTTTTCCTGGCGAGTTACAAGTATTAATCTACAATAGGTCGTCCATAAAAAGTTGTCCTGGCTTGTCACAAGTATTAATATTCAATCTTCTCATGTAGATAGTTTTCATGGCTTGTTACATGTATTAATCTACAGTCGGTCGAACATAGATAGTTGTCCTGGCTTGTTACAGGTATTAATCTGGAACTTAATTTTGTCGATTGTTGAGATAGTTGTCCTGGCTGGTTTCAGGTATTAATCTCTGACCTTAGAAAGAAAGATAGTTTTCCTGGCTTGTTAAAAACATTAATCTTCAATCTGCTCATTAAGATAGTTTTCCTTGCTAATTACAGGTATTAATCTACAATTCGTCGGTCACAGATAGTTGTCCTTGCTTGTTACAAGTATTAATCTGGAACTTGTTTTTGTCGATCGTTGTGATAGTTGTCCTGTCTGGTTTCAAGTATTAATCTGACATAAGAGAAAGAAAGATAGTTTTCCTGGCTTGTTACAAGTATTACTCTTCAATCTGCTCGTGTAGATAGTTTTCCTGGCTTGTCACAAGTATTAATCTGGTACTTAATTTTATCGGTCGTTGAGATAGTTGTTCTATCTCGTTTCAGTTATTAATCTATGACCTAAGAGAAAGAAAGATAATTTTCATGGCTTGTTATAGGTATTAATCTTCAATCTGCTCATGTAGATGATTTTCCTGGCTTGTTATAGGTATTAATCTACAGTCAGTCGTCCACAGATAGTTGTACTGGCTTGTTACAGGTATAAATCTGGAACTTAATTTTGTTGGTCATTGAGATAGTTGTCTTGGATGGTTTCAGGTATTAATCTCTGACCTTAGAAAGAAAGATAGTTTTCTTGGCTTGTTACATGTATTAATCTTCAATCTTCTCATGTAGATAGTTTTCTTGGCTAGTTACAAGTATTAATCTACAATCTGACATCCACAGATAGTTGTCATGGCTTGTTATAGGTATTAATCTAGAACTTGTTTTTGTCGGTCGTGAGATAGTTGTCCTGGCTGGTTTCAGTTATTAATCTCTGACCATAGAAATAAACATAGTTTTCCCGACTTGTTACAAATATTAATCTTCAATATGCTCATGTAGATAGTTTTCCTGGCTTTTTACAGGTATTAATCTACAGTCTGTCATCCACAAATAGTTTTCCTGGCTTGTTAAAGTATTAATCTCTTAATTTTTTCGGTCGTTGAGATAGTTGACCTTTCTGGTTTCAGATATTAATCTATGACCAAAGAGAAAGAAATAAAGTTTTCCTGACTTGTTACAGGTATTAATCTTCAATTTGCTCATGAAGATAGTTTTCCTGGCTTGTTATAGGTATTAATGTACTGTCGGTTGTCCACAGATAGTTGTCTTGGCTTGTTACAGGTATTAATGTGGAACTTAATTTTGTCGGTCGTTGAGATAGTTGTTCTGCATGGTTTCAGATATTAATCTCTGACCTTAGAAAGAAAGATAGTTTTCCTGGCTTGTTAGAGGTATTAATCTTCAATCTGCTCATGTAGATAGTTTTCCTGGTTAGTTATAGGTATTAATCTATAATCGGTCGTCCATCAATAGTTGTTTTGTTTTGTTACAGGTATTAATCTGGAACTTGTTTTTGTCGGTCGTAGAGATAATTGTCATGTTTGGTTTCAGGTATTAATAATTAACCTAAGAGAAAGAAATATAGTTTTCCTGTTTTGTTATAGATATTAATCTTTAATCTGCTCATGTAGATAGTTTCCTGGCTTGTTACAAGTATTAATCTACAGTGGGTCATCCATAGATAGTTGTCCTGGCTTGTTACAAGTATTAATCTCGAATTTAATTTTTTCGATCGTTGAGATATTTGTCCTGGATGGTTTCAGGTATTAATCTCTGACCTTATAAAGAAAGATAGTTTTCCTGACTTATTACAGGTTATAATCTTCAATCTGCTCATGTAGATAGTTTTCCTGACTAG
This sequence comes from Vicia faba, assembly GCA_948472305.1. NCBI lineage: Eukaryota > Viridiplantae > Streptophyta > Magnoliopsida > Fabales > Fabaceae > Vicia > Vicia faba. The sequence continues at coordinate 602,978,744 of OX451739.1, read as the reverse complement.
TTACATTTATTAATCTACAATTGGTCGTCCACAAATAGTTGTCCTAGCTTGTTACAGGTATTAATCTTCAATCTTCTCATGTAGATAGTTTTCCTGTCTTGTTACAGGTATTAATCTAAAGTCGGTCGTCCATAGATAGTTATTATGTCTCGTTACAGGTATTAATCTTTTAATTTTGTCGGTCGTTGAGATAGTTATCCTTTCTAGTTTCAGGTATTAATCTATGACCTAAGAGAAAGAAATAAAGTTTTCCTGACTTGTTACAGGTATTAATCTTTAATATGCTCATGTAGATAGTTTTCCTGACTTATTACAGGTATTAATCTACAGTCGGTCGTCCATAAATACTTGTCCTGGCTTGTTATAGGTATTAATGTGGAACTTAATCATTTCGGTCATTGAGATAGTTGTCCTTGCTGGTTTCAGGTATTAATCTCTAACGTTAGAAAGAAATATAGTTTTCCTGGCTTGTTACAGGTATTAATCTTCAATCTGCTCATGTAGATAATTTTCCTGGTTAGTTACATGTATTAATCTACAATAGGTCATCCATAGATAGTTGTCCTGACTTGTTATAGGTATTAATCTGGAACTTGTTTTTGTCGGCCGTTGATATAATTTTCATGTCTGGTTTCTGGTATTAATATATGACCTAAGAGAAAGAAATCTAGTTTTCCTGGCTTGTTACATATATTAATCTTCAATCTTCTCATGTAGATAGTTTTCCTGGCTTGTTACAGGTATTAATCTACAGTCGGTCGTCCATAGATAGTTGTATTGCCTTGTTACAGGTATTAATCTGGAACCTAAATTTGTCGATCATTGAAATAGTTGACCTGTTTGGTTTCAGGTATTACTCTATGACCTAAGAGAAAGAAAGATAGTTTTCCTGACTTGTTACAGGTATTAATCTTCAATCTGCTCATGTAGATAGTTTTCCTGGCTTGTTACAAGTATTAATCTACAGTCAGTCGTCCACAGATAGTTATCCTGGCTTAATACAGGTATTAATCTGGCTGTTTTCAGGTATTAATCTTTTACCTTAAAAAGAAATATAGTTTTCCCGACTTGTTACATGTATTAATCTTGAATCTTCTCATGTAGATAGTTTTCCTTGCTTATTACATGTATTAATCTACAGTTGGTCATCCGCAGATAGTTGTCCTGGCTTGTTGCATGTATTAATCTCTTAATTTTTTCGGTCGTTGAGATAGTTGACCTGTCTGGTTTCAGGTATTAATCTATGACCTAAGAGAAAGAAATAAAGTTTTCCTGGCTTGTTACAGGTATTAATCTAGAGTTGGTCGTCCATAGATAGTTTTATTGGCTTGTTACAGGTATTAATCTGGAACTTAAATTTGTCGATCATTGAGATAGTTGTCCTATCTGGTTTCAGGTATTAATCTATGACCTAAGATAAAGAAAGATAGTTTTCCTGACTTGGTACAGGTATTAATCTTCAATCTGCTCATGTAGATAATTTTCCTGGCATGTTACAAGTACTAATCTACAGTCAGTCGTCCACAGATAATTGTCCTGGCTTAATACAGGTATTAATCTGGAACTTAATTTTGTCAGTCATTGAGATAGTTGTCATGGCTGGTTTCATGTATTAATCTTTCACTTTAGAAAGAAATATAGTTTTCCCGACTTGTTATAGGTATTAATCTTCAATCTGCTCATGTAGATAGTTTTCCTGGCATATTACATGTATTAATCTACAGTTGGTCGTCCACAGATAGTTCTCCTGTCTTGTTGCAGGTATTAATCTCTTAATTTCTTTGGTCATTGAGATAGTTGACCTGTCTGGTTTCAGGTATTAATCTATGACCTAAGAGAAAGAAATACAGTTTTCCTGCCTTGTTACAGGTATTAATCTTTAATCTGCTCATGTAGATAGGTTTCCTGGCTTGTTACAGGTATTAATCTACAGTCGGTCGTCCACAAATAGTTGTCCTGGCTTGTTATAGGTATTAATGTGGAACTTAATTTTGTCGGTCGTTGGGATAGTTGTCCTGACTGGTTTCAGATATTAATCTCTGACCTTATAAAGAAAGATAGTTCTCCTGACTTGTTACAGGTATTAATCTTCAATCTGCTCATGTAGATAGTTTTCCTGGTTAGTTACAGGTATTAATCTGGAACTTGTTTTTTTCGGTCGTAGATATAATTGTCATTTCTGGTTTCAGGTATTAATATATGACCTAAGAGAAAGAAATCTAGTTTTCCTGGCTTGTTACATATATTAATCTTCAATCTTCTCATGTAGATAGTATTCCTGGCTTGTTACAGGTATTAATCTACAGTCGGTCGTCCATAGATAGTTGTATTGCCTTGTTACAGGTATTAATCTGGAACTTAAATTTGTCGATCATTGAAATAGTTGACCTGTTTGGTTTCAGGTATTAATCTATGACCTAAGAGAAAGAAAGATAGTTTTCCTGACTTGTTACAGGTATTAATCTTCAATCTGCTCATGTAGATAGTTTTCCTGGCTTGTTACAAGTATTAATCTACAGTCAGTCGTCCACAGATAGTTATCCTGGCTTAATACAGGTATTAATCTGGCTGTTTTCAGGTATTAATCTTTTACCTTAAAAAGAAATATAGTTTTCCCGACTTGTTACATGTATTAATCTTGAATCTTCTCATGTAGATAGTTTTCCTTGCTTATTACATGTATTAATCTACTGTTGGTCATCCGCAGATAGTTGTCCTGGCTTGTTGCATGTATTAATCTCTTAATTTTTTCGGTCGTTGAGATAGTTGACCTGTCTGGTTTCAGGTATTAATCTATGACCTAAGAGAAAGAAATAAAGTTTTCCTGGCTTGTTACAGGTATTAATCTAGAGTTGGTCGTCCATAGATAGTTTTATTGGCTTGTTACAGGTATTAATCTGGAACTTAAATTTGTCGATCATTGAGATAGTTGTCCTATCTGGTTTCAGGTATTAATCTATGACCTAAGATAAAGAAAGATAGTTTTCCTGACTTGGTACAGGTATTAATCTTCAATCTGCTCATGTAGATAATTTTCCTGGCATGTTACAAGTATTAATCTACAGTCAGTCGTCCACAGATAATTGTCCTGGCTTAATACAGGTATTAATTTGGAACTTAATTTTGTCAGTCATTGAGATAGTTGTCATGGCTGGTTTCATGTATTAATCTTTCACTTTAGAAAGAAATATAGTTTTCCCGACTTGTTATAGGTATTAATCTTCAATCTGCTCATGTAGACAGTTTTCCTGGCATATTACATGTATTAATCTACAGTTGGTCGTCCACAGATAGTTCTCCTGGCTTGTTGCAGGTATTAATCTCTTAATTTCTTTGGTCATTGAGATAGTTGACCTGTCTGGTTTCAGGTATTAATCTATGACCTAAGAGAAAGAAATACAGTTTTCCTGCCTTGTTACAGGTATTAATCTTTAATCTGCTCATGTAGATAGGTTTCCTGGCTTGTTACAGGTATTAATCTACAGTCGGTCGTCCACAAATAGTTGTCCTGGCTTGTTATAGGTATTAATGTGGAACTTAATTTTGTCGGTCGTTGGGATAGTTGTCCTGACTGGTTTCAGATATTAATCTCTGACCTTATAAAGAAAGATAGTTCTCCTGACTTGTTACAGGTATTAATCTTCAATCTACTCATGTAGATAGTTTTCCTGGTTAGTTACAGGTATTAATCTGGAACTTGTTTTTTTCGGTCGTAGATATAATTGTCATTTCTGGTTTCAGGTATTAATATATGACCTAAGAGAAAGAAATATAGTTTTCCTGGCTTGTTACATATATTAATCTTCAATCTGCTCATGTAGATAGTTTTCTTGGCTTGTTACAGGTATTAATCTACAGTCGATCGTCCATAGATAGTTGTCCTGGATTTTTACAAGTATTAATATCGAATTTAATTTTGTCGAGCGTTGAGATAGTTGTCCTGGATGGTTTCAGGTATTAATCTCTAACCTTAGAAAGAAAGATTATTTTCCTGGCTTGTTACAAGTATTAATCTTCAATCTACTCATGTAGATAGTTTTCCTGACTAGTTACAAGTATTAATCTACAATCGGTCGTCCACAGATAGTTGTCCTAGCTTGTTACAGGTATTACTCTTCAATCTTCTCATGTAGATAGTTTTCCTGGCTTGTTACATGTATTAATCTAAAGTCGGTCGTCCACAGATAGTTATCCTGGCTCGTTACAGGTATTAATCTCTTAATTTTGTCAGACGATGAGATAGTTGTCCTTTCTGGTTTCAGGTATAAATCTATGACCGAAGAGAAAGAAATAAAGTTTTCCTGATTTGTTACAGGTATTACTCTTCGATCTTCTCATGTAGATAGTTTTCCTGGCTTGTTACAGGTAATAATCTCAAGTCGGTCGTCCATAAATACTAGTCCTGGCTTGTTACAGGTATTAATGTGGAACTTAATTATTTCGGTCATTGAGATAGTTGTCCTTGCTGGTTTCAGATGATAATCTCGAACCTTAGAAAGAAATATAGTTTTCCTGGCTTGTTACAAGTATTAATCTTCTATCTGCTTATATAGATAGTTTTCCTGGTTAGTTACAGGTATTAATCTACAATCGGTCATCCACAGATAGTTGTCCTGACATGTTACAGGTATTAATCTGGAACTTGTTTTTGTCGGTCGTGAGATAGTTTTCCTGGCTTATTTCAGGTATTAATATTTGACCTTAGAAAGAAAGATAGTTTTCCTGGCTTGTTATAGGTATTAATCTTCAATTTGTCCAAGTAGATAGTTTTCATGGCTTGTTACACGTATTAAAATACAATCGATCGTCCAGAGATAGTTGTCCTGGCTTGTTACATGTGATAATCTGGAACTTAATTTTGTCGGTCATTGAGATATTTGTCTTGTCTTGTTTCAGGTATTAATCTCTGACCTAAGATAAAGAAAGATAGTTTTCCTGGCTTGTTACGTGTATTAATCTTCAATCTGTTCATGTAGGTAGTTTTCCTGGCTTGTTACAGGTATTAATCTGGAACTTGTTTTTGTCGGTCGTAGAGATAATTGTCATGTATGGCTTCAAGTATTAATATATGACCTAAGAAAAAGAAATATAGTTTTTCTGGCTTGTTACATATATTAATCTTCAATCTGCTCATGTAGATAGTTTTCCTGGCTTGTTACAGGTATTAATCTACAATCGGTCCTCCATAGATAGTTGACCTGGCTTTTTACAAGTATTAATCTCGAATTTAATTTTGTCGATCATTGAGATAGTTGTCCTGGATGGTTTAAGGTATTAATCTCTGACCTTAGAAAGAAAGATATTTTTCCTTGCTTGTTTCAGGTATTAATCTTCAATCTGCTCATGTTGATAGTTTTCCTGACTAGTTACAAGTATTAATCTATAATCGGTCGTCCACAGATAGTTGTCCTAGCTTGTTACAGGTATTAATCTTCAATCTTCTCATGTAGATAGTTTTCCTTGCTTGTTACATGTATTAATCTAAAGTCAGTCGTCCACAGATAGTTATCCTGGCTCATTACAGGTATTAATCTCTTAATTTTGTCGGTCGTTGAGATAGTTGTCCTTTCTGGTTTCAGTTATAAATCTATGACCGAAGAGAAAGAAATAAAGTTTTCCTGATTTGTTACAGGTATTAATCTTCGATCTGCTCATGTAGATAGTTTTCCTGGCTTGTTACTGGTATTAATCTACAGTCGGTCGTCCATAAATACTAGTCCTGGCTTGTTACAGGTATTAATGTGGAACTTAAATATTTCGGTCGTTGAGATAGTTATCCTTGCTGGTTTAAGATATTAATCTCTCACCTTAGAAAGAAATATAGTTTTCCTAGCTTGTTACAGGTATTAATCTTCAATCTTCTCATGTAGATAGTTTTCCTGGTTAGTTACAAGTATTAATCTACAATCGGTCATCCATAGATAGTTGTCCTGACTTGTTACAGGTATTAACCTGGAACTTGTTTTTGCCGGTCGTGAGATAGTTGTCCTGGTTGGTTTCAGGTATTAATCTCCGAACGAAGAGAAAGAAAGATAGTTTTCCTAGCTTGATACAAGTATTAATCTTCCATCTTTTTATGTAGATAGTTTTCCCGGCTTGTTACAGGTATTAATATACAATCGGTCGTCCACAAATAGTTGTTCTGGCTTGTTACATGTGTTAATCTGGAACTTAATTTTGTTGGTCATTGAGATAGCTGTCTTGTCTTGTTTCAAGTATTAATCTCTGACCTAAGAGAAAGAAAGATAGTTTCCCTAGCTTGTTGCGTGTATTAATCTTCAATCTGCTCATGTAGGTAGTTTTCCTGGCTTGTTACAGGTGTTAATCTACAGTTTGTCGTCCCCGGATAGTTGTCCTGGCTTGTTACATGTATTAATCTCGAACTTAATTTTGACGGTCGTTGAGATTGTTGTCCTGGATGGTTTCAGGTATTAATCTTTGACCTTAGAAAGAAAGATAGTTTTCCTGGCTTGTTACAGGTATTAATCTTCTATCTGCTCATGAAGATAGTTTTCCTGGCTTGTTGCAGGTATTAATCTATATTCGGTCTTCCACAGGTAGTTATCCTGGCTTGTTATAGGTATTAATCTGGAACTTGTTTTTACCGGTCGTGAGATAGTTGTCCTAGCTGGTTTCAGGTATTAATCTCTAACCTTAGAAATAAAGATAGTTTTCCTGGCTTATTATAGGTATTAATCTTCAATCTGTTCAAGTAGATAGTTTTCATTGCTTGTTACAGGTACTAATATACAGTCGGTCGTCCACAGATAGTTGTCCTGGCTTGTTACATGTGTTAATCTGGAACTTAATTTTGTCGGTCGTTGAGATAGTTGTCTTGTCTTATTTCAGGTATTAATCTCCGACCTAAGAGAAATAAAGATAGTTTTCCTAGCTTGATACAGGTATTAATCTTCAATCTGTTTATGTAGATAGTTTTCCTGGCTTGTTACAGGTATTAATATACAATCGGTTGCCCACAAATAGTTGTCTTGCTTGTAAATGTGTTAATCTGGAACATAATTTTGTCGGTCATGGAGATAGATGTCTTGTCTTGTTTCAGGTATTAATCTCTTACCTAAGAGAAAGAAAGATAGTTTTTCTGGCTTGTTACGTGTATTATTCTTCAATCTGCTCATGTAGGTAGTTTTCCTGGCTTGTTACAGGTATTAATCTATAGTTGGTCGTCCCTAGATAGTTGTCCTGGCTTGTAACAGGTATTAATCTTGAACTTAATTTTTTCGGTCATTGAGATTGTTGTCCTGGATGGTTTCAGGTATTAATCTCTGACCTTAGAAAGAAAGATAGTTTTCCTGGCTTGTTACAAGTATTAATCTTCAATCTGTTCAAGAAGATAGTTTTCATGCTTTTTATAGGTATTAATATAGAGTCGGTCATCCACAGATAGTTGTCCTGGCTTGTTACATGTGTTAATCTGGAACTTAATTTTGTCGGTCGTTGACATAGTTATCTTGTCTTATTTCAGGTATTAATCTCTGACCTAAGAGAAAGAAAGATAGTTTTCTTGGCTTGTTACAAGTATTAAACTTCAATATGCTCATGTAGATAGTTTTCTTGGCTTTTTACAAGTATCAATCTACAGTCGGTCGTCCACAGATAGTTGTCATAGCTTGTTACAGGTATTAATCTCAAACTTAATTAAATCATTCATTGCGATAGTTGTCCTGGATGGTTTCAGGTATTAACCTCTTTTGTTAGAAAGGAAGATAATTTTCCTGGCATCTTACAGGTATTAATCTTCAATCTCCTCATGTCGATAGTTTTCCTGGCTAGTTACAAGTATTAATCTACAATCGGTCGTCCACAAATAGTTGTCCTGACTTGTTACAGGTATTAATCTTCAATCTGCTCATGTAGATAGATTTCCTGGCTTGTTACAGGTATTAATCTTCAATCTGCTCATGTAGATAGTTTTCCTGGTTAGTTACAGGTATTAATCTAGAGTCGGTCATCCACAGATAGTTGTCCTAGCTTGTTACAGGTATTAATCTTCAATCTTCTCATGTAGATAGTTTTCCTGGCTTGTTACATGTATTAATCTAAAGTCGGTCGTCCACAGATAGTTATCCTGGCTCGTTACAGGTATTAATCTCTTAATTTTGTCAGACGATGAGATAGTTGTCCTTTCTGGTTTCAGGTATAAATCTATGACCGAAGAGAAAGAAATGAAGTTTTTCCTGATTTGTTACAGGTATTAATCTTAGATCTGCTCATGTAGATAGTTTTCCTGGCTTGTTACAAGTATTAATCTACAGTCGGTCATCCATAAATACTAGTCCTGGCTTGTTACAGGTATTAATGTGGAACTTAAATATTTCGGTCGTTGAGATAGTTGTCCTTGCTGGTTTCAGATATTAATCTCAAACCTTAGAAAGAAATATAGTTTTCCTAGCTTGTTACAGGTATTAATCTTCAATATGCTCATGTAGATAGTTTTCCTGGTTAGTTACAGGTATTAATCTACAATCGGTCATCCATAGATAGTTGTCTTGACTTGTTACAAGTATTAATCTGGAACTTGTTTTTGCCGGTCGTGAGATAGTTGTCCTGGTTGGTTTCAGGTATTAATCTCCGACCTAAGAGAAAGAAAGATAGTTTTCCTAGCTTTATACAGGACTTTAATCTTCCATCTTTTTATGTAGATAGTTTTCCCGGCTTGTTACAGGTATTAATATACAATCGGTCGTCCACAAATAGTTGTCCTGGATTGTTACATGTGTTAATCTGGAACTTAATTTTGTCGGTCGTTGGGATAGCTGTCTTGTCTTGTTTCAGGTATTAATCTCTGACCTAAGAGAAAGAAAGATAGTTTTCCTGGCTTCTTACGTGTATTAATCTTCAATCTGTTCATGTAGGTAGTTTTCCTGGCTTGTTACAGGTGTTAATCTACAGTTGGTCATCCCCGGATAGTTGTCCTGGCTTGTTACAGGTATTAATCTCGAACTTAATTTTGACGGTCATTGAGATAGTTGTCTTGGATGGTTTCTGGTATTAATCTCTGACCTTAGAAAGAAAGATAGTTTTCCTGGCTTGTTACAGGTATTAATCTTCTATCTGCTCATGAAGATAGTTTTCCTGGCTTGTTGCAGGTATTAATCTATAGTCGGTCTTCCACAGATAGTTGTCCTGGCTTGTTATATGTATTAATCTGGAACTTGTTTTAACCGGTTGTGAGATAGTTGTCCTAGCTGGTTTTAGGTATTAATCTCTGACCTTAGAAAGAAAGATAGTTTTCCTAGCTTGTTACAGGTATTTATCTTCAATCTGTTCAAGTAGATAGTTTTCATTGCTTGTTACAGGTATTAATATACAGTCGGTCGTCCACAGATAGTTGTCCTGGCTTGTTACATGTGTTAATCTAGAAATTAATTTTGTCGGTCATTGAGACAGTTGTATTGTCTTATTTACGGTATTAATCTCTGATCTAAGAGAAAGAAAGATAGTTTTCCTAGCTTGATACAGGTATTAATCTTCAATCTGTTTATGTAGATAGTTTTCCTGGCTTGTTACGGGTACTAATATACAATCAGTCGTCCACAAATAGTTGTCTTGGCTTGTAAATGTGTTAATCTGGAACATAATTTTGTCGGTCGTGGAGATAGTTATCTTGTCTTGTTTCAGGTATTAATCTCTTACCTAAGAGAAAGAAAGATAGTTTTTCTGGATTGTTACGTGTATTAATCTTCAATCTGCTCATGCAGGAAGTTTTCCTGGCTTGTTACAGGTATTAATCTACAGTTGGTCGTCCCTAGATAGTTGTCCTGGCTTGTGACAAGTATTAATCTTGAACTTAATTTTGTCGGTCATTGAGATAGTTGTCCTGACTGGTTTCAGGTATTAATCTCTGACCTTAGAAAGAAAGGTAGTTTTCCTGGCTTGTTACAAGTATTAATCTTCAATCTGTTCAAGAAGATAGTTTTCATGGCTTGTTACAAGTATTAATATACAGTCGGTCATCCACATATAGTTGTCCTGGATTGTTACATGTGTTAATTTGGAACTTAATTTTGTCGGTCATTGAGATAGTTGTCTTGTCTTATTTCAGGTATTAATCTCCGACCTAAGAGAAAGAAAGATAGTTTTCGTGGCTTGTTACAAGTATTAAACTTCAATATGCTCATGTAGATAGTATTCTTGGATTTTTACAAGTATCAATCTACAGTCGGTCGTCCACAGATAGTTGTTCTGGCTTGTTACAGGTATTAATCTCGAACTTAATTTTATCGGTCATTGCGATAGTTGTCCTGGATGGTTTCAGGTATTAATTTCTTTCGTTAGAAAGAAAGATAATTTTCCTAGCTTCTTACAGGTATTAATCTTCAATCTCCTCATGAAAATATTTTTCCTGGCTAGTTACAAGTATTAATTTACAATCGGCCGTCCACAGATAGTTGTCCTGGCTTATTACAGGTATTAATCTTCAATCTGATCATGTAGATAGATTTCCTGGCTTGTTACAGGTATTAATCTTCAATCTGCTCATGTAGATAGTTTTCCTGGTTAGTTATAGGTATTAATCTACAATCGGTCATCCATAGATAGTTGTCCTGACTTGTTACAGGTATTAATCTGGAACTTGTTTTTGCCGGTTATGAGATAGTTGTCCTGGTTGGTTTCAGGTATTAATCTCTGACCTAAGAGAAAGAAGATAGTTTTACTAGCTTGATACAGGTATTAATCTTCCATCTTTTTATGTAGATAGTTTTCCCGGCTTGTTACAAGTATTAATATACAATCAGTCGTCCATAAATAGTTGTCTTGGCTTGTTACATGCGTTAATCTGGAACTTAATTTTGTCGGTCATTGAGATAGATGTCTTGTCTTGTTTCAGGTATTAATCTCTGACCTAAGAGAATGAGAGATAGTTTTCCTGGCTTGTTACGTGTATTAATCTTCAATCTGCTCATGTAGGTAGTTTTCCTGGCTTGTTACAGGTATTAATCTACAGTTGGTCGTCCCCAGATAGTTGTCCTGGCTTATTACAGGTATTAATCTCGAACTTAATTTTGACGGTCGTTGAGATAGTTGTCCTGGATGGTTTCAGGTATTAATCTCTGACCTTAGAAAGAAAGATAGTTTTCCTGGCTTGTTACAGGTATTAATCTTCTATCTGCTCATGAAGATAGTTTTCCTGGCTTGTTGCAGGTATTAATCTATAGTCGGTCTTCCATAAATAGTTATCCTGACTTGTTATAGGTATTAATCTGGAACTTGTTTTTACCGGTCCTGAGATAGTTGTCCTAGCTGGTTTCAGGTATTAATATCTGACCTTAGAAAGAAAGATAGTTTTCCTGGCTTGTTACATGTATTAATCTTCAATCTGTTATAGTAGATAGTTTTCATTGCTATTTACAGGTATTAATATACAGTCGGTCGTCCACAGATAGTTGTCTTGGCTTGTTACATATGTTATCTGGAACTTAATTTTGTCGGTCGTTGAGATAGTTGTCTTGTCTTATTTCAGGTATTAATCTCTGACCTAAGAGAAAGAAAGATAGTTTTCCTAGCTTGATACAGGTATTAATCTTCAATCTGTTTATGTAGATAGTTTTCCTGGCTTGTTACAGGTATTAATATACAATCAGTCGTCCACAAATAGTTGTCTTGGCTTGTAAATGTGTTAATCTGGAACATAATTTTGTCGGTCGTGGAGATAGTTGTCTTGTCTTGTTTCAGGTATTAATCTCTTACCTAAGAGAAAGAAAGATATTTTTTCTGGCTTGTTACGTGTATTAATCTTCAATCTGCTCATGTAGGTAGTTTTCCTGGCTTGTTACAGGTATTAATCTACAGTTGGTCGTCCCTGGATATTTGTCTTGGCTTGTTACAGGTATTAATCTTGAACTTAATTTTGTCGGTCGTTGAGATAGTTGTCCTGGCTGGTTTCAGGTATTAATCTCTGACCTTAGAAAGAAAGATAGTTTTCCTGGCTTGTTACAAGTATTAATCTTCAATCTGTTCAAGAAGATAGTATTCATGGCTTGTTACAGGTATTAATATACAGTCGGTCGTCCACGGATAGTTGTCCTGGCTTGTTACATGTGTTAATCTGGAACTTAATTTTGTCGGTCGTTGAGATAGTTGTCTTGTCTTATTTCAGGTATTAATCTCCGACCTAAGAGAAAGAAAGATAGTTTTCGTGGCTTGTTACAAGTATTAAACTTCAATATGCTCATGTAGATAGTTTTCTTGGCTTTTTACAAGTATCAATCTATAGTCGGTCGTCCACAGATAGTTGTCCTGGCTTGTTACAGGTATTAATCTCGAACTTAACTTTATCGGTCGTTGCGATAGTTGTCCTGGATGGTTTCAGGTATTAATCTCTTTCGTTAGAAAGAAAGATAATTTCCATGGCTTCTTACAGGTATTAATCTTCAATATCCTCATGTAGATAGTTATCCTGGCTAGTTACAAGTATTAATCTACTATTGGTCGTCCAGAGATAGTTGTCCTGGCTAGTTACAGGTATTAATCTTCAATCTGCTCATGTAGATAGATTTCCTGGCTTGTTACAGGTATTAATCTACAGTCGGTCGTGCACAGATAGTTGTCCTGGCTTGTTACAAGTATTAATCTGGAACTTAATTTTGTCGATTGGTGAGATAGTTGTCCTAGCTGGTTTCAGATATTAATCTCTGACCTTAGAAAGAAAGATAGTTTTTGTGGCTTGTTAAAAGTATTAATCTTCAATCTGCTCATTAAGATAGTTTTCTTGGCTTGTTACAGGTATTAATCTGGAACTTGTTTTTGTCGGTCATTGAGATCGTTGTTCTATCTGGTTTCGGGTATTAATCTATGACCTAAGAGAAAGAAATAAAGTTTTCCTGACTTGTTACATGTATTAATCTTCAATCTTCTCATGCAGATAGTTTTCCTGGCTTGTTACAAGTATTAATCTACAGTCGGTTGTGCATAGATATTTGTCCTGGCTTGTTACAGATATTAATGTGAAACTTAATTTTGTCGGTCGTTGAGATAGTTGTCCTGGCTGGTTTCAGTTATTAATCTCTGGCCTTAGAAAGAAAGATAGTTTTCCTGGCTTGTTAATGGTATTAATCTTCAATCTTCTCATGTAGATAGTTTTCCTGGTTAGTTACAGGTATTAATCTAGAACTTGTTTTTGTCGGTCGAAGAGATAATTGTCATGTCTGGTTTTAGGTATTAATATATGACCTAAGAGAAAGAAAGATAGTTTTCTTGGCTTGTTACATATATTAATCTTCAGTATGCTCATGTAGAGAGTTTTCCTGGCTTGTTACAGGTATTAATCTACTGCCGGTCATCCACAGATTGTTGTCCTAGCTTGTTACAAATATTAATCTGGAACTTAATTTTGTCGGTCGTTGAGATAGTTCTCCTGTTTGGTTTTAGGTATTAATCTATGACCTAAGAGAAAGAAAGATAGGTTTCCTGGATTGTTAAAGGTATTAATGTTCAATCTGCTCATGTAGATAGTTTTTCTTGCTTGTTACAAGTATTAATCTACAGTCGGTCGTTCACAGATACTTGTCCTTGCTTAATACATGTATTAATCTGGAAATTAATTTTGTCGTCGTTGAGATAGTTATCCTAGCTGGTATCAGGTATTAATCTCTGACCTTAGAAAGAAAGATAGTTTTCCTGGCTTGTTATATGTATTAATATACAGTCGATCGTCCAAAGATAGTTATCTTGGCTTGTTACATGTGTTAATCTGGAACTTAATTTTGTCGGTCGTTGAGATAGTTTTCTTATCTTGTTTCAGGTATTAATCTCTGACCTAAGAGAAAGAAAGATAGTTTTTCTGGCTTGTTACAAGTATTAATCTTCAATATGCTCATGTAGATATTTTTCTTGGCTTGTTACAAGTATCAATCTATAGCCGGTCGTCCACAGATAGTTGTCCTGGCTTGTTACCGATATTAATCTCAAACTTAATTTTGTCGGTCGTTGAGATAGTTGTCCTGGATGGTTTCAGGTATTAATCTCTGTCCTTAGAAAGAAAGATAGTTTTCCTGGCTTGTCACATGTATTAATCTTCAATCTGCTCATGTAGTAGTTTTCCTGGCTAGTTAAAAGTATTAATCTACAATTGGTCGTCCATAGATAGTTGTCTTGGCTTGATACAAATATTAATCTTCAATCTTCTCATGTAGATAGTTTTCCTGGCTTGTTACAGGTATTAATATACAGTCGGTCGTCCACAGATGGTTGTCCTGGCTGTTTACAGGTATTAATCTGGAAATAAATTTTGTCAACTGTTGAGATAGTTGTCCTGGCTGGTTTCAGGTATTAATCTCTGACCATAGAAAGAAAGATAGTTTTCCTGGCTTGTTAAAAGTATTAATCTTTAATATGCTAATTAAGATAGTTTTCCTGGCTAGTTACAAGTATTAATCTACAATTGATCGTCCACAAATAGTTGTCCTGGCTTGTTATAGGTATTAATTTGGAACTTGTTTTTGTCGGTCGTTGTGATAGTTGTCCTGTGTGGTTTCAAGTATTAATCTCTGACATAAGAGAAAGAAAGATAGTTTTCCTGGCTTGTTACACGTATTAATCTTCAATCTGCTCATGTAGATAGTTTTCCTGGCTTGTTACAGGTATTAATCTACAGTCATTCATCCATATATAGTTGTCCTAGCTTGTCACAGGTATTAATCTCAAACTTAATTTTGTCGGTTATTGAGATAGTTGTTCTATCTCGTTTTAGTTATTAATCTATGACCTAAGAGAAAGAAAGATAATTTTCTTGGATTTTTACAGGTATTAATCTTCAATCTGTTTATGTAGATAGTTTTCCTGGCTTGTTATAGGTATTAATCTACAGTCGGGCGTCCACAGATAGTTGTACTGGATTGTTACAGGTATTAATCTGGAACTTAATTTTTTTGGTCATTGAGATTGTTGTCTTGGCTAGTTTCAGGTATTAATCTTTGACCTTAGAAAGAAAGATAGTTTTCCTGGCTTGTTATATGTATTAATCTTCAATCTGCTCATGTAGATAGTTTTCCTGGCTAGTTACATGTATTAATCTACAATCGGTCGTCCACAGTTAGTTGTCCTGGCTTATTACAGGTATTAATCGGGAACTTGTTTTTGTCGGTCGTGAGATAGTTGTCCTGGCTGGTTTCAAGTATTAATCTCTGACCTTAGAAAGAAAGATAGTTTTCCTGACTTGTTACATGTATTAATCTTCAATCTGCTTATGTAAATAGTTTTCATGGCTTGTTAAAGGTATTAATCTATAGTTGGTCGTCCACAGATAATTGTCCTGGCTAGTTACAGGTATTAATCTCTTAATTTTGTCGGTTGTTGAGATAGTTGTCCTGTCTGGTTTCAGGTATTAATCTATGACCTAAGAGAAAGAAATAAAGTTTTCCTGACTTGTTACATGTATTAATCTTCAATCTGCTCATGTAGGTAGTTTTCCTAGCTTGTTACAAGTATTAATATACAGTCGTTCGTCCACAGATAGTTGTCCTGGATTGTTACTGGTATTATTGTGGAATTTAATTTTGTCAGTCATTGAGATAGTTGTCCTGGATGGTTTCAGATATTAATCTCTGACCTTAGAAAGAAAGATAGTTTTCCTATCTTGTTACAGGTATTAATCTTCAATCTACTCATGTAGATAGTTTTCCTGGTTAGTTATAGGTATTAATCTACAATCGGACGTCCATAGATAGTTGTCCTGACTTATTACATGTATTAATCTGGAACTTGTTTTTGTCGGTCGTAGAGATAATTGTCATGTCTGGTTTTAGGTATTAATATATGACCTGAGAGAAATAAATATAGTTTTCCTAGCTTGATACATATATTAATCTTCAATCTGCTCATGTAGATAATTTTCCTTGCTTGTTAAAGATATTAATCTTCAGTCGGTCATCCGCAGATTGTTATCCTGGCTTGTTACAAGTATTAATCTGGAACTTAATTTTGTCGGTCATTGAGATAGTTGTCCTGTCTGGTTTCATGTATTAATCTATGACCTAAGAGATAGAAAGATAGTTTTCCTGACTTGTTACAGGTATTAATCTTCAATCTGCTCATGTAGATAGTTTTCCTAGCTTGTTACAATTATTAATCTACAGTCGGTCGTCCAGAGATAGTTGTCCTGGCATAATACAGGTATTAATCTGGAAATTAATTTTGTTGGTCATTGAGATAATTGTCCTGGCTGGTTTTAGGTTTTAATCTCTGACCTAAGAAAGAAAGATAGTTTTCCTGGCTTGTTACAGGTATTAATCTTCAATCTACTCATGAAGATAGTTTTCCTGGCTAGTTAAAGGCATTAATCTACAATTGGTCTTCCACAGATAGTTTTCCTGGCTTGTTACAGGTATTAATCTAGAACTTGTTTTTTCTGGTCGTGAGATAGTTGTCTTGGCTGGTTTCAGGTATTAATCTCTGACCTTAGAAAGAAAGCTAATTTTCCTGGCTTGTTACAGGTATTAATCTTCAATCTGTTTATGTAGATAGTTTTCCTGGCTTGTTGCAGGTATTAATATACAGTCGGTTGTCCATAGATAGTTGTCCTGACTTGTTACATGTGTTAATCTGGAACTTAATTTTGACGGTCGTTGAGATAGCTATCTTATCTTGTTTCAGGTATTAATCTCTGACCTAAGAGAAAGAAAGATAGTTTTTATGGCTTGTTACATGTATTAATCTTCAATCTGCTCATGTAGATAGTTTTCCTGGCTTGTTACAAGTATTAATCTACAGTTGGTCGTCCATAGATAATTGTCCTGGCATGTTACAGGTATTAATCTGGAACTTAATTTTGTCAGTCGTTGAGATAGTTTTCCTGGCTTGTTTCAGGTATTAATATCTGACCTTAGAAAGAAAGATAGTTTTCCTGGCTTGTTACAAGTATTAATCTTCTATATGCTCATGAAGATAGTTTTCCTGGCTAGTTACAGGTATTAATCTACAATTGGTCTTCCACAGATAGTTGTCCTGGCTTGTAAAAAAGTATTAATCTGGAACTTGTTTTTTCCAGTCGTGAGATAGTTGTCCTAGCTGGTTTCAGGTGTTAATCTCTGACCTTATAAAGAAATATAATTTCCCTGGATTGTTACAAGTATTAATCTTCAATCCGTTCATGTAGATAGTTTTCCTGGCTTGTTACAGGTATTAATATACAGTCGGTCGTCCACATATAGTTTTCCTGGCCTTTTAAATTTGTTAATCTGGAACTTAATTTTGTCGGTTGTTGAGATAGTTGTCTTGTCTTGTTTCAGGTAATAATCTTTGACCTAAGATAAAGAAAGATAGTTTTCCTGGCTTGTTACAAGTATTAATCTTCAATATGCTCATGTAGATAGTTTTCTTGGCTTGTTACAAGTATCAATCTACAGTCGGTCGTCCACAAATAGTTGTCCTGATTTATTACATGTATTAATCTCGAACTTAATTTTGTCGGTCGTTAAGATAGTTGTCCTGGATGGTTTCAGGTATTAATATTTGTCCTTAGAAAGAAATATAGTTTTCCTAGCTTGTTACATGTATTAATCTTCAATCTTATTATGTAGATAGTTTTCCTGGCTAGTTACAAGTATAATCTACAATCGGTCGTCCACAGATAGTTGTCTTGGCTTGTTACAAGTATTAATCTTCAATCTTCTCAGGTAGATAGTTTTCTTGGCTTGTTACAGGTATTAATCTACAATCGATCGTCCACAGATAGTTGTGCTGGCTTGTTACAGGTATTAATCTGTGTGATACGGTGGCAGAACCGACTGTTTGATACTGGTTTGCATTTTACGTTTTGTGTTCGCAAAATGTTGCAGTAAGCAAGAGTCGCCACCGACTTTTATTTCATCCAATTGGAAAGGAAAAAAGTACAGAAAAAAATCCCTTTTTAAGATATTCTGAGTACGGGGGGTAGATTATAGAAAAGGAAGGTGTTAACACCCTTTCTATCCATGGTTTTCCATGGGCTCTTAGGTACTTGCTCATTTTTAAATTTCTTGTGTTTGTGTGCTTGCTTTGAAAATGTTTTACTTCATGATAACCCTTGTATCAGTCCTCAAGGGTGTGATGAAGTTGTTTTGAAAATTGGTTTGAAAAGTGTAAGTGTGAAAAGTTTTGATTTTAGCAATTACCTACTAGCGTCTACCTACTCGAAAAAAGATCATTTATATTCTTGTTTCCTTTAGATAGAGCTATCCTACTATTGAGAAATAGGAAGCAGCATCGTTGGAGTTGTAAGGGTCAATTCGAAAGGGACGTACGGTCACTAAAGCAATGTTAGGACACATTTCCGCGGCAACATTTCTGAGCAACATTTCCGAGCAAAATTTCTGAGGCAACATTTCCGAGGCAACATTCGAATGGGACAATTTGATCTTTTAGACTATAGGGCAACCACTAAAACACCCTATGCTTAATGATCGTTTACCGAAGGCAACCGAAGTGAGAGTATACCCTAAGAGTGAATATGTGCGAGTGGTTTATTCTCAGTTTATTATCTTTGCACATTAGGGTTTTCTAACCATTTTAATTTTGTCATGCATTCTTGCCATACAATCCAATTAGCATTCATCTAACAGTTAAATATTTGTAGGAATTAAAAATGCGAGAAAATAAACCAAACTATTACAAGGCTTCGGGGAGGGGGATTAATTACATAACCAAAAATCAGGGATTTAAACAGTAAATAAAAACCCTAAGTTAACTATTACAAACCCTGAACAGTTACAAAATAATGGCAAAATAATTAACAAGCGCACAACGAATTAAATGCGAGGTGATTAGGGTTTTGACCCCCGACTAAACCTAATTGCAATTGATTAAAGAAAATTCATTTTTGTCGTGTTTTGTTATTTAAGAAAATAATGGAGGAATTGAAAAAGGATCCTAATTACTAATTAATTTTAATTAAGAAAAATAATTAAGTTAACCTATTTTTTGTGTTTTTGATTTGAGAAAAAAAAGAAATTTAATTGCAAAATTAAACCTAATTTCTATTTGATTTTAATTATGGAAAAGAAATTAAATTTACCTAGATTTCTAATTAAATTAAATAATTTAAAGAAAATGCTTTTTTTTGGTATTTTGAGATTTTTTGATTTTATGATTAAATAAAAAGTGATTAACTTTGTTAATTAAAATAATTAAGGAAAATAATAAAAGAATTAAAAATAAGAAAATAAAAAAGGGAAGAAATGGGTCTGTGTTGAATAGCATGCTAGGGGGTGCAAATCTGATTTTTTGGCCCAAATACTCCAAGCCTGGTTGATCACACCTAATCTGGTGCAACATTGACTTGAATGTATATCATGGTCCTTCATTGGAGAGGCGTTGGATCTGGCTAGCTGGGCATCCAGTGGCCAGGCGTTGAGAGTGTAGGATGGGCGTGTGATGGAGTATTGCATTGGATTCACCTGAAACAATCAAGAAAATAATAAAATGCACACGCTTGGGATCGAACCCATGACATGTACATCAAAGGCATTCCCTTCAACCATCTGCGCTAGCGTGTTAACTTGTAAGCCTAATAAACAAACAAAAACAAAACCCAAGTCAAATACTCTGCCAGCTCCAAATGCGTGAATTTTCAAACGGGCCAGTCACATGTTGCCACGCTATCATCTTCTTCACTGATTCAATCATTTTAGAAAGAAGAATTTTACCTACAGACGTTCACTGTAGGTATAACCCTGTATATTTCAAAAATTGCATACAAGCAAGATAAATGAAATGTAATGGTACCAATCAACTCGTCTCATCCTCACGAGCATCATGGTACCTGATTCAAGTCCTAATTTTGCCTATACAAAAAAACCCTAAAAATAACTTAGAAACCCTAGGAATGGAAGCCTCATGTACAGGCATCAAAAATGCAATTAAATGGCATGGTTAGCTTGCAAACATGATGACAAACACGAATATAACAATCAAAAGTGATAATGATGCAAGAATCGTGATAATCGAATTGAAAAAAAATTCCAAACCGTGTGAGTTACAATTGGTGATTCTGAGTGCTTCAAGCCTTGCAATTGATCCAATTCGCTTCTAGGAAGGTCCAACAATGGATTAGCAATGTTGGAATGATCTGAATTGATCTCTAGTTGCAAAAACAATCCAACACTTTTTGTCACTTTTTTTAGTTTTTTTATATGCCTCTCACGACCTCTAACCCTTGTTTTTTGATTTGGAATTCTTCATTATATAACCTAGAATGAAATAGGTTAAAAAACTTGGATCCAATCTTGAGAATTCATGAGTGGAATATTTGATTTTTAAGCCATATGATATATTTCCATAACCATGCCAATCATGCTTTTTTTGTACCAATTATACTTGATTCGATTTGCTCTTGTTTACTCAGCAAATCTTGATTGCCAAACTGTCAAAAAAACAAATCAAATCATATCTTTATTAATTTTCATCATTTATTTGATTTAAATCACTTTTTAATCAATGAAAAATCAAAACAAATTGAAAAATGAAGCACATAATGCGTGAGTGAAAATTTGAGTCGTGGACCACATTATAATTGAGGTGCAAGCATAAAAAGTTGGGCCCATTTAGCAAAAAATGCAAATTTGAGCACATTTAACTTTTGGCAATTTTGCAAAAATGGTCAACTTGGCCAATGCATAACTCTCTCAATTTTGAGCCTAGATATGTGTTATTGGACTTTTTAGAAAGCTTAGGATGTCCTCTAAACAACCCTTTTGGTCTCATCTCAATTGAGTCTTCCACGTTCATGTATGAAGCTTTGACCCAAAAGGTGTTTTTGTGGACTTTTCAAAAGGACCTATAATGTCAAAATTCATATCTTTTTGTAAGTGCATATTCTGAACTTGGGAGAGGAAGATGAATTGTAAGGAATTTCATCCTCTTCAAAATGAGCTTTGGATGGATCATTTCTGATAAAGTATGAGAAAGTTATGCTTGGTCAAAGTTGAGTTGACTTTTCCTATAAAACCCTAATTTAGCAACTTTTGGGTTTTGATGAATTGTGAGCAATCCTTGAGGAATCATGATCAACCCTTGATAAAATGATGGACAATACTTCAAAATTAGGATGTTGACTAAAAATCTTGAAGTTTTACTGTATATGGGCCGTAATAGACTTTTGACTTAGTACAATTGATTTTCAGGCATTTGAGCAATTAACTGAGCAAACTTCTTCTGCAAGGCTTGAAACTTGACATGGATTATCTTGAGAACATATTAGGACAATGGTTAGCATTTTAGTCCTTTGTGGTTCACATATCTTGATGAAGATGGAAACCCTAATTTGAGGTATATTGCCTTAGGAGAGAGTTTGTCTGGTCAACTCTTAGACTTCCTTGAGCAATTTAGGGACCTCACTTGCCATGTATTGAGAAATATGAGAGGGGAAATTTTAGGATACAACAGTTGGCCCTGTTCAATCTTCTTAAACTCGAGGATGTAGATTGGTTGTTCTGCCTTCCGTGATCTGAAGGTGGAAGATGATTGAACACTAGAGTGCCCAGAAATTTGCACTCGCATGAAGTGACACTTGATTTGTGATATCGGGAATGGGTTGATAGATTCCATTTGGAAGTTGAGGATTGAAAATTGTCTGGGATGGGCTTAAAGATGCCATTCTAAGAGGTGTCAATCGCATAAGAGATTCCTTTGCGAGAACCCATATACCTATTTTTGAGGCGGACTTCGCTTGGGAATGTTGGTCTCTGTCTTAGGAGAAATAGAGTTTTAGGAGCTTCAGTTGTCCGTTACTCTACTGGAGAATAACTCTGGTTTGAGGAAGAGGAAGTGAACTGCGTATATGGTCGGGGTATATGATGCACCGCGACTTACTAGAGAGATGTGAAACCAATCGTGTTTGATCGGGTCCCGGTCTTATAGTGTGGTGGACTGCTGTCTGAGTATTAGGGTTACTGCGATATGAAAGCCTGGATAGTAGGGCTGTGAGAAGGAACCTGGGTAGTAGGGTTACTTCGATATGAGAGCCTGGATAGTAGGGTTGTACGAAGGAACCTGAGTAGTAGGGTTACTTCAATATGAGAGTCGAGACAGTAGGGTTGTGCGAAGGAACCTGAGTAGTAGGGTTACTTCGATATGAAAGCCTGGATAGTAGGGCTGTGAGAAGGAACCTGGGTAGTATGGTTACTTCGATATGAGAACCTGGATAGTAGGGTTATGAGAAGGAACCTGGGTAGTAGGGTTACTTCGATATGAGAGCCTGCATAGTAGGGCTGTGCGAAGGAACCTGAGTAGTAGGGTTACTTCGATATGAGAGCCTGGATAGTAGGGTTGTGCGAAGGAACCTGAGTAGTAGGGTTACTTCGATATGAAAGCCTGGATAGTAGGGCTGTGAGAAGGAACCTGGGTAGTAGGGTTACTTCGATATGAGAGCTTGGATAGTAGGGTTGTGCGAAGGAAGCTGAGTAGTAGGGTTACTACGAAATGAGTTTGGGTAAAACTGCAGAGGGAACCTGGGTGAGCTTGCCTTGTGATGAGTTCGTGTAAAACCTCAGAATGAACCAGGGTAAGGTTGCTAGTTTGTGTAAAACTTCAAGATGAACCGGGGTAAGGTTGCTTTTGTCGCACCGATGATTACCCTTATTTATCTTCGAGTGTTGATCATGGACCTGCTGGAAATTATTGATAATAACTGTCTTTCCTGAAAGAAATATAGGGTTAGTTATGTGTGATGCATGAGATGCATTATGATGAGGTTCTCAAAATAACTGGGATTATGTTATATGTAATGTATGAACATGTCATGATGTATGAACATGAAATGCTACTGTAATAATCTGAGTCCGGGAAACTAAATCCATGACTGCTATTTGGGGAGTATGAGAAATGGTATTCTTGACTGCTGTAAAAAACCATAGTTCCTCTACTTTTGTTGGGAATGGTGAACAAGGATGACTACGTTGGGGATTCACATCCATTCGGCTGGTGGATATTCTTCCGGGAGAGACCCTATATGTGGATAACTCTACAGGGAATAACTCTGTTGGAGAGGAGATACTCCGTTGATAGATCCACTGATTTTGAGAGATAAACTCAGCTGGGGATGAATTTTAGTTACTGGTGATAATGAATTCTGCTGGTGATTGAATTTCTGCTTGTGATAGAAATAAACTCTACCTGGGGAAAAATTTACTGACTCACTCGTGATTGTGAACCTCAACTGGGGAGAGTTATATCCTGTTCGGGAAAGCTAAAATCACTGTCTTTGGATACTTTTTAGTCTGTGGGGAGTGTATGTACCGTTACTTATGTTCTCAAGCTGGCTCTATCCCAGCACCTGATGGGCAGAGTAACTGTGAGGTTTGGTACTTCTTATTTTCCCTGTTTCTAGAATTACGAGTAATCGTCTTTTGTTTCTTATGTAAATCCTTATGAGCAGCAATCATTTTCAAATGCATATATCAAAAATAAACCACTGGACGTTCTTGTGAAACAAAAAAGAAAAAATAAAAAGAAATAACTTGAAGTTTCATAAAATGACTTGTATTGATTTTGAAATTGGCCTGTAAAAGGCATTTTGTACAAAGAGGCTGACGTCCTAGTAAGAGAACGCCGCCAAAATAAATTAAAATTTGTGTAAAATAAATAAAAACAACTATGTGAAAAAACCCCATTGGGTTCCAACTCTGCTATTGCCTTTATATCTTCAAGCGTCTCATCAGTTTGCTGCTTGGTCGAAGGTGGATTAGATTGATTGGCGCCGTCGGAGCTTGATAGTCGATACCGAAGTCTGGTTGCGAGATGATCCAATGAGACATAGTGTTATGCTTTGATCCAAAATTTTTTCCTGGACCACCCTTTCGGGTTTTCAGTCCTCCAGGATACCCTTTTTTGCCCAAGTCACCTTTTCAGGTTTTCGACTTTCCAGGTGTATAGTTTTTTTCATTTTCATCCCTTACTTTTGCACGAACCCTTTTGGCTCGTCGGGAAGCCCTTATTTTTGCCTAGGCCAGTCAACCTAGAGGGTCTTTGATTATGCATAATATCTTTTCACTATGTCTGCATTGACGGGGTGAGGAAGGTCGCCATCATCCATGGTGGTTAGAATCATAGCTCCTCCCGAGAAAATGTTCTTAACCACAAATGGTCCTTCGTATGTGGGGGTCCATTTTCCCCTGGGATCACCTTGTGGTAGTATGATGCGTTTGATCACTAGGTCCCCGACTTGATATTCTTAACTTATGACTTTCTTGTAAAAGCCTTGATCATTCTCTTTTGATACGTCTGACCATGACAGATAGCAGTAAGTCTCTTTTCATTAATTAGATTCAACTGATCAAGTCGGGTTTGGATCCAGTCGTCTTTGTTCAAACCTGCATCCTTCATAATCCTGAGAGAGGGTATCTGGACTTTGATGGGTAGGACTGCCTCCATGCCATACACCAAAGAGTAGGGTGTTTCCCCTGTCAACGTTCGTGCTGAGGTACGATACCCATGAAGAGTGAATGGTAACATCTCGTTCCAGTCTTTGTATGTCACCGTCATCTTCTGCACAATTTTCTTGATGTTCTTGTTAGCCGCTTCAACAGTGCCATTCATCTTCGGTCGGTAGGGAGAAGAGTTATGATGCTGAATCCGGAACTGTTTGCAGAGCTCGGTGATCATTGTGTTGTTGAGATTCATACAATTATCGGTAAAAATCCTCTCTGGCACACCATATCGACAGATCAGATTGTGTCGGATAAACTGTGCCACAACATTCTTGGTTACTGTAGTGAAGGAAGTTGCCTCAACCCACTTTGTGAAGTAATTAATGGCTACTAGGATGAAGCGATTTCCATTGGAAGCGGTAGTCCTGATTTCTCCAATCATGTTGATGCCCCACATTGCAAAGGGCCACGGAGCTGTCAAGACGTTTAAGGGGGTCGGAGGCACATGCACCTTATCAGCGTAGATTTGGCACTTATGACAAGTTCGAGAGTGTTGATAACAATCGGCTTCCATAGTGGACCAATAATATCCTGCCCGTAGGATCTTCTTAGCCATGGTATGTCCACTAGAATGGGTTCCGAAGGTGCCTTCAGGTAGCTCTATCATGATCCTCTCTGCTTCGCTCTTATCTACACACCGTAGTAGTGTGGAGTCATGGTTTCGTTTATAGAGGATTCCATTAATGAGGAAGAATTTTGCAGCGAACCTTCTCAGAAACTTTTTATCATTAACAAATGCCCCTTCGAGATACTCCTGAACCTTGAGATACCTCTTTACCTCGTGAAACCAAGGTTTATCTGCTACCTCTTCAGTGTCGATATCAAAGCAGTATGCGGGTTCATCCAACCTCTCAATGGTAATCTGGGGGGCTTCATTGTCCCACCTAACCTTGAACATAGAAGACATGGTAGCTAGCGCGTCCCCCAACTAGTTCTCTTCTCGTGGGAAATGTTCAAAGGTTATCTCCTTAAAGTGCGGGAGCAATGTCAATACATATTCTCGGTAAGGAATAAGATTTGGGTGCTTCGTATCCCACTCGCCTTTGATCTGACTTATTACCAGAGCGGAACCTATGAATATAATCAAGAACTTAATCCTCAGGTCAATAGCAGCTCGAAGACCCATGATGCACGCTTCATAATCCGACATGTTGTTGGTGCAGTTGAAACATAATCGGGCAGTGAACGGAGTATGACAGCCCTCGGGAGATATAGTTACAGCACCAATGCCATTACCCAATGCGTTCGAGGCTCCATCAAAATACATAGATCATCGGGATCCCTCATCGGGTCCTTCATCTGGTCCAGCTTCTTCGTAGTCGGTTACCAACATGATATTCTCATCCGGGAACTCGAAATTCATGGACTGGTAGTCATCCACGGCCTGATGCGCCAAATGATCCTCCTATACACTCCCCTTGATTGCTTTTTGGGTTGTGTATTAGATGTCGTACTCGGTTAAGATCATCTGCCATCTTGCTATTCTTCTGGATAAGGAGGACTTCTCGAAAATATACTTGATTCGATCCATATTTGATATCAACAAGGTGGTGTGAGTCAGCATATACTATCTCAGTCGGCGAGAAGCCCATGCAAAAGCGTAGCAAGTTTTCTCGAGCAATGAGTATCGGGTCTCACAGTCGGTAAACCTTTTTCTAAGGTAGTAAATGGCGTGCTCTTTTCAACCAGACTCGTCATGCTGCCCCAGCACACACCCCATTGAATTGTCTAGCACTGTCAAGTATAATATCAAAGGTCTTCCTTCAACTGGAGGCATCAAAATTGGTGGTTCTTGAAGGTATTCCTTGATTCTTTCGAAAGTGGTCTGGCATTCATCATTCCACTTTACCACTTGATCTTTCTTCAGCAGCTTGAAGATTGGCTCACAAGTAGCAGTCATATTTAAAATGAACCTGGCGATGTAATTCAGACGTCCCAAGAAACCTCTAACTTCTTTCTCTGTGCGGGGGACCGACATCTCTTGTATGGCTTTTACCTTTGCAGGGTCCACCTGAATACCCTTATCACTGACGACGAAACCCATAAGCTTACCAGATCTTACCTCGAAGGTGCACTTGTTCGGATTCAACCTCAGCTTGTACGTCTTCAACCTGTTAAACAGTTTCTAGAGGTGATCAACGTGCTCTTCCTCAGTGTGGGACCTGGCCATCATGTCATCAACATAAACCTCGATCTCATGGTGAATCATATCGTGGAATAAAGTCACCATGGTGAACTAATAAGTTGCCCCAGCATTCTTCAACCCAAAAGGCATTACCTTATAACAGAAGGTGCCCCACTGTGTAACGAAGGTTGTCTTCTCCATGTCCTCAGGAGCCATCTTGATCTGGTTGTAGCCAGAAAAACCATCCATGAAGGAGAAGATCTTGTGCTGCACGGTGTTGTCGACTAGAACATCAATTTGAGGAAGTGGGAAGTCATCCTTGGGGCTTTCCCTGTTCATATCTCTGTAGTCCACACACATCCGTACCTTACCGTCCTTCTTAGGTACCGGAACAACATTGGCAACCCACTGCGGATAAGAAGTGACAACTAAGAATCCTACGTCGAACTGTTTCATGACCTCTGCCTTGATTTTCTATGACATTTCAAGGCGCATACGGTGGACCTTCTGCTTTACCGAAGGGCATTCTTTTTTAGTCGGCAGGCGATGTACCACAATATCAGTGTCCAAACCAAGCATGTCTTTATAGGACTAGGCGAAGATCTCAACATAGTCGTGTAGCATCTGTATTAACCGTTGATTGACACTAAGCTCCAGATTCACACCTATTTTAACCTCTTTCTTGTCTTCCTATGTACCCAAATTAACTACCTCAATTGGCTCTTCATGAGGCTGTATGGCCCTTTCTTCCTGCAGTAGTAGTCTAGCTAGTTCTCCAGGAACCTCACAATCATTCTCACCTTGGTTGATCGGATTTTTGAAGTCATAACTGGAAGTAGCAGAGCTGTTATCAATGGGATCCAGAGTGGATATGGATCTGCAGTATGATACGTGAGTGTGTGTAAGAGAATAGCTGTTTTGACAAAGTGAGAGACAGAAAAGAAAAAGAAGGAGCACGAAATTTGTATGCAAGAAATGTCCAATCTTTATTAATGATATATGAAATGACAAATAATAGCCCTCACAAGCAAAGCCAAGGTGCCTCGAGAAAGGCACCGGGCTGTAAAGTTTCAAATTGTTTATTACAAATCTTAAAACAAATGAGGCAATTACTGCAAAATAAAAGAAACAGGTATGAAGTCCCTAGCCGTCCATTTATTCGGTCCACCGTTGGTTGTTGGGTAGATCTAGCTGTCGATGTCTGAATCCTCTTCATTGTCTTCAATTGCATTAATTCCACGATTGCTGATGTGTAGAGGAGGTCTTCCAGCCCGAGCGTGCCTAACAGCCCTTTGAGCCCCTGTAGTAAAGCCCAAACCAAATTTGTCAGTTTTGTGAGTGAAATCAGGGAGCTGACCCCAATTGGTACACCCACCTTCTTCAACCACAACCCTGGCATCCTTGAGAGAAGCCATCTTCAACGGAGGTTTGTCTGTAGTAACTCCAGTTGATGCCAAGATATGAGGGACCTCTTCGAAATTATGACAAGGAGTTTCTATGAATTCCCCGTCCATCTCTACATAGCGGAAGGAATTGATGTGAATCACCATATATTCTTCACCTTGCACTGTGACAATCTTTCCCTTCATCGGATACTTAAGCATTTGATGGAGTGTGGAACTAACTGCCCCAGCCTCATGGATCCAAGGACGACCCAACAAGCAAGAATACGACAGACTGATATCCATTACGTAGAAGGTGGACCCAAAAGTCTAAGAACCCACTTTGACAGGGATGTCCACCTCCCCGTTCACCATTCTCTTTGATCTATCAAAATCCCTTACCATAATGTTACTCGGCTTTAGAGTCAAACCCTCACAATCTAAATGGTCCAACACTTTCTTTGGCAGGACATTAAGTGAAGACCCGGTATCTACCAGCACATGAGCCATAGTGGTTCCCCTTCACTCAATCGAGACGTGCAGAGCATCATTATGATTCCTTCCTTTTAGTGTCAGATCCGTATCTGAAAAACCCAGCCCATTGTCAACAGTCAGGCTGGCCACACAATCTTTGAACTGATCTGCTGAAGTTTCCTGTGGCACATGCGCAGTCTTGAGAAATGCAATCAAAGCCTTCGCATGGGCTTCAGAACACAACAACAGAGACAACATGGATATCTTTGATGGGGTCTTCCCCAACTGTTTGACCACATTGTAATCGCTCTTCTTAATGATTTTCAGTATTTCTACTATTTCTTGTTTAGAGGCTTCCACAACAATTTTCTTAGGTGCCTCCGTCTAGGCAGACTCACCTATAATTTCCTTACCCCGAGTCCCAGATGGCTCAGCAGCAGGGGTAATAACTGGAGTAGGAACAAGAGAAATGTCAGGAGTGCTGGTTGGAGCAGCAGTTGGAATAACAGCAGGCTTTATGATCTTCAGAGCAATCTCAGGATAGAAAACCCTTCCACTTCAGGTAACCTTACTAGTCCCGACAATATTGCTGACATCAGCATCAGCTTCTTCATTCTTCAGATCTTGCTTAATGCCATGATAGTACACATCAGCACCATAACGCCATGGGACATCCTTGTCTGAGGTGTACGGGATGGGACCAAGAACAGTGATTATCAGCGGAGCAATTCTTTGAATAGGTTTAATCCTAACATGTCTTCTCGAGGAAACCTTGGAAGGATTGGCGGAAATGGTTATAATAGCGACGTCTTCAATGGGAACAACAGGGATCATAGTGTTCTCGAACAAAATCTCTTTATCATCCATCAGACGCTGAACACCTGACTTCAACAAACTGCAACCAGAAGGTAGAATTGAGCACATGTGGCAACCTTCACCACAACCCGGAAATAAACCGGCCAATAACAAATTCTTCTTAACAGTCATAAGAGGAGTAGAAATTTCTTCAACAGAGGTTACAAACAAATCAGTTTCAACATCATTAACTCCACGGCCATGTTTGGGCATGGGAGAAGTTATAACATTCAGATTTTTTGGAGCATCGAACTCTATCTCCTTAGCCTCAAGCAAGTATTTTACTTTGTTTCTCAGAGCCTAGCAATCGTTTGTATCGTGGCCAGGACTCTCAGAATGGTAGGCGCACTGCGCGTTGGGATTGTGTCTAGGAGAAGTAGTGTTTGGATTCTTGGGAGCCTCTCTCAAGGTTACCAAGTTGTATTTTAATAAATGAGGTAGAACTTCAGCCAAAGTCATGTTGATGCGGGTAAACTTCCGTTGTGGTCTTTCCACCCCTTGTTGATTGTTGCATTGTGGAGAAATTGCGGGTCTTGGTATCACTACAGCATTTACTGTTTGATGGTGTTCAGATCTGCTTTGGCCCCTCGGGCTATAGAATGCATTGGTCTCCTTCTTACCAGCGAAAGGATTCTTAGTTGAACTCGAGGAGGCATCCTTCTGTATTTTACCACTCTGAATTCCAGCTTCTACTCTTTCTCCAATTAAAATCAGCTCGGTGAAACCAGATGACGAGTTGCCGATTAAGTGATTGAAAAATGGACCTGATAGCGTTCCTAGAAACATATCAACCAACTCACTATCAGACAACGGGGGTTGAACTCTCCCAGCCAAGTCTCTCCATTTTTTAGCATAATCTTTAAAACCTTCACCTGCACCCATGGACATACTTTGGAGTTGAGTACGAGTGGGAGCAAGGTCGGCATTATACTGATACTGTTTGTAGAAAGCAACATCAAGATCTTCCTAGTTTCGGACACTGGCTCCCTCCAACTGGTAGAACCAATCAAGCTGAGTCCCTGACAGACTATCTTGAAAGAAGTGCACCAACAGATTTCTATCAGCGTTGTGGGGTTGAATCTTCCTGACATACGAGCGGAGATGGAGTTTTGGGCATGACACCCCATCATACTTGGCAAAAACCGGAGCTTTGAACTTCTGAGGGATGACCACTCCCGATACCAATCCTAATTCTTTAAAATCCAGGCCAGGTATCCTCTGAACTTCCATGGAACTCAGGCGATCCTCTAACTATTTGTATCTATCCTCAGCAGGAGGATATTGCTCATCATTGTAATTCGTATCGTTGTCAGAGACTGCAGGACTAGGGTCTTTTTCCCCTTCTTGGTTCTCCCCTTCCTTGGATGAAGAGGTAAGATCAGTTTGTTGCTTCAACGACTCTCCAAACCTTCTACCCATATTCAGAATACCAGTCTTCTTTTTCTTCTTCTTCTCTTTCAGAATGAGGGCTTTCAGATCCTTTTGCGCTTTAGCCAGACTTATGAACATCTGTTGGAACTGGGCGTTCTGTGCCTGGAGATCTTTGATGGCTTGATCGGAAGACATTTCTGCTGAAATAAATAGCGAAGAAGATAAGAAACATGTAGTGGTACCTGTAATGATGTGTATGATAATGGGATGTGCATGTAATGATTTCAAAGGCCTCGGGAAATTAAAATTTGCAAACCAAAATAAACAAAAACATTATTAGCTTAAATTTGAAGGTTCAACAGGCCTTTAAGGCGTTACAAATAAGTAAATAAAACAAATCTAACACTAGAAAATAAAAATCAAAAGTCCCATGGACGCTTTCTCTTTGTGCTTATGTAATCATTGAGCACTCTTTCTTCCTGGAGCTTCCTGGTGAGCTTTAAAACCTTCCTCTCTTGATCATGGAACTGTTCCCTGTAAGTATCTCGCTCATTCTTCAGCTGAATCCAAGACCTCTGTAACTCCCCAAGATCAGTGGGCATGTAAGGATAAAGAACCGTGTAAGGAATGCCTTCTTCAGTAGTGGGCTCCACAATCACTGGTAATACGGCCACATAAGGCATCATAAGCTTCTGGGCCCGAGCTCTTACCCATTGGAAGTAAGGCTCCATAGGAACGGAAGTCTTTGGTCCCAAATCTTTTGGGTCAGATCTGTTTACCATGCCCCAAGCTCGTATGAACCTCCGGTGATACTCATTAACATCATCCTCATAGTTGAATACAATGCCCTCTATAAGTAACTCATGGGGACCATCCCTTCGAGCATGAACAAATTGTCGCAAAGCTAGACAAGGATTGTAAGTTATACCCCCTCTGATACCAAGTAAGGGGACATTAGGGTATTCCCCACAGCAGTCAATAATAGCAATGTCTTCCATAGCTCGGGAACACCAATGAATATTTATATGAGCGAGTGAAATTATCCTGTGCGACCAGCTCAAACCTTCTTCGTTCTTCGGTACAGACTTAGGGAGGTGAGAAATAAACCACATCGACAGCAACGGCATGCAGCACATAAGAGTCCCTCTTCTCTTCATGGTACAAGTATGGAGAGCGTGTAAAATATCTCCAAGCAAGGTAGGCACAGGGTTGCAAGAAAGGAAAATCTTGATAGCATTCACATCTACGAAGGAGTCCGGATTAGGGAAGAGAACTAAACTATAGATAAGAAGAGCCAATACCTCCTCAAAAGCCTGAAAATCCAAATCATCCCAAAATAGCTGAGCTTTATCGATAAGAAATTTGGCTAGAAAACCCTCGACTCTGCTTCGAGTTTCCCAATTGGATACCACGTCGTCCCGTTTCAAATGCAAAGCTAAGGCAATGACTTCTGGCTTAGGAGCTTCTTCTATACCTGTGAAGGTTACCTGTTCAAGAATGGGTATGCCCAAGGTGGGTACCAATTGATAATCTGGAAATGTGAAGCAGTGATGCTTGGGATCGAAGAACTGAAAAAGTACGCTCATCATCTGTTCATCAAGGTTTGAAGTAACCAGGCTGAGAAGTTGACCGTGTCTCTTAATGAAAGTAGAAGTTGCAGAAACTCTTGATACTAGCTCTTTGAGTTGGGAAGGTATTTGCACAAAGCTGATTCAGATAGTATTTCTATGCACGAAAGCCATGATCTGCAAAACAGAACAAAGATAAATCCCCTTGGTCTTTGAAATGGTTAGTGTAATGAAGCATGAATGCCATGTTATGATGCATGATGTCATGATAAACCACAGGTATAGCAAACACAGGTATTGCAAACACAGTCAAATCACACAAAGCCCTTAGGTTTAAGGCTTGCATGAGGTCAAAGGTGATACCCTCTTGAAGTTAAGTTGGTTTCAAACCTGTCCTAGAAAAGTAACCGGGTTCTAGAGGATCTCAATATCACTGACCATCCTTTATCGGTCATGGTTTCAGCTCACACAATCTTTTCTTGCGGCCGAGATATTTCGAAAGTATGATCTCAATGAGTGTAGCATTGAGTATCAACCAGTTCTCAGCTCTGCACCGAGGCCGACTATCTCACTACTTTCTAATGGCCAAGTTGTTCAACTAAGGTTCTAAGTTTCGTTAGTGCTTCACGACACAACGCAGTGGCCCCGTATTCTCCTCGTTTCACCACAAGGGATACCGGTACCAACCAAAGTGCCACACCAACATAGCTACTGCTTCAACCGTATCATTCTACGATGTACAGTTCCATCACAGTCTATTGCTACTTACCTAAAAGGTGTTCCCAGATCCGGGTATAGGATCTATAGTAACCCCCAACAAAACCCTCAAAAATAAAGCAAACAAAGCAATCAAGAGAGGCAATTTTAATGACCTAGATCCTAAGGTATACCCCACTTTATTTTCCCCAGCAGAGTTGCCAGTTTTGTGATAAGGTGGCAGAACCGACTGTTTGATACTTGTTTGTGTTTTGCGTTTTGTGTTTGCAAAATGTCGCGGTAAGAAAGAGTCGCCACTGACTTTTATTTAATCCAATCGGAAAGGAAAAAAGTACAGAAAAAAAATCCTTTTTCGAGATATTCTGAGTACGGGGGGTAGATTATAGAAAGGGAAGGTGTTAGCACCCTTTCTATCCATGGTTTTCCATGGGCTCTTAGGTAGTTGCCCATTTTTAAATTTCTTGTGTTTCTGTGCTTGCTTTGAAAATGTTTTACTTCAAGATAACCCTTGTATCAGTCCTCAATGGTGTTATGAAGTTGTTTTGAAAATTGGTTTGAAAAGTGTAAGTGTGAAATTTTTTGACTACTAGCGTCTACCTACTCGAAAAATGATCGTTTTTATTCTTGTTTCCTTTAGACAACGCTATCCTACTATTGAGAAATAGGTAGCACCGTTGTTGGAGTTGTAAGGGTCAATTCGAAAGGGACGTACAGTCACTAAAGCAATGTTAGGACACCTTAGTAGTAACCCTAGAGTCTTAAGATCTTTTCCGAGGCAACATTTCTGAGGCAACTTTCGAATGGGACAATTTGATCTTTTAGACTAGAGGGCAACCACTAAAACACCCTATGCTTAATGATCGTTTACCGAAGGAAACCGAAGTGAGAGTATACCGTGAGAGTGAATATGTGCGAGTGGTTTATTTTCAGTTTATTATCTTTGCACATTAGGATTTTCTAACCATTTTAATTTTGTCATGCATTCTTGCCATACAATCCTATTAGAATTCATCTAACAGTTAAATATTTGCAGGAATTAAAAATGCGAGAAAATAAACCTAACTATTACAAGGCTTCGTGGAGGGGGATTAATTACATAACCAAAAATCGGGGATTTAGACAGTAAATAAAAACCCTAAGTTAACTATTACAAACCCTGAACAGTTACAAAATAATGGCAAAATAATTAACAAGCGTGCAACAAATTAAATGCGAGGCGATTAGGGTTTTGACCCCCGACTAAACCTAATTGCAATTGATTAAAGAAAAATCATTTTTTGTCGTGTTTTGTTATTTAAGAAAATAATGTAGGAATTAAAAAAGGACCCTAATTACTAATTAATTTTAATTAAGAAAAATAATTAAGTTAACCTATTTTTTGTGTTTTTGATTTGAGGAATAAAAGAAATTTAATTGCAAAATTAAACCTAATTTCTATTTGATTTTAATTATAGAAAAGAAATTAAATTAACCTAGATTTATAATTAACTTAAATAATTTAAAGAAAATGTTTTTTTTTGGTATTTTGAGATTTGTTGATTTTATGATTAAATAAAAAGTGATTAACTTTGTTAATTAAAATAATTAACGAAAATAATAAAAGAATTAAAAATAAGAAAATAAAAAAAGGGAAGAAATGAGTCTGTGTTGAATAGCATGTTGGGGGGTGCAAATCTTATTTTTTGGCCCAAATACTCCAAGCCTGGTTGATCACGCCTGATCTGGTGCAACGTTGACTTGAATGTATATCATGGTCCTTCATTGGAGAGGCGTTGGATCTGGCTAGCTGGGCATCCAGTGGCCAGGCGTTGAGAGTGTAGGATGGGCGTGTGGTGGAGTTTTCACTGGATTCACCTGAAACAATCAAGAAAATAATAAAATGCACACGCCTGGGATCGAACCCAGGACGTGTGCATCAAAGGCATTCCCTCCAACCATCTGCGCTAGCGTGTTAACTTGTAAGCCTAATAAACAAACAAAAACAAAAGCCAAGTCAAATACACTGCCAACTCCAAATGCGTGAACTTTCAAACGGGCCAGTCACATGTTGCCACGCCATCATCTTCTTCACTGATTCTGTCGTTTTAGAAAGAAGACTTTTACCTACAGACGTTCACTGTAGGTATAACCCTTCATATTTCAAAAAATTCATACAAGCAAGATAAATGAAATGTAAAGGTACCAATCAACTCGTCTCATCCTTACGAGCATCATGGTACCTGATTCAAGTCCTAATTTATCCTTTACAAAAGAACCCTAAAAATAACTTAGAAACCCTAGCAATGGCAACATCATGTACAGGCATCAAAAATGCAATTAAATGGCATGGTTAGCTTGCAAACATGATGACAAACACGAATATAACAATCAAAAGTGATAATGGTGCAAGAATCGTGATAATCGAATTGAAAAAAAATGCCAAACCGTGTGAGTTACAATTGGTGATTCTGAGTGCTTCAAGCCTTGCAATTGATCCAATTGGCTTATGGGAAGGTCCAGCAATGGATTAACAATGTTGGAATGGTCTGAATTGATCTCTAGATGCAAAAATAATCCAAAACTTTTTGTCACTTTTTCGAGTTTTGTTCTATGCCTCTCACGACCTCTAACCCTTGTTTTTTGATCTGGATTTCTTCATTATATTACCTAGAATGAATTAGGTTAACAAACTTGTGAAGGGGTGAAAAACACAAGAAGGGGGGGTTGAATTGTAAAACTGGAAACTTAAAGCAAATGACAAGGTATTTTTATCCTAGTTCGTTTGATCTCAAACTACTCCAGTCCACCCGTTCAAGGTGATTTCGCCTCTCTCCAACGAGGTCTTAATTCACTATATTCAACTGAATACAAATCTGCTTTAGCAACTGCTAAAACCTTCTTGATTCAAACCACAATCCGGTTTGTCAAGGCAATACTTTCTTACAAAGATATAATCAAATGTGTGTGAATGTTTCTACACAAACTATATCACAACTGTGATGTTTACACAAATGAAGCTTAGAGTACTAAGTTGCTAAACGCTAATAGAGTATCAGAGTTTGGTGGTTTAGCAAAACTTGGAGAGTGAAGATTATTGATCAGCTTTGTACGTGTAGAGAGTTTTGAAGCATTAGCCGTGATAATCTTCAAAGCTTGGTTTATATAGCACTTTGAGAAGATGAACGTTGAAGCAAATATTCTTGATTCAATGCTATTAACGAGCTTTCCTTTCTGAGCAGATCTTGTCTAGAATGATGCCGTTGGTATTGATTAGCTTTCAATGCACAGTACCGTTGCTTCTTCAATGCACGATCTGGCTTGGCTCATTCTGATTCTGCTTCGCTGCTGATGAACTAATTTGTTTCTGTATCAGAGTGTTTTACGCGCAGTTCTGTTCATCAAGCTTCAGCATGTGCAAGCGTTGATCTTCTGATCTTGACGTTCTGATTCAGCAACTTCTGATGCTGGTGTGCAAACTCATATTCTGATGCTGAGAACGTGATCTTGCTTATTTTAATCAGCATATCTGCAAGTCAGAGCATAGTAATTTTAAGTAGCATATAATTCAATCATGAAATATTTAACTACTATATCTTTTCACTTTGTTATCATCAAAACTTAATTATAGGGTACTAGATTCAAACATTGTTCTAACAATCTCCCCCTTTTTGATGATGACAAAAACTAGATATTTTAAATGAAAAATAACGTGAAAAGGTTATCAGATCTATGTATCAGAATAAGAAGTACGGAGAAGTCAGAGTTAAGAAATACTCCCCCTGAGTTTGTTACTTCCCTTTGATATGCGTGTTCTTCAGAGTCAGATCTTTTTCTGTCTTTGAGCATCAGATTGTAAGTCTTTGACTTATCAGAGAGCAGAGCTTCAGAGCTTTTCCTGTCAGAGCTTTGCTTCAGATCAGAGTGTTAGGTCGATCAGAGCTTCATATATCAGAACTTCATATTTGATCAGAGCCACATGAGCTTCTACATTTTGATCAGAGCTTCTAGTCTTCATTGTGCCTGTAGACTTAAAGACAAAACAGAAAAACATTTCAAGTAATAGAGAGTTAGAATGTTTGAGAGTTTCTGTCTAGTTATCCGTTATTGATTTTAAATATCATTCTTGTTCTCCCCCTTTTTGTCAGCAATCAAAAAGTGCTGGTGATGTGCTAAAATGATTTAGATCAGAAAAACTAATAATATTAAAGATAGTTCAGAATCAGAGTAAAATAGCATTACAAACCATAGTCAAAACATCTGTCAAAAGTACATCAGAAAATAAGGAAAATATAGAAAATGTCATGCATGAAAAAAAATTTCAAGGTTGTGGGGGCATGCGTGAGAACAGGCTTTCCAGCATTGCCTGAATCTTTTCAGAAGTTGCATTCTGCTTCTGAACCATGGTGACAACAGTATCAATTTTGCTGTCCTGGACATTCATTCTAGCTTCCATCTTCTGATTATTCTCATCCATCCGCTGCTGTAGACGCAAGTCATTCAGCCTTAATTCTTCCAGAGCCTGCCTGTCCAAGGCAGCTTGAGAACTTTCAGCAGGAGGAAGCTTCTCAGAACTTTCAGCTACATCTTCTGCTGGATTTTCTTCTTGAAGAGTCTTGTCTTCTTCTGCTGGTTCCACCTGTGCAGCTTGCTCTTTCTCAGACCACGATTCAGAGTCCAGAGGGAGCACAACTTCTTGAGGCAGCTGACTCTCAACTTCCTTCAGCAGCTTGCTAAAGTTCTGTTGAGCCTGCTCATAGTTGACGTCCTGCAGCTTGAGTGCTTCAGAACGAACCCATACTCTGAACTGTGACCAGAGCTGATCAGAAGCAGCTGGGTCGATCATCCCGGGACAGACTTTCTTCAAGGAAGCAATCCACTGCAGCATACCTGTTTCAAAGTCCAAAATACCAGAGCCAACATCTAATTGCTTTGGTTTGGGAATGGCCAATTTGTGTCTTAAATCAGCAAGACGTTCAAGACTTGTTAAGTCAATGAATGTTTTGCTGGGGTTTTCAGAGGATTGGCTTTCAGAGGTGTGCTGAGGTGCTGTCTGTTTTGGTGGATGGTTATCAGAGTCAGAGGATATGTCTATTGGAGTGGTAAGCGTAAGGATTAAGAATGAAGAGTAATGTGCTTAAATAGGATTTTCAAAAATTATTTTGAAAAATAAAACGTTTTTAAGAGAGAGAAAAAAATAATGATTGCAATTAACAAGCGTGATTACTTTTGCATTTAATGCTTGCTGATTTTGGGGGATTTGAGAAAGATACTTAAAAACGGTTACCAGACATGTGTCTCAATGCACCCAATCAGCGTTTTCCTTTCTCAGAAACGTGCACGCGTTCTGCTTCAGGGATTTGCTGATGATTGGATGACACTTGTTTGATGTAGTGATCAGCACGTCTGTATTTGAGATTAGACTCTCAGATCTTTAGACTTGCCTCTGATACAATCTGCATGTTCTCACTTTCTGAAACAAAGATTGATCAGAAGTTCACAGTAATATAATTACATTCTGAAAGATAAACATATGGAATTAAAGCATTTTCATTCTGGGCATACTTTCATGCTGAGATGTTTCAGAATGAAATTAAACCTATCTTCTGAAAGGGGTTTTGTAAAGATATCAGCCCATTGATGGTCTGTATCTATAAATTTCAAGTTTAAAATGCCTTTCTGAATATAGTCCCTAATGAAATGATGTTTTATTTCTATATGCTTAGCTCTAGAATGTAAAATAGGATTCTTACTTAAGCAAATAGCAGAAGTATTATCACAAAGAATAGGAATGTTACTCTCAAAAATCTGGAAGTCTTCAAGCTGACTTTTCATCCAGAGCATCTGTGTGCTACATCCTGCTGCTGCTATGTACTCAGCTTCTGCTGTTGACAGCGCAATAGTTGATTGCCTTTTGCTGGACCACGAGATCAGATTTTCTCCCAGAAACTGGCAGCTTCCAGAAGTGCTTTTTCGTTCCACTCTGTCTCCAGCAAAATCAGCATCGCAGTAGCCTACTAAACTGTAATCACTAGATTTTCTATAAAACAAACCCAGATTAGTAGTACCTTTCAGATACTTGAAAATTCGCTTAACAGCTGTTAAGTGAGATTCTCTAGGATCTGATTGGAATCTAGCACAAATACATACGCTGAATAAAATATCAGGTCTTGAAGCAGTCAGATAAAGGAGAGAACCAATCATACCTCTGTAGACTTTCTGTTCTACGCTTTTGCTTACCTCTTCTCTTTCCAGAATGCACGTGGGATGCATTGGAATCTTTGATGGCTTACATTCTGAGAGGTCAAATTTCTTCAGAAGATCTCTGATGTATTTGCTCTGATGAATGTAAGTTCCCTCTGGAGTTTGATTGATCTGAATTCCTAGAAAGAACTTCAGTTCCCCCATGAGGCTCATCTCAAATTCTGCCTGCATACACTTAGCAAATTTTCTTCCAAGAGAAGGATTAGTAGAACCAAAGATTATATCATCAACATAAATCTGACAGACTAAAATGTCACTCTTAACTGTTTTACAGAATAGAGTGGTGTCCACTTTCCCTCTGGTGAACTCATTTTCAAGCAGAAAGTTACTTAGCCTTTCATACCAAGCTCTGGGAGCTTGTTTCAGACCATACAGTGACTTTTTCAGTTTGAAAACATGTTCTGGATGTTTGGTATTTTCAAAACCTGGGGGTTGGTGAACATACACTTCTTCTTCTATATAACCATTTAAGAATGCACTTTTGACATCCATCTGATACAGAGTGATGCCTCTATTAACAGCAAATGAGATTAAAAGTCTGATAGATTCTAACCTGGCGACTGGGGCAAAGGTTTCTGTATAGTCTATCCCCTCTTGCTGACTATAACCTTGTGCAACCAGTCGTGCCTTGTTTCTGACGACTTCACCTTGTTCATTGAGCTTGTTTCTGAACACCCATCTTGTTCCAATGACGTTGAATCCTTTTGGTCTTGGAACGAGATCCCAAACGTCGTTTCTGGTGAATTGATTCAGCTCTTCTTGCATTGCCAGAATCCAGTCATTGTCCAGAAGTGCTTCATCAATAGAAGAAGGTTTAATCAGAGACACAAGTCCCATCAGAGTTTCTTCAGAGTTTCTGAGGCTTGCTCTTGTTCTGATTGGATCTTCCTTTCTTCCTAGAATAGATTCTTCTGGGTGATCCAAACTGCTTCTGGGAACTCTCTTCTGAGGTTGATCAGCAGCAGTTGTAGGAGTTCTAGCATTGCTTCTTTCAGACGTTGAAGGAATGTTTGTGTTGAGAGCTTCTGATGACTTGTCTTCAGAACCTGCAAATTCAATTTCTATACCTGCAAGATTTTCATTCTGCTTTGACTTTTCAGAGTCAAGCTTGTCATCAAAACGAACACTGATTGATTCTTCCACAATCTGTGTTTCTGTATTGTATACTCTGTACCCTCTTGAGCGTTCAGAGTATCCTAACATAATAAACTTCTGTGCCTTAGAATCAAACTTGTTCAAATAATTCTTAGTATTTAACATATAGCAAGTACATCCAAATGGATGAAAATACGAAATGTTGGGCTTTCTGTTCTTCCACAGTTCATATGGAGTCTTTTCCAGAATAGGTCTTATTGAGATTCTATTCTGAATGTAGCACGCTGTGTTTATTGCCTCTGCCCAGAAAGTCTTAGCAACGTTTGTCTCGTTGATCATGGTTCTGGCCATTTCTTGCAATGTTCTGTTCTTTCGTTCTACAACTCCATTTTGTTGGGGAGTTCTAGGACAAGAGAAATCATGCAGAATGCCTTTGTCATTAAAGAATGACTCAAAATCTTTATTTTCAAATTCTCCACCATGATCACTTCTGACTTTAACGATTCTAAGATCTTTTTCATTCTGAACTTGGTTGCAGAAGGTAACAAACACAGAGTGTGACTCGTCCTTGTGTCTTAAGAACTTTACCCATGTCCATCTGCTATAGTCATCTACGATTACTAACCCATACTTCTTGCCACTGACAGAAGCAGTCTTAACTGGTCCAAATAAGTCAATGTGCAGAAGTTCTAATGGCTTAGAGGTAGAAACAACATTTTTGGATTTAAAAGATGGTTTTGCAAATTTGCCTTTCTGACATGCTTCACACAGAGCATCTGAATTGAACTTCAAATTTGGAAGTCCTCTGACCAGATTGAGTTTGTTAATCTGAGATATTCTTCTCATACTAACATGCCCCAATCTTCTGTGCCAGATCCACTGC
Organism: Vicia faba; assembly: GCA_948472305.1. Lineage (NCBI taxonomy): Eukaryota > Viridiplantae > Streptophyta > Magnoliopsida > Fabales > Fabaceae > Vicia > Vicia faba. Next base: position 602,937,615 of record OX451739.1, on the reverse strand, counting down.
TCGTTGTTAACAGACAGAAGACATTTTACGTTCTGACTCTTAAGTTCAGAAAGTTTGATTTTGTAAATGTTGTTTTTCCTCTTACCATTAAATAGGATAGTCCCATCTTTCTGACTAACAGCTTTACATGATTTTTGATTAAAGATTATATCATAACCGTTATCACTTAATTGACTTATGGATAACAGGTTATGCATCAATCCATCAACAAGCAGAACATTATTAATAGAGGGAAGATTTCCGTTACCTACAGTTCCAGAGCCAATTATCTTTCCCCTTTGATTGCCTCCAAAGCCAACGTGGCCTCCAGGCTTAAGTTCCAGGCTTTGGAACATATGCCTTCTTCCCGTCATGTGACGTGAGCAGCCAGAGTCCAGGTACCATGACTGGTGTTTCTGACTTGCTGCTAAAGATATCTGCAACATGTATTATTTTATCCTTAGGTACCCAGATCTTCTTGGGTCCTGATTTGTTAGTTTTACCAAAACTCTGATTGAATTTTGGTTTCACAAAGTGATTACTACTAGTATATTTGATGTCATGTGTGTGACCATACACAAAGTGTGAATTTATAGGAGTGTGTTTAATAACTAAATCCATGACATTTTTTGGTGTAGGAACCTTACCTAGGTATCCTATTCCTTTCCTGCCGTTTCCGCTAACTCCATAGATCATTGAAGCCATTCTGCTTCTATCTATGCTTTTAGCAAGGAACTTCTGGAAACTATGATCATACTCCTTGATGATCTCATCAGCGTTGCTGGGAGTTTCAGCAATTGGTTCCTTCTGAGAGTTTTGTAAGGAGTTTTCTAATTTTAAAATTTTATCTCTCAGCTCAGAGTTTTCCAATCTGAGACTCTCAGACTTATTAGAGTCAGATTCAAGAGTCCTTTTCAGGTCTCTGAATTTAGCTCTAATCTGCTGATAACGTTCCAGAATTTCATTGAGGCTTTCAGCAAGTTCAGCCTTTGTAAAATTAACAGCGAAGTTAGGGAATACCTCTTCTGTGTCTGATTCTGAGTCTGAGTCAGAAGCTTCACTGTCATCTTGAATGTTAGCCATAAGCGCTAGGTTCGCCCTTTCATCATCTGATTCTGAGTCAGCTTCAGACGAGTCAGAGTCATCCCATGTGGCCATGAGACTTTTCTTCTTCTCTCTTCCAAACTTCCTTTTTGGCTTTTCCCTCTGAAGCTTTGGACAGTCACTCTTGTAGTGACCTTGCTCATTGCACTCGTAGCAGATGATGTCTTTTGTATTTGGCTTCTTGCTACCTGAGGAGCCTTCAGATCTTCTGTATCCAGAGGAAGAATCTGTCCTTCTGTGTCTGGAAGAAGACTCGTTATGATCAGATCTTCTGGGATTCCTGAACTTCTTTTGTCTTTGCTTCCACAGTTGATTTACTCTTCTGGAGAGAAGAGAAAGCTCGTCTTCTTCTGATGAGGATCCATCAGATGTTTCTTCAACTGCCTGCAAAACTTTAGATTCAGATTTTCTGTTAGATTTCAAAGCTATAGGCTTACCTTGCTTCTGAGGCTCGTCAGCTTCCAGCTCTATCTCATGACTTCTGAGGGAGCTTATAAGTTCCTCCAGAGTGATTTTGTTGAGATCTTTCGCCAGCTTCAGAGCAGTAACCATAAGCCTCCACTGCTTGGGTAAACTTCTGATTATCTTCTTGACATGGTCAGCAGTAGAGTATCCCTTGTCCAGAACTTTGAGACCAGCTACCAGAATCTGGAATCTAGAGAACATAGTTTCAATGGATTCAGATTCTTCCATTTTAAACGCCTCATACTTCTGAATGAGTGCCAGAGCCTTTGTTTCCTTGACTTGAACGTTGCCCTCATGCGTCATTCTGAGAGAATCAAAGATGTTCTTAGCTGTGTCTCTGTTGGAGATCTTCTCATACTCAGTATAGGAGATAGCACTGAGAAGGATGGTTCTGGCCTTATGGTGATTCTTGAAATCACGCTTTTGTTGATCAGTCATTGATTTTCTATCAATCTTCTGACCAGTTGCATTAACAGGGTGCGTGTATCCATCTGTCACCATATCCCACAGATCAGCATCATGTGCTAGAAAGAAGCTTTCAATTCTGTCTTTCCAGTAGTCAAAGTTTTCTCCATCAAAGACTGGAGGTTTGCCGCTGAATCTGTCTCTATCCTCATTGTTGTCATTGCTGAAATGAGAGTTGTTTCCTGCCATAGTGTTTTTCTGACGCTGGATCTTTTACTGACACGGTTAAGTGTTTTAGCTCAGAACCAGGCGCTCTGATGCCAATTGAAGGGGTGAAAAACACAAGAAGGGGGGGTTGAATTGTAAAACTGGAAACTTAAAGCAAATGACAAGGTATTTTTATCCTGGTTCGTTTGATCTCAAACTACTCCAGTCCACCCGTTCAAGGTGATTTCGCCTCTCTCCAACGAGGTCTTAATTCACTATATTCAACTGAATACAAATCTGCTTTAGCAACTGCTAAAACCTTCTTGATTCAAACCACAATCCGGTTTGTCAAGGCAATACTTTCTTACAAAGATATAATCAAATGTGTGTGAATGTTTCTACACAAACTATATCACAACTGTGATGTTTACACAAATGAAGCTTAGAGTACTAAGTTGCTAAACGCTAATAGAGTATCAGAGTTTGGTGGTTTAGCAAAACTTGGAGAGTGAAGATTATTGATCAGCTTTGTACGTGTAGAGAGTTTTGAAGCATTAGCCGTGATAATCTTCAAAGCTTGGTTTATATAGCACTTTGAGAAGATGAACGTTGAAGCAAATATTCTTGATTCAATGCTATTAACGAGCTTTCCTTTCTGAGCAGATCTTGTCTAGAATGATGCCGTTGGTATTGATTAGCTTTCAATGCACAGTACCGTTGCTTCTTCAATGCACGATCTGGCTTGGCTCATTCTGATTCTGCTTCGCTGCTGATGAACTAATTTGTTTCTGTATCAGAGTGTTTTACGCGCAGTTCTGTTCATCAAGCTTCAGCATGTGCAAGCGTTGATCTTCTGATCTTGACGTTCTGATTCAGCAACTTCTGATGCTGGTGTGCAAACTCATATTCTGATGCTGAGAACGTGATCTTGCTTATTTTAATCAGCATATCTGCAAGTCAGAGCATAGTAATTTTAAGTAGCATATAATTCAATCATGAAATATTTAACTACTATATCTTTTCACTTTGTTATCATCAAAACTTAATTATAGGGTACTAGATTCAAACATTGTTCTAACAACTTGGATCCAATCTTGAGAATTCATGAATGGAATATGTGATTTTTAAGCCATATGATATCTTTCCATAACAATTCCAATCATGCTTTTTTTGTACCAATTGTGCTTGATTCGATTTTCTCTTGTTTACTCAGCATATCTTGATTGCCAAACTGTCAAAAAAAACAAATCAAATCATATCTTTATTAATTTTCATCATTTATTTGATTTAATTCACTTTTTAATCAATGAAAATCAAAACAAATTGAAAAATGAAGCACATAATGGGTGAGTGAACATTTGAGTCGTGGACCACATTATAATTGAGGTCCAAGCATAAAAAGTTTGGCCCATTTAGCAAAAAATGCAAATTTGAGCACATTTGACATTTGGCAATTTTGCAAAAATGGTCAACTTGGCCAATGCATAACTCTCTCAATTTTGACCCTAGAGAGGTGTTATTTTACTTTTTAGAAAGCTTAGGATTTCCTATAAACAAACCTTTTGTTCTAATCTCAATTGAGTCTTCCATGTTCATGTAGGAAGCTTTGACCCAAAAAGTGTTTTTGTTAACTTTTCAAAAGGACCTATAATGTCAAAACGCATATCTTTTTGTGAGTGCATATTCTGAACTTGAGATATGAAGATGAATTGTAATTAATTGCATCCTCTTCAAAATGAGCTTTGGATGGGTCATTTTGGATAATGTATGAGAAAGTTATGCTTGGTCAAAGTTGAGTTGACTTTTCCTATAAAACCCTAATTTAGCAACTTTTGGGTTTTGATGAATTGTGAGAAATCCTTGAGGAATCATGATCAAGCCTTGATCAAATGATGTATAATACTTCAAAATGAGGGTGTTGACCAAAAATATTGAAGTTTTATTATATATGGGTCACAGTTGACTTTTGACGTAGTATAGTTGATTTTCAGGCATTTGAGCAATTGACTAACAAAATTCTTCTCCAAGGCTTGAAACTTGACATGGATGATCTTGAGAATATATTAGGACAATGGTGAGCATTTGAGTCCTTTGTGGTTCTCATATCTTGATGAATATGGAAACCCTAATTTGAGGTATTTTGCCTTATGAGAGAGTTTGTCTCGTCAACTCTTAGACTTCCTTGAGCAATTTGGGGACCTCACTTGCCATGTATTGAGAAATATGAGAAGGAAAATTTTAGGGTACAACAATCTGAAACTTTTTTTTGTCGGTCTTTGTGATAGTTGTCTTGTCTGGTTTCAAGTATTAATCTCTGACATAAGAGAAAAAAAGATAGTTTTCCTGGTTTGTTATAGGTATTAATCTTCAATATTCAAATGTAGATAGTTTTCCTGGCTTGTTACAGGTAATAATCTACAGTCATTCATCCACAGATATTTGTCCTGACTTGTCACAGGTATTAAACTGGAACTTGTTTTTTTCGGTCGTCGAGATAATTATCCTTTTTGGTTTCACGTATTAATATATGACTTAAGAGAAAAACATATAGTTTTCCTGGCTTGTTACATATATTAATCTTCAATCTGCTCATGTAGATAGTTTTCCTGGCTTGTTACAGGTATTAATCTACAATGGATCGTCCACAGATAGTTGTCCTAGCTTGTTACAGGTATTAATCTGGAACTTAATTTTGCCGATCATTGAGATAGTTGTCCTATCTGGTTTCAAGTATTAATCTATGACCTAAGAGAAAGAAAGATACTTTTCCTGACTTGTTACATGTATTAATCTTCAATATGCTCATGTAGATAGTTTTCCTAGCTTGTTACTAGTATTAATCTACAGTCGGTCGTCCACAGATAGTTGTCCTGGCTTAATACAGGTATTAATCTGGAACATAATTTTGTCGGTTGTTGAGATAGTTGTCCTGGCTGGTTTCAGGTGGTAATCTCTGACCTTAGAAAGAAAGATAGTTTTCCTGGCTTGTTACATGTATTAATCTTCAATCTGCTCATGAAGATAGTTTTACTGGCTAGTTACAAGTATTAATCTACAATCGGTCTTCCACAAATAGTTGTCCTGGCTTGTTACAGGTATTAATCTAGAACTTGTTTTTTCTGGTCTTGAGATAGTTGTCTTAGCTGGTTTCAGGTATTAATCTATAACCTAAGAGAAAGAAAGAAAATTTTCCAGGCTCGTTACAAGTATTAATCTTCAATCTGCTCATGTAGATAGTTTTCCTGGCTTGTTACAAGTATTAATCTACAGACGGTCGTCCACAGATGGTTGTCTTGGCTTGTTACAGGTATTAATCTCGAACTTATCTTTGTCGGTCGTTGAGATAGTTGTCCTGGATGGTTTCAGGTATTAATATTTGTCCTTAGAAAGAAAGATACTTTTTCTGGCTTGTTACAGGTTTTAATCTTCAATCTGCTCATGTACATAGTTTTCCTGGTTAGTTACAAGTATTAATCTACAATCGATCGTCCACAGATAGTTGTCCTAGCTTGTTACAAGTATTAATCTTCAATCTTCTCATTTAGATAGTTTTCTTGGCTTGTTACAGGTATTAATCTATAGTCAGTCGTCCACAGATAGTTGTCCTGGCTTGTTACAGGTATTAATCTAGATTTAATTTTATCGATTATTGAGATAGTTCTCCTTACTGGTTTCAGGTATTAATCTCTGACCTTTGAAAGAAAGATAGTTTTCATAGCTTATTAAAAGTATTAATCTTCAATATGCTCATTAAGATAGTTTTCCTGGCTTGTTACAAGTATTAATCTATAGTCGGTCGTCCATAGATAGTTGTCCTGGCTTGTTACAGGTATTAATCTCGAACTTAATTTTGTCGGTCATTGAGAGAGTTGTCTTGGATGGTTTCATGTATTAATCTCTGTCCTTAGAAAGAAAGATAGTTTTCTGGCATGTTACAGGTATTAATCTTCAATATACTCATGTAGATAGTTTTCCTGGCTAGTTACAAGTATTAATCTACAATCGATCATCCACAGATAGTTGTCTTGGCTTGTTACAAGTACTAATCGTCAATCTCCTCATATAGATACTTTTCCTGGCTTTTTACAGGTATTAATCTACAGTCGATCATCCACAGATAGTTTTCCTGGCTTGTTACAGGTATTAATCTGGAACTTAATTTTGTCGATTGTTGAGATAGTTGTCTTGGCTGGTTTCAGATATTAATCTCTGACCTTAGAAAGAAAGATAGTTTTCCTAGTTTTTTAAATGTATTAATCTTCAATATTCTCATTAAGATAGTTTTCCTGGCTAGTTATAGGTATTAATCTACAATCGATCATCGACAGATAGTTGTCCTGGCTTGTTACAGGTATTAATCTTGAATTTGTTTTTGTCGGTCGTTGTGATAGTTATCCTGTCTGGTTTCAAGTAATAATCTCTGACATAAGAGAAAGAAAGATAGTTTTCCTGGCTTGTTACAAGTATTAATCTTCAATCTGCTCATGTAGATAGTTTTCCTGGCTTGTTACAGGTATTAATCTACAGTCGGTCATCCACAAATAGTTGTATTGGCTTGTTACACGTATTAATCTGGAACTTAATTTTGTCGGTCATTGAGATGGTTGTCCTGGCTGGTTTCAGGTATTAATCTCTTACCTTAGAAAGAAGGATAGTTTTCCTGGCTTGTTACAGGTATTAATCTCCAATCTATTCATGTAGATAGTTTTCATGGTCAGTTCGGGTATTAATCTACAATTGGTCGTCCACAGAAAGTTATCCTGGCTTATTACAGGTATTAATCTGAAACTTGTTTTTGTGGGTCATAAGATAGTTGTCCTGGATGGTTTCAAGTATTACTCTATGACCTTAGAAAGAAAGATAGTTTTCCTTACTTGTTACAAGTATTAATCTTCAATCTGCTAATGTAGATAGTTTTCCTGGCTTTTTATAAATATTAATCTACAGTCGGTCATCCACAGATAGTTGTCCTGGCTTGTTACAAGAATTAATCTCTTAATTTTTTCGGTCGTTGAGATAGTTGTCCTGTCTGATCTTAGGTATTAATCTATGACCTAAGAGAGAAAAATAAAGTTTTCCTGACTTGTTATAGGTATTAATCTTCAATCTGCTCATGTAGATAGTTTTCTTGGCTTGTTACTTGTATAAATCTACAGTCGATCGTCCATAGATAGTTGACCTGGCTTGTTACAGGTATTAATTTGGAACTTGTTTTTATCGGTTGTTAAGATAGTTGTCTTTTCTGGTTTCAGGTATTAATCTATGACCAAAGAGAAAGAAATATAGTTTTCATGACTTGTTACAAGTATTAATGTTCAATATGCTCATGTAGATAGTTTTCCTGGCTTGTTACAGGTATTAATATACAATCGATCGTCCATAGATAATTGTCCTGGCTTGTTACAGGTATTAATCTGGAACTTAATTTTTTCGGCCATTGAGATAGTTGTCCTGTCTGGTTTCAGGTATTAATCTCTGACCTAAGAGAAAGAAAGATAGTTTTCATGGCTTGTTACAGGTATTAATCTTGAATCTTCTCATGTAAATAGTTTTCCTGGCTTGTTATAGGTATTAATCTACAGTTGGCCATCCACAAATAGTTGACCTGGCTTGTTAAAAGTATTAATCCGGAACCTAATTTTGTCGGTCGTTGAGATGGTTGTTCTGTCTAGTTTCAGGTATTTATCTTTGACCTAAGAGAAAGATATATAATTTTCCTAGCTTGTTACAAGTATTATTTTTCAATCTGCTCATGTAGATAGTTTTTCTAGCTTCTCACAGGTATTAATCTACAGTTGGTCGTCCACAGATAGTTGTCCTGGTTTGTTACAAGTATTAATCTCGAACTTAATTTTGTCCGTCGTTGAGATAGTTGTTCTGGATGGTTTCAGGTATTAATCTCCGACCTTAGAAAGAAAGATAGTTTTCTTGGCTAGTTACAAGTATTAATCTTCAATCTGCTCATGTAGATAGTTTACCTGGAAAGTTACCAGTAATAAACGACAATCGGTCGTCCACAGATAGTTGTCCTAGCTTGTGATAGGTATTAATTATCAATCTTCTCATGTAGATAGTTTACCTGGCTAGTTACAGGTATTAATATACAGTCGGTCATCCACAGATAGTTGTCCTGGCTTGTTACATGTGTTAATTTGGAACATAATTTTATCGGTCATTGAGATAGTGGTCTTGTGTTGTTTCAGGTATTAATCTCTGACTTAAGAGAAAGAAAGATAGTTTTCCTGGCTTGTTACAAGTTTTAATATTCAATCTACTCATGTAGATAGTTTCCTGGCTTGTTAGAAGTATTAATCTACAATCGCTCGTCCATAGATAGTTGTCCTGGCTTGTTACAGGTATTAATCTCGAATTTAATTTTTCCGGTCGTTGAGATAGTTTTCCTGGATGGTTTCAGGTATTAATCTCTGTCCTTAGAAACAAAGATAGTTTTTATGGCTTGTTACAAGTATTAATCTTCAATCTGCTCATGTAGATAGTTTTCCTGGCTCGTTACAAGTATCAATCTACAATCGATCGCCACAGATAGTTGTCCTGGCTTGTTACAAGTATTAATCGTCAATCTTCTCATGTAGATAATTTTCCTGGCTTGTTACAGGTATTAATCTATAGTCGGTCATCCACCGATAGTTGTCCTGGCTTATTACAGGTATTAATATGGAACTTAATTTTGTCAATTGTTGAGATAGTTGTCCTGGCTGGTTTCAGGTATTAATCTCTGACCTTAAAAAGAAAGATAGTTGTCCTAGCTTATTATAGGTATTAATCTTCAATCTTCTCATGTAGATAGTTTTCCTGGCTTGTTACAGGTATTAATGTAAATTCGGTCGTCCACAGATAGTTGTCATGGCTTGTTACAGGTGTTAATCTTTAACTTAATTTTGTTGGTTATTGAGATAGTTGTCCTGGCTGTTTTCAGGTATTAATCTCTAACCTTAGAAAGAAAGATAGTTTTCTGGCTTGTTATAGGTATTAATCTTCAATCTGCTCATGTAGATAGTTTTCCTGGCTAGTTACAGATATTAATATACAGTCAGTCATTCGTAGATAGTTGTCCTGGCTTGTTACAGGTATTAATATGGAACTTGTTTTTGTCGATCGTTGAGATAGTTTTCCTGTCTGGTTTAAAGTATTAATCTATGACATAAGAGAAAGAAAGATAGTTTTCCCGGCTTGTTACAGGTATTAATCTTCAATCTGCTCATGTTGATAGTTTTCCTGGCTTGTTACAGGTATTAATCTACAGGCAGTCATCCACAGATAGTTGTCCTTGCTTGTCAGAGGTATTAATCCGAAACTTAATTTTGTTAGTCGTTGAGAAAGTTGTTCTATCTCGTTTCAGGTATTAATCTATGAACTAAGAGAAAGAACAATAGTTTTCCTGGCTTTTTGCAGGTATTAATCTTCAATCTGCTCATGTAGATAGTTTTCTTGGCTTGTTACATGTATTAATCTACAGTCGGTCGTCCACAGATAGTTGTACTGACTTGTTACATGTATTAATCGGGAACTTAATTTTGTTGGTAAATGAGATATATGTCCTGGATAGTTTCAGGTATTAATCTCTGACCTTAGAAAGAAAGATAGTTTTCCTGGCTTGTTACAGATATTAATCTTCAATCGGCTCAAGTAGATAGTTTTCCTGGCTAGTTACAGGTATTAATCTACAATCGGTCGTCCATAGATAGTTATCTTGGCTTGTCACAGATATTAATCTGGAACTTGTTTTTGTCGGTCGTGAGATAGTTGTCCTGGCTGGTTTCAGGTATTCATCTTTGAGCTTAGAAAGAAAGATAGTTTCCTGACTTGTTACAGGTATTAATCTTCAATTTGCTCAGGTAGATAGTTTTCCTGGCATCTTACATGTATTAATCTACAATCGACCATCCACATATAGTTGTCCTGGCTTGTTGAAGGTATTATCTGGAACTTGTTTTTGTCGGTCGTTGAGATAGTTGTCATGTCTGGTTTCAAGTATTAATCTCTGACATAAGAGAAAGAAAAATAGTTTTCCTGGCTTGTTACAAGTATTAATCTTCAATCTGCTCATGTAGATAGTTATCCTGGCTTGTAACAAGTATTAATCTACAGTCAGTCATCCAAATATAGTTGTCCTGGCTTGTCACAGGTATTAATCTTCAATCTTCTCATGTAGATAGTTTTCCTGGCTTGTTACAGGTATTAATGTAAAGTCGTTCGTCCACATATAGTTGTCCTAGCTTGTTACAGGTATTAATCTGGAACTTAATTTTATCGATTATTGAGATAGTTGTCCTGGCTGGTGTCAGGTATTAATCTCTGTCCTTAGAAGCATTAATCTTCAATCTTCTCATGTTAATAGTTTTCCTGGCTTGTAACAGGTATTAATCTACAGTCAATCATCCACAGATAGTTGTCCTGGCTTGTCACAGGTATTAATCTGGACCTTAATTTTGTCGGTCATTGAGATAGTTGTCTATCTCATTTAGGGTATTAATCTATGACCTAAGAGAAAGACAGATAGTTTTCCTGGCTTTTTCCAGGTATTAATCTTCAATCTGCTCATGTAGATAGTTTTCCTGGCTTGTTACAGGTATTAATATACAGTCGGTCGTCCACACATAGTTGTACTGGCTTGTTACAGGTATTAATCTACATTCAGTCGTCCATAGATAGTTGTACTGGCTTGTTAAAAGTATTAATCTGGAACTTAATTTTGTCGGTCATTGAGATAGTTGTCCTGGCTGGTTTCAGATATTAATATCGGACCTTAGAAAGAAATATTGTTTTCCTTGCTCAAGTATTATTCTTTAATCTGCGCATGTAGATAGTTTTCCTGGATAGTTACAAGTATATATCCATAATAGGTCGTCTACAAATAGTTGTCCTGGCTAGCTACAGGTATTAATTTGGAACTTATTTTTGTCGGACGTGAGATAGTTGTTCTGGCTAGTTTCAGGTATTAATCTCTGAACTTAGAAAGAAAGATAGTTTTCCTGGCTTCTTATAGGTATTAATCTTCAAACTGCTCATGTTGATAGTTTTCCTGGCTTGTTACAAGTATTAATCTACAGTCGGTCGTCCACACATAGTTGTACTGACTTGTTACAGGTATTAATCTGAAACTTAATTTTTTCGGTCAATAAGATTGTTGTCCTGGCTGGTTTCAGGTATTAATCTCTGACCTTAGAAAGAAAGATAGTTTTCCTGGCTTGTTACAGGTATTAATCTTCAATCTGCTCATGTAGATAGTTGTCCTGGCTGGTTTTAGGTATTAATCTCAGACCTTAGAAACAAAGATAGTTTTCTTGGCTTGTTACAGGTGTTAATACTCAGTCGATCGTCCACAAATAGTTGTCTTGGCTTGTTACATGTGTTAATTTGGAACTTAATTTTGTGGATCATTGAGATAGTTGTCTTGTCTTGTTTCAGGTATTAATTTCTGACCTAAGAGAAAGAAAGATAGCTTTCCTGGCTTGTTACGTGTATTAATCTTCAATCTGCTCATATAGATAGTTATCCTGGCTTGTTACAGGTATTATTATACAGTCGGTCATCCACAGATAGTTGTCCTAGCTTGTTACATGTGTTAATTTGGAACTTAATTTTGTCGGTCATTGAGATAGTTGTCTTGTGTTGTTTCAGGTATTAATCTCTGACCTAAGAGAAAGAAAGATAGTTTTCCTGGCTTGTTACAAGTATTAATATTCAATCTACTCATGTAGATAGTTTTCCTAGCTTGTTAGAAGTATTAATCTATAGTCGCTAGTCCTTAGATAGTTGTCCTTGCTTGTTACAGGTATTAATCTAGAATTTAATTTTTCCGGTTGTTGAGATAGTTTTCCTGGATGGTTTCAGGTATTAATCTCTGTCCTTAGAAAGAAAGATAGTTTTTATGGCTTGTTACATGTATTAATCTTCAATCTGCTCATGTAGATAGTCTTCCTGGCTCGTTACAAGTATCAATCTACAATCGATCATCCACAGATAGTTTTCCTGTCTTGTTACAAGTATTAATCGTCAATCTTCTCATGTAGATAATTTTCCTGGCTTGTTACAGGTATTAATCTATAGTCGGTCATCCACATATAGTTGTCTTGGCTTATTACAGGTATTAATCTGTAACTTAATTTTGTCAATTGTTGAGATAGTTGTCCTGGCTGGTTTCAGGTATTAATCTCTGACCTTAAAAAGAAAGATAGTTGTCCTAGCTTGTTATAGGTATTAATCTTCAATCTTCTCATGTAGATAGTTTTCCTGGCTTGTTACAGGTATTAATCTAAAGTCGGTCGTCCACAGATAGTTGTCCTGGCTTGTTACAGGTGTTAATCTTTAACTTAATTTTGTTGGTTATTGAGAAAGTTGTCCTGGCTATTTTCAGGTATTAATCTCTAACCTTAGAAAGAAAGATAGTTTTTCTGGCTTGTTACAGGTATTAATCTTCAATCTTCTCATGTAGATAGTTTTCCTGGCTAGTTACAGGTATTAATATACAGTCAGTCGTCCGTAGATAGTTGTCCTGTCTTGTTACAGGTATTAATATGGAACTTGTTTTTGTCGGTCGTTGAGATAGCTTTCCTGTCTGGTTTAAAGTATTAATCTCTGACATAAGAAAAAGAAAGATAGTTTTCCTGGCTTGTTACAGGTATTAATCTTCAATCTGCTCATGTTGATAGTTTTCCTGGCTTGTTACAGGTATTAATCTACAGGCAGTCATCCACAGATAGTTGTCCTGGCTTGTCAGAGGTATTAATCCGGAACTTAATTTTGTCATTTGTTGAGAAAGTTGTTCTATCTCGTTTCAGGTATTAATCTATGAACTAAGAGAAAGAACGATAGTTTTCCTAGCTTTTTACAGGTATTAATCTTCAATTTGCTCATGTAGATAGTTTTCCTGGCTTGTTACATGTATTAATCTACACTCGGTCGTCTACAGATAGTTGTACTGACTTGTTACATGTATTAATCGGGAACTTAATTTTGTCGGTAAATGAGATATATGTCCTGGATCGTTTCAGGTATTAATCTCTGACCTTAGAAAGAAAGATAGTTTTCCTGGCTTGTTACAGATATTAATCTTCAATCGGCTCAAGTAGATAGTTTTCCTGGCTAGTTACAGGTATTAATCTACAATCGGTCGTCCATAGATAGTTGTCCTGGCTTATCGCAGGTATTAATCTGGAACTTCTTTTTGTCGGTCGTGAGATAGTTGTCCTGGCTGGTTTCAGGTATTAATCTTTGAGCTTAGAAAGAAAGATAGTTTCCTGACTTGTTACAGGTATTAATCTTCAATCTGCTCAGGTAGATAGTTTTCCTGGCATCTTACATGTATTAATCTACAATCGATCATCCACAGATAGTTGTCCTGGCTTGTTGAAGGTATTATCTGGAACTTGTTTTTGTCGGTCGTTGAGATAGTTTTCATGTCTGGTTTCAAGTATTAATCTCTGACATAAGAGAAAGAAAGATAGTTTTCCTGGCTTATTACAAGTATTAATCTTCAATCTGCTCATGTAGATAGTTATCCTGGCTTGTAACAGGTATTAATCTACAATCAGTCATCCACAAATAGTTTTCCTGGCTTGTCACAGGTATTAATCTTCAATCTTCTCATGTAGATAGTTTTCCTGGCTTGTTACAGGTATTAATGTAAAGTCGGTCATCCACATATAGTTGTCCTAGCTTGTTACAGGTATTAATCGGGAACTTAATTTTATCGATTATTGAGATAGTTATCATGGCTGGTGTCATGTATTAATCTCTGACCTTAGAAAGAAAGATAGTTTTTATGGCTTGTTACAAGCATTAATCTTCAATCTTCTCAAGTTAATAGTTTTCCTGGCTTGTAACATGTATTAATCTACAGTCAATCATCCACAGATAGTTGTCTTGGCTTTTCACAGGTATTAATCTGGACCTTAATTTTGTCAGTCATTGAGATAGTTGTCTATCTCATTTAGGGTATTAATCTATGACCTAAGAGAAAGACAGATAGTTTTCCTGGATTTTTCCAGGTATTAATCTTCAATCTGCTCATGTAGATAGTTTTCCTGGCTTGTTACAGGTATTAATATACAATCGGTCATCCACACATAGTTGTACTGGCTTGTTACAGGTATTAATCTACATTCAGTCGTCCATAGATAGTTGTACTGGCTTGTTACAAGTATTAATCTGGAACTTAATTTTGTCGGTCATTGAGATAGTTGTCCTGGCTGGTTTCAGATATTAATATCGAACCTTAGAAAGAAATATAGTTTTTCTTGCTCATGTATTAATCTTCAATCTGCGCATGTAGATAGTTTTCCTGGATAGTTAAAAGTATATATCTAAAATAGGTCGTCTACAGATAGTGGTCTTGGCTTGCTATAGGTATTAATTTGGAACTTGTTTTTGTCGGTCGTGAGATAGTTGTCCTGCCTATTTTCAGGTATTAATCTCTGACCTTAGAAAGAAAGATAGTTTTCCTGGCTTTTTATAGGTATTAATCTTCAAACTGCTCATGTTGATAGTTTTCCTGGCTTGTTACAAGTATTAATCTACAGTCGGTCATCCACACATAGTTGTACTGACTTGTTACAGGTATTAATCTGAAACTTAATTTTTTCGGTCAATAAGATTGTTGTCCTGGCTGGTTTCAGATATTAATCTCTGACCTTAGAAACAAAGATAGTTTTCATGGCTTGTTACAGGCATTAATCTTGAATCTGCTCATGTAGATAGTTGTCCTGGCTGGTTTTAGGTATTAATCTCAGACCTTAGAAACAAAGATAGTTTTCTTGGCTTGTTACAGGTGTTAATATACAGTCGATCGTCCACAAATAGTTGTCTTGGCTTGTTACATGTGTTAATCTGGAACTTAATTTTTTGGATCATTGAGATAGTTGTCTTGTCTTGTTTCAGGTATTAATTTTTGACCTAAGAGAAAGAAAGATAACTTTCCTGGCTTGTTACGTGTATTAATCTTCAATCTGCTCATGTAGATAGTTAACCTGGCTTGTTACAGGTATTATTATACAGTCGATCATCCACAGATAGTTGTCCTGGCTTGTTACATGTGTTAATTTGGAACTTAATTTTGTTGGTCATTGAGATAGTTGTCTTGTGTTGTTTCAGGTATTAATCTCTGACCTAAGAGAAAGAAAGATAGTTTTCCTAGCTTGTTACAAGTATTAATATTCAATCTACTCATGTAGATAGTTTTCCTGGCTTGTTAGAAGTATTAATCTATAGTCGCTAGTCCATAGATAGTTGTCCTGGCTTGTTACAGGTATTAATCTCGAATTTAATTTTGCCGGTTGTTGAGATAGTTTTCCTGGATGGTTTCAGGTATTAATCTCTGTCCTTAGAAACAAAGATAGTTTTTATGGCTTGTTACAGGTATTAATCTTCAATCTGCTGATGTAGATAGTTTTCCTGGCTCGTTACAAGTATCAATCTACAATCGATCGTCCACAGATATTTTTCCTGGCTTGTTACAAGTATTAATCGTCAATCTTCACATGTAGATAATTTTCCTGGCTTGTTTCAGGTATTAATCTATAGTCGGTCATCCACAGATAGTTATCCTTGCTTATTACAGGTATTAATCTGGAACTTAATTTTGTCAATTGTTGAGATAGTTGTCCTGGCTGGTTTCAGGTATTAATCTCTGACCTTAAAAAGAAAGATAGTTGTCCTAGCTTGTTATAGGTATTAATCTTCAATCTTCTCATGTAGATAGTTTTCCTGGCTTGTTACAGGTATTAATCTAAAGTCGGTCGTCCACAGATAGTTGTCCTGGCTTGTTACAGGTGTTAATCTTTAACTTAATTTTGTTGGTTATCGAGATAGCTATCCTGGCTGTTTTCAGGTATTAATCTCTAACCATAGAAAGAAAGATAGTTTTTCTGGCTTGTTACAGGTATTAATCTTCAATCTGCTCATGTAGATAGTTTTCCTGGCTAGTTACAGGTATTAATATACAGTCAGTCATCCGTAGATAGTTGTCCTGGCTTGTTACAGGTATTAATATGGAACTTGTTTTTGTCGGTTGTTGAGATAGTTTTCTTGTATGGTTTAAAGTATTAATCTCTGACATAAGAGAAAGAAAGATAGTTTTCCTAGCTTTTTACAGGTATTAGTCTTCAATCCGCTCATGTTGATAGTTTTCCTGGCTTGTTACAGGTATTAATCTACAGGCATTCATCCACAGATAGTTGTCCTGGCTTGTCAGAGGTATTAATCCGGAACTTAATTTTGTCAGTCGTTTAGAAAGTTGTTCTATCTCGTTTCAGGTATTAATCTATGAACTAAGAGAAAGAACGATAGTTTTCCTCGCTTTTTACAGGTATTAATCTTCAATCTGCTCATGTAGATAGTTTTCTTGGCTTGTTACAGGTATTAATCTACAGACGGTTATCCACAAATAGTTGTACTGACTTGTTACATGTATTAATCGGGAACTTAATTTTGTCGGTAAATGAGATAGATGTCCTGGATAGTTTCAGGTATTAATCTCTGACCTTAGAAAGAAAGATAGTTTTCCTGGCTTGTTACAGATATTAACCTTCAATCGGCTCAAGTAGATAGTTTTCCTGGCTAGTTACAGGTATTAATCTACAATCGGTCGTCCATAGATAGTTGTCCTGGCTTATCACAGGTATTAATCTGGAACTTGTTTTTGTCGGTCGTGAGATAGTTGTCCTGGCTAGTTTCAGGTATTAATCTTTGAGCTTAGAAATAAAGATAGTTTTCTGACTTGTTACAGGTATTAATCTTCAATCTGCTCAGGTAGATAGTTTTCCTGGCATCTTACATGTATTAATCTACAATCGATCATCCACTGATAGTTGTCCTGGCTTGTTGAAGGTATTATCTGGAACTTGTTTTTGTCGGTCGTTGAGATAGTTGTCATGTCTGGTTTCAAGTATTAATCTCTGACATAAGAGAAAGAAAGATAGTTTTCCTGGCTTATTACAAGTATTAATCTTCAATCTGCTCATGTAGATAGTAATCCTGGCTTGTAACAGGTATTAATCTACAGTCAGTCATCCACAGATAGTTGTCCTGGCTTGTCACAGGTATTAATCTTCAATCTTCTCATGTAGATAGTTTTCTTGGCTTGTTACAGGTATTAATGTAAAGTCGGTCATCCACATATAGTTGTCCTATCTTGTTACAGGTATTAATCTAGAACTTAATTTTATCGATTATTGAGATAGTTGTCATGGCTGGTGTCAGGTATTAATCTATGACCTTAGAAAGAAAGATAGTTTTTATGGCTTGTTACAAGCATTAATCTTCAATCTTCTCATGTTAATAGTTTTCCTGGCTTGTAACAGGTATTAATCTACAGTCAATCATCCACAGATAGTTGTCTTGGCTTGTCACAGGTATTAATCTGGACCTTAATTTTGTAGTCATTGAGCTAGTTTTCTATCTCATTTAGGGTATTAATATATGACCTAAGAGAAAGACAAATAATTTTCCTGGCTTTTTACAGTTATTAATCTTCAATCTGCTCATATAGATAGTTTTCCTGGCTTGTTACAGGTATTAATATACAGTCGGTCGTCCACACATAGTTGTACTGGCTTGTTACAGGTATTAATCTACATTCAGTCGTCCATAGATAGTTGTACAGGCTTGTTACAAGTATTAATCTGGAACTTAATTTTGTTGGTCATTGAGATAGTTGTCCTGGCTGGTTTCAGATATTAATATCGAACCTTAGAAAGAAATATAGTTTTCCTTGCTCATGTATTAATCTTCAATTTACGCATGTAGATAGTTTTCCTGGATAGTTACAAGTATATATCTATAATCGGTCGTCTACAGATAGTGGTCCTGGCTTGCTACAGGTATTAATTTGGAACTTGTTTTTGTCGGTCGTGAGATAGTTGTCCTGGCTAGTTTCAGGTATTAATCTCTGACCTTAGAAAGAAAGATAATTTTCCTGGATTTTTATAGTTATTAATCTTCAAAATGCTCATGTTGATAGTTTTCCTGGCTTGTTACAAGTATTAATCTACAGTCGGTCGTCCACACATAGCTGTACTGACTTGTTACAAGTATTAATCTGAAACTTAATTTTTTCGGTTAATAAGATTGTTGTCCTGGCTGGTTTCAGGTATTAATCTCTGACCTTAAAAAGAAAGATAGTTTTCCTAGCTTGTTACAGGTATTAATCTTCAATCTGCTCATGTAGATAGTTGTCCTGGCTGGTTTTAGGTATTAATCTCAGACCTTAGAAACAAAGATAGTTTTCTTGGCTTGTTACAGGTTTTAATATATAGTCGATCGTCCACAAATAGTTGTCTTGGCTTGTTACATGTGTTAATCTGGAACTTAATTTTGTGGATCATTGAGATAGTTGTCTTGTCTTTTTTCAGGTATTAATTTCTGACCTAAGAGAAAGAAAGATAGCTTTCCTGGCTTGTTACATGTATTAATCTTCAATCTGCTCATGTAGATAGTTATCCTGGCTTGTTACAGGTATTAATATACAGTCGGTCATCCACAGATAGTTGTCCTGGCTTTTTACATGTGTTAATTTGGAAATTAATTTTGTCGGTCATTGAGATAGTTGTCTTGTGTTGTTTCAGGTATTAATCTCTGACCTAAGAGAAAGAAAGATAGTTTTCCTGGCTTGTTACAAGTATTAATATTCAATCTACTCATGTAGATAGTTTTCCTGGGTTGTTAGAAGTATTAATCTATAGTCGCTCGTCCATAGATAGTTTTCCTGGCTTGTTACAGGTATTAATCTCGAATTTAATTTTGCCGGTTGTTGAGATAGTTTTCTTGGATGGTTTCAGGTATTAATCTCTGTCCTTAGAAACAAAGATAGTTTTTATGGCTTGTTTAAGTTATTAATCTTCAATCTGCTCATGTAGATAGTTTTCCTGGCTCGTTACAAGTATCAATCTACAATCGATCGTCCACAGATAGTTGTCCTGGCTTGTTATAAGTATTAATCGTCAATCTTCTCATGTAGATGATTTTCCTGGCGTGTTACAGGTATTAATCTATAGTCGGTCATCTACAGATAGTTGTCTTGGCTTATTACAGGTATTAATCTGGAAATTAATTTTGTCGATTGTTGAGATAGTTGTCCTGGCGGGTTTCAGGTATTAATCTCTGACCTTAAAAAGAAAGATAGGTGTCCTAGCTTGTTATAGGTATTAATCTTTAATCTTCTCATGTAGATAGTTTTCCTGGCTTGTTACAGGTATTAATCTAAAGTCGACCGTCCACAGATAGTTGTCCTGGCTTGTTACAGGTGTTAATCTTTAACTTTATTTTGTTGGTTATTGAGATAGTTGTCCTGGCTGTTTTCAGGTATTAATCTCTAACCTTAGAAAGAAAGATAGTTTTTCTGGCTTGTTACAGGTATTAATCTTCAATCTTCTCATGTAAATAGTTTTCCTGGCTAGTTACAGGTATTAATATACAGTCAGTCATCCGTAGATAGTTGTCCTGGCTTATTACAGGTATTAATATTGAACTTGTTTTTGTCGGTCGTTGAGATAGTTTTCCTGTCTGGTTTCAAGTATTAATCTCTGACATAAGAGAAAGAAAGATAGTTTTCCAGGCTTGTTACAGGTATTAATCTTCAATCTGCTCATGTTGATATTTTCCTGGCTTGTTACAGGTATTAATCTACAGGCAGTCATCCACAGATATTTGTCCTGGCTTGTCAGAGGTATTAATTCAGAACTTAATTTTGTCAGTCATTGAGAAAGTTGTTCTATCTTGTTTTAGGTATTAATCTATGAACTAAGATAAAGAACGATAGTTTTCCTGGCTTTTTACAGGTATTAATCTTCAATCTGCTCATGTAGATAGTTTTCTTGGCTTGTTATAGGTATTAATCTATAGTCGGTCGTCCACAGATATGTGTACTGACTTGTTACATGTATTAATCGGGAACTTAATTTTGTCGGTAAATGAGATAGATGTCCTGGATAGTTTCAGGTATTAATCTCTGACCTTAGAAAGAAAGATAATTTTCATGGCTTGTTACAGATATTAATCTTCAATCGGCTCAAGTAGATAGTTTTCCTGGCTAGTTACAAGTATTAATCTACAATCGGTCGTCCATAGATAGTTGTCCTGGCTTGTCACAAGTATTAATCTGGAACTAGTTTTTGTCGGTCGTGAGATAGTTGTCCTGGCTGGTTTCAGGTATTAATCTTTGAGCTTAGAAAGAAAGATGGTTTCCTGACTTGTTACAGGTATTAATCTTCAATCTGCTCAGGTAGATAGTTTTCCTGGCATATTACATGTATTAATCTACAATCGATCGTCCACAGATAGTTGTCCTGGCTTATTGTAGGTATTATCTGGAACTTGTTTTTGTCGGTCGTTGAGATAGTTGTCATGTCTGGTTTCAAGTATTAATCTCTAACATAAGAGAAAGAGAGATACTTTTCCTGGCTTGTTACAAGTATTAATCTTCAATCTGCTCATGTAGATAGTTATCCTTTCTTGTAACAATTATTAATCTACAGTCAGTCATCCACAAATAGTTGTCCTGGCTTGTCACAGGTATTAATCTCGAACTTAATTTTGTCGGTCATTAAGATAGTTGTCCTAGATGGTTTCAGGTATTAATCTCTAACCTTAGAAAGAAATATAGTTTTCCTGGCTTGTTACAGGTATTAATCTTCAATCTGCTCATGTAGATAGTTTTCCTGGCTTGTCAAAAGTATTAATCTATAGTCGGTCATCCACAGATAGTTGTCCTGGCTTGTTACTGGTATTAATCTTTAATCTTCTAATGTAGATAGTTTTCCTGACTTGTTATAGGTATTAATCTAAAGTCGGTCGTCCAAATATAGATGTCCTGGCTTGTTACAGGTATTAATCTGGTACTTAATTTGATCGATTATTGAGATAGTTGTCCTGGCTGGTGTCAGGTATTAATATCTGACCTTAGAAAGAAAGATAGTTTTCCTAGCTTGTTACAAGTATTAATCTTCAATATGCTCATGTAGATAGTTTTCCTGGCTAGTTACAGGTATTAATCTACAATCGATCGTCCACAGATAGTTGTCCTGGCTTGTTACAGGTATTAATATGGAACTTGTTTTTGTCGGTCGTTGAGATAGTTGTCCTGTCTGGTTTCAAGTATTAATCTCTAACATAAGAGAACGAAAGATAGTTTTCCTGGCTTGTTACAGGTATTAATCTTCAATCTTCTCATGTTGATAGTTTTCCTGGCGTGTTACATGTATTAATCTACAGTCAGTCAACCACAGATAGTTGTCCTGGCTTGTCACAGGTATTAATCTGGAACTTAATTTTGTCTGTCATTGAGATAGTTGTCTATCTCGTTTCAGGTATTAATCTATGACCTAAGAGAAAGACATATAGTTTTCCTGGCTTTTTACAGTTATTAATCTTCAATCTGATCATGTAGATAGTTTTCCTGGCTTGTTACAAGTTTTAATATTCAATCTACTCATGTAGATAGTTTTCCTGGCTTGTTAGAAGTATTAATTTATATTCGCTCGTCCATAGATAGTTGTCCTGGCTTGTTACAGGGATTAATCTCGAATTTAATTTTGTCGGTTGTTCAGATAGTTTTCCTGGATGGTTTCAGGTATTAATCTCTGTCCTTGGAAACAAAGATAGTTTTTATGGCTTGTTTCAGTTATTAATCTTAAATCTGCTCATGTAGATAGTTTTCCTGGCTCGTTACAAGTATCAATCTACAATCGATCGTCCATAGATAGTTGTCCTGGCTTGTTATAAGTATTAATCGTCAATCTTCTCATATAGATAATTTTCCTGGCTTGTTACAGGTATTAATCTATAGTCGGTCATCCACAGATAGTTGTCCTGGCTTATTACAGGTATTAATCTGGAACTTAATTTTGTCAATTGTTGAGATAGTTGTCCTGGCGGGTTTCAGGTATTAATATCTGACCTTAAAAAGAAAGATAGTTGTCCTAGCTTGTTATAGGTATTAATCTTCAATCTTCTCATGTAGATAGTTTTCCTGGCTTGTTACAGGTATTAATCTAAAGTCGGTCGTCCACAGATAGTTGTCCTGGCTTGTTACAGGTGTTAATCTTTAACTTTACTTTGTTGGTTATTGAGATAGTTGTCCTGGCTGTTTTCAGGTATTAATCTCTAACCTTAGAAAGAAAGATAGTTTTTCTGGCTTGTTACAGGTATTAATTATCAATCTTCTCATGTAGATAGTTTTCCTGGCTAGTTACAGGTATTAATATACAGTCAGTCATCCGTAGATAGTTGTCCTGGCTTGTTACCGGTATTAATATGGAACTTGTTTTTGTCGGTCGTTGAGATAGTTTTCCTGTCTGGTTTCAAGTATTAATGTCTGACATAAGAGAAAGAAAGATAGTTTTCCTGGCTTGTTACAGGTATTAATCTTCAATCTGCTCATGTTGATAGTTTTCCTGGCTTGTTACAGGTATTAATCTACAGGCAGTCATCCACAGTTATTTGTCCTGGCTTGTCAGAGGTATTAATCCGGAACTTAATTTTGTCAGTCGCTGAGAAAGTTGTTCTATCTCTTTTCAAGTATTAATCTATGAACTAAGAGAAAGAACGATTGTTTTCCTGGCTTTTTACAAGTATTAATCTTCAATCTTCTCATGTAGATAGTTTTCTTGGCTTGTTACAGGTATTAATCTACATTCGGTCGTCCACAGATAGTTGTACTGACTTGTTACATGTATTAATCGGGAACTTAATTTTGTTGGTAAATGAGATAGATGTCCTGGATAGTTTCAAGTATTAATCTCTGACCTTAGAAAGAAAGATAGTTTTCCTGGCTTGTTACAAATATTAATCTTCAATCGGCTCAAGTAGATAGTTTTACTGGCTAGTTACAGGTATTAATCTACAATCGGTCGTCCATAGATAGTTGTCCTGGCTTGTCACAAGTATTAATCTGGAACTTGTTTTTGTCGGTTGTGAGATAGTTGTCCTGGATGGTTTCAGGTATTAATATTTGAGCTTAGAAAGAAAGATAGTTTCCTGACTTGTTACAGGTATTAATCTTCAATCTGCTCAGGTAAATAGTTTTCCTGGCATCTTACATGTATTAATCTACAATCGATCGTCCACAGATAGTTGTCCTGGCTTATTGCAAGTATTATCTGGAACTTGTTTTTGTCGGTCATTGAGATAGTTGTCATGTCTGGTTTCAAGTATTAATCTCTGACATAAGAGAAAGAGAGATAGTTTTCCTGCCTTGTTACAAGTAATAATCTTCAATCTGCTCATGTAGATAGTTATCCTGGATTGTAACAGGTATTAATCTACAGTCAGTCATCCACAGATAGTTGTCCTGGCTTGTCACAGGTATTAATCTCGAACTTAATTTTGTCGGTCATTAAGATAGTTGTCCTAGATGGTTTCAGGTATTAATCTCTAACCTTAGAAATAAAGATAGTTTTCCTGGCTTGTTACAGGTATTAATATACAGCCGGTCGTCCACAGATAGTTGTCCTGGCTTGTTACATGTGTTAATTTGGAACTTAATTTTGTCGGTCGTTGAGATAGTTGTCTTGTGTTGTTTCAGGTATTAATCTATGACCTAAGAAAAAGAAAGATAGTTTTCTTGGCTTGTCACAGGTATTAATCTCGAATTTAATTTTGTCGGTTGTTGAGATAGTTTTCGTGGATGGTTTCAGGTATTAATCTCTATCCTTAGAAACAAAGATAGTTTTCCTGGCCTGTCACACGTATTAATCTACTGTCGATCGTCCACAGATAGTTGTCCTGGCTTGTTAAAGGTATTAATCTTCAATCTTCTCATGTAGATAGTTTTCATGGCTTGTTACAGGTATTAATCTAAAGTCGATCGTCCATATATAGTTGTCCTGGCTTGTTACATGTATTAATCTGGAACTTAATTTTATCGATTATTGAGATAGTTGTCCTGGCTGGTGTCAGGTATTAATCACTGACCTTACAAAGAAAGATAGTTTTCCTAGCTTGTTACAAGTATTAATCTGCAATATGCTCATGTAGATAGTTTTCCTGGCTAGTTGCTGGTATTAATCTACAATCGATCGTCCACAGATAGTTGTCCTGGCTTGTTACAGGTATTAATATGGAACTTGTTTTTGTCGGTTGTTGAGATAGTTGTCCTATCTAGTTTACAAGTATTAATCTTTGACATAAGAGAATGAAAGATAGTTTTTCGGGTTTGTTACAGGTATTAATCTTCAATCTTCTCATGTTGATAGTTTTCCTGCCGTGTTACAGGTATTAATCTACAGTCAATCAACCACAGATAATTGTCCAGGCTTGTCACAGGTATTAATCTAGAACTTAATTTTGTCGGTCATTAAGATATTTGTCTATCTCGTTTCAGGTAATAATCTATGACCTAAGAGAAAGACATATAGTTTTCCTGGGTTTTTACAGGTATTAATCTTCAATCTGATCATGTAGATAGTTTTCCTGGCTTGTTACAGGTATTAATCTACAGTCGATCGTCCACACATAGTTGTGCTAGCTTGTTAGAGGTATTAATCTGAAACTTAATTTTTTCGGGCAATAAGATAGTTGTCCTGGCTGGTTTCAGGTATTAATCTCTAACCTTAGAAAGAAAGATAGGTTTCCTGGCTTGTTACATGTATTAATATACAGTCGGTCGCCAAAAATAGTTGTCTTGGCTTGTAACATGTGTTAATCTGGAACTTAACTTTGTCGATGATTGAGATAGTTGTCTTGTCTTGTTTCTGGATTTAATCTCTGACCTAATAGAAAGAAAGATAGTTTTCCTGGCTTGTTACCTGTATTAATCTTCAATATGCTCATGTAGATAGTTTTCCTGGCTTGTTACAGGTATTAATATACAGTTGGTCGTCCAAAGATAGTTGTCTAGGCTTGTTTCATGTGTTAATTTGGAACTTAATTTTGTCGATCATTGAGATAGTTGTCTTGTGTTGTTTCAGGTATTAATCTCTAACCTAAGAGAAAGAAAGATAGTTTTCCTGGCTTGTTAAAAGTATTAATATTCAATCTACTCATGTAGATAGTTTTCCTGGCTTGTTACAGGTATTAATCTACAGGCAATCATCCACAGATAGTTGTCCTGGCTTATCAGAGGTATTAATCCGGAACTTAATTTTGTCAGTCATTGAGAAAGTGGTTCTATCTCGTTTCAGGTATTAATCTTTGAACTAAGAGAAAGAACCATAGTTTTCCTGGCTTTTTACAGGTATTAATCTTCAATCTGCTCATGTAGATAGTTTTCTTAGCTTGTTACAGGTATTAATCTACATTCGATTGTCCACAGATAGTTGTACTGACTTGTTACATGTATTAATCGGGAACTTAATTTTGTCGGTAAAAGAGATAGTTGTCCTAGATAGTTTCAGGTTTTAATCTCTGACCTTAGAAAGAAAGATAGTTTTCCTGGCTTGTTACAGATATTAATCTTCAATCGGCTCAAGTAGATAGTTTTCCTGGCTAGTAACAGGTATTAATCTACAATCGGTCGTCCATAGATAGTTGTCCTGGCTTGTCACAGGTATTAATCTGGAACTTGTTTTTTCCGGTTGTGAGATAGTTTTCCTGGCTGGTTTCAGGTATTAATCTTTGAGCTTAGAAAGAAAGATAGTTTCCTGACTTGTTATAGGTATTAATCTTCAATCTGCTTAGGTAGATAGTTTTCTTGGCATCTCACATGTATTAATCTACAATCGATCACCCACAAATAGTTGTCATGGCTTGTTGCAGGTATTATCTGGAACTTGTTTTTGTCGGTTGTTGAGATAGTTGTCATGTCTGGTTTCAAGTATTAATCTCTGACATAAGAGAAAGAAAGATAGTTTTCCTGGCTTGTTACAAGTATTAATCTTCAAACTGCTCATGTAGATAGTTATCCTAACTTGTAACAGGTATTAATCTACAGTCAGTCATCCACATATAGTTGTCCTGGCTTGTCACAGGTATTAATCTCGAACTTAATTTTGTCGGTCATTAAGATAGTTGTCCTAGATGGTTTCAGGTATTAATCTCTAACCTTAGAAAGAAAGATAGTTTTCCTAGCTTGTTACAGGTATTAATCTTCAATCTGCTCATGAAGATAGTTTTCCTGGCTTGTCACAATTATTAATCTACAGTCGGTCATCCACAGATAGTTGTCCTGGCTTATTACATGTATTAATCTTCAATCATCTAATGTAGATAGTTTTCCTGGCTTGTTACAGGTATTAATCTAAAGTCGGTCGTCCAAATATAGATGTCCTGGCTTGTTACAGGTATTAATCTGGAACTTAATTTGATCGATTATTGAGATAGTTGTCCTGGTTGGTGTCAGGTATTAATCTCTAACCTTAGAAAGAAAGATAGTTTTATGGCTTGTTACAAGTATTAATATTCAATAAGCTCATGTAGATAGTTTTCCTGGCTAGTTACAGGTATTAATCTACAATCGATCGTCCACAGATAGTTGTCCTGGCTTGTTACAGGTATTAATATGGAACTTGTTTTTGTCGGTCGTTGAGATAGCTGTACTGTCTGGTTTCAAGTATTAATCTCTGACATAAGAGAACGAAAGATATTTTTCCTGGCTTGTTACAGGTATTAATCTTCAATCTTCTCATGTTGATAGTTTTCCTGGCTTTTTACATGTATTAATCTACAGTCAGTCATCCACAGATAGTTTTCTTGGCTTGTGACATGTATTAGTCTGGAACTTAATTTTGCCGGTCATTGAGATAGTTGTCTATCTCATTTCAGGTATTAATCTATGACCTAAGAGAAAGACAGATAGTTTTCCTGGCCTTTTACATGTATTAATCTTTAATCTGCTCATGTAGATAGTTTTCCTGGCTTGTTATAGGTATTAATCTACAGTCGGTCGTCCACACATAGTTCTACTGGCTTGTTATAGGTATTAATCTGAAACTTAATTTTTTCGGTCAATAAGATAGATGTCCTGGCTGGTTTCAGGTATTAAAGTTTGAACTTAGAAAGAAAGATCATTTTTCGGGCTTGTTACAGGTAGTAATCTTCAATCTGCTCATGTAGATAGTTGTCCTGGCTGGTTTCAGGTATTAATATCTGACCTTAGATACAAAGATAGTTTTCCTGGCTGTTTACATGTATTAATATACAGTCGGTCGTCCATAAATAATTGTCTTGGCTTGTTACATGTGTTAATCTGGAACTTAACTTTGTCGATGATTGAGATAATTGTCTTGTCTTGTTTCAGGTATTAATCACTGACCTAAGAGAAAGAAATATAGTTTTCTTGGCTTGTTATGTGTATTAATCTTCAATCTGTTCGTGTAGATAGTTTCCTGGCTTGTTACAGGTATTAATATACAGTCGGTCGTCCACAGATAGTTGTCCTGGCTTGTTACATGTGTTAATTTGGAACTTAATTTTGTCGGTCAATGAGATAGTTGTCTTGTGTTATTTTAGGTATTAATCTATGACCTAAGAGAAAGAAAGATAGTTTTCCTGGATTGTTACAAGTATTAATATTAAATCTACTCATGTAGATGAAGAAGTGAAAAACACAAGAAGGGGGGTTGAATTGTAAAAAATGGAAATCAATTGCAATGAACACGGTATTCTTATCCTGGTTCGTTTGATCTCAAACTACTCCAGTCCACCCGTCAAGGTGATTTCGCCTCTCTCCAACGAGGTCTTAATCCACTATATTCAACTGAATATTACAATCTGCTTTAACAATTGCTAAAGCCTTCTTGAGTCAAACCACAAACCAGTTTCTCAAGGAATTACTTTCTTACAAAGAATTGAAATCTAGGTGTGTGAATGTTTTCTACAAAACTGTTTATCACAACTGTGATACTACACAAATTAAGATTATGGAAACTAGATTGCTAAAATAATTGAGTAAGGAATTTTGGAGCTTTTAGAAAACTGAGATTGAGGAAGAT
This sequence comes from Vicia faba, assembly GCA_948472305.1. NCBI lineage: Eukaryota > Viridiplantae > Streptophyta > Magnoliopsida > Fabales > Fabaceae > Vicia > Vicia faba. The sequence goes on along the minus strand of OX451739.1, from coordinate 602,909,572 downwards.
GATGAATAGATTTTAGGCGTGTAGATTGATGTAGAGCATTAGCCAATTGAATCTTCATTGAGTTGTTTATATAGCATTGGAAATAGTGTACGTTGGAGAATAATTCTGTTTCAATGCCAATAACATTCTTTCCTTATTAAGCAGATCTTGTCTGGAATGATGACGTTGGTAATAACTCATCTTGAATGCAGAGTACCGTTGCCACTTAAGCGTGTTCTGGCTTTGGCTCATTCTGACGCTGCTTAGGTGCTGATGAACTGTTGTCTTTATCAGAGTTCAGAGTGTTGAGCACAGATCTTGTACATCAAGCTTCAGCATAAGCGCAAGTTGATCTTCTGATTCTGGTAACTGATATAACATCTTCTGATGCTGATGTTGATATCCAATTTTCTGATGCTGATGAGGATGTTCTCATGCTGATACCTATCAAAGTTTCTGTAAAACAGAGTGTAATTTTTAGGTAGCAAATAGTTCTTACATGAATCATACAATTAATATATCTTAGCATTTTGTTATCATCAAAACTTAAACTTAGGGTAGTAGATTCAAACTTTGTTCTAACAATCTCCCCCTTTTTGATGATGACAAAAACTAGATATTTTTTAATTGAAAGTAAACGAAAAGTATCAGAGATAACTAAATAATAAGTTGTATCAGAGTTTAGATCGAAGATACTCCCCCTGAATTTATTACTTTCCTTTTTAATTCGAAGAGTTCTTCAGGATCAGATCTTTATTGATTTTATTTGAACATCAGAATATCAGAGCTTCAGATCAGAATATCAGAGCTTCAGATCAGAATATCAGAGCTTCGAGCTTCAGCGTATCAGAGGTGATTAACTTCTTGTACCTATAGACTTATGTAAAAACAGAAAACATTCAAGTATGTCAGAGTGTTAGAATGTTTGAGACTTTTTGTCTCAGTAATCCGTTATTGAAAAATATCATTCTTGTTCTCCCCCTTTTTGTCAGCAATCAAAAAGTATAAGTGATGTGCTAAAACGATCAGAGCAGAAAAACTTGTTATATTAAAATTCAGAGCCAGACAAAACAGTACAGATAATATGCAAAGAAAACATTGAAAATATCATGAATGAAAAACAAAAACTAAGGTTGGGGTGGGAAGCGTGTGAACAGAGTCTCCAGCATTGCCTTAATCTGATCAGCAGTTTCAGTCTGCTTGTGTACCATGCTGACTACTGTATCTATCTTGCTGTCTTGCACGTCCATCCTTTCCTTCATCTTCTGATCATTTTCATCCATTCTTTGCTGCAGACGAATATCATTCAGCCTCAGCTCTTCCAGAGTCTGCCTGTCCAAGGCAGCTTGAGAAACATCAGAAGCAGGAAGCTTCTGAGAGCTTTCTGCAACATCTTCAGCTTGACTGACTTCTTCAGCTTGAGTAGTCTGATCCTCTTCTGGCTGCACTTTTGAAGCTGGACGCTTCTCAGACCATGGCTCACTATCCAGAAAGAGCACTTCGTGCTGTGGCAGCTGACTTTCAACTTCCTTCAGCAGCTTGCTGAAGTTCTGTTGTGCCTGCTCATAATTGATGTCTTGCAGTTTGAGGGCTTCAGCACATACCCATATTCTGAAACGTGTCCAGAGATGGTCTGAGGCAGCAGGATCAATCATTCCAGGGCAAACTTGCTTTAGAGAAGCAATCCACTGCTGCAAACTTGCTTCAGAGGTGATGGTGGAGGTGATGGTTGAGGTGATGGTGGATGAATTTCTGGTTGAGGAGAGGGAGGAGGAGTTGCTGGTTGTGGAGAAGGAGGTGGAATTTCTGGTTGTTCAAGAATTTGTGGTTCTTCTGGTATGGGTGAGAGAGGATGTTCTGGTTGAGGAGAGTGGGCAATTTCTGGTTCAGTGTTTGGATTATTTGAGAGGTGATCAGAAACACGTTGATCAATGTCAGACAGAACTTTGTCAAGTTCTGATGCTGTTGATGTTGTGGGTTTTGGATGTTTGGTGCGGGGTCTCCTGAGAGTCAGTGACTCAGAGGGGTCACCTTCTGGTTCGGTTTCATCAATTGTTGGTATGGGGATTGGAAGTTCATGTGAAGCTGGGGTTGGGATTGATGTTGGAATAGCAGAAGAATTTAAAACAGAAGCAGCAGATAAATTACCTCTTTTCTTAGGGGTCTGCTGGGATGGTCCTTCTGAAGTGGCCTTTCTTTTCTTCGTCTTCTTCATAGAGACTTCTAGTTGTTGTTGGTGCAGATCTTTGATATTCAGTTTGGGATCTGTACCATCAGCCTTGCAAGCGTCCAAGTATCTGAGAACCACCACTGGTTTAGATTCTATCTCAGAAAATAATGGAAAGTCGTCCAAAGGGACTCTTCTTCTGGTGATGTCAGCAAGAGGAGTAACGCTGGGCTCCTTTCTGATATTCTCTATCAGTTTCATTTTCTTCAGATTCTTGGCGTTCAGAGGCTTGCCAACAGTTGGTTCAATAGAACTTAATTCCTAAGCTTCTGTGAGGTGCTCTATCAGCCTATTCTCAGTCAGAATATCTGATATTAACCTGCCAAAGGGTATCCAATCCCTCTTTTTTCTTTCTTCTTCCCTGGTCTCCTTGACGCTGGTTCTGAGGTGATTAAACAAAAGATGAGCCAAGTTGATTTTTACCTTCTGATTAATAAAATAGATCAGAAACTACTGATCTATATTTATATAATCAGGGGAGCTTGTTGGCTTCCTGTGATTAAAGCACCCCAGAATGATCTTCGCCCATACTCTATCGTGATCCTTTAAGTCTTTGATTTTGCTGCTGGGAACCCCATGGGTGAAAATCTGCCTTGCAATGACAGCAACGTCAGAGCATCTTTCAGCCATATCGATACAGCGGATACCACCGCCACTGTATCCAATCAATCTTGCTATGTGATCCTCAGTGATCACAATCTTCTTTCTCATTATGTAGGAGGTGACTTGATGCGTTGATGAGTACGCATGAATCCAGAACTCCTTGACCAAGACTGGGAACGTTGGTCCAACCAACCTATCAAAATATCTCTCCCATTCCTATGCCCTAACTTCTTCTGTCAAGTCAAATCCATTTTCTTTCAGACTGGAGAAGTCAACAATTAGTTCAGACAGCACTTCCAAATTCTTCACTGGTGTAAGGAGTGTTCTGAAAGGGACTTGGTACTGTTCAGAAGAAGCTTCCTTCTGAGAACCTGTAGAGACATTGCTGGAGGTTTCCATGTTCACACTTAGGGTTTTTTCTGAGAAAACTGAAAAATGGGTTTCTTTGAGAGAGATGAACACACAGAGAAAATGCAGAAAAATATTTGTAAGAAACGGTAAAAGATTAATGTGAAATGTTAATGTGCTTAAATAGATTTCAGAATAATTTTTGAAAGTGTAAACAGTTTCAAGAAAGAGAAATAATTCATGATTACGTTTTAAAAACATGATTACTTTCATTTAATGCTTGCTGATTTTGGGGGATTTGAGAAAGATACTTGAAACGGTTACCAGACATGTGTCTCAATGCACCCAATCAGCGTTTTGCATTCTCAGAAGCGTGCACGTGTTCTGCTTCAGAGATTTGCTGATGATTGGATGACACTTATTTGATTTAGTGAGCAGCACGTCTATCCTTTAGCTGAAACGCTCAGATCTTTAAGAATAGCATCTGATACAATCTGCATGTTCTATCTTTCTGAAAAAAGATTGATCAGAGGTTCACAGTAAAACAAATACATTCTGAAGATAAATATATAGAATTAAAACATTTTCACTCTGGGCAGATTTTCATGCTGAGATGTTTCAGAATGAAATTGAACCTATCTTCAGAAAGGGGTTTAGTAAAGATATCAGCCCATTGATGGTCTGTATCAATAAATTTTAAGTTCAAAATTCCTTTATGAATATAGTCCCTAATGAAATGGTGTTTTATTTCTATATGCTTAGCCCTAGAATGTAAAATGGGATTCTTACTTAAGCAAATAGCAGAAGTATTGTCACAGAGTATATGGATGTTACTCTCAAAAATCTGGAAGTCTTCAAGCTGACTTTTCATCCAGAGCATTTGTGTGCTACATCCTGCTGCTGCTATGTACTCAGCTTCTGCTGTTGATAGCGCAATTGTGGATTTCCTTTTGCTGGACCAAGAGATCAGATTTTCTCCCAGAAACTGGCAGCTTCCAGAAGTACTTTTACGTTCTACTCTGTCTCCAGCAAAGTCAGCATCGCAGTAGCCTACTAAGCTGTAATCACTAGATTTTCTATAAAATAAACCCAGATTAGTAGTACCTTTCAGATACTTGAAAATTTGCTTAACAGCTGTTAAGTGAGATTCTCTAGGATCTGATTGGAATCTAGCACAAATACATACGCTGAATAAGATATCAGGTCTTGAAGCTGTCAGATAAAGGAGAGAACCAGTCATACCTCTGTAGACCTTCTGTTCTACCTTTTTGCTTACCTCTTCTCTTTCCAGAATGCACGTGGGATGCATTGGAATCTTTGATGGCTTACATTCTGAGAGGTCAAATTTCTTCAGAAGATCTCTGACATATTTGCTCTGATGAATGTAAGTTCCCTCTGGAGTTTGATTGATCTGAATTCCTAGAAAGAATTTCAGTTCCCCCATGAGGCTCATCTCAAATTCTGCCTGCATACACTTAGCAAATTTTCTTCCAAGAGAAGGATTAGTAGATCCAAAAATAATATCATCAACATAAATTTGACAGACTAAGATGTCATTCTTAACTGACTTACAGAATAAGGTAGTGTCCACCTTCCCTCTGGTGAATTCATTTTCTAACAGAAAGTTACTTAGTCTTTCATACCAAGCTCTGGGAGCTTGTTTCAGACCATATAATGACTTCTTTAGTTTGAAAACATGTTCTGGATGTTTTGTATTTTCAAAACCAGGGGGTTGGTGCACATAAACCTCTTCTTCTATATAACCATGTAAGAATGCACTCTTGACATCCATCTGATACAGAGTGATGCCTCTATTGACAGCAAATGAAATTAAAAGTCTGATAGATTCTAACCTGGCGATTGGAGCAAAGGTTTCTGTATAGTCTATCCCCTCTTGCTGACTATAACCTTGTGCTACAAGTCAGGCTTTGTTTCTGATGACTTCACCTTGTTCATTTAGCTTGTTTCTGAACACCCATCTTGTTCCAATGAAGTTGAGTCCTTTTGGTCTGGGAATAAGATCCCATACGTCATTTCTGGTGAATTGATTCAGCTCTTCTTGCATTGCTAGAATCCAGTCGTTGTCCAGAAGTGCTTCATCAATAGAAGAAGGTTCAATCAGAGACACAAGTCCCATGAGGGTTTCTTCAGAGTTTCTGAAGCTTGCTCTTGTTCTAATTGGATCTTCCTTTCTTCCCAAGATAGTTTTTTCTGGGTGATCCAAGCTGCTTCTGGGTAATCTCTTCTGAGGTTGATCAGCAGTTGTTGTAGGATTGCTAGCAGTGTTCCTTTCAGATGTTGAAGGGGTGTCTGTGTTGAGAGCTTCTGATGACTTGTCTTCAGAACCTGTAAATTCAATTTCCATACCTGTAAAAACTTCATTCTGCTTTGACTTTTCAGAGTCAAGCTTGTCATCAAAACGAACACTGATTGATTCTTCCACAATCTGTGTTTCTGTATTGTATACTCTGTACCCTCTTGAGCGTTCAAAGTATCCTAACATAATACACTTCTGTGCTTTAGAGTCAAACTTGTTCAAATAATTTTTTGTATTTAACATAAAGCAAGTACATCCAAATGGATGAAAATATGAAATGTTGGGCTTTCTGTTCTTCCACAATTCATATGGAGTCTTTTCCAGAATAGGTCTTATTGAGATTCTATTCTGAATGTAGCACGCTGTGTTTATTGCCTCTGCCCAGAAGATCTTAGCAACGTTTGTCTCATTGATCTTGGTTCTGGCCATTTCTTGCAATGTTCTGTTCTTTCGTTCTACAACTCCATTTTGTTGGGGAGTTCTAGGACAAGAGAAATCATGCAGAATGCCTCTGTCATTAAAGAATGACTCAAAATCTTTGTTTTCAAATTCTCCACCATGATCACTTCTGACTTTAACGATTCTAAGATCCTTTTCATTATGAACTTGGTTACAGAAGGTAACAAACACAGAGTGTGACTCGTCCTTGTGTCTTAAGAACTTTACCCATGTCCATCTGCTATAGTCATCTACGATTACTAACCCATACTTCTTGCCACTGACTGAAGCAGTTTTAACTGGTCCAAATAAGTCAATGTGCAGAAGTTCTAATGTCTTAGAGGTAGAAACAACATTTTTAGATTTGAAAGAAGGTTTTTCAAACTTGCCTTTCTGACATGCTTCACATAGAGCATCTGAATTGAACTTCAAATTAGGAAGTCCTCTGACCAGATTGAGTTTGTTAATCTGAGATATTCTTCTCATACTAACATGCCCCAATCTTCTGTGCCAGATCCACTGCTCGTTGTTAACAGACAGAAGACACTTTACATTCTGACTTTTCAGTTCAGAAAGTTTGATTTTATAGATGTTGTTTTTCCTCTTTCCATTAAACAGGATAGTCCCATCTTTCTGACTAACAGCTTTACATGATTTTTGATTAAAGATTATATCATAACCGTTATCACTTAATTGACTTATGGATAACAGATTATGCATTAATCCATCTACTAGCAGAACATTATTTATAGAGGGAAGATTTCCATTAGCTACAGTTCCAGAGCCAATTATCTTTCCCCTCTGATTGCCTCCAAAGCCAACGTGGCCTCCAGGCTTAAGTTCCAGGCTTTGGAACATATGCCTTCTTCCCGTCATGTGTCGCGAGCAGCCAGAGTCCAGGTACCATGACTGGTGTTTCTGACTTGCTGCTAAAGATATCTGCAACATGTATTATTTTATCCTTAGGTACCCAGATTTTCTTGGGTCCTGATTTGTTAGATTTACCAAAACTCTGGTTGAATTTTGGTTTCACAGAATACTTACTGCTAGTGTATTTAATATCATGTGTGTGACCATACACAAAATGTGATTTCAGAGGAGTGTGTTTAATGGTTAAATCCATGACATTCTTTGGTGTAGGAACCTTACCTTGGTATCCTATTCCCTTCCTGCCGTTTCTGCTAACTCCATAGATCATTGAAGCTATTTTGCTTCTATCTATGCTTTTAGCAAGGAACTTCTGGAATGTGATCATACTCCTTGATGATCTCATCAGCGCTGCTGGGAGTTTCAGAAATTGGTTCCTTCTGAGATTTTTGTAAAACATTTTCTAATTTTGAAATTTTATTTCTCAGCTCAGAATTTTCCAATTTAAGACTCTCAGTCTTATCAGAGTCAGATTCAAGATTCCTTTTCAGGTTTCTGAATTTAACTCTAATCTGCTGGTACCTTTCCAGAATTTCATTAAGGCTTTCAGCAAGTTCAGCCTTAGTAAAATTAATTGCAAAGTCAGGAAATACCTCTTCAGTATCTGATTCTGAGTCTGAGTCAGAAGCTTCACTATCTTCTGAAATGTTGGCCATGAGAGCTATGTTTGCTCTCTCATCATCTGATTCTGAGTCAGCTTCAGACGAGTCAGAGTCATCCCATGTAGCCATGAGACTTTTCTTCTTTTCTCTTCCAAACTTCTTTTTGGGCTTTTCCCTCTGAAGCTTTGGGCAGTCACTCTTGTAGTGTCCTTGCTCATTGCACTCATAGCAGATGATGTCCTTGGTGTTTGGCTTTCTGCTTCCTGAGGAGCCTTCAGATCTTCTGTATCCAGAGGAAGAATCTTTCCTTCTGTATCTGGAAGAAGACTCGTTCTGATCAGATCTTTTGGGATTCCTGAACTTCCTTTGCCTTTGCTTCCACAGTTGGTTCACTCTTCTAGAGAGAAGAGAAAGTTCGTCTTCTTCTGATGAGGATCCATCAGATGTTTCTTCAACTGCCTGCAAAACTTTAGACTCAGATTTTTTGTTAGATTTTAATGCTAAAGGCTTACCCTGCTTCTGAGGTTCATCAACTTCTAGCTCTATCTCATGACTTCTGAGGGAGCTGATAAGTTCCTCCAGAGAAATTTTGTTGAGATCTTTTGCTAGCTTCAGAGCTGTAACCATTGGCCTCCACTGCTTTGGTAAGCTTCTGATGATCTTCTTGACGTGATCAGTAGTAGAGTATCCTTTGTCCAGAACCTTGAGACCAGCTACCAGAATTTGGAATCTTGAGAACATTGTTTCAATGGATTCACTTTCTTCCATTTTGAATGCCTCATACTTCTGAATGAGCGTAAGAGCTTTAGTTTCTTTGACCTGAACGTTGCCCTCATGCGTCATTCTGAGTGAGTCAAACATGTTCTTAGCTGTGTCCCTGTTAGAGATCTTTTCACATTCAGCATACGAGATGGCGCTGAGAAGGATGGTTCTGGCCTTGTGGTGATTTTTGAAGTCACGCTTTTGTTGGTCAGACATTGCTTTCCTATCAATCTTCTGACCGCTTGCATTCACAGGGTGCGTGTATCCATCTTTCACCATGTCCCACAGATCAGCATCATGTGCCAGAAAGAAGCTTTCAATTCTGTCTTTCCAGTAATCAAAATTTTCTCCATCAAAGACTGGAGGTTTGCCGCTGAATCTGTCTCTGTCCTCATGGTTGTCATTGCTGGTGTGTTGATAAATTCCTGCCATTGTGTTTTTCTGACGCTGGATCTTGTACTGACACGGTTAAGTGTTTTAGCTCAAAACCAGGCGCTCTAATGCCAATTGCAGAAGCGAAAAACACAAGAAGGGGGGTTGAATTATAAAAACTGGAAATCAATTGCAATGAACACGGTATTTTTATCCTGGTTCGTTTGATCTCAAACTACTCCAGTCCACCCGTCAAGGTGATTTCGCCTCTCTCCAAGGAGGTCTTAATCCACTATATTCAACTGAATATTACAATCTGCTTTAACAACTGCTAAAGCCTTCTTGAGTCAAACCACAAACCGGTTTCTCAAGGAATTACTTTCTTACAAAGAATTGAAATCTAGGTGTGTGAATGTTTTCTACAAAACTGTTTATCACAACTGTGATACTACAAGAATTAAGCTTATGGAAACTAGATTGCTAAAATAATTGAGTAAGGAATTTTGGAGCTTTTAGCAAACTGAGAGTGAGGAAGATGATGAATAGCTTTTAGGCGTGTAGATTGATGTGGAGCATTAGCCAATTCAATCTTCATTGACTTGTTTATATAGCATTGGAAATAGTGTACATTGGAGAATAATTCTGTTTCAATGCCAATAACATTATTTCCTTATTAAGCAGATCTTGTCTGGAATGATGTCGTTGGTAATAACTCATCTTGAATGCACAGTACCGTTGCCACTTAAGCGTGTTCTGGCTTTGGCTCATTCTGACGCTGCTTAGGTGCTGATGAACTGTTGTCTTTATCAGAGTTCAGAGTGTTGAGCGCAGACCATGTTCATCAAGCTTCAGCATAAGCGCAAGTTGATCTTCTGATTCTGGTAACTGATATAACATCTTCTAATGCTGATGTTGATATCCATTTTTCTGATGCTGTTGAGGATGTTCTCATGCTGATACCTATCAGAGTTTCTGTAAAACAGAGTGTAATTTTTAGGTAGCAAATAGTTCTTACATGAATCATACAATTAATATATTTGAGCATTTTGTTATCATCAAAACTTAAACTTAGGGTAGTAGATTCAAATTTGTTATAACAGTAGATAGTTTTCCTGGCTTGTTAGAAGTATTAATCTACAGTCACTCGTCCATAGTTAGTTGTCCTGGTTTGTTACAGGTATTAATCTCGAATTTAATTTTGTCGATTGTTGAGATAGTTTTCCTGGATGGTTTCAGGTATTAATCTCTATCCTTAGAAAGAAAGATAGTTTTCTTGGCTTGTCACAAGTATTAATCTACAGTCGGTCGTCCACAGATAGTTGTCCTGGCTTATTACAAGTATTAATCTTCAATCTTCTCATGTTGATAGTTTTCCTGGCGTGTTACGGGTATTAATCTACAGTCAGTCAACCACAGATAGTTGTCCAGGCTAGTCACAGGTATTAATCTGGAACTTAATTTTGTCGGTCATTAAGATATTTGTCTATCTCGTTTCAGGTAATAATCTATGACCTAAGAGAAAGACATATAGTTTTCCTGGCTTTTTACAGGTATTAATCTTCAATCTGATCATGTAGATAGTTTTCCTGGCTTGTTACAGGTATTAATCTACAGTCGGTTGTCCACACATAGTTGTACTGGCTTGTTAAAGGTATTAATCTGAAACTTAATTTTTTCGGTCAATAAGATAGTTGTCCTGGCTGGTTTCAGGTATTAATCTATGACCTTAGAAAGAAAGATTGTTTTCCTGGCTTGTTACAGGTATTAATATACAGTCGGTCGCCACAAATAGTTGTCTTGGATTGTAACATGTGTTAATTTGGAACTTAACTTTGTCGATGATTGAGATAGTTGTCTTGTCTTGTTTCAGGATTTAATCTCTGAGCTAAGAGAAAGAAAGATAGTTTTCCTCGCATGTTACGTGTATTAATCTTCAATCTGCTCATGTACATAGTTTTCCTGGCTTGTTACAGGTATTAATATACAGTTGGTCATCCACAGATAGTTGTCTTGGCTTGTTTCATGTGTTAATTTGGAACTTAATTTTGTTGATCATTGAGATAGTTGTCTTGTGTTGTTTCAGGTAATAATCTCTGGCCTAAGAGAAAGAAAGATAGTTTTCCTGGCTTGTTACAAGTATTAATATTGAATCTACTCATGTAGATAGTTTTCCTGGCTTGTTAGAAGTATTAATCTAAAGTCGGTCGTCTATAGATAGTTGTCCTGGCTTGTTACAGGTATTGATCTCGAATTTAATTTTGTCGGTCGTTGAGATAGTTTTCCTGGATGGTTTCAGGTATTAATCTCTGTCCTTAGAAAGAAAGATAATTTTTCTGGCTTGTTACAGGTATTAATCTTAAATCTGCTCATGTAGATAGTTTTCCTGTCTAGTTACAAGTATTAATCTATAATCGATCATCCACAGATAATTGTCATGGCTTGTTACAAGTATTAATCGTCTATCTTCTCATGTAGATAATTTTCCTGGCTTGTTACAGGTATTAATCTACAGTCGGTCATCCACAGATAGTTGTCCTGGCTTGTTACAGGTATTAATCTGGAACTTAATTTTGTCGATTGTTGAGATAGTAGTCCTGGATGGTGTCAGGTATTAATCTCTGACCTTACAAAGAAAGATAGTTTTCCTGGCTTGTTACAAGTATTAATATTCAATATGCTCATGTAGATAGTTTTCCTAGCTAGTTACAGGTATTAATCTACAATCGATCGTCCACAGATAGTTGTCCTGGATTGTTACATGTATTAATATGGAACTTGTTTTTGTCGGTTGTTGAGATAGTTGTCCTGTCTAGTTTCAAGTATTAATCTTTGACATAAGAGAATGAAAGATAGTTTTCCTGGCTAGTTATAGGTATTAATCTTCAATTTTCTCATGTTGATAGTTTTCTTGGCTTGTTACAGGTATTAATCTACAGTCAGTCATCCACAGATAGTTGTCCTGGCTTGTCACAGGTATTAATCTGGAACTTAATTTTGTCGGTCATTGAGATAGTTGTCTATCTTGTTTCAGGTATTAATCTATGACCTAAGAGAAAGACAGATAGTTTTCCTGGCTTTTTACAGGTATTAATCTTCAATCTACTCATGTAGATAGTTTTCCTGGCTTGTTAGAGGTGTTAATCTACAGTCGGTCGTCCACACATAATTGTACTGGCTTGTTATAGGTATTAATCTGAAACTTAATTTTTTTGGTCAATAAGATAGTTGTCCTGGCTGGTTTCAGGTATTAATCTCTGACCTTAGAAAGAAATATAGTTTTCCTGGCTTGTTACAGGTATTAATATACAGTCGATCGCCACAAATAGTTGTCTTGGCTTGTAACATGTGTTAATCTGGAACTTGACTTTGTCGATGATTGAGATAGTTGTCTTCTCTTGTTTCAGGATTTAATCTCTGACCTAAGAGAAAGAAAGATAGTTTTCCTGGCAAGTTACGTGTATTAATCTTCAATCTGCTCATGTAGATAGTTTTTCTGGCTTGTTACAAGTATTAATATACAGTTGGTCGTCCACAGATAGTTGTCTTGGCTTGTTTCATGTGTTAATTTGGAACTTAATTTTTTTGATCATTTTGATAGTTGTCTTGTGTTGTTTCAGGTATTAATCTCTGACCTAAGAGAAAGAAAGATAGTTTTCCTGGCTTGTTACAAGTATTAATATTCAATCTACTCATGTAGATAGTTTTCCTGGCTTGTTAGAAGTATTAATCTAAAGTCGGTCGTCCATAGATAGTTGTCCTGGCTTGTTACGGGTATTAATCTCGAATTTAATTTTGTCGGTCGTTGAGATAGTTTTCCTGGATGGTTTCAAGTATTAATCTCTGTCCTTAGAAAGAAAGATAGTTTTTCTGTCTTGTTATAGTTATTAATCTTCAATCTGCTCATGTAGATAGTTTTCCTGGCTAGTTACAGGTATTAATCTACAATCGATCATCCACAAATAGTTGCCCTGGCTTGTTACAGGTATTAATATGGAACTTGTTTTTGTTGGTCGTTGAGAAAGTTGTCCTGTCTAGTTTCAAGTATTAATCTCTGAAATAAGAGAACGAAAGATAGTTTTCCTGGCTTGTTACAGGTATTAATCATCAATCTTCTCATGTTGATAGTTTTCCTGGCTTGTTACAGGTATTAATCTACAGTCAGTCATCGACAGATAGTTGTCCTGGCTTGTCACAGGTATTAATCTGGACCTTAATTTTGTCGGTCATTGAGATAGTTGTCTATCTCATTTCAGGTATTAATCTATGACCTAAGAGAAAGACAGATAATTTTCCTGGCTTTTTACAGGTATTAATCTTTAATTTGCTCATGTAGATAGTTTTCCTGGCTTGTTATAGGTATTAATCTACAGTCGGTCGTCAACACATAGTTTTACTGGCTTGTTATAGGTATTAATCTGAAACTTAATTTTTTCGGTCAATAAGATAGTTGTACTGGCTGGTTTCAGGTATTAATCTCTGAACATAGAAAGAAAGATAGTTTTCTTGGCTTGTTACAGGTATTAATCTTCAATCTGCTCATGTAGATAGTTGTCCTGGCTGGTTTCAGGTATTAATCTCAGACCTTAGAAACAAAGATAGTTTTCCTGGCTTGTTACATGTATTACTATACAGTAGGTCGTCCACAAAGAGTTGTCTTGGCTTGTTACATGTGTTAATCTGGAACTTAACTTTGTCGATCATTGAGATAGTTGTCTTGTCTTATTTCAGGTATTAATCTCTAACCTAAGAGAAAGAAAGATAGTTTTCCTGGCTTGTTACGTGTATTAATCTCAATCTGTTCATGTAGATAGTTTTCCTGGCTTGTTACAAGTATTAATATACAGTCGGTCGTCCACAGATAGTGGTCTTGGCTTGTTACTTGTGTTAATTTAGAACTTAATTTTGTCAGTCGTTGAGATAGTTGTCTTGTGTTGTTTCAGGTATTAATATATGACCTAAGAGAAAGAAAGATAGTTTTCCTGGCTTGTTACAAGTATTAATATTAAATCTACTCATGTAGATAGTTTTCCTGGCTTGTCAGAAGTATTAATCTACAGTCGCTCGTCCATAGTTAGTTGTCCTTGCTTGTTACAGGTATTAATCTCGAATTTAATTTTGTCAGTTGTTGAGATAGTTTTCCTGGATGGTTTAAGGTATTAATCTCTATCCTTAGAAAGAAAGATAGTTTTCCTGGCTTGTCATAAGTATTAATCTACAGTCGGTCGTCCACAGATAGTTGTCCTGGCTTCTTACAGGTATTAATCTTCAATCTTCTCATGTAGATAGTTTTCATGGCTTGTTACAGGCATTAATCTAAAGTCGGTCGTCCACATATAGTTTTCCTGGCTTGTTACAGTTATTAATCTGGAATTAATTTTATCGATTATTGAGATAGTTGTCCTGGCTGGTGTCAGGTATTAATCTTTGACCTTACAAAGAAATATAGTTTTCCTGGCTTGTTACAAGTATTAATCTTCAATATGCTCATGTAGATAGTTTTCCTGGCTAGTTACAAGTATTAATCTAAAATCGATCGTCCACAGATAGGTGTCCTGGATTGTTACATGTATTAATATGGAACTTGTTTTTGTCGGTTATTGAGATAGTTGTCCTGTCTAGTTTTAAGTATTAATCTTTAACATAAGAGAATGAAAGATAGTTTTCCTGGCTTGTTACAGGTATTAATCTTCAATCTTCTCATGTTGATAGTTTTCCTGGCGTGTTACAGGTGTTAATCTACAGTCAGTCAACCACAGATTGTTGTCCTGGCTTGTCACAGGTATTAATCTGGAACTTAATTTTGTCGGTCATTAAGATATTTGTCTGTCTCGTTTCAGGTAATAATCTAAGACTTAAGAGAAAGACATATAGTTTTCCTGGCTTTTTACAGGTATTAATCTTCAATCTGATCATGTAGATAGTTTTCCTGGCTTGTTACAGGTATTAATCTATAGTCGGTCGTCCACACATAGTTGTACTGGCTTGTTAGAGGTATTAATCTGAAACTTAATTTTTTCGGTCAATAAGATAGTTGTCCTAGCTGGTTTCAGGTATTAATATCTGACCTTAGAAAGAAAGATAGTTTTCCTGGCTTGTTACATGTATTAATCTTCAATCTGCTCATGTAGATAGTTGTCCTGGATGGTTTTTGGTATTAATCTCCAGACCTTAGAAACAAAGATAGTTTTCCTGGCTTGTTACAGGTATTAATATACAGTCGGTCGCCACAAATAGTTGTCTTGGCTTGTAACATGTGTTAATCTGGAACTTGACTTTGTCGATGATTGAGATAGTTGTCTTCTCTTGTTTCAGGATTTAATCTCTGACCTAAGAGAAAGAAAGATAGTTTTCCTGGCAAGTTACGTGTATTAATCTTCAATCTTCTCATGTAGATAGTTTTCCTGGCTTGTTACAGGTATTAATATACAGTTGGTCGTCCACAGATAGTTGTCTTGGCTTGTTTCATGTGTTAATTTGGAACTTAATTTTGTCGATCATTGTGATAGTTGTCTTGTGTTGTTTCAGGTATTAATCTCTGACCTAAGAGAAAGAAAGATAGTTTTCCTGGCTTGTTACAAGTATTAATATTCAATCTACTCATGTAGACAGTTTTCCTGGCTTATTAGAAGTATTAATCTAAAGTCGGTCGTCCATAGATAGTTGTCCTGGCTTGTTACAGGTATTAATCTCGAATTTAATTTTGTCGGTCGTTGAGATAGTTTTCCTGGATGGTTTCAGGTATTAATCTTTGTCCTTAGAAAGAAAGATAGTTTTTATGGCTTGTTACAGGTATTAATCTTAAATCTGCTCATGTAGATAGTTTTCCTAGCTAGTTACAAGTATTAATCTACAATCGATCGTTCACAAATAGTTGTCCTTGCTTGTTACAAGTATTAATCGTCAATCTTCTCATGTAGATAATTTTCCTGGCTTGTTACAGGTATTAATCTACAGTCGGTCATCCACAGATAGTTTTCCTGGCTTGTTACAAGTATTAATCTGGAACTTAATTTTGTCGATTGTTGAGATAGTTGTCCTGGATTGTTTCAGTTATTAATCTCTGACCTTAAAAAGAAAGATAGTTGTCCTAGCTTGTTATAGTTATTAATCTTCAATCTTCTCATGTAGATAGTTTTCCTGGCTAGTTACATGTATTAATCTACATTCGATCGTCCATAGATAGTTGTCGTGGCTTGTTACAGGTATTAATATGGAACTTGTTTTTGTCGGTCGTTCAGATACTTGTCCTGTCTGGTTTCAAGTATTAATCTCTGAGATAAGAGAACGAAAGATAGTTTTTCTGGCTTGTTACAGGTATTAATCTTCAATCTTCTCATGTTGATAGTTTTCCTGGCGTGTTACAGGTATTAATCTACAGTCAGTCAACCACAGATAGTTGTCCAGGCTTGTCACAGGTATTAATCTGGAACTTAATTTTGTCAATCATTAAGATATTTGTCTATCTCGTTTCAGGTATTAATCTATGACCTAAGAGAAAGACATATAGTTTTCCTGGCTTTTTACAGATATTAATCTTCAATCTGCTCATGTAGATAGTTTTCCTGGCTTGTTACAAGTATTAATCTACAGTCGGTCGTCCACACATAGTTGTACTTGCTTGTTAGAGGTATTAATCTGAAACTTAATTTTTTGGGTCAATAAGATAGTTGTCCTGGCTGGTTTCAGGTATTAATCTCTGACATTAGAAAGAAAGATAGTTTTCCTGGCTTGTTACATGTATTAATCTTCAATCTGCTCATGTAGATAGTTGTCCTGGCTGGTTTTAGGTATTAATCTCAGACCTTAGAAACAAAGATAGTTTTCCTGGCTTGTTACAGGTATTAATATACAGTCGGTCATCCACAAATAGTTGTCTTGGATTGTTACATGTGTTAATCTGGAACTTAACTTTTTCGATGATTGAGATAGTTGTCTTGTCTTGTTTCAGGATTTAATCTCTGACCTAAGAGAAAGAAAGATAGTTTTCCTGCCTTGTTACGTGTATTAATCTTCAATCTGCTTATGTAGATAGTTTACCTGGCTTGTTACAGGTATGAATATACAGTTGGTCATCCACAGATAGTTGCCTTGGCTTGTTACATGTGTTAATTTGGAACTTAATTTTGTCGGTCATTGAGATAGTTGTCTTGTGTTGTTTCAGGTATTAATCTCTGACCTAAGAGAAAGAAAGATAGGTTTCCTGGCTTGTTGCAAGTATTAATATTCAATCTACTCATATAGATAGTTTTCCTGTCTTGTTAGAAGTATTAATCTACAGTTGGTCGTCCATAGATAGTTGTCCTGGCTTGTTACAGGTATTAATCTCGAATTTAATTTTGTCGGTCGTTGAGATAGTTTTCCTGGATGGTTTCAGGTATTAATGTCTATCCTTAGAAAGAAAGATAGTTTTTCTAGCTTGTTACAAGTATTAATCTTAAATCTGCTCATGTAGATAGTTTTCCTGGCTAGTTACAAGTATTAAACTACAATCGATCGTCCACAGATAGTTGTCCTGGCTTGTTACAAGTATTAATCGTCAATCTTCTCATGTAGATAATTTTCCTGGCTTGTTACAGGTATTAATCTACAGTCGGTCATCCACAGATAGTTGTCCTGGCTTGTTACAGGTATTAATCTGGAACTTAATTTTGTCGATTGTTGAGATAGTTGTCCTGGATGGTTTCAGGTATTAATCTCTGACCTTAAAAAGAAAGATAGTTGTCCTAGTTTGTTATAGTTATTAATCTTCAATCTTCTCATGTAGATAGTTTTCCTGGCTTGTTACAAGTATTAATCTAAAGTCGGTCGTCCACAGATAGTTGTCTTGGCTTGTTAGAGTTATTAGTATGGAACTTGTTTTTGTCGGTCGTTAAGATAGTTGTCCTATTTGGTTTTAAGTATTTATCTGACATAAGAGAAAGAAAGATAGTTTTCCTGGCTTATTACAGGTATTAATCTTCAATCTGCTCAAGTTGATAGTTTTCCTGGCTTATTACTGTCGTACCCCAAATTTGCCCTATCTCTTTTATTTTTGTCTGGTTTTTGAACTTTGCATTCCATTTGCATCATTTTATTTTTCATTCATTTGCATATCCCGCGTCTCAGGGAATCAGGCGCTTTGGTTTAAAGTTTTAGGGTTGTGCCCTCTTTACGTCAAATCTTGTTTTGAGGTTTTCTTTTCAGGTAAAAAGGAAGCACATTTGGTTCTCGATTAGCGTATCATGGGATGAATTGTGTCGTCAGGTTACAAGGACTGGTTCTCGCTCAAATTTATCAGATCTTGGATTAGGGTTTACTTACCTTTGTGTGCCGGTCAGGATGCTAGGGTTTTCATATTTTTGGTTTATGTGAAGATGTTTCTTCCGCCTGCCTCGAGGATGGCTCGGAGCTCAGTGCGTTAGGTCAAGAATTCCACCTTCTCGCATTTCAAATTTCTTCTTTATGTCTCTAAGCCATTGAGTCGAGAATTTGGAGTTTGAATTGGCAAATGTGGAGGTCGAGCACTTCGGAGAATGAGGATAAAGGTTCATAATAATCAGGGCTTGTTTTTGTTGTTTAAGTTTCAAGTTATTGTGTGTTTGAATGTCAAAGTCATAGTTCTGTTCGAGAAGCGCAAGTGTGGTTCAGGCATGATTTGAAGATTAAGGTTCAAACGACCGGTGCTGTGGGTTCGAATTAATCAGAGGAAATAAATTTTTAAGCATTCATTTTGTTTTGTTTGAGAGTTCGATCAGAAGGCGCGTGTTGTGTTTGGAATACGAGTTATAACAATTATTCAGGATTTCTTGAGATTCAAGTTATTAAGTTGAGATGTGTGCTCGAATCATTAAAAAAGAGAATTTCAGAATTTAAACAAGATCAAGAGTTGTTTGATTTCCATACGAGTAAATTCATTAAAAAAAAGAATATATCATTCAAGCTTTCGTATTCATTACATTTTTGGACTAATTACAAAGCGTACTGGAGAATGAATTACAGTATGGAATACAAATTACATTTTTTTGATTACAAAGAAAAAGAGAAAAAATTGGTGTTTCTTCAAGTCTTCCTTTTCAAGTCATTCGTCCTCGCCTTGGTATTTTTCATTGTTCGATCTCGCTTCGAATCGTCCAATAATTGTGCTCATGAAACAAGAAAAAGAAAAAGGGTTAGCGATCAAAACATGAAAAAATTCAAATAAATAGTTAATCGATTGTTACTGATCATGAGGGTTGGACTTTTGGAATCAGTTAAATAGGGAGATGTTTTTATCATGTCTTAAGTTTTCTTTCAAATTGCAAATCACAAAGAGTTTTCTCTTTGGTTCACAAAAATAAAAAAGAAGAAGAAAAGAAATTTGCAAAAAGAAAGCACAAGCGCACAAGACATCATGTTGAACGCTAGCAAGCAAGTTAGCAAAACAGGCGCCGCGTACAAAGGCAAGCCAGCGCACAAGTTTCCAAAGCAAGCACAAGCGCCCAAGGCAAAACCAAAAGCGCCCAAGCAGGCCAAACAAGCAAACAAAACATGCAGCATTATTCAAAAATAACAGCAACAAATGGTATCAAACAAAAGCAACAGGTCAAACATTAGTGAAAGCAGCTAAAATACCCCTAGCATCATCATTTTTCAAATAAGCCAACCCTTCAGAACTTTAAAGAAAAATCAAAAAAGCTTTTTATCATGGAAAGATGAAAGAGGAAGAGGTATCACTTGCCAAAACCAAAACAACAACAAAAAACGACACCATACAGTCAACTTTGCACCAAAATAGACAAAAAACAAACCCTGCACTTTAAAGGCACATAACAGCATCATAAATTGTTCAAAATCTCATCCATGTTTCCCCCCATATTTTTCACTTGGGTACCATTATAAGAAGAAGTCTCAAATATCAAACGGAGGGGGATTTTTTCTGAAGAAAAAAACAACTGTAAGAACCTGTGAATACCAAAACTTAGAAACAGCAAAAAGCCTTAACCTGTAAACCAAAATCCAAAAACCGGCATATAATCTTCAAAACGCTAGAAACTGTGAATACCAAAACTTAGAAACAGCAAAAAGCCTTAACCTGTAAACCAAAATCCAAAAAGTGGCATGTAATCTTAAAAACGCTAGAACCTGTGAATACCAAAACTTAGAAACAGCAAAAAGCCTTAACCTGTAAACCAAAATCCAAAAACCGGCATATAATCTTCAAAACGCTAAAACCTGTGAATACCAAAACTTAGAAACAGAAAAAATCCTTAACCTGTAAACCAAAATCCAAAAACCGGCATATAATCTTCAAAACGCTAGAGCCTGTCCAACGATGATGACTTTTCTCTCGCCAATTTCTTTCATCAATTTCAAACTTGCCGCCTCCAGCCCTATATCCGATGATCCTCCTGACCCATTTATCACTGAATCTGGTTCTTCCGATTCAGATCCTCCAGTTGTTAGTACCGTTGTCGAGGAAAGGATTGGGTGTTTCGGTTTGGTCGAAAAGGAAGTAGATGAAAATGAAAGCGGCGGAGTTAGAGGCAAGAGTGTGGCTATTGACGATGTTGTTGGAATGTAGAGTGAAGATATCGAGGTCAGGGACAATGTTACTGTTAATGATGATGAGATTAGAGGCGGGATTATGGGTGTTGATGATGCTGTTGGTGATGGATGAGAGAAAGAGAGAGGAAGATGGAAGAGTAATCCGTGAGAGAGAGGAAAGAGTGTTTTTGTTTTTTTAGTTTTTTTTCTTTATTTGTTTATTTAGCAATAATATTCAAATTTGTTTTCTCTTCCCAATAACAATAATAATATTATCTTTTCCCTTTTCTCAATGTACAGCCGCCGCGTTCCCCAACACGTTAGGGTTTTTCTTTGTTTCATCTTTGTCATTTGCAAACCCGGTAGGCCCATTTGGCCTGTTTTGGTCTTGCATCATTGCTACTTTCTATTTGTGTTTTAATCAAATCGTGTTAATAAATGAATAACATCATAGCTCAACTGGCCAAGTATCTAACTTTGAACCTTAGGGACCCGGGTTCAACCTCTACTGGGGCCTTTTTCCAGATTTTTCCCTTTTTTAGTATCTTTATGCTTTTTATCATATACTTCTAAAAATATATACATGTATTTAATAGTTAGTGCATAAAAAAATACAAAAACATGTTTGTTTTAATTAAATTTTCATTTTATTATTTATTTAATTATTTTGTTTAATTTTCTTTAATTCAATTTGTTGTATTTAATTTAATAAAATCCCCAAAATAAGTTAAAATTAGGTTTCGATATTCATTTCGCGATAAGTTGTAAAAATGTTATAGTTTTATTTTTCTTAAAACGATAAATATTTAGGGTCTTAGTTTCTTTATTTGTCCATTCAAACCCCGATGTCATTCCCTCTTAGTAGCTCCGTGAGGCGATTAAAACCCGTTCGATCGCCTTATGTCGAAATAGACTTTTAGCTCCTTTGTACATAACAAACCATTAGGTTTCTAGTCTCCCTCTTAACCCTTTCCTTTTGTAATTAAAAATTAACATTCACAAATCAAAAATCCAAAAAAAAACGATCTTAATCATTACTCGAATTCATTTAAAAAAACTCGCAAAAACACTTAACCTAGCAAAACTCCCCCCAAGGCCATGTTATCTCCATTTTACCGTGATACCGGCCGTGCCTATTGCTAGAATGTGTGCGTTAACGTCGCCCACTAAAAAACACAAACAAATCAATCCTTTTCTAAGAGGAACTACGGTGTTCTGATTCCTTCATTGGATACGTCGACAAAGGGTCGTGAAACCCTCACCAACGCAATAATGAAAAAACCCTTCATTTACCCTTAAGCAAGCATAGTTGTAGATAAATACACCCTTTAAGACAAGCAAACGAAATGGATCCCGTTGAGTACAACGGATGAGAGGGGTGCTAATACCTTCCCCTCGCATAACTGACTCCCTTACCCTTTCTCTTGGTCTCAAGACCATCTTATCCATTTCCTTGTGGTTTTATCGATATTTCCCCTTACTTCAGGATAAATAAAGTTCGGTGGTGGCTCTGTGTTTTCTGCCGGTAGCGTCAGTTGGCGACTCTGCTGGGGAACTTTAGCGAGTCTCTCCTAGTTTTGTTTATTTGTCTTTTTGGGTGTTTATTTATTTGCTTTACCTTGCTTTACTATTTTATTTCTTTATTTATTCATTTTATTCTTTTGTATATATTGCATATTTTGTTGCTACTCACATATTCTGGATACATTGTGATGTTGGGTTTGGTGATTACTTTTGATAAGTCCTCTACTCGAACTTGGGTTACACATAGGATTAGGACGGGCGGTATAGTGATGTTAACTTTGAGAGAGTAATCCCGAAGAAGGAGGCATGAGAATCCCCCACTCAGTGGAGGTCCCCTTGAAAGTAGTGATGTTTACCGAGTAATCGGGAAGACGTCGTTGCTTTCGACCTGGGAGCTCGAGAAGCTGAGGGCCGAAGAACCTTTAACCCATCCTAGCCTTTTAGGTGCAATGCGGAGACTGTAACGAAGTAATCCAAAAGTAGTTATCATGCGATATTGCACTCCGACGAGTTTTTCCTGCGAATATTGCTGATTACCAAGTAATTGGGACGTCGGTAATATCCAAAGGAAGAGCGTAGACTTCGAGAACTCTTTAGAACCTTGTTCGGAAGGTGATAAACCCCTAGTACATACCTCGTGGTTGGTTACTTTGACTCCATGCCTGTGACGTCGAACTTTTGATCCTGTTACTTTCAGCCTGTGCAACGACCTATGCAATTGTTATCCAGAATATGTGGAGCTGAGACTTCATGCCATAGCATACCATGACATCATATCATCATGTATATATATCTCATATCTAGATAAATCCAAAGACAAGTCTTGTTGATATAGCTTTTCAAAAAGGAAATTTTAAAAAGATAGACGAGTATTTGGGTCTCATTAGAAATGAAGATAAAGCATTCATTCATATTACCATGCATTCATTTTTTTCACAACAAAAACTCATTGGGGTCCCCTTTCTCAGAATCCAGTAAATAGCAAAGACGACTCATCCACATCCTTACCGCACCAGAGGCAACCAGCAAAGACTAATGGATCTTTTCGAAGAAAATCATAATGCACTCTGTCGGGATATGGACACTATGGGTACCCGCATGGATCAACTCATGGAAACTCTGCATGCCGTGATTAAGGGTCAAGAAGAACTACACCAAAGTGTTTCCATGCTTACTACTGCTGCTCCTTCCACTTCTGCTAATGGGAGAAATGACAATGATAATGTTGAGACTCCTACTGATGCTCCTAGGAATGATGTCGACGATCATCATGATGTTATTGATCTCAATGAACCCCAAGTGAATCTTGCTGCCGGGGTCGCTGAAACTGAGAAAATGTATCATGCTCTTGAAGAGCGACTTAGAGCCATGGAAGGTATCAAGGCTTCCGGATTCAATACTGCTGCAATATGCCTCGTGCCTGGGGTAGTCATTCCTCCCAAGTTCAAAGTCCCAGAGTTTGACAAATATAAAGGCACTTCTTGCCCAGAGACACATCTCCGTTCCTATTGTCGCAAGATGGCAGCTTATGTTGGAAATGAACCTTTGCTCATGCATTTCTTTCAGGACAGTTTGACCGGGGCATCATTAGATTGGTATATGCAATTGGAAAGATCTCATGTCAGCACCTGGGGAGAGCTTGCTGATGCTTTTTTGAAACACTACCATTACAATACTGTTATGGCTCCAAGCCGTACTCAGCTCCAGGGGATGGTGCAAAAGTATGAAGAGTCTTTCAAGGAATACGCTCAAAGGTGGCGTGAACTAGCTGCAAGGGTCCAACCTCTTCTCTTGGATCGTGAGTTGATTGATCTGTTTATGGGTACTCTACGAGGCCCTTATCTCCAGCATATGCTCAGTAGCACTTCTACTTCATTTTCTGATATGGTCATCATTGGTGAACATGTTGAGACGTGTATTAAGGCCGGAACGATTCAAGGTGTTCCTAATAATGCTAACAACAATGCAGGCATTAATAGGAAACCATTTTCCAGTTTTGTCAAGAAGAAAGAGGGCGAGACCAGCGCCATCACCGTCAACCAAGGAAGAGCTCCCACATTTCCTCAAGTCCGATTCCCTTATTTTCCTACACCTGCTTCTGTTCCCCACCAGTTTGTTTCGCAAGTATATGCTGATGCAACTCCAGCACCTATGATGGCCCAACAACAGCCTTTCTCTCTGCAACCACATTATGTTCCGCAACAACAGTTTTCACCTCCTACAACGTATCAACAACCGAATCAACATCTCCAAGGCCCAAGAGCTCCTCAAAGACAGAGAGCCCCTGAAAGAAGATTTGATCTCATTCCCATGTCCTACGCTCAGCTTCTCCCACAGTTACTTGCTAGTCAAATGGTTCAATTGCACGAACTCGGTCCACCGTCAAATCCTCTCCCTAAGGGATATATAGTAATGCTCATTTTGAATTCCATTCTGGTGCCCCTGGCCATACAATTAAAAATTTCAGAGCTTTCAAGTGCAAAGTTCAAGATCTCATCGATGCGAAAGCCATCAACTTCAACCCTGTTGGTCCGAATATCCAAAATAATCCCATGCCTCCTCATCAAGGGGGAACAGTCCATGCTATTGAAGAAGTTAATGAACGGGTTTTGGTATCCAAGGTTGATGAAATTAAGATATCTTTGGAAACTGTCAAAGAAAATTTGTTGAAGCATGGAGTGCTACAAGAACTCCATGACTTCTGCTTAACCTGTTCTTCCAAACCAGAAGAGTGTGCTGAGTTGAAGACGGCCCTCCAACAGTTGATCGATGAAGGTGTATTACAGATAGAGAAAGTATTCTGAGAAGAAGAAATTGATGTTCTGGAAATCCCCTACTATCCGAGAAGTTTTTCAGCCACCCCTAGTATTCCGTTAAGAATTCAGGTTCCTATTACCCCCACAATGATTCAAGCTCCTATTCCTCCTACAAGAAACAACTCAAAGGCAGTTCCATGGGAGTATAATGTAGTATATATTCATGGAAAGAGGTATGAGTGCCCTCCGGTAGGTGACAAGAATGTTACCAACATTGCGGGAACAAGCAACATGACCCGCAATGGTCGGATCTTTTCTCCTCCACCAGCACCTCCTAAGGAAACTAACAGTGAAGCTCTAGCTAAGGCTAAGGGAAAGCAAGCAATGGATAATCAACCCGGAATTTCTGAAGGACAAGAAGAGGAGCAACTTTTGAGAATTCTCAAGCGGAGTGATTACAAAGTAGTGGACCAGCTCAACCAGACACCACCCAAGATTTCCATATTATCTCTCCTTTTGTGTTCAGAGGCCCACCGCAACGCCTTATCAAAGACCTTATGTTCTGCTCATGTTACCCAAGACATCTCTGTGGCCCAGTTTGAAAGAATAGTCACCAATATTGTTGTGGGAAATTGTTTGGGCTTTTGTGATGATGAACTCCCGGTTGAAGGCAGAGCCCACAATAAAGCGCTGCATGTTTCTATGAAGTGTTTGGACACTATTTTATCTCGATTTTTGGTGGATACAGGTTCTTCACTCAATGTGATGGCTAAGGTTACCTTGTTTAAGCTGAATATGGATGGAGTAATGATGAGGCCCTCCACTCTAAATGTTCGAGCGTTTGATGGTTCGAGAAGATCGATGGATGGAGAAGTGGATTTGCCTGTCAAGATTGGTCCCCACACTTTCTATTTGTCATTCTATGTTATGGACATTCGTCCATCCTATACTTGTCTTTTGGGTCGTCCATGAATTCATGTAGCTGGAGCTGTGACATCCACTTTTCATCAATGCCTGAAGTTCATTGCAAATGACCAAGTTGTCTTCTTTTGGGGAGAAGAAGACATAGTGATTAATAATCTGACTACCTACCGGTATGTGGAAGTGGAAGGCGAGGTACAAGAGTTGCCCTTTCAAGCTCTGGAGATTGTTACTATTGACAAAGTCCCCTTCATGGAATGTAAGAAGTCTGAGATACCCCTGGCCTCTTTGAAGGATGCCAAAGCCCCCATAGAAGCTAGACCTCCCCATGAAAGATGGGGAAAATTGATTGAAGTTCCATAGAAGAAAGATCATTTTGGCCTTGGGTATCAGCCATCATCCACCGTGCAAGCTGGTTGGCCTCCTCTCAAAGGAAAATAGGTTCCCCCAATTTCTGAAGTGTCCGTCAGTGCTGGTGTAAGCAAAGAAGGACAAGTACTCTCCACAGATGATGAAGGTGACGATGAAGATATTTCGAGATTTATCTATCAAGTTGCGCCAGACCAGGAGCTCAGCAATTGGATGACCATGGACATCCCTGAAGTTGTTTTCCTTGATGTGTAACTTTCTATTTCCATTTTAAGTCGTATGTCCTACCCAAGGCATACTGACAGCTTGTAGAAGGGGCCCCTTATGTTTCAATCTTCGTTTAACATTGAATGAAAAATCGCACTTTCGCATACAATTTTGTTCTCCGTCTTTTCTTTTACTTTTACTTTTTCAAAATAAAAATGGCAATACTTTTCTTTTCATATTCTAAATATTCCTTTGCACTTTCTAAAAATAAAACATAAAATCATCGATCATGCAAATCCGTCTCGGACTCTGTTGGAAATGATAATGCTATGGCTCCTTATATCCTTGAGAATTCAGTTGATCATGCCAACGAAGATAGTGAGGAAGATTGTGAAGTCCCTGAAGAACTAGCCAGACTCTTGAGACAGAAAGAGAAGGTCATCCAGCCGTATCAAGAGGAAACAGAAGTCGTCAATCTCGGTACTGAAGAGGTAAAGAGAGAAGTCAAGATAGGGGCCACCTTGCAAAGGGAAGAAAAAAATGGGTTGATTGAATTGCCTCAAGAGTATGCTGACATCTTCTCCTGGTCGTATGAAGACATGCTCGGCTTAGACACGGATATAGTAATGCACAGATTGCCACTCAAGCCAGAATGTCCTCCTGTAAAGCAAAAACCCAGAAGGACCAGATCCGACATGGCCTTGAAGATCAAAGAAGAGGTTCAGAAACAGCTTGAAGCAGGTTTCTTATCTGTGATAAATTATCCTCCTTGGATTACTAACATTGTGCCCATACCTAAGAAGGATGGTAAGGTACGTATTTGTGTTGACTACCAAGACTTGAATAGAGCAAGCCCGAATGATGATTTCCCGTTGCCTCATATTGATGTATTGGTTGATAACACTGCTCAGTCTTTGGTGTTTTCCTTTATGGATGGTTTCTCTGGATACAATCATATAAAAATGGCTCTGGAAGACATGGATAAAACAGCTTTCACAACTCCTTGGGGTACCTTTTGCTACAAAGTCATGGCTTTTGGTCTTAAAAACGCTGGTGCGACATATCAGCAAGCTATGGTGACTCTCTTTCACGATATGATTCATAAAGAAGTCGAGGTGTATGTGGACGATATGATTGCGAATTCACAGAAGGAGGAAGAACATTTGGTTCATTTGAAGAAGTTGTTTGATCATTTGCGAAAGTTTAGGTTAAGGCTTAATCCCAGCAAACGCACCTTTGGGGTTCGGTCGGGCAAGTTACTTGGTTTTATCGTGAGTCAACGAGGAATTGAAGTAGATCCAGACAAATTAAAAGCAATACAAGATATGCCGGCACCAGAAAATGAGAAGGAAGTACGAGGTTTCCTTGGAAGGTTGAATTACATAGCCCAGTTTATTTCCCATCTTACTGCCATCTGTGCACCCATCTTTAAATTGTTACGCAAGAATTAGGATGTCTGTTGGGATGAGAGTTGTCAAGAAGCTTTCGAGAAGATTAAGTAGTATCTTTAAGAACCACCAATACTCATACCACCAGTTCCCAGGAGACCCCTCATTATGTATTTGACTGTGCTTGAAGGTTCTATGGGTTGTGTGCTCGGACATCATGATGATACTGGACGAAAAGAACACGCCATTTACTATTTGAGCAAGAAGTTTACTGATTGTGAATCGAGGTATTCGTTACTTGAGAAGACTTGTTGTTCTCTTACGTGGGCAGCCCGACGCTTGAGGAAGTATATGTTGACACATTCTACGCTTCTAATATCTAAGATGGATACGATAAAGTACATCTTCGAGAAACCAGCACTTACAGGAAGATTGGCTCGGTGGCAAATGCTTTTGTCTGAGTATAACATCCAGTACGTCACACGAAAGGCCATCAAATGTAGCATTCTTGCTGATCATCTGGCTCACCAACCATTGGAAGAATATCAGCCCGTGAAGTTTGACTTTCCAGACGAGGATATTATGAAACTTGATGACAATGAAGGACCTGAACTAGGGGAGCGATGGACTCTCACGTTCGATGGTACGTCAAATGCTATGGGTCACAGTATTGGGGCGGTTCTTACCTCTCCACGCAACACTCACATACCTTTCACTACCAGATTATGTTTTGATTGCACGAATAATGTCGCTGAATACGAAGCTTGTGTGATGGGCCTTGAAGCCGCCATTGATTTGAAGATCAAGATCCTTGAAGTTTATGGGGACTCTGCCTTAGTGATACATCAAGTATGGGGTGATTGGGATACACGAAACCGTAATTTAGTTCCATACAGGCATTACATAATTGAGTTGTTGCCCGCTTTCGATGAGGTCACCTTTGAGCACATTCCTAGAGAAGCGAATCAA
Source organism: Vicia faba (assembly GCA_948472305.1). Classification (NCBI taxonomy): domain Eukaryota; kingdom Viridiplantae; phylum Streptophyta; class Magnoliopsida; order Fabales; family Fabaceae; genus Vicia; species Vicia faba. Next base: position 602,881,361 of record OX451739.1, on the reverse strand, counting down.
CTAGCAGACGCTCTGGCCACTTTAGCAGCAATGTTCAAAGTCAATTACCCGAATCATGCACCAAGTATAAGGATTTGTCGTTACAAGGAGCCAACACATATTTTCCCTGCTCATTGTCTCAAAACTGAAGATGTATCAGACAAAAGGCCGTGGTATTTCGACATCAAAAGATATCTTGAGAAGCAAGAGTACCCCGAAGGTGCTACGATTTGTGATAAGCGGACTCTCAGAAGGTTGACGTCTAAGTTTTTATTGTCAGGAGACGTTTTGTACAAGATAAACTATGATTCAGTTCTTCTCAGATGCATGGATAGACACGAGGCAGAATCCATTATACGAGAAATACACGAGGGATCTTTTGGAACTCATGCCAGTGGGCATTCCATGGCCAAGAAAATCCTACGAGCAGGTTATTTCTGGATGACAATGGAAAGTGACTGTTGTGTATATGCCAAAATGTGCCATAAATGTCAGGTTTACGCAGACAGGATACACGTTCCTCCCACACCTTTGAATGTGATGACTTCACCATGGCCCTTTGCAATGTGGGGCATCGATGTGATTGGACGCATCGAGCCGAGCGCTTCAAATGGACACAGGTTTATCCTCGTTGCTATTGACTACTTCACCAAGTGGGTGGAAGCGGCTTCATACAAGACTGTGACCAAGAAAGTTGTCACTCGTTTCATCAAAAGAAAGATCATATTCCGGTATGGAACTCCTAACAAGATCATCACTGACAACGGGTCAAATCTCAACAACAAGATGATGAAGGAAATGTGTGAAGAGTTCAAGATCGAGCACCATAATTCATCACCCTATCGGACAAAGATGAATGGGGCAGTCGAAGCCGCTAACAAGAACACAAAGAAGATCGTCCAGAAAATGGTGAGAACATACAAAGATTGGCATGAGATGTTGCCTTTTTCCCTACATGGCTATCGAACTTCGGTGCGTACTTCCACTAGGGCAACATCATTTTCACTAGTCTATGGTATGGATGCGGTACTCCCGGTCGAAGTGGAGATTCATTCCTTAAGGGTTCTGATGGATACTGAACTTGATGAAGCAAAATGGATTCAAACGAGACTCGACCAACTCAATCTCATCGAAGAAAAGTTCCTGGCAGCCATTTGTCACAGTCAGTTATACCAACAGCGTCTTAAGAGGGCATTTGACAAGAAGATTCGTCCTCGAGAGTTCCACACAGGTGACCTGGTCTTAAGAAAGATTCTCTCAATCCACACTAATCCAAGAGGCAAGTGGACTCCCAACTATGAGGGACCGTACATCGTGAAGAAAGCTCTCTCAGGAGGTGCTCTGATCCTGACAAACATGGATGGGGAAGACGTTCCGCTTCCAATCAATTCAGACTCAGTCTAAAAATACTACGCATGAAAGGACCCGCTAAGTCGAAAACCCGAAAGGGCGGCTTAGGCAAAAGTTAGGGCTAAAAAAGAGAAAGAAAAATAAAAGAGAATAACCCGCTAAGTTGAAAACCCGAAAGGGCGGCTTCGGCAAAAATGGGTGTCCCGGTGGATTGAAAACCCGAAAGGGCGATCCAGGAAAAAATTAGGGACAGAAAGCGAGAGACTGCAGTCTGAAGATAATTCACGTACACCCTTTTAGTGCGGGATGGCTCGATCTAACTATTATCCTTTGGAAGCACGGCACTAGGACGACCTGGGATATGAGAACTATAGCAACATCAGTTTTAACGGAAATTCGAGATTTTCTTATTTCCATTTTACTCGTTTTATTTCTTTTCTTTTCTGCAACTTCCTCATTTAGGAGTTGTTTCTATGTACGAATGTCCATTCACGGGCCAAACTCATTAATAAAAATTGTCCCTTCCATTAAAAACCTTTGTTATGTTCTTTTACTTTATTTTTCGTATGTGAATTGTGATTTAAATTCTTTGTTAAGCATTGCATTGAAAATGATAAGTCAATAATAATCACGAGCTAAGATGTGAAACACTACATTACATGGATTCAAAGGCATCCCAAGGGAATTTTGTGGCGTTAAAGTGTTCGTTCTCCTGTGCAGGTAGCAAGTCTTAACGGTCACCTTGACCAAGATTTCATCCTCGTCACCTCTTTACAATCGACCGAACGTCCGATTCTACCACACAGAGAGACTTGGGGCATTGTTTGGGATCAACGTCTCTTTTCAGTTATTCACAAAACCCAACACTTGAAAGAAGTCAAATCAAGTCTTTTCTCCTCAGTAAGATTTATTCCCCAGTAAACTCGACAAGGCTAATTCTTTCTTCTCAAATTTTAAGCACCAGTCCATATTGATACCTCAAGATGACGAGCCATAGATCCCAATGAGTTTTTTTGACATTTTCCATACAATAATCATCACGACACACTGCATTGCATCCTCAAACGCATAACATATCCATGAATTATCATGTCACACTTCAAATGCATGTAAAGCATGAGCCAGATTAATTCCTGAATCAACCAAACATCCTCACGAAGAATATCATCCTCATAATTCCCAGTTAACATCTGCTATTACACTAACTAAAATAAACCAGGGTTTTAGTACGTCATGCTCCCCGACTCTTAATACTCACTTTATCTCCCTAGGGTCGTAGGTCGTCCGTAGAATTTACCCACTCGTCATCATTTCCTAAGGTCGTAGGTCGTCCATAGACTTTACCTTCTCCTTTTTACCTCTTTTAGGGTCGCAGATCGTCTGTAGATCTTACCTCTGTTTTATCTACCTAGGGTCGTAGGTCGTCTGTATACTTTACCCTCTTTATCATCTCTTTTTAAGGTCGTAGGTCATCCGTAGATCTTACCGTCAAGTTATCTTTTAAGGTCATAGATCGTCCGTAGATCTTACCTTTGCGTTTTAAGGTCGTAGATCGTCCGGAGATCTTACCTTCACATTTCAGGGTCGTAGGTCGCCCATAAATCTTACCGTCACTTCATTTCCTAAGGTCGTAGGTCATTCGTAGACTTTACCTTCTCCTCTTTACCTCTTTTAGGGTCGTAGGTCGCCCACAGATCTTACCGTCACTTCATTTCCTAAGGTCGTAGGTCGTCCGTAGACTTTACCTTCTCCTCTTTACCTCTTTTAGGGTCGCAGATCATCCATAGATCTTACCCTAGCATCATCTTTTTTCTAAGGTCGTAGATCGTCCGTAGATCTTACCATCGCGTTATGTTTTTAGGGGTCGTAGATTGTTCGTAGATCTTACCATCGTGTTATGTTTTTAGGGGTCGTAGATCGTCCGTAGATCTTACCATCGCGTTATGTTTGTAGGGTCGTAGATCGTCCGTAGATCTTGTCGTTGCACCATATTCTTAGGGTCTTAAGGCTTCTGCAGACTTTACCTTTGTATTATCCTTAAGTTTCTTACTTTCAGTCATCACGATATTGTCAACCATATCTTTTCAGTCACTCTGCCACTCACTCCCTCGAGAATCTTGTATTGGTACCGTTACCCCAGTGCAAGCTACCCTTTTTCAACCATGTTTTATCCATCATGATCAGTCCACCAGAAGAACAGTTTTTTTCCCCCAGGCGGACATTCAAACCAGTGAATAACACTCACACTATCTCTTCAGGGAAAATTTTGTTTCCTGGTATTTAATCATCTTCCACCTTGAACTCTCGAAAGGCTGACGCCAATCTCACCTTCAGGTTTAAGAAGATTAAATAGGGGCAGCTGTCGTACCCCAAATATTCCCTATCTCTTTTATTTTTGTCTGGTTTTTGAACTTTGCATTCCATTTGCATCAATTTATTTTTCATTCATTTGCATATCCCGCGTCTCAGGGAATCAGGCGCTTTGGTTTAATGTTTTAGGGTTGTGCCCTCTTTACGTCTAATCTTGTTTTGAGGTTTTCTTATCAGGTAAAAAGGAAGCACATTTGGTTCTCGATTAGCGGATCATGGGATGAATTGTGTCATCAGGTTACAAGGAGTGGTTCTCGCTCAAATTTATCTCGCTCAAATTTCTTCAAATCTTCCTCTTCAAGTCATTCGTCCTCGCCTTGGTATTTTTCATCGTTCGATCTCGCTTCGAATCGTCCAATAATTATGCTCATGAAACAAGAAAAAGAAAAAGGGTTAGCGATCAAAACATGAAAAAATTCAAATAAAGAGTTAATCGATTTCTACGTCATCATGAGGGTTGGCCTTTTGGAATCAGTTAAATAGGGAGATGTTTTTATCATGTCTTAAGTTTTCTTCCAAATTGCAAATCACAGAGTTTTCTCTTTGGTTCACAAAAAGAAAAAAAAAGAAGAAAATAAATTTGCAAAAAGCAAGCACAAGCGCACAAGTCAACATGCTGCACGCTAGCAAGCAAGTTAGCAAAACAGGCGCCGCGTACAAAGGCAAGCCAGCGCACAAGTTGCCAAAGCAAGCACAAGCGCCAAAGGCAAAACCCACAGCGCCCAAGCAGGCCATACAAGAAAACAAAACATGCATCATTATTCAAAAATAACAGTAACAAATGGTATCAAACAAAAGCAACAAGTCAAACATTAGTGCAAGCAGCCAAAATACCCCTAGCATCATCATTTTCCAAATAAGTCAACCCTTCAGAACTTTAAAGAAAAAGCACAAAAGATTTTTATCATGGAAAGATGAAAGAGGAAGAGGTATCACCTGCCAAAACCAAAACAGCAAAAAAAACTGCACCATACAGTCAACTTTGCACCAAAATAGACCCAAAAAAAACCTGCACTTTAAAGGCACAAAACAGCATCATAAATTGTTCAAAATCTCATCCATGTTTCCCCCCATATTTTTCACTTGGGTACCATTATAAAAAGAAGTCTCAAATATCAAACAGAGGGGGATTTTTTCTGAAGCAAAAAACAACTGTAAGAACCTGTGAATACCAAAACTTAGAAACAACAAAACGCCTTAACCTGAAAACCAAAATCCAAAAACCGGCATATAATCTTCAAAACGCTAGAACCTGTGAATACCAAAACTTAGAAACAGCAAAAAGCCTTAACTTGTAAACCAAAATCCAAAAACTGGCATATAATCTTCAAAACACTAGAACCTGTGAATACCAAAACTTAGAAACAGCAAAAAGCCTTAACCTGTAAACCAAAATCCAAAAACCGGCATATAATCTTCTAAACGCTAGAACCTGTGAATACCAAAACTTAGAAACAGCAAAAAGCCTTAACCTGTAAACCAAAATCCAAAAACCGGCATATAATCTTCAAAACGCTAGAGCCTATCCAACGACGATCACTTTGCTCTCGCCGATTTCTTTCATCAATTTCGGACTTGCCGCCTCCAGCCCTATCTCTGATGATCCTCCTGACCCATTTATCACTGAATCTGGTTCTTCCGATTCGAATCCTCCAGTTGTTAGTACCGGTGTCGAGGAAAGGATTGGGAGTTTCGGTTTGGTTGAAAAGGAAGTTGATGAAAATGAAAGCGGCGGAGTTAGAGGCAAGAGTGTGGCTATTGACGATGATGTTGGAATGGAGAGTGAAGATAGAAAGGTCAGGGACGATGTTACTGTTAATGATGATGAGATTAGAGGCAGGATTATGGGTGTTGATGATGTTGTTGGTGATGGATGAGATAAAGAGAGAGGAAGATGGAAGAGTAATCCGTGAGAGAAAGGAAAGAGTGTTTTTGTTTTTTTTTTTTTTTTTTTTTTATTTGTTTATTCAACAATAATATTCAAATCTGTTTTCTCTTCCCAATAACAATAATAATACTATCTTTCCCTTTTCTCAATGTACAGCCGCCGCGTTCCTCAACATGTTAGGGTTTTTCTTTGTTTCATTTTTGTCATTTGCAAACCCGGTAGGCCCATTGGGCCTGTTTTGGTCCAGCATCATTGGTACTTTCTCTTTATGTTTTAATCAAATCATGTTAATAAACGAATAACAGCATAGCTCAACTGGCCAAGTATCTAACTTTGAACCTTGGGGATCCGGGTTCAACCCCTGCTAGGGCCTTTTTCCAGATTTTTCCCTTTTTTAGTATCTTTAGGCTTCATCTTTATGCTTTTTATCATATACTATATATATATATATATATATATATATATATATATATATATATATATATATATATATATATATATATATATATATATATATATATATATATATATAATAGTTAGTGCATAAAAAAAATACAAAAACATGTTTGTATTAATTAAATTTTCATTTTATTATTTATTTAATAATATTTTTTAATTTTCTTTAATTCAATTCGTTGTATTTAACTTAATAAAATCCCCAAAATAAGTTAAAATTATGTTTCAATATTCATTTCGCGATAAGTTGTAAAAATGTTATAGTTTTATTTTTCTTAAAATGATAAATATTTAGGGTCTTAGTTTCTTTATTTGTCCATTCAAACCCCGATGTCATTCCCCCTTAGTTAGCTCCGTGAGGCGATTCAAACCTGTTCGATCGCCTTATGTCGAAATAGACTTTTAGCTCCTTTGTACATAACAAACCATTAGGTTTCTTGTCTCCCTCTTAAACCTTTCCTTTTTTAATTAAAACTTAACATTCACAAATCAAAAATCCAAAAAAAACGCTCTTAATCATTACTTAAATTCATTTAAATAAACTCGCAAAAACACTTAACTAAGCAAAACTCCCCCAAGGGCATGTTATCTCCATTCTACCGTGATACCGGCCGTGCCTATTGCTAGAATACGTGCCTTAACGTCACCCACTAAAAAACACAAACAAATCAATCCTTTTCTAAGAGGAACTACGGTGTTCTGATTCCTTCATTGGATACGTAGGCAAAGCGTCGCGAAACCCTCACGAACGCAATAATAAAAAACCCCTTCATTTCCCCTTAAGCAAGCATAGTTGTAGATAAATACACCCTTTAAGACAAGCAAACAAAATGGATCCCGTTGAGTACAACGGATGCGAGGGGTGCAAATACCTTCCCCTCGCATAACCGACTCCCTTACCCTTTCTCTTGGTCGCAAGACCATCTTATCCATTTCCTTGTGGTTTTATCGATATTTCCCCTTCCTTTAGGATAAATAAAGTTTGGTGGCAGATCTGTGTTTTCTTCCGGTAGCTTCAGTTACAGGTATTAATCTACAGTCAGTCACCCACAGATAGTTGTCCTGGCTTGTCACAAGTATTAATCTGGAGCTTAATTTTGTCAGTCATTGAGATAGTTGTTCTATCTCGTTTCAGGTTTTAATATATGACCTAAGAGAAAGAAAAATAGTTTTCCAGGCTTATTACAGGTATTAATCTTCAATCTGCTCATGTAGATAGTTTTCCTGGCTTGTTACAGGTATTAATCTATAGTCGGTCGTCCACAGATAGTTGTACTGACTTGTTACAGGTATTAATCTATATTTGGTCGTCCATAGATAGTTGTACTGGCTTGTTACACGTATTAATATGGAAATCAATTTTGTCGCTCATTGAGATAGTTGTCCTGGCTGGTTTCAGATATTAATCTCTGACCTTAGAAACAAATATAGTTTTCCTTGCTCATGTATTAATCTTCAATCTGCTCATGTAGATAGCTTTCCTGGATAGTTATAAGTATTTATCTATAATCGGTCGTCTATAGATAGTTGTCCTGGCTTGTTACAAGTATTAATTTGGAACTTGTTTTTGTCGGTCGTGAGTTAGTTGTCCTGGCTGGTTTCAGATATTAATCTATGACCTTAGAAAGAAAGATAGTTTTCCTGGATTTTATAGGTATTAATCTTCAAACTGCTCATGTAGATAGTTTTCATGGCTTGTTACAAGTAATAATCTACAGTCGATCGTCCACAAATAGTTGTACTGGCTTGTTATAGGTATTAATCTGGAACTTAATTTTGTCGATTATTGAGATAGTTGTCCTGGCTGGTTTAAATATTAATCTCTGACATACGAGAAAGAAAGATAGTTTTCTTGGCTTGTTAAAGGTATTAATCTTCAATCTGCTCATGTTGATAGTTTTCCTGGCTTGTTACAAGTATTAATTTACAGTCAGTCATCCACAGATAGTTGTCCTGGCTTGCCAGAGGTATTAATCTGGAACTTAATTTTGTCAGGCATTGAGATAGTTGTTCTATCTCGTTTCAGGTATTCATCTAAGACCTAAGAGAAAGAAAGATAGTTTTCTTGGCTTTTTACAGGTATTAATCTTCAATCTGCTCATGTTGATAGTTTTCCTGGCTTGTCACAAGTATTAATCTACAGTCGGTCATCCACATATAGTTGTCCTGGCTTGTCAGAGGTATTAATCTGGAACTTAATTTTGTCAGTCATTGAGATAGTTGTTCTATCTCGTTTCAGGTAGTAATCTATGACCTAAGAGAAAGAAAGATAGTTTTCCTGGCTTTTAACATGTATTAATCTTCAATCTGCTCATGTAGATAGTTTTCTTGGTTTGGTACAGGTATTAATCTACAGTCGGTCGTCCATAGATAGTTGTACTGACTTGTTACATGTATTAATTTGGAACTTAATTTTTCGGTAAATGAGATAGTTGTCCTGGCTAGTTTCAGGTATTAATATCTGACCTTAGAAAGATAGATAGTTTTGCTAGCTTGTCACATGTATTAATCTTCAATCGGCTCAAGTAGATAGTTTTCCTGGCTTGTTACAGGTATTAATATACAATCGGTCGTCCATAGATAGTTGTCCTGGCTTGTCACAGGTATTAATCTGGAACTTGTTTTTGTCGGTCGTGAGATAGTTGTCCTGGCTGGTTTCAGGTATTAATCTATAAGCTTAGAAAGAAAGATAGTTTCCTGACTTGTTACAGGTATTAATCTTCTATATGCTCAGGTAGATAGTTATCATGGCTTGTAACAGGTATTAATCTACAGTCAATCATCCATATATAGTTGTCCTGGCTTTTCACAGGTATTAATCTGGAACTTAATTTTGTAAGTCGTTGAGATAGTTGTACTCTCTCGTTTCAGGTATTCATCTATGACCTAAGAGAAAGAAAGATAGTTTTTATGGCTTGTTACAGGTATTAATCTTCAATATGCTCATGTAGATAGTTTTCCTGGCTTGTCACAAGTATTAATCTACAGTCGGTCATCCACAGATAGTTGTCCTGGCTTGTTACAAGTATTAACCTTCAATCATCTCATGTAGATAGTTTTCCTGGCTTGTTACAGGTATTAATCTATAGTCGGTCATCCACGGATAGTTGTCATGGCTTGTTACAGGTATTAATCTGGAACTTAATTTTATCGATTGTTGAGATAGTTGTCCTGGCTGGTTTCAGGTATTAATCTCTGACCTTAAAAAGAAAGATAGTTGTCCTAGCTTGTTATAGGTATTAATCTACAATCTTCTCATGTAGGTAGTTTTCCTGGCTTGTTTGAGGTATTAATCTAAAGTTGGTCATCCACAGATAGTTGTCCTGGAATGTTACAGGTATTAATATGGAACTTGTTTTTATCGGTCGTTGAGATAGTTGTCCTGTTTGGTTTCAAGTATTAATCTCTGACATAAGAGAAAGAAAGATAGTTTTCTTGGCTTGTTAAAGGTATTAATCTTCAATCTGCTCATGTTGATAGTTTTCCTGGCTTGTTACAAGTATTAATTTACAGTCAGCCATCCACAAATGGTTGTCCTGGCTTGTCAGAGGTATTAATCTGGAACTTAATTTTGTCAGGCGGTCAGAAAGTTGTTCTATCTCGTTTCAGGTATTAATCTATGAACTAAGAGAAAGAACGATAGTTTTCCTGGCTTGTTACAGGTATTAATCTTCAATCTGCTCATGTTGATAGTTTTCCTGGCTTGTTACAAATATTAATTTACAGTCAGTCATCCACATATAGTTGTCCTGGCTTGTCAGAGGTATTAATCTGGAACTTAATTTTGTCAGTCATTGAGATAGTTGTTCTATCTCGTTTCAGGTATTAATATATGACCTAAGAGAAAGAAAGATAGTTTTTTTGGCTTTTAACATGTATTAATCTTCAATCTGCTCATGTAGATAGTTTTCTTGGTTTGTTACAGGTATTAATCTATAGTCGGTCGTCCATAGATAGTTGTACTGACTCTTACATGTATTAATTTGGAACTTAATTATGTCGGTAAATGAGATAGTTGTCCTGGCTAGTTTCAGGTATTAATCTCTGACCTTAGAAAGATAGATAGTTTTGCTAGCTTGTTACATGTATTAATCTTCAATCGGCTCAAGTAGATAGTTTTCCTGGCTTGTTACAGGTATTAATCTACAATCGGTCGTCCATAGATAGTTGTCCTGGCTTGTCACAGGTATTAATCTGGAACTTGTTTTTGTCGGTCGTGAGATAGTTGTCCTGGCTGGTTTCAGGTATTAATCTATGAGCTTAGAAAGAAAGATAGTTTCCTGACTTGTTACAGGTATTAATCTTCAATATGCTCAGGTAGATAGTTTTCCTGGCTTCTTACATGTATTAATCTATAATCGATCGTCCACATATAGTTGTCATGGCTTGTTACAGGTATTATCTGGAACTTGTTTTTGTAGGTCGTTGAGATAGTTGTCCTGTCTGGTTTCAAGTATTAATCTCTGACATAAGAGAAAGAAAGATAGTTTTCCTGGCTTGTTACAAGTATTAATCTTCAATCTGCTCATGTAGATAGTTATCATGGCTTGTAACAGGTATTAATCTACAGTCAGTCATCCATATATAGTTGTCCTGACTTGTCACAAGTATTAATCTGGAACTTAATTTTGTCAGTCGTTGAGATAGTTGTACTCTCTCGTTTCAGGTATTCATCTATGACCTAAGAGAAAGAAAGATAGTTTTTCTTGCTTGTTACAGGTATTAATCTTCAATATGCTCATGTAGATAGTTTTCCTGGCTTGTTACAAGTATTAATCTACAGTCGGTCATCCACAGATAGTTGTCTTGACTTGTTACAAGTATTAACCTTCAATCATCTCATGTAGATAGTTTTCCTGGCTTGTTACAGGTATTAATCTACAGTCGGTCATCCACGGATAGTTGTTATCGCTTGTTACAGGTATTAATCTGGAACTTAATTTTATCGATTGTTGAGATAGTTGTCCTGGCTGGTTTCAGGTATTAATCTCTGACCTTAAAAAGAAAGATAGTTATCCTAGCTTGTTATAGGTATTAATCTACAATCTTCTCATGTAGGTAGTTTTCCTGGCTTGTTTGAGGTATTAATCTAAAGTTGGTCATCCACAGATAGTTGTCCTGGAATGTTACAGCTATTAATATGGAACTTGTTTTTGTCGGTCGTTGAGATAGTTGTCCTGTCTGGTTTCAAGTATTAATCTCTGACATAAGAGAAAGAAAGATAGTTTTCTTGGCTTGTTAAAGGTATTAATCTTCAATCTGCTCATGTTGATAGTTTTCCTGGCTTGTTACAAGTATTAATTTACAGTTAGTCATCCACAGATAGTTGTCGTGGCTTGTCAGAGGTATTAATCTGGAACTTAATTTTGTCAGTCATTGAGATAGTTGTACTCTCTCGTTTCAGGTATTTATCTATGACCTAAGAGAAAGAAAGATAGTTTTCCTTGCTTTTTACAGGTACTAATCTTCAATCAGCTCATGTAGATAGTTTTCCTGGCTTGTCACAAGTATTATTCTACAGTCGGTCATCCACAAATAGTTGTCATGGCTTGTTACAAGTATTAACCTTCAATAATCTCATGTAGATAGTTTTCCTGGCTTGTTACAGGTATTAATCTAAAGTCGGTCGTCCATATATATTTGTCCTTGCTTGTTATAGGTATTAATCTGGAACTTAATTTTATCGATTATTGAGATAGTTGTCCTGGCTGGTGTCAGGTATTAATCTCTGACCTTAGAAAGAAAGATAGTTTACCTGGCTTGTTACAAGTATTAATCTTCAATATGCTTATGTAGATAGTTTTCCTGGCTAGTTACAGGTATTAATCTAGAATCGATCTTCCACAGATAGTTGTCCTGGCTTGTTACAGGTATCAATATGGAACTTGTTTTTGTCGGTCGTTGAGATAGTTGTCCTGTCTGGTTTCAAGTATTAATCTCTGACATAAGAGAATGAAAGATAGTTTTCCTGGCTTATTACAGGTATTAATCTTCAATCTTCTCATGTTGATAGTTTTCCTGGCGTGTTATAGGTATTAATCTACTGTCAGTCATCCACTGATAGTTGTCCTGGCTTGTCACAGTTATTAATCTAGAACTTAATTTTTTCGGTCATTGAGATAGTTGTCTATCTCGTTTCAGATATTAATCTATGACCTAAGAGAAACACAGATAGTTTTCCCGGCTTTTTACAGGTATTAATATTCTATCTGCTCATGTAGATAGTTTTCCTGGCTTGTTACATGTATTAATCTACAGTCGGTCGTCCACATATAGTTATACTGGCTTGTTACAAGTATTAATCTGAAACTTAATTTTTTCGGTCAATAAGATAATTGTCCTGGTTGGTTTCAGGTATTAATCTCTGACCTTAGAAAGAAAGATTGTTTTCCTGGCTTGTTACAGGTATTAATCTTCAATCTGCTCATGTAGATAGTTGTCCTCGCTGGTTTCAGGTATTAATCTCAGACCTTTGAAACAAATATAGTTTTCCTGGCTTGTTAGAGGTATTAATATATAGTCGGTCGTCCACAAATAGTTTTCTTGGCTTGTTACATGTGGTAATCTGGTACTTAACTTTGTCGATCATTGAGATAGTTGTCTTGTTTTGTTTCAGGTATTAATCTCTGACCTAAGAGAAAGAAAGATAGTTTTCCTGGCTTGTTACATGTATTAATCTTCAATCTTCTCATGTAGATAGTTTTCCTGGCTTGTCACAAGTATTAATCTACAGTCGGTCATCCACAGATAGTTTTCCTGGCCTGTTACAAGTATTAACCTTCAATCTTCTCATGTAGATAGTTTTCCTGGCTTGTTACAGGTATTAATCTAAAGTCGGTCGTCCATATATATTTGTCCTGGCTTGTTACAGGTATTAATCTGGAACTTAATTTTATCGATTATTGAGATAGTTGTCCTGGCTGGTTACAGGTATTAATCTCTGACAGAAAGAAAGATAGTTTTCCTGGCTTGTTACAAGTATTAATCTTCAATATGCTCATGTAGATAGTTTTCCTGGATAATTACAGGTATTAATCTAGAATCGATCGTCCACAGATAGTTGTCCTGGCTTGTTACAGGTATTAATATGGAACTTGTTTTTGTCGGTCGTTGAGATAGTTGTCATGTCTGGTTTCAAGTATTAATCTCTGACATAAGAGAATGAAAGATAGTTTTCCTGGCTTATTACAGGTATTAATCTTCAATCTTCTCATGTTGATAGTTTTCCTGGCGTGTTACAGGTATTAATCTAATGTCAGTCATCCACTGATAGTTATCCTGGCTTGTCACATGTATTAATCTAGAACTTAATTTTTTCGGTCATTGAGATAGTTGTCTATCTCGTTTCACATATTAATCTATGACCTAAGAGAAAGACAGATAGTTTTCCCGGATTTTTAAAGGTATTAATCTTCTATCTGCTCATGTAGATAGTTTTCCTGGCTTGTTACATGTATTAATCTACAGTCGGTCGTCCACATATAGTTATACTGGCTTGTTACAGGTATTAATCTGAAACTTCATTTTTTCGGTCAATAAGATAGTTGTCCTGGCTGGTTTCAGTTATTAACCTCTGACCTTAGAAAGAAAGATTGTTTTCCTGGCTTGTTACAGGTATTAATCTTTAATATGCTCATGTAGATAGTTGTGCTCGCTGGTTTTAGGTATTAATCTCAGACCTTTGAAACAAATATAGTTTTCTTGGCTTGTTAAAGGTATTAATATACAGTCAGTCGTCCACATATAGTTGTCTTGGCTTGTTACATGTGTTAATTTGGAACTTAATTTTGTCGGTCGTTGAGATAGTTGTCTTGTGTTGTTTTAGGTATTAATCTCTGACCTAAGAGAAAGAAAGATAGTTTTCCTGGCTTGTTACAAGTATTAATATTCAATCTACTCATGTAGATAGTTTTCCCGGCTTGTTACAAGTATTAATCTACAGTCGGTCGTCCATAGATAGTTGTCCTGACTTGTTACAGGTATTAATCTCGAATTTAATTTTGTCGGTCATTGAGATAGTTTTCCTGGATGGTTTCAGGTATTAATCTCTGTCCTTAGATAGAAAGATAGTTTTTCTGGCTTGTTAGAGGTATTAATCTTCAATATGCTCATGTAGATAGTTTTCCTGGCTAGTTACAGGTATTAATCTACAATCGGTCGTACACAAATAGTTGTCATGGATTGTCATTGGTATTAATCTAGAACTTTTTTTGTCGGTCGTGAGATAGTTGTCCTGGATGGTTTCAGGTATTAATCTCTGAGTTTAGAAAGAAAGATAGTTTCCTGACTTGTTACAGGTATTAATCTTCAATCTTCTCACGTAGATAGTTTTCCTGGTTTCTTACATGTATTAATCTACAATCGGTCATCCACAAATAGTTGTCCTGGCTTGTCACAGGTATTAATCTGGAACTTGTTTTTGTCGGTCATTAAGATAGTTGTCCTGTCTGGTTTCAAGTATTAATCTCTAACATAAGAGAAAGAAAGATAGTTTTCCTGGCTTGTTACAAGTATTAATCTTCAATCTGCTCATGTAGATAGTTATCCTGGCTTGTTACATGTATTAATATACAGTCGATCGTCCACAAATAGTTATCCTGGCTTGTTACAGGTATTAATCTGGATCTTAATTTTGTCGATCGCTGAGATAGTTGTCCTATCTGGTTTCAGGTATTAATCTCTGACCTTGAGAAAGATAGATAGTTTTCCTTGCTTTTTACAGGTATTAATCTTCAATCTTCTCATGTAGATAGTTTTCCTGGCTTGTTACAGGTATTAATCTACTGTTGGCCATCCATGGATAGTTGACCTGGCTTGTCACAAGTATTAATCTGGAACTTAATTTTGTCGGTCGTTGAGATAGTTATTCTGTCTGGTTTCAGGTATTAATCTCTGACCTAAGAGAAAGATATATATTTTTCCTGACTTGTTACAGGTATTAATCTTCAATCTGCTCATGTAGATAGTTTTCCTAGCTTGTCACAAGTATTAATCTACAGTCGATCATCCACAGATAGTTGTCCTGGCATGTTATAGGTATTAATCTCGAACTTAATTTTGTCGATCATTGAGATAGTTGTCCTAGATGGTTTCAGGTATTAATCTCTGACCTTAGAAAGAAATATAGTTTTCATGGCATATTACAGGTATAAATCTTCAATCTGCTCATGTAGATAGTTTTCCTGGAAAGTTACAAGTATTAATCTATAATCGGCCGTCCACAGATAGTTGTCCTAGCATGTTATAGGTATTAGTCTTCAATCTTCTCTTGTAGCTAATTTTCCTAATTTGTTACAGGTATTAATCTACAGTCAGTCATCCACAGATAGTTGTCCTGGCTTGTTACAGGTATTAATCTGGAACTTAATTTTGTCGATTGTTAAAATAGTTGTCCTGGCTGGTTTCAGGTATTAATCTCCGACCTTAGATATAAAGATAGTTTTCCTGGCTTGTTACATGTATTAATCTTCAATCTGCTCATGTAGATAGTTTTCATGGCTAGTTATAGGTATTAAACTACAATCGACCATCCACATATAGTTATCTTGGCTTGTTACAGGTATTAATCTGGAACTTGTTTTTTTCGGTCGTTGAGATAGTTGTCCTGTCTGGTTTCAATTATTAATCTCTGACATAAGAGAACGAAAGATAGTTTTCCTTGCTTGTTACAGGTATTAATCTCCAATCTGCTCATGTAGATAGTTTTCCTAACTTTTAATAGGTATTAATCTACAGTCAGTCATTCACATATAGTTGTCCTGGCTTGTCACGGGTATTAATCTGGAGCTTAATTCTGTCAGTCATTGAGATAGTTGTTCTATCTCGTTTCAGGTTTTAATCTATGACCTAAGAGAAAGAAAAAAAGTTTTCCTGGCTTTTTACAGGTATTAATCTTCAATTTACTCATGTAGATAGTATTCCTGGCTTGTTATAGGTATTAATCTACAGTCGGTCGTCCATAGATAGTTATACTTGCTTGTTACAGGTATTAATCTACATTCGGTCGTACATACATAGTTGTACTGGCTTGTTATAAGAAATAATCAGGAACTTAATTTTGTCGGTCATTGAGATAGTTGTCCTGGCTGGTTTCAGAAAGAAATATAGTTTTCCTTGCTCTTGTATTAATCTTCAATTTGCTCTTATATCTACATTTGGTCGTCTACGGATAGTTTTCCTTGCTTGTTACAGGTATTAATTTGGAAATTGTTTTTGTCGATCGTGAGATAGTTGTCCTGGCTGGTTTCAGGTATTAATCTTTGACCTTAGAAAGAAAGATAGTTTTCCTGGCTTTTATATGTATTATTCTTCAAACTGCTCATGTAGATAGTTTTCCTATCTTGTTACAAGTATTAATCTACAGTCGGTCATCCACAAATAGTTGTACTGGCTTGTTACAGGTATTAATCTGGAACTTTATTTTGTCGATTGTTGAGATAGTTGTCCTGGCTGGTTTCAGGTATTAATCTCTGACCTTAGAAATAAAGATAGTTTTCCTGGCTTGTTACATGTATTACCCTTCAATCTGCTCATGTAGATAGTCTTCCTAGCTAGTTACAGGTATTAATCTACAATCGATCGTGCACAGATAGTTGTCTTGGCTTGTTACAGGTATTAATCTGGAACTTGTTTTTGTCGATCGTTTAGATAGTTGTCCTGTCTGGTTTCAATTATTAATCTCTGACATAAGAGAACGAAAGATAGTTTTCCTTGCTTGTTACAGGTATTAATCTCCAATCTGCTCATGTAGATAGTTTTCCTAACTTGTAATAGGTATTAATCTACAGTCAGTCATTCACATATAGTTGTCCTGGCTTGTCACGGGTATTAATCTGGAGCTTAATTCTGTCAGTCATTGAGATAGTTGTTCTATCTCGTTTCAGGTTTTAATCTATGACCTAAGAGAAAGAAAAAAAGTTTTCCTGGCTTTTTACAGGTATTAATCTTCAATTTACTCATGTAGATAGTATTCCTGGCTTGTTATAGGTATTAATCTACAGTCGGTCATCCACAAATAGTTGTACTGGCTTGTTACAGGTATTAATCTGGAACTTTATTTTGTCGATTGTTGAGATAGTTGTCCTGGCTGGTTTCAGGTATTAATCTCTGACCTTAGAAATAAAGATAGTTTTCCTGGCTTGTTACATGTATTACCCTTCAATCTGCTCATGTAGATAGTTGTCCTTGCTAGTTACAGGTATTAATCTACAATCGATCGTGCACAGATAGTTGTCTTGGCTTGTTACAGGTATTATCTGGAACTTGTTTTTGTCGATCGTTTAGATAGTTGTCCTGTCTGGTTTCAAGTATTAATCGCTGACATAAGAGAAAGAAAGATATTTTTCCTGGCTTGTTACAAGTATTAATCTTCAATCTGCTCATGTAGATAGTTATCCTGGCTTGTAACAGGTATTAATCTACAGTCAGTCATCCACAGATAGTTGTCCTGGCTTTTCACAGGTATTAATTCGAAACTTAATTTTGTCGGTCATTGAGATAGTTGTTCTATCTCGTTTCAGGTATTCATTTATGACTGAAGAGAAAAAAAGATAGTTGTCCTGGCTTTTTACAGGTATTAATCTTCAATAAGCTCAAGTAGATAGTTTTGCTGACTTGTTACAAGTATTAATCTACAATCGATCGTCCACAGATAGTTGTCCTGGCTTGTTACATGTATTAATCTGGAAATTAATTTTGTCGGCCGTTGAGATAGTTGTTCTGTCTGGTTTCAGGTATTAATCTCTGAACTTAGAAAGAAAGATAGTTTTCCTGGCTTGTTACAGGTATTAATCTTTAATCTGCTCCTGCAGATAGTTGTCCTTGCTGGTTTCAGGTATTAATCTCGGACCTTAGAAACAAAGATAGTTTTCCTGGCTTGTTAGAGGTATTAATATACAGTCGGTCGTCCACAAATAGTTGTCCTGGCTTGTTACATGTGTTAATCGGGAACTTAATTTTTTCGATCATTGAGATAGTTGTCTTGTCTTGTTTCAGGTATTAATATCTGACCTAAGAGAAAGAAAGATAGTTTTTATGGCTTGTTACGTGTATTAATCTTCAATATGCTCATGTAAGAAGTTTTCCTGGCTTGTTACAGGTATTAATATACAGTCGGTCGTCCACAAATAGTTGTCCTGGCTTGTTACATGTGTTAATTTGGAACTTAATTTTGTCAGTCGTTGAGATAGTTGTCTTGTGTTGTTTCAGGTATTAATCTCTGACCTAAGAGAAAGAAAGATAGTTTTCCTGGCTTTTTCCAAGTATTAATCTTCAATCTACTCATGTAGATAGTTTTCCTGGCTTGTTAGAAGTATCAATCTACAGTTGTTCGTACATAGATAGTTGTCCTGGCTTGTTACAGGTATTAATCTAGAATTTAATTTTATCGGTCGTTGAGATAGTTTTCCTGGATGGTTTCAGGTATTAATTTTTGTCCTTAGAAAGAAAGATAGTTTTTCTGGCTTGTTACAGGTATTAATATTCAATCTGCTCATGTTGATAGTTTTCCCGGCTAGTTACAAGTATTAATCTATAATCGATCGTCTACAGATAGTTGTCCTTGCTTGTTACAAGTATTAATCGTCAATCTTCTCATGTAGATAATATTCCTGGCCTGTTACTGGTATTAATATACAGTCGGTCATCCACAGATAGTTGTCCTGGTTTGTTACAAGTATTAATCAGGAACTTAATTTTGTCGATTGTTGAGATAGTTGTCCTGGCTGGTTTCAGGTATTAATATCTGACCTTAGAAAGAAAGATAGTTGTCCTAGCTTGTTATAGGTATTAATCTTCAATCTTCTTATGTAGATAGTTTTCCTGGCTTGTTACAGGTATTAATCTAAAGTCGATCGTCCACAGATAGTTGTCCTGGCTTGTTACAGGTATTAATCATTAACTTAATTTTGTCGATTATTGAGATAGTTGTTCTGGCTGTTTTAAGGTATTAATCTCTGACCTTAGAAAGAAAGATTGTTTTACTGGATTTTTACAGATATTAATCTTCAATCTGCTCATGTAGATAATTTTCCTGGCTTGTTACAAGTATTAACCTACAGTCGGTCATCCACACATAGTTGTACTGGCTTGTTATAGGTATTAATCTGAAACTTAATTTTGTCGGTCAATAAGATAGTTGTCCTGGCTGGTTTCAGATATTAATCTCTGACCTTAGAAATAAAGATAGTTTTCCTGGCTTGTTACATGTATTAATCTTCAATCTGCTCATGTAGATAGTTTTCCTGACTAGTTACAGGTATTAAACTACAATCAACCGTCCACAGATAGTTGTCTTGGCTTGTTACTGGTATTAATCTGGAACTTGTTTTTGTTAGTCGTTGAGATAGTTGTCCTGTCGGGTTTCAAGTATTAATCTCTAATATAAGAGAAAGAAAGATAGTTTTCCTGGTTTGTTACACGTATTAATCTTCAATCTGCTCATGTAGATAATTTTCCTTGCTTATAACAGGTATTAATCTACAGTCAGTCATTCACAGATAGTTGTCTTGGCTTGTCATGGGTATTAATTTGGAGCTTAATTTTGTCAGTCGTTGAGATAGTTGTTCTATCTACGAGTATTAATCTTCAATCTGCTTATGTAGCTAGTTTTCCTGGCTAGTTACAGGTATTAATTTACAACCGTCCATCCACAGATAGTTGTCCTGGCTTGTTACAGGTATTAATCTGAAACTTGTTTTTGTCGGTCGTGAGATAGTTGTCCTGGCTTGTTACAGGTATTAATCTGGAACTTGTTTTTGTCGGTCATGAGATAATTGTCCTGGCTGGTTTCAGGTATTAATCTCTGACCTAAGAGAAAGAAAGATAGTTTTCCTGGCTTGTTACATGTATTAATCTTCAATCTTCTCATGTAGATAGTTTTCTTGGCTTGTTACAGGTATTAAGCTACAGTCGGTCGTCCACAGATAGTTGTACTGACTTGGTACATGTATTAATCTGGAACTTAATTTTGTCGGTCAATGAGATAGTTGTCCTGGCTAGTTTTAGGTATTAATATCTGACCATAGAAAGAAAGATAGTTTTACTGGCTTGTTACAGGTATTAATCTTTAAATCTTCTCAATTAGATAGTTTTCCTGGCTAGTTAGAGGTATTAATCTACAATCGGTCGTCCACAGATAGTTTTTCTGGCTTGTTATAGGTATTAATCTGGAACTTGTTTTTGTCGATCATGAGATAGTTTCCCTGGCTGGTTTCAGGTATTAATCTCTGAGCTTAGAAAGAAAGATAGTTTCCGTACTTGTTACAGGTATTAATCTTCAATATGCTCATGTAGATAGTTTTCCTGGCTTGTTACATGTATTAATCTATAGTCGTTTATCCATAGATAGTTGACCTGGCTTGTTACAGGTATAAATCTAGAACTTGTTTTTGTCGGTCATTAACATAGTTGTCCTGTCTGGTTTCAGGTATTAGTCTATAACCTAAGAGAAAGAAAGATAGTTTTCCTAACTTGTTACAGGTATTAATCTTCAATATGCTCATGTAGATAGTTTTCCTTGCTTGTTACAGGTATTAATATACAGTCGATCATCCACATATAGCTGTCCTGGCTTGTTACAGGTATTAATCTGGATCTTAATTTTTTCGGTCGCTGAGATAGTTGTCCTGTCTGGTTTCAGGTATTAATCTCTGACCTAAGAGAAAGAAAGATAGTTTTCCTAGCTTGCTACAGGTATTAATCTTCAATCTTCTCATGTAGATAGCTTTCCTGGCTTGTAACATGTATTAATCTACAGTTGGCCATCCATGGATAGTTCACCTGGCTTGTTACAGGTATTAATCTGCAACTTAATTTTGTCGATCGTTGGGATAGTTATTCTGTCTGGTTTCAGGTATTAATATCTGACCTAAGAGAAAGATATATAGTATTCCTGGCTTGTTACATGTATTAATCTTCAATCTGCTCATGTAGATAGTTTTCTTGGCTTGTCACAAGTATTAATCTACAGTCGGTCATCCACAGATAGTTGTCCTGGCTTGTTACAGGTATTAATCTCGAACTTAATGTTGTCGGTTGTTGAGATAGTTGTCCTAGATGGTTTCAGGTATTAATCTCTGACCTTAGAAAGAAATATAATTTTCCTAGCTTGTTACAAGTATTAATCTTCAATCTGCTCATGTAGATAGTTTTCCTGAAAAGTTACAAGTATTAATCTATAAACGGCTGTCCACGGATAGTTTTCCTAGCATGTTATAGGTATTAGTCTTCAATCTTCTCATGTAGATAATTTTCCTAGCTTGTTACAGATATTAATCTACAGTCCTTCGTCCACAAATAGCTGTCCTGGCTTGTTACAGGTATTAATCTGGAACTTAATTTTGTCGATTATTAAGATAGTTGTCCTGGATGGTTTCAGGTATTAATCTCTGACCTTAGAAATAAATATAGTTTTTCTGGCTTGTTACATGTATTAATCTTCAATCTTCTCATGTAGATGGTTTTCCTGACTAGTTACAGGTATTAAACTACAATCGACCGTCCATAGATAGTTGTCTTGGCTTGATACAAGTACTAATCTGGAACTTGTTTTTGTCGGTCATTGAGATAGTTGTCCTGTCTAGTTTCAAGTATTAATCTCTAACATAAGAGAAAGAAAGATTGTTTTCCTAGCTTGTTACAAGTATTAATCTTCAATCTGCTCATGTAGATAATTTTCCTAGCTTGTAACAAGTATTAATCTACAGTCAGTTATTCACAGATAGTTGTCTTGGCTTGTCACAGGTATTAATCTGGAGCTTAATTTTGTCAGTCGTTGAGATAGTTGTTCTATCTCGTTTTAGGTTTTAATCTATGACCTAAGAGAAAGAAATATAGTTTTCCTGGCTTTTTACAGGTATTAATCTTCAATCTGCTCATGTAGATAGTTTTCCTGGCTTGTTACAGGTATTAATCTACAGTCAGTCGTCAACTGATAATTGTACTGGCTTGTTACAAGTATTAATGTACAGTCAGTTGTCAACTGATAATTGTACCGGCTTGTTACAGGTATTAATCTACATTCGGTCGTCCATAAATAGTTGTACTGACTTGTTACAAGTATTAATCTGGAACTTAATTTTATCGGTCATTGAGAAAGTTGTCCTAGCTGGTTTCAGATATTAATATCTGACCTTAGAAAGAAATATAGTTTTCCTTTCTCATGGATTAATCTTCAATCTTCTCATGTAGATAGTTTTCCTGGATAGTTACCAGTATATATCTACAATCGGTCGTCTACAGATAGTTGTCCTGGCTTGTTACATGTATTAATTTGGAACTTATTTTTGTCGGTCGTCAGATAGTTTTCCTGGCTTTTTATAGGTATAAATCATCAAACTACTCATGTAGATAATTTTCCTGGCTTGTTACAAGTATTAATCTACAGTCGGTCATCCACAAATAGTTGTACTGGCTTGTTACAGGTATTAATCTGGAACTTAATTTTGTCGATTGTTCAGATAGTTGTCCTGTCTGGTTTCAGGTATTAATCTCTGACCTTGGAAATAAAGATAGTTTTCCTGGAATGTTACAAGTATTAATCTTCAATCTGCTCATGTAGATAGTTTTCTTGGCTAGTTACAGGTATTAATCTACAATCGATCGTCCAGAGATAGTTGTCCTGGCTTGTTACATGTATTAATCTGGAACATGTTTTTGTCGGTCATTAAGATAGTTTTCCTGACTTGTTACAGGTATTAATCTTCAATCTTCCCATGTAGATAGTTTTCCTGGCTTGTTACAGGTATTAATCTACAGTCAGTCATCCATAGATAGTTGTACTGGCTTGTCAAATGTATTAATCTGGAACTTAATTTTGTCGATCGTTGAGATAGTTGTTCTATCTCTTTTCAGGTATTAATATATGACCTAAGAGAAAGAAAGTTAGTTTTCCTGGTTTTTTAAAGGTATTAATCTTCAATCTACTCATGTAGATAGTTTTTCTGGCTTGTTACAAGTATTAATCTACAGTCGGTCATCCAAAGATAGTTATACTGTATTAATCTACATTCGGTCATCTACAAATATTTGTCTTGGCTTGTTACATGTATTAATCTTCAATCTTCTCATGTAGATAGTTTTTATGGCTTATTACAGGTATTAATCCACAGTCGATCATCCACAAATAGTTGTCCTAGCTTGTTATAGGTATTAATCTGGAACTTAATTTTGTCGATCGTTGAGATAGTTGTCCTGGCTGGTTTCAGGTATTAATCTCTTACCTTAGAGAAAGAAAGATAGTTTTCCTGACTTGTTACATATATTAATCTTCAATCTGCTCATGTAGATAGTTTTCCTGGCTTGTTACAGGTATTAATCTACAGTCAATCGTCCACAAATAGTTGTCCTGCCTTATTACATGTATTAATCTCTTAATTTTGTCGGTCGTTGAGATAGTTGTCTTGTCTGGTTTCAGGTATTAATCTATGACCTAAGGGAAAGAAATAAAGTTTTCCTGACTTGTTACATGAATTAATCTTTAATCTGCTCATGTAGATAGTTTTCCTGGCTTGATATAGGTATTAATCTACAGTCGATCATCCATAGATAGTTGTCCTGGCTTGTTACATGTATTAATGTGGAAATTAATTTTGTCGGTCATTGAGATAGTTGTCCTGGCTGGTTTTAGATGATTATCTTTGACCTTAGAAAGAAAGATAGTTTTCTTGGCTTGTTAGAGGTATTAATCTTCAATCTGCTCATGTGGATAGTTTTCATGGCTAGTTACAGGTATTAATCTACAATCGGTCACTGTGATCGGTGGATCTGGAACTGACTGTTTAACGCTGGTTCGCGAAATGTCGCAGAAGCAAGAGTCGCCACCGTCTTTTATTTTCTCCAAATGGAAAGGACAAAAGCACAGAAAAATCCCTTATAGAGATTGCTCTCGGTTCGGGAGGTAGATTATAGAAAGGGAAGGTGTTAGCACCCTTTCTATCCATGGTTATCCATGGGCTCTTAGATACTTGCTCATTTGTGTTTTCAAAAATGGTTTGTTTGCTTTTCAACTGTGGGTTTTAAAAAGTTTCTTTGAAAATTCCAGTTCGACTCTTGTATCGGTCCTCAAGAGTGTTTGAAAAATTGCTTTCGAAAGCTTTTTGAAAAGGTGTCGGTGTGAAAAGTATTTTTGAATTTGTTTTTTTTGAATTTAGAGCAAGTATCTAGAGTCGTCTACCTACCCTAAGGAATTCGTCTGTGTAAATGTCCTTAAAGTAGTGCCATCCCACCATTGAGAGGTAGGTAGCACCACCGTTGGAGGTGTTCGGGTCAATTCGAGGTTCGGGACATGGTGATCACCAGAGCAATAGGAAGACACCTTAGAAGCTACCCTCATGCCAGGTTCCCGGATCATGAGGACTTACTAAGACATCCTCTACTCGACGATCACCTTTCGAGGCAAGGCAACAGTGAGGCGTACCCTAGGGGTGGTGTGTGCGATTTGTGTCTCGTTTTCAGATATTTTTGTCTTTTGTCATGTCATTGGTGATCTAGCGCTTGTTTTTATTTTTGTCCATACATTCTTTCATGCCTTTGATTAACAGTTAAAAAATACGAGAAGTAAAAATTCTAAACTATTACAAACGGCGCGGGTCCACATCGCCAAAATTTCTCGAACCCGATTTTGACAGAAAAATAAAGAATTAAAAGAAAATAAGGATTTAAAAATGCGAGAAATTAATTACAAGGCCTTGGGAGAGATACATAAATATTATAAGAAAAAGAAATAAGTATGCGTGAATTAAATCGAAACGAGGGCGTTGGACCCTTTTTACAAAATTAAATTAAACGATGAATTAATTAAGATTAAAAAAATGAAAAGGAAATGTTTTTGGTATTTTTTAGTATTTTAGGATTTTAATGAAAAAGAATTAATTAAAATTAAACCTAATTCTACAATTTTTATTTGTTAAGAAAAGATTAAATTTGACCTAAAATTAACCCTAATTAATTTACATGCAATTTAATTACAAAATAAATATTTAACATTTTAATTATTATGGAAGAAAAATAAAAAAGGAATAAAATTATCATAAATCCTAATTCTATATTTTTTAGATTTTTATTATGAAAACATTACAATTAAACCCTAAATTAAAACTAAAATTAATTAATGGATTTTATTTACAAACAAAAAAAAAATACTAGTTAAATAAAATATATTTAATTTTTCATCTTTTCTGATTTTTTATGTTTTTTTGTATTTTATGAAAACATTAAATTAATTGAACAAACAATAATTAAAAGAAAATAAAAATTATAAAAAATAAGGAAAGTAAAGAAAATTTGCAAACCAAGGGGGGGTATTTGTCCCCAAAGTGGAGGTGAGATTGTGGTAATTCTGGCCCATTAAGGTCCTGGCCTTGTTGACTTTATTGACCACGTGTAGCCTCGTTGACTTATGCCTATGGTGTTCTCCAGATTCTAGCCTTCTGATTGATCTTGAGATAGACGTGGCAAGCTTGATTTGGAGGATGCACGGTGTTCCTTGGTCACGAAATTACATACAAACGCGTTAGTAAAAATAACATGAAAGGGATGGGGGACCTGGGGCTCGAACCCAGGTCCTAGAGATTACCAGTTTTATGCCTTGCCAATCGTACTGAACGCGCTTCTTGTATATTAAATAACTGAAGAATAATATAATGAGAAAATAATGGTTAATGGATAGTCAGCGCGCGAAATTTAAACAGGCCAATCGTTGATGGCCACGCATCTTCTTCTTCCTCGTTCCTGAAACATAAACATATTAGACAATGTTTTTTCAAGTGTTCTTTTAGGCCACTTTCAGGAAAATAGCGAATAGGCCAGGAAGGCTCATAAATTGAGCGCGAGGGTCTCAAACTCTTCGTCCAAGTATGTTGAGCATGTTCATGGCATCGTGGTGTCCCAATTTTGCCTTATTCACAAACCCCCAATTCAGAGCTTCATAAACCCTAAAACGTGATAATGATAGAATCGTATACAATGCTTAAAAACACAATTAATTTACATGGTTAGCATTAGAATCACACAAGGAATATGAATCAAATATTAAAAAGTGCTAAATATGCATGAATTGAGATGCACGATTATGAAAAAATTTCGGTACAGGTGGGATTGTTCTCACGTTTCTGGGCACGAAAGCTTGTGGTTTTGGATGCAACTCCCTTCTATGAAGCCTTAGCAAGCTAATGAAATCAAAATCGTGCCTTGAATCACCCTAGAATTAGGTTTTCAGTTTTGAGTGTTTTTGCAAAAATTTCAAGTTTGTGTCTTGGTCTCTAGCGCAGCTGAGTGGTTTTTTTCATTAGGGTTGTGTTCTATGCTTATGTAAGAGTGAATTAGGTCAAGAAATTTGATCAAAATCTTTTGCATTCATGGTTTGGAAGATTTAATTTTCAAGCATTAGTTTTTCAATCTTTTTCATGCACTTTTTATACAAATCATATCCAATCAATTCCAATTCTTCCATATCTGATCATGCACGTTTTATTGAGTATATTTCATGCACAAAAAGATTTTATTTCATTGGTTTTATATTTTTCATGTATTTTATTTGATTAAATGAATTATTAATAATAAAAAATCCAAATAAATAAATAAAAATAGAGAAAAACTTCCCTTTGGGCCTAATGGTCGTGCACATGCTTGGGATGATGAATTGTGGAAGAAAAATAGGCCCATTAGCAATTTTAGGTCATTTGAATCAATGTTGACTTTTCAAAATATCCAAAACTTTCCCAACTTCCACAAGGCATAACTTGCTCAATTTTTAAGCTTTGCTCATGTTCTTGGACATTTTGGAAAGGTCTTTGAGTCCTCTAACCAATGCCTTTGGTCCCATGTCATTTTGATTTACCAATATCAAGTTATGGCCTTTGACTTAAAGTCCCTCTTTGTTGACTTTTGAAAATGACCTATAATGTTGAAATTGATAACTTTTTGTGAGAGCATTACTTGGACTTGAAGTATGAAGATGCGTTGTAGGAAATGTCTTTCTCTTCAAAATGAGCTTTGGATGGAATTTTTCTGATAATCCATGTGAAATTTATGCCCTGGTCAATTTACAGTTGACTTTTTCAGCTGTCCAAATAAGGAAACTTTTGCATATTGATGATTTTTGAGCCAAACTTTGAGAATCATGATCAAGCATTGATCAAATAATGTTTGTGGCTTAAAAATGATATGTTGACCAAAAATTTGAACTTTTGACTGCCAAATGACCATTTTGCCCCTACAGTTGACTGTAGTGCAATTAGGGTTTTGACTGTGCAATTTTATGCTGAAAGTCTTGAGATTTTGTATGAGGATGCTTGACCATATTTGTAGGCATATGAGACTTGATTAGACCCTTGGAAACTTCATTTTCTTGATCAGAACCAAAACCCTAATTTTGACTGCTTAGGAGGCCCTTACATTGTGCAACCCTTGGGGAATTTTGAAGCATGGCTTGGCAATTTCTTGAAGAATATGGGAGGGCAAATTTTGGGGTACAACAGTTGCCCCTGTTCAATCTTCTTAGACCTGAGGATGCATATTGGCTGTCGTGCCTTTCGTAATCCGAGGGTGGAAGATGATTGAACACTAGAGTGCCCAGAAATTTGTGCTCACATAGTAGCAGTGTGATGATGGGAATGGGCTTACAGATGCCATTTGGATATTGATGGATAGGATGATGGGCTTATAGATGCCATCTGGATGTTGATCGCATAAGAGATTCCTTAGCGAGAACTTGCATACCTGCAAAAAAGAAAATGATTACCTGACATGTTGCAGGAGCTGGTTTTCAGATGCTTGGTATAGATGTGTCCTGACTGGTTACAGGAGCTGGATCTGGAGCTTCAAACGGCGATGAATGAACCAAGGATAGTTACTACCTCAACAGGAACGGTGAGAGAATCTTGGATGACTTTAACTTCAACAGCAAACGTTGAGAAAATCTTGGTGGGAATTATCTTCTCCGCAGGATCGGGGAGAGAACCAATAGGAAATTATAATCTCAAAAGCGGACGTTTGAGAAAAACCTGGGATGGAATTATCATCTCCGCACCGTTGGGGAGAGAACCAATAGGAAATTATAATCTCAAAAGCGGGCGTTTGAGAAAAACCTGGAATGGAATTATCATCTCCGCACCGTTGGGGAGAGAACCAATAGGAAATTATAATCTCAAAAGCGGACGTTTGAGAAAAACCTGGGATGGAATTATCATCTCCGCACCGTTGGGGAGAGAACCAATAGGAAATTATAATCTCAAAAGCGGACGTTTGAGAAAAACCTGGGATGGAATTATCATCTCCGCACCGTTGGGGAGAGAACCAATAGGAAATTATAATCTCAAAAGCGGGCGTTTGAGAAAAACCTGGAATGGAATTATCATCTCCGCACCGTTGGGGAGAGAACCAATAGGAAATTATAATCTCAAAAGCGGGCGTTTGAGAAAAACCTCTGATAACTTCTACTGAGTCTTCATCAGAAAAATCTGTTTGGGGTCGATTTAGCTGGACTAGAGGAGGCCTTGGACTGGATAAGAAATCTTTAGAGTCGATTAACTGAACCAGTCTAGGTCTTGAAATATGATTGAGAATTTAACTGAATCTTTCCTGAAAGATAGAGGTCAGTCATATGCAATGCATGATATGGATCAAGCCATGATGTTCTCAATATAAATGAGATTTGCAAGATATGATGCGTATATGCATGCTATAATGATGTATGAAGATGTTTCAGGAATGCATGTTTTCGTCAGGAAAGTAAATCCTTGACGGGTGCCGGGAAGTCATATCCTGGGCTGATGTTGAAGAATAGATTTCGCTTCCGCTGGGGATGATAGTTGCAAGAATACCGGTAGGAGAAGATAACTCCGTTAGGGAATAAACTTGGCGAATGATTACTCTGCGGGGAGGAAAGTACTCTGACGATCTTGCTGGGAAGCGATACTCTGTGGGGAGAGAGATACTTTGCTGCAATGTTGATAGTAACTTGCTGGGGATATCTTTGTTGTATCGGAAGTATTAATGGACTTCGCTGGGGATAAGAAAGAACTGTGTTGACGACGACCTTTCCGTGGCTTTTGGCTGAGGATAACCCAGTTATATCCTGATATGGAAATAACTCTTTGAATAAAGCCGGGAGACGCGTTCGTGTTCCGCGAGGGATAAGCTTCCAGAATCTACTGGGGATAAGCTTATTGCTTGGGGAGATGAATTCCAACCTTCCTGGGGGAACTGGATTGGACTCTCCTGGGGAAGTTTTGAACTGCGGGGGAAGTGACTCTTTTGAATATTTGATATGCCGCCGAGGAACAATCTTTAGACCAAGACTGCCGGGGATGCTTGTTAAGAATATATGTATGCTATTGGGGAATGTTGAGATCTGATGGAGGATACTCAACTTTCTTAAGATTTGATAACTTTGCTTGGAGAAGAGTGCACTGACTTGCCGGCTCACTTTCTGGGGAATTAAGATGTACTGGTTATGTTCTTTAGCTGAACCTACCTTGGTACCTTGGAGGACGGAACAATTAGATTGCTCGGACAACTCTTTATTGCCCCTGTTTCTAATGTTACCTGTAATTAATCCTTTGTTTCGTATTCAAATATTCATGAGTTAGCAAATTATTGTCAATGCATATATCACAAATTGAACCTTGGACGTTCTTCGCAAAACAAAACAGAAAAAGAAAAACAATTGGCACTTTTAACTGAAAAGTATATTTGTATTGATTTTTGAATGGCCTGAAAATAGGCGTTTTGTGTACAAGAGGCTGACGTCCTAGTAAGAGAACGCCACCGAGCGAAAGAGTTTATACAAATTTTGTACAAAAGAAGATAAACCAGCTGTGTGAAATATGAATGATCCCACTGGGTTTCAACTCTGCTATTGCCTTTATAACTCCGAGCGTCTCATCACTTGATGACCTTGGTTGAAGGTGAAGCTGACTGATCGATGCCATCTGAACTTGATGTAGATACCGGATTCTGGATGCAAAGTGATCCAATGAGACATAGTATTACGCTTTTATCCCTAATTTTTGCCTGGACCGCCCTTTCGGGTTTTCAGTCCACCGGGATACCCCTTTTTGCCCAAGCCGCCTTTTCAGGTTTTCGACTTGCCGGGTGTACAGATTTTTCATTTCATCCCTTCATTTTGCCCGAACCCTTTTGGTTCGCCGGGAAGCCCTAATTTTTGCCTAGGCATGTCAGCCTAGCGGGTCTTTTTTCATGCGTAGTATCTTTTTACTATGTCTGCATTGGCGGGGTGAGGAAGGTCGTCTCCATCCATATTGGTTAGAATCATGGCTCCTCCTGAGAACACATGTTTAACCACAAATGGCCCTTCGTACGTAGGGGTCCATTTTCCCCTTGGATCACTCTGAGGAAGGATGATTCTCTTGATTACCAGATCCCCAACTTGATATTCCTGTGGTCTGACATTTTTGTTAAATGCCCTGATCATCCGTTTCTGATACGTATGACCATGGCAGATAGCAGCAAGTCTCTTTTCATCAATAAGGTTTAACTGATCAAGTCGTGTCTGGATCCAATCATCCTCGTTCAGATTTGCATCCTTCATTATCCGGAGAGAGGGTATTTGCACTTCGATCGGTAAGACTGCCTCCATACCATAAACCAGAGAGAAAGGAGTTGCCCCGGTTGACGTCCTAGCTGAGGTACGGTACCCATGTAGAGCGAACGGTAACATCTCGTTCCAATCTTTATAAGTCACTGTCATTTTCTGCACGATTTTCTTGATGTTCTTATTTGCTGCTTCTACAGCCCCATTCATCTTCGGTCTGTAAGGAGAAGAATTGTGGTGCTGTATTTTGAACTGCTCGCAGAGCTCAGCGATCATCTTATTGTTCAGATTGGTACCGTTGTCTGTAATTATTCTCTCTGGGACGCCGTACCGGCAGATCAAATTATGCGGAATGAACCGTGCCACAACAGTCTTGGTTACCGTAGCGTAGGATGCTGCTTCGACCCACTTCGTAAAATAATCAATCGCCACTAGGATGAAGCGATGCCCATTAGATGCCGTAGGTTTAATCTCACCGATCATGTCTATGCCCCACATTGCAAACGGCCAAGGTGCAGTCAGAACATTCAGAGGAACTGGAGGAACATGCACCTTGTCTGCATAAATCTGGCACTTATGGCATGTCCTGGAATGTTGGTAACAGTCAGCTTCCATTGTGGACCAGTAATATCCTGCCCGAAGGATCTTTTTAGCCATAGTGTGTCCACTGGAATGTGTACCAAAGGTCCCTTCATGTAGCTCTTCCATGATCCTTTCTGCTTCAGTTTTATCCACACAACGCAGTAAGGTTGAATCATGGTTTCGCTTGTACAAGATGTCGTTGCTAAGGAAGAACTTTGCTGTGAACCTTCTCAGGAACTTCTTATCATTGATAGAGGCACCTTCAGGGTATTCCTGAGCTTCCAAATATCTCTTCACCTCATGGTACCAAGGCTTCTCGGTCACCAATTCAGTCTCGAGATCGCAACAGTATGCCGGTTCGTCCAGTTTCCAGATGATGATCCGGGGAGCCTCATTATCCCATTTGACCTTGAACATAGAAGACATTGTAGCTAACGCGTCCGCCAGCTGATTCTCCTCTCTCGGGAAGTGTTCAAAGGTTATCTCTGTGAAGTGGGGGATTAAGGTCAATGCACATTCTCTGTAAGGAATCAGGTTTGGATGTTTCGTATCCCACTCTCCTTTGATCTGATTGATCACAAGAGCGGAATCTCCGAAGACACTTAGAAACTTGATCCTTAAATCGATCGCAGCTTGGAGACCCATGATGCACGCCTCATACTCTGCCATGTTGTTGGTACAGTTGAAACATAGCCGGGCAGTGAGCGGAGTATGAGTGCCTTGAGGTGATATGATTATGGCGCCGATACCGTTACCCAAAGCATTGGAGGCTCCGTCAAAGTGCATAGACCATAGGGATCCTGGTTCAGGTCCTTCATCCGGTCCAGGTACTTCACAGTCCGTCACAATCATGATGCTTTCATCCGGAAACTCAAAGTTCATTGATTGATAGTCATCTACGGCCTGATGTGCCAAGTGGTCTGCCAATACACTTCCCTTGATGGCTTTCCGGGTCGTGTACTGAATGTCGTATTCTGTCAAGATCATTTGCCATCTTGCAATTCTCCCAGACAGAGCAGGCTTTTCAAATATGTACTTTATAGGATCCATCTTTGAGATCAACAAGGTAGTGTGAGTCAGCATATACTGTCTCAGCCGGCGAGCAGCCCATACCAAAGCGCAGCAAGTTTTCTCAAGCAGTGAGTATCGGGTCTCACAGTCGGTAAACTTTTTGCTAAGGTAATAAATGGCATGCTCTTTTCGGCCAGACTCGTCATGCTGCCCCAGCACACACCCCATTGAATTGTCAAGCCCTGTCAGGTATAGTATCAGAGGTCTCCCTTCAACCGGTGGCATAAGGATAGGTGGTTTTTGGAGATACTCTTTGATTCTGTCGAAAGCAGCCTGACATTCATCGTTCCAACGTACTACCTGATCTTTCTTCAGCAGCTTGAAGATTGGTTCACAGGTAGCAGTCAGGTGTGAGATGAAGCGAGCAATGTAATTCAGGCGTCCTAAAAAGCCTTTGACTTCCTTCTCTGTCTTGGGAACCGGCATCTCTTGAATAGCTTTAACCTTGGCAGGGTCCACTTGAATTCCCTTGTTGCTTACCACGAAGCCTAACAACTTTCCCGATCTTACCCCGAAGGTGCACTTGTTCGGGTTCAACCTCAGCTTGTATAGTTTTAACCGGTCAAACAACTTCTGCAGATGATCTAGGTGCTCTTCCTCAGTCTGGGACCTTGCGATCATGTCGTCAACATATACTTCTATCTCATGATGGATCATATCATGAAATAAAGAAACCATGGCGCGTTGGTAGGTTGCCCCAGCGTTCTTTAGTCCGAATGGCATGACCTTGTAACAGAAGGTGCCCCACTGAGTAACAAATGTAGTCTTTTCCATGTCTTCAGGTGCCATCTTGATCTGATTGTAACCTGAAAAGCCATCCATGAAAGAGAATACCTTGTGCTGAGCTGTATTATCAACAAGGACATCAATGTAAGGTAGAGGGAAGTCATCTTTGGGGCTGGCCCTGTTCAGATCCCTATAGTCAACACACATTCTGACCTTCCCATCTTTCTTTGGTACCGGCACCACATTAGCAACCCACTGAGGGTAAGAAGTCACTGCAAGGAACCCAGCGTCAAACTGTTTCATAACCTCAGCCTTGATCTTCTCGGACATCTCTGTACACATCCGGCAGACCTTTTGCTTAACCAGAGGGCAATCTTCCTTAGTTGGCAAGTGATGGACCACAATATCGGTATCCAACCCGGGCATGTCTTCGTAGGACCAGGCAAAGATCTCCATATAATCATGTAGCATCCGAGTCAACCGTTGCTTCACGCTGAGCTCTAGGTTGGCACCAATCTTTACCTCTTTCCTGTCTGCCTCAGTACCCAAGTTTATTGTTTCCACTGGCTCTTCATGGGGTTGAATTGCCCTTTCCTCCTGAAGCAA
Organism: Vicia faba; assembly: GCA_948472305.1. Classification (NCBI taxonomy): domain Eukaryota; kingdom Viridiplantae; phylum Streptophyta; class Magnoliopsida; order Fabales; family Fabaceae; genus Vicia; species Vicia faba. The sequence goes on along the minus strand of OX451739.1, from coordinate 602,847,780 downwards.
CAGTCTTGCAAGCTCGCCAGGAACTTCGCAATCATCTTCACCTTCGTCTTCGGCTAAGTTGATCGGATTTTCGAAGTCATAATTGGCAGTAGCAGAGTCGTTATCAGCGAGATCCAGAGTGGATTGAAACCTGTATGAGTGAGTGTGTGTGTAAGTACAACTGTTTTGAAAAATATGTAAAGGAAAGAAAGACAGGAAAGGAGCATAAGATTTGCAATGCGAGAAAACGTCCAAGATTTTCATTCATGATATATGAAATGACAATTTATATGCCCTCACAAACGAAACCACGGTGCCTCGGGTAAGACATCGGGCCATAGAGTTTATTTATTGTTTATTACAGATACCAAAAACATAGGAATTCATTACTTAGTAACAAGAGAAACAGATAGATTGTCCTTTGCACTCCAATTGCTAAGTCCACTGTCGGTTGCCGGGTAAATCCAGCTATCAAACTCAGCTTCATCCACTTCATCCTCGTCCCCAATAGCATTCACTCCATGAGCAGGCAGGGGAGCTGTCACTACATTAGGCTTTTCAGATGCCTCAAACTGTACCTCCTTGGCGTCAATAAGGTCCTGCAGCTTGCTCCTTAGTGCCCAACAATCATCAGTGGAATGCCCCGGGCTATCAGAATGGTACGCACAACGAGCATTTGGGTTGTACTTAGGAGATGTAGTATTTGGAAACTTCGGCGCCTCTCTGACAGTCACTAAATTGGTGGATAGCAACTGTGACAGGATCTGCGATAAAGTCATGCTCAAACGGGTAAACTCTCTCCGGGGTCTTTCAGCCCTTTGAGGATTGGTCAGCCGAGGAGCGGCAGCAGGCTTGGCAATCGTTACCGCACTGACAGATTGGCGGCGCTCAAATCTTTCTGATCTTCGGGAACCATATACAGCACTAGCCTCCTTTTTGAAGGGTTTCTTCTCAGAACTAGACGATGCACCCTTCGGAATCTTTCTAGACTTTAATCCAGCCTCAATTCTCTCTCCAGTCAGAATCAGATCAGTGAACCCTGCAGACGAATTCCCGATAAGATGGTTGAAAAATGGCCCAGATAGGGTCCCCAAGAACATGTCTACCAACTCCCGATCAGTCAACGGTGGCTGCACCCTGCCAGCCAGGTCTCTCCACTTCTGAGCGTACTCCTTAAAACCTTCACTTGAACCTAACGACATACCCTGGAGTTGGGTACGTGTAGGGGCAAGGTCGGCATTATACTGATACTGCTTGTAGAAAGCAGTAGCCAACTCCTCCCAGTTACGAACCTTGGTCCCATCCAGCTGATAGAACCATTCGAGATGAGTCCCTGAAAGACTCTCCTGGAAGAAGTGGATCCACAAATTCTTATCTGCTGAGTACGGTTGGATTTTCCGAACATAGGACCTGAGATGTAGCTTGGGAAAAGACGCCCCGTCATATTTAGTGAAAGATGGTGCTTTGAACTTCCGAGGAATGATCACACCAGTAGAAAAACCCAGATCTCCAAAATCCAGCCCAGGTACCTGTTGTATTTCCATAGCATTCAGCCTATCCTCCAGTTGCTTGTAACGGTCTTCTGCAGGAGGGTACTGATCTTCATCAAAATCAGTCTCATTGTCGGAGACTACCGGACTAGGACCTTTTTCTGTCTGAGGAGTACTCTTGCCAACAGAAGAACCAGCCTCTTCATGCTGCAGAGCATTGCCAAACCTTCGGCCCGAGTTGAACAGAACCGTTCTTCTCTTCTTCTTCTTCTCCTTCTTCAGGAGCAGAGCCTTCAGCTCTTCTTGGCTTTGAGCCAAACCCTTGATTAATTCTTGAAATTGCGCATTCTGCGCCTGAAGAGCTTTGATGGATGTCTCAGTTGATGACGAGTCAGGATTCATGATGCTGAAATAAACAGCGAAGAACTGTAAGCAACCTGAAAAGAGGAAAAACCTGCTATGCACATGATGAATGATAATGCGTATGATTTATGTTTTCAAAGACAATCGGGAGTCAACTTTGTAAACAAAAAGGAACACACTTCATTAGATTCAACTTTGAAACTGAAATTATTCAACAGGTTGCCCTTAGGCGTTACATGAAAGGAAATACTGAAAAGGAAAATCAAATTGTGAAAGAACATCCATAGCTCCTTATTGATCCCATGGTCTCCTCTTCTCAGTACGGATGTAGGTATTCATAGCTCGCTCATTCTCCAACTGCTTTGTCAGCTTCTGGATCTTTGATTCCTGCTCGTTGAACTTTTCCCGGTAAGAATCCCGCTCTTCTCGCAGTTGCGACCAAGATCTCTTCAATGTCTCATAATCAGTAGGTATCTGAGGAGGAAGGACAGTTGGAGGAACACCATCCTTGTCAGGACACTCAAGAATGACGGGTCTGACGGCTTCATACGGCATACCTAACTTCTGAGCACGGACACGAACCCATTTGTAGTAGGCTTCCATAGGTAAAGAGGTCTTTGGCCCTAACTCCTGTGGGTCAGCTTTATGAACTTTGTCCCAAGCCTTGATGAACCTACGACGCAGCTCGTCACTATCCACCTGAAACTCAAAACTGATGTGAGGCACCAACATCTCATGGGGACCTGCTCTTCTTGCTCTTCCAAACTGACGGAGTGCTAGACATGGATTGTAAGAGATCCCTCCTTGGGTACCAATCAGAGGAACATTAGGGTATTCCCCGCATCGATCAATAATAGTTATCTCATCCAAACCTCTGCAAGTCCAAATGATGTCTTTATCGGTGAGAGACATTAACCTGTGAGCCCAACCTCTTCCTTCTTGATTCTTTAGTACGAACTTGGGGAGGTGCGAAATAAACCACCTCACCAACAAAGGGATACAGCACCATAGGGTTCCTCGTCTTCGGGTAGTACGGGCATGAAGTTGTTGCAAGATGTCACCCAAGAGAGTGGGCACAGGATTCTGAGACATAAAGATCCTTATGGCAGTGACACTGATGAAGTTGTCAGGATTAGGAAACAAGACTAACCCATAGATTAGGAGAGCCAAGATGTCTTCATATGCCCTAAAGTCCAGGTCATTCCAGAAACTGTTAGCTTTACCGATCAAAAATTTGGCCAAGAAACCCTTAACTCCGCTTCTAGTTACCCAGTTGTATGTTACCTCTTGATGGGTCAAAGGAAGAGCTGCAGCAACATCCTCAAGCCTGAGGGTCTTTTCCCAACCATTAAAGGGAGTCTGATCCAAGATAGGGATACCAAGCAAATCAGAGAACTCTTCCAGGGTAGGGACCAGCTGGAAGTCTTGAAAGGTGAAGCACTGGTACAGAGGGTCATAGAACTGGGTCAGAACACTCATCAACTGTTGATCCCGCTTTGTAGTGACTAAACTGAGAAGAGAACCATGCCTCTGAATGAAGGAAGTGGTATTTGGAATTCTGCTAACCAACTCATCAAGCAACTCAGGTGAACGAACAAAGTTGAACCGGATAGTATTCCTTCGCCTAGGCATCATAATGTCCTACAAAACAGAGCAAAGGTGAAACCCTCTTGTCTTTGAAATGGTCAGTCCTTATGCAGGATGCATGCAATGCTCATGATGTTATGATGCTATGATAAAGCACACCACAGATAGATACAAAGGCAAACATGGTAAGGCACACAAGTCACACAAGGCAAGCCCCTAAAGTTTAGGCCAGCATGAGGTCTAGGTACTACCCTCTTTCAGTTCGTTGGTTCATACCTATCCTATCAAAGTAACCGGGTTCTTAGAGGATCCCAATATCATTGACTACCCTCAATCGGTCATAACTCCAGCATCGCAATCTTTTCTTGCGGCCAGAACCATCACGAGAGTTTAGCCTCAATGGGTGTAGCATACTGCTACTGTTCTAATGGCCAAGTTGTGTCATTTAAGGCTCTAAGGTTGTTGGTTCTTAATGACTCCTTAGAAGACCCATATTCCCCTCGTTGCAACACAAGGGATATCGGTACAGACCAAGGTGCCACACCAACGTAGCCACTGCTTCACCCGTGTCGGTCTACGCCGGACAGGTCCCTCACAGCTTATTCTACCTAAACAGGGTATCCCCAGATCCGGGTTAGGATCTATGTAACTCCCATGCAACCCACAATAGTAAAGCAAACAAATCAATACAATTGAAAACACAGTTATGAACTAGCCCTAAGGTACACCTCACTTTAAGTTTTTCTCCTCAGCAGAGTCGCCAGTTCTGTGATCGGTGGATCTGGAACTGACTGTTTAACGCTGGTTCGCGAAATGTCGCGGAAGCAAGAGTCGCCACCGTCTTTTATTTTCTCCAAATGGAAAGGACAAAAGCACAGAAAAATTCCTTATAGAGATTGCTCTCGGTTCGGGAGGTAGATTATAGAAAGGGAAGGTGTTAGCACCCTTTATATCCATGGTTATCCATGGGCTCTTAGATACTTGCTCATTTGTGTTTTCAAAAATGGTTTGTTTGCTTTTCAGCTGTGGGTTTTAAAAAGTTTCTTTGAAAATTCCAGTTCGACTCTTGTATCGGTCCTCAAGATTGTTTGAAAAATTGCTTTCGAAAGCTTTTTGAAAAGGTGTCGGTGTGAAAAGTATTTTTGAATTTGTTTTTTTTGAATTTAGAGCAAGTATCTAGAGTCGTCTACCTACCCTAAGGAATTCGTCTGTGTAAATGTCCTTAAAGTAGTGCCATCCCACCATTGAGAGGTAGGTAGCACCACCGTTGGAGGTGTTCAGGTCAATTCGAGGTTCGGGACATGGTGATCACCAGAGCAATAGGAAGACACCTTAGAAGCTACCCTCATGCCAGGTTCCCGGATCATGAGGACTTACTAAGACATCCTCTACTCGACGATCACCTTTCGGGGCAAGGCAACAGTGAGGCGTACCCTAGGGGTGGTGTGTGCGATTTGTGTGTCGTTTTCAGATATTTTTGTCTTTTGTCATGTCATTGGTGATCTAGCGCTTGTTTTTATTTTTGTCCATACATTCTTTCATGCCTTTGATTAACAGTTAAAAAATACGAGAAGTAAAAATTTTAAACTATTACAAACGGCGCGGGTCCACATCGCCAAAATTTCTTGAACCCGATTTTGACAGAAAAATAAAGAATTAAAAGAAAATAAGGATTTAAAAATGCGAGAAATTAATTACAAGGCCTTGGGAGAGATACATAAATATTATAAGAAAAATAAATAAGTATGCGTGAATTAAATCGAAACGAGGGCGTTGGACCCTTTTTGCAAAATTAAATTAAACGATGAATTAATTAAGATTAAAAAAATGAAAAGGAAATGTTTTTGGTATTTTTTAGTATTTTAGGATTTTAATGAAAAAGAATTAATTAAAATTAAACCTAATTCTACAATTTTTATTTGTTAAGAAAAGATTAAATTTGACCTAAAATTAACCCTAATTAATTTACATGCAATTTAATTACAAAATAAATATTTAACATTTTAATTATTATGGAAGAAAAATAAAAAAGGAATAAAATTATCATAAATCCTAATTCTATATTTTTTAGATTTTTATTATGAAAACATTACAATTAAACCCTAAATTAAAACTAAAATTAATTAATGGATTTTATTTACAAACAAAAAAAAATACTAGTTAAATAAAATATATTTAATTTTTCATCTTTTCTGATTTTTTATGTTTTTTTGTATTTTATGAAAACATTAAATTAATTGAACAAACAATAATTAAAAGAAAATAAAAATTATAAAAAATAAGGAAAGTAAAGAAAATTTGCAAACCAAGGGGGGGTATTTGTCCCCAAAGTGGAGGTGAGATTGTGGTAATTCTGGCCCATTAAGGTCCTGGCCTTGTTGACTTTATTGACCACGTGTAGCCTCGTTGACTTATGCCTATGGTGTTCTCCAGATTCTAGCCTTCTGATTGATCTTGAGATAGACGTGGCAAGCTTGATTTGGAGGATGCACGGTGTTCCTTGGTCACGAAATTACATACAAACGCGTTAGTAAAAATAACATGAAAGGGATGGGGGACCTGGGGCTCGAACCCAGGTCCTAGAGATTACCAGTTTTATGCCTTGCCAATCGTACTGAACGCGCTTCTTGTATATTAAATAACTGAAGAATAATATAATGAGAAAATAATGGTTAATGGAAAGTCAGCGCGTGAAATTTAAACAGGCCAATCGTTGATGGCCACGCATCTTCTTCTTCCTCGTTCCTGAAACATAAACATATTAGACAACGTTTTTTCAAGTGTTCTTTTAGGCCACTTTCAGGAAAATAGCGAATAGGCCAGGAAGGCTCATAAATTGAGCGCGAGGGTCTCAAACTCTTCGTCCAAGTATGCTGAGCATGTTCATGGCATCGTGGTGTCCCAATTTTGCCTTATTCACAAACCCCCAATTCAGAGCTTCATAAACCCTAAAACGTGATAATGGTAGAATCGTATACAATGCTTAAAAACACAATTAATTTACATGGTTAGCATTAGAATCACACAAGGAATATGAATCAAATATTAAAAAGTGCTAAATATGCATGAATTGAGATGCACGATTATGAAAAATTTTCGGTATAGGTGGGATTGTTCTCACGTTTCTGGGCACGAAAGCTTGTGGTTTTGGATGCAACTCCCTTCTATGAAGCCATAGCAAGCTAATGAAATCAAAATCGTGCCTTGAATCACCCTAGAATTAGGTTTTCAGTTTTGAGTTTTTTTGCAAAAATTTCAAGTTTGTGTCTTGGTCTCTAGCGCAGCTGAGTGGTTTTTTTCATTAGGGTTGTGTTCTATGCTTATGTAAGAGTGAATTAGGTCAAGAAATTTGATCAAAATCTTTTGCATTCATGGTTTGGAAGATTTGATTTTCAAGCATTAGTTTTTCAATCTTTTTCATGCACTTTTTGTACAAATCATATCCAATCAATTCTAATTCTTCCATATCTGATCATGCACGTTTTATTGAGTATATTTCATGCACAAAAAGATTTTATTTCATTGGTTTTATATTTTTCATGTATTTTATTTGATTAAATGAATTATTAATAATAAAAAATCCAAATAAATAAATAAAAATAGAGAAAAACTTCCCTTTGGGCCTAATGGTCGTGCACATGCTTGGGATGATGAATTGTGGAAGAAAAATAGGCCCATTAGCAATTTTAGGTCATTTGAATCAATGTTGACTTTTCAAAATATCCAAAAAGTTCCCAACTTCCACAAGGCATAACTTGCTCAATTTTTAAGATTTGCTCATGTTATTGGACATTTTGGAAAGATATTTGAGTCCTCTAACCAATTCCTTTGGTCCCATGTCATTTTGATTTACCAATCTCAAGTTATGGCCTTTGACTTAAAGTCCCTCTTTGTTGACTTTTGAAAATGACCTATAATGTTGAAATTGATAACTTTTTGTGAGAGCATTTCTTGGACTTGAAGTATGAAGATGAGTTGTAGGAAATGTCTTTCTCTTCAAAATGAGCTTTGGATGGAATTTTTCTGATAATCCATGTGAAAGTTATGCCCTGGTCAATTTACAGTTGACTTTTTCAACTGTCCAAATAAGGAAACTTTTGCATATTGATGATTTTTGAGCCAAACTTTGAGAATCATGATCAAGCATTGATCAAATAATGTTTGTGGCTTCAAAATGATATGTTGACCAAAAATTTGAACTTTTGACTGCCAAATGACCATTTTGCCCCTACAGTTGACTGTACTGCAATTAGGGTTTTGACTGTGCAATTTTATGCTGAAAGTCTTGAGATTTTGTATGAGGATGCTTGACCATATTTGTAGGCATATGAGACTTGATTAGACCCTTGGAAACTTCATTTTCTTGATCAGAACCAAAACCCTAATTTTGACTGCTTAGGAGGCCCTTACACTGTGCAACCCTTGGGGAATTTTGAAGCATGGCTTGGCAATTTCTTGAAGAATATGGGAGGGCAAATTTTGGGGTACAACAGTCACCCACAGATAGTTGTCCTGGCTTGTTCCAGGTATTAATATTGAACTGGTTTTTGTCGGTCGTTGAGATTGTTGTCATGTCTGGTTTCAGGTATTATTAGTCTATGACCTAAGAGAAAGAAATATAGTTTTCCTGGCTTGTTACATATATTAATCTTCCATCTGCTCATGTAGATAGTTTTCCTAGCTTTTTACAAGTATTAATCTACAGTCGGTAATCCACAAATAGTTGTCCTGGCTTGTTAAAGGTATTAATCTGGAACTTAATTTTGTCGGTCGTTGAGATAGTTGTCCTGTGTGGTTTCAGGTATTAATCTATGACCTAATAGAAAGATAGTTTTCCTGGCTTGTTACATGTATTAATCTTCAATCTGCACATGTAGATAGTTTTCCTGGCTAGTTACAAGTATTAATCTACAATCGGTTGTTCTCAGATGGTTGTCCCGGCTTGTTACAAGTATTAATCTTCAATTTTCTCGTGTAGATAGTTTTCCTGGTTAGTTACACGTATTAATATATAGTCGGTCATCCACAGATAGTTGTCCTGGCTTTTTACAGGTCTTAATCTGGAACTTGTTTTTTATCGGTCGTTGAGATAGTTGTCCTGTCTGATTTCAAGTATTAATCTCTGACATCTTAGAAAGAAAGATACTTTTCTAGGCTTGTTACAGGTATTAATCTTCAATCTTCTTATGTAGATAGCTTTCCTGGATAGCTATATGTATTAATCTACAATCAGTCATCCACATATAGTTGTCCTGGCTTGTTACAGATATTAATCTGGAACTTGTTTTTGTCGGTTGTTGAGATAGTTGTCCTATCTGGTTTCAGGTATTAATCTATGACCTAAGAGAAAGAAAGATAGTTTTCCTAACTTGGTACAGGTATTAATCTTCAATATGCTCATGTAGATAGTTTTCCTGGCTAGTTACAGGTATTAATCTACAGTCAGTCGTCCACAGATTGTTGTCTTGGCTTGATACAGGTATTAATCTGGAACTTGTTTTTGTCGATCGTGAGATAGTTGTCATGGCTGGTTTCAGGTATTAATCTCTGACCTTACAATGAAAGATAGATTTCCTGGCTTGTTATAGGTATTAATCTTCAATCTGTTCATGAAGATAATTTTACTGGCTTTTACAGATTTTAATATACAGTCGGTCATCCATAAATAGTTGTCCTGGCTTTTTATAGGTATTAATCTGGAACTTAATTTTGTCGGTCGTTGAGATAGTTGTCCTGTCTGGTTTCAGGTATTAATCTCATACCTAAGAGAAAGAAAGATAGTTTACCTGTCTTGTTATAGGTATAAATCTTCAATCTTCTCATGCAGATAGTTTTCCTGGCTTGTTACAGGTATTAATCTACAGTCGCTCATCCACAGATTATTGTCCTGGCTAGATACAAGTATTAACCTGGAACTTGTTTTTGTCGGTCGTGAGATAGTTGTCCTGGCTGGTTTCAGGTATTAATCTCTGACCTTACAATGAAATATATCTTTCCTGGCTTGTTATAGGTATTAATCTTTAATCTATTCATGTAGATAATTTTACTGGCTTGTTCAAGATTTTAATATACAGTCGGTCGTCCACAAATAGATGTCCTGGCTTGTTACAGGTATTAATATGGAACTTAATTTTGTCGGTCATTGAGATAGTTGTCCTGTCTGGTTTCAGGTATTAATCTCATACCTAAGAGAAAGAAAGATAGTTTTCATCGCTTGTTACAGGTATTAATCTTCAATCTGCTCATGTAGATAGTTTTCCTGTCTTGTCACAAGAATTAATCTACAGTCGGTCATCCACAAATAGTTGTCCTGGCTTGTTACAAGTATTAATCTCGAACTTAATTTTGTCGGTTGTTAAGATAGTTGTCCTGGATGGTTTCAAGTATTAATCTCTGACCTTAGAAATAAAGATGGTTATCCTGGCTTGTTACAGGTATTAATCTTCAATCTGCTCATGTAGATAGTTTTCCTAACTAGTTACAGGTATTAAACTACAATCGACCGTCCACAGATAGTTGTCTTGGCTTGATACATGTACTAATCTGGAACTTGTTTTTGTCAGTCGTTGAGATAGTTGTCCTGTCTGGTTTCAAGTATTAATATCTAACATAAGAGAAAGAAAGATAGTTTTCCTGCCTTGTTACAGGTATTAATCTTCAATATGCTCATGTAGATAATTTTCCTGGCTTGTAACAAGTATTAATCTACAGTTAGTTATTCACAGATAGTTGTCTTGGCTTGTCACGGGTATTAATCTGGAGCTTAATTTTGTCAGTCATTGAGATAGTTGCTCTATCTCGTTTTAGGTTTTAATCTATGACCTAAGAGAAAGAAATATAGTTTTCCTGGCATTTTACAGGTATTAATCTTCAATGTGCTCATGTAGATAGTTTTCCTGGCTTGTTACAGGTATTAATCTACAGTCAGTCGTCCACTGATAATTGTAATGGCTTGTTACAGGTATTAATCTACATTCGGTCGTCCATAAATAGTTGTACTGACTTGTTACAGGTATTAATCTGGAACTTAATTTTATCGGTCATTGAGAAAGTTATCCTAGCTGGTTTCAGATATTTATCTTTGACCTTAGAAAGAAATATAGTTTTCCTTTCTCATGTATTAATCTTCAACCTGCTCATGTTGATAGTTTTCCTGGATAGTTACAAGTATATATCTACAATCGGTCGTCTACAGATAGTTGTCCTGGCTTGTTACAGGTACTAATTTGGAACTTGTTTTTGTCGGTCGTCTGATAGTTTTCCTGGCTTTTTATAGGTATTAATCTTCAAACTGCTCATGTAGATAGTTTTCCTGGCTTGTTACAAGTATTAATCTACAATCGGTCGTCCACAAATAGTTGTCCTAGCTTGTTACATGTATTAATCTTCAATCTTGTCATGTAGATAGTTTTCATGGCTCTTTACAAGTTTAATATACAGTCGGTCATCCATAGATAGTTGTCCTCGCTTGTTATAGGTATTATTCTGGAACTTGTTTTTGTCGGTCATTAAGATAGTTGTCATGTCTGGTTTCAAGTATTAATCACTGACATAAGAGAAAGAAAGATAGTTTTCTGGCTTGTTACAAGTATTAATCTTCAATCTGCTCATGTAGATAGCTTTCCTGGCTTGTTACAGGTATTAATCTACATTCAGTCATCCACAGATAGTTGTCCTGGCTTGTCACATGTATTAATCTGGAACTTAATTTTGTCGGCCGTTGAGATAGTTATTCTATCTTGTTTCAGGTATTAATCTATACCTAAGAGAAAGAAAGATTATTTTCTTTGCTTATTATAGGTATTAATCTTCTATCTGCTCATGTAGATAGTTTTCCTGGCTAGTTATAGGCATTAATCTACAATCGATCATCCACATATAGTTGTCCTGGCTTGTTACATGTATTTAACTTCAATCTGCTCATGTAGATAGTTTTCTTGGCTAGTTACAGGTATTAATCTACAATCGGTCGTCCACAGATAGTTGTCCTGGCCTGTTACAGGTATTAATCTGGAACATGTTTTTGTCGTTCATTGAGATAGTTCTCCTTTTTTGTTTCATGTATTAATCTCTGACCTAAGAGAAAGAAATATAGTTTTCCTCACTTGTTACAGGTGTTAATCTTCAATCTACTCATGTAGATAGTTTTCCTCGCTTGTTACAGGTATTAATCTACAGTCGGTCATCCACGGATACTTGTACTGGCTTGTTACAGGTATTAATCTGGATCTTAATTTTTTCGGTCATTGAGATAGTTGTCCTGGATGGTTTCAGGTATTAATCTCTAACCTTAGAAAGAAAGATAGTTATCCTGGCTTGTTACAAGTAAAAATCTTCAATCTGCTCATGTAGATAGTTTTCTTGGCTAGTTACCGGTATTAATCTACAATTGTCCATCCACAGTTAGTTGTCCTGGCTTGTTACAAGTATTAATCTGGAACTTGTTTTTGTCGTTCATTGAAATATTTGTCCTTTTTTTTATTCAGGTATTAATCTCTGACCTAAGAGAAAGAAAGATAATTTTCCTGACTTGTTACAGGTGTTAATCTTCAATATGCTCATGTAGATAGTTTTCCTGACTTGTTACAGGTATTAATCAACAGTCGGTTGTCCACAGATAGATGTCCTGGCTTGCTACAGGTATTAATCTCTTAATTTTGTTGGTCATTGAGATAGTTGTCCTGTCTGGATACGGGTATTAACCTATGACCTAAGCGAAAGAAATAAAGTTTTCCTGACTTGTAACACGATTTAATCTTCAATCTACTTATGTAGATATGTTTCCTGGCCTTTTACAGTTATTAATCTACAGTCGATCATCCACAGATAGTTGTCCTGGCTTGTAACAGGTATTAATGTGGAACTTAATTTTGTGGGTCATTGAGATAGTTGTCCTGGCTGGTTTCTGATATTAATCTCTGACCTTAGAAAGAAAGATAGTTTTCTTAGCTTGTTACAAGTATTAATCTTCAATATGCTCATCTAGAATGTTTTCTTATCTAGTTACAAGTATTAATCTACAATCGATCATCCACAGATAGTTGTCCTGGCTTGTTACAAGTATTAATCAGAAACTTGTTTTTGTTGGTTGTTGAGATAGTTGTCCTGTATGGTTTCTGGTATTAATCTATGACCTAAGAGAAAGAAAGATAGTTTTCCTGACTTGTATCAAGTATTAATCTTCAAACTGCTCATGTAGATAGTTTTCCTAGCATGTTACAAGTATTAATCTACAGTCGGTCGTCCACAGATAGTTGTTCTTGCTTGTTACAGGTATTAATCTGGAACTTAATTTTGTCGATCGTTGAGATAGTTGTCCTGGCTGGTTTCAGGAATTAATCTCTGACCTTAGAAAGAAATATAGTTTTCCTGGCTTGTTACAGGTATTAATTTTCAATCAGCTCATGTAGATAGTTTTCCTGGCTTGTTATATGTATTAATCTACAGTCCATCGTCCACAAATAGTTGTCCTTGCTTGTTACAGGTATTAATCTCGAACTTAATTTTGTCGGTCGTTGAGATAGTTGTCCTGGATGGTTTCAGGTATTAATCTCTGACCTTAGAAAGAAAGATAGTTTTCCTAGCTTGTTACAGGTATTAATCTTCAATCTGCTCATGTAGATAGTTTTCCTGGCTAGTTACAAGTATTAATCTACAATCGATTATCCACAGATTGTTGTCCTAGCTTGTTACACGTATTAATCTTCAATCTTCTCATGTAGATAGTTTTCCTGACTCTTTACAGGTATTAATTTACATTCGTTCGTCCATAGATAGTTGTCCTGGCTTGTTACAGGTATTAATCTGGAACTTGTTTTTGTCGGTATTAATTTATGACCTAAGAGAAAGAAAGATTGTTTTCCTGGCTTATTACAGGTATTGATCTTCAATCTTCTCATGTAGATAGTTTTCCTGGCTAGTTACAGGTATTAATTTATAATCGATCATTCACAGATAGTTATCCTGGCTTGTTACATGTATTAAACTTCAATCTGCTCATGTAGATAGTTTTCTTGGCTAGTTAAAGGTATTAACCTACAATCCGTTGTCCATAGATAGTTGTCCAGGCTTGTACAGGTATTAATCTGGAACTTGTTTTTGTCGTTCATTGAGATAGTTGTCCTTTTTTGTTTCAGGTATTAATCTCTGACCTAAGAGAAAGAAAGATAGTTTTGCTGACTTGTTACAGGTGTTAATCTTCAATCTACTCATGTAGATAGTTTTCCTAGCTTGTTACAGGTATTAATCTACAGTCGGTCATCCACAGATACATGTAATGGCTTGTTACAAGTATTAATCTTGAACTTAATTTTGTCAGTCATTGAGATAGTTGTCCTGGATGGTTTCGGGTATTAATCTCTGACCTTAGAAAGAAAGATAATTTTCCTGGCTTATTACAGGTATTAATCTTCAATCTGCTCATGTAGATAGTTTTCCTGGCTAGTTAGAAGTATTAATCTACAATCGGTCATCCACAGATAACTGTCATGGATTGTTATAGGTATTAATCTTAAATCTTCTCAAGTAGAAAGTTTTCTTCGCTTGTTACAAATATTAATCTACAGTCGGTCGTCCACAGATAGTTGTCCTGGCTTATTACAGGTATTAATCTGTAACTTAATTTTGTCGATTGTTGAGATAGTTGTCCTGGCTGGTTTCAGGTATTAATCTCTGACCTTAGAAAGAAGGATAGTTTTACTAGCTAGTTACAAGTATTAATCTTCAATCTCCTCATGTAGATAGTTTTCCTGGCTTGTCACAGGTCTTAATCTACAATCGGTCGTCCACAAATAATTGTCCTTGCTTGTTACAGGTATTTATCTTCAATCTGCTCATGTAGATAGTTTTCATGGCTTGTTAATCTATAGTTGATCATCCACAGATAGTTGTCCTGGCTTGTTACAGGTATTATTCTGGAACTTAATTTTATCAGTTGTTGAGATAGTTGTCCTGGCTGGTTTCAGGTATTAATCTCTGACCTTAGAAAGAAAGATAGTTTTTCTGGCTTGTTACAGGTATTAAAATTCAATCTTCTCATGTAGATAGTTTTCCTGGCTAGTTACAGGTATTAATCTACAATCGGTCGTCCACAGATAGTTGTCCTAGCTTGTTAAAGGTAGTAATCTAGAACTTGTTTTTGTTGGTCGTTGAGATAGTTGTCCTGTCTGATTTTAGGTATTAATCTATGAGCTAAGAGAAAGAAAGATAGTTTTTATGTTTTATTACAGGTATTAATCTTCAGTCTGTTCATTGAGATAGTTTTCCTGGCTTGTTATAGGTGTTAATCTACAATTAGTCGTCCATAAATAGTTGTTTAGTCTTGTTATAGGTATTAATCTGGAACTTAATTTTGTCGATCATTGAGATAGTTGTCCTGTCTGGTTTCAGGTATTAATCTATGACCTAAGAGAAAGAAAGATAGTTTTCCTGGTTTGTTACATGTATTAATCTTCAATCTGCCCATGTAGATAGTTTTCCTGGGTTGTTACAGGTATTAATTTACAGTCGGTCGTCCACAGATAGTTGTCCTGGCTTGTTATAGGTATTAATCTGGAACTTAATTTTGTCGATCGTTGAGATAGTTATCTTGACTTCTTTTACGTATTAATCTCTGACCTTAGACAGAAAGATAGTTTTCCTGGCTTGTTACAGGTATTAATCTTCAATCTTCTCGTGTGGATAGTTTTCCTGGATAATTACAGGTATTAATCTATAATCGGTCGTCCATAGATAGTTGTCCTGGCTTGTTATAGGTATTAATCTGGAACTTGTTTTTGTGGGTCGTTGAGATAGTTGTCCTGGCTGGTTTCAGGTATTAATCTCTGACCTTAGAAAGAAAGATAGTTTTCTTGGCTTATTATAGGTATTAATCTTCAATCTGTTCATGTAGATAGTTTTCCTGGCTTGTTAAAGGTATTAATTTATAGTCGGTCATCCATAGATAGATGTCCTGGCTTGTTACAGGTATTAATTTGGAACTTAATTTTGTCAGTCGTTGAGATAGTTGTCCTGTCTGATTTCAGGTATTAATCTCTGACCTAAGAGAAAGAAAGATAGTTTTCCTACCTTGTTACTGGTATTAATATTCAATTTGTTCATGTAGATAGTTTTCCTGGCTTGTTACATGTATTAATCTACAGTAGGTCATCCATAAATAGTTGTCCTGGATTATTACATGTATTAATCTGGAACTTAATTTTTTCGGTCGTTGAGATAGTTGTCCTGTCTGGTTTCTGGTATTAATCTTTGATCTTAGAAAGAGAGATAGTTTTCCCGTCTTGTTTTGGTTATTAATCTTCAATCTGCTCATGTAGATAGTTTTCCTAGTTTGTTACAGGTATTAATCTACAATTGGTCGTCCAGAGATAGTTTTCCTGCCTTGTTACAGGTATTAATCTGGGACTTGGAAATATTGGTCACATAAATAGTTTCCCATCTGGTTTCGGGCATTAATCTGTGGCATGCTGCATTTGTTGGTAAACTCGTCTTGTTTCGGGAGTTCATACCACTCGGTCGTGTATATAGTTTCCTCGTCTGGTTTCAGGCATTAATCTTTGACCTGCTGTGCATAAGTTGATAGTGTTTGTCTATCTGCCAATTTAACTTGAAAAGGTAAAACCGGTTTCATGCGATATCATGATGTATGAATTGCATGCTTCTCTCAAAATAAATGAGATTGTGATATATGCATTTGTGTTGCATATGCTATGATGTTTGTAGAATGATGTATGAATGCAATGTATGAACATGTCGGTTGTTCTATTGTAGTGTTGTAGAATTAAGGAAAATAAATCCCTGGTTGTTGCTGGAGACGAAAAATGTAGGTCTTCAAATATGTTGAAGTTAAATACTGTGAGATAGATTTCCGTTGTTAGAGAAATAAATATGTTGAGGGAAGGAAGACTTTGTGAACTGCTTGGGGATTTTGTGAGATCCTGCTGGGGAATCCTGAGAAGCTTGGTGACTTCAATAGGTAATCTTTTTGTTGGAGCAGTAATTTGGAGATTCTTGCTCCTCCGGGGATATGAGAATACCTGACACCATTAGGATGTATACTAAGAATATGGCACTGACCTTGTAGTAGGATGTCTTTGCCTCTGTAACTGTTGGAGAAGGTATCTACTGGGGAAAATATCTGTCGGGGATTTTATAGATGGTTTGACTGCTATCCTAACTCTTGGAGTCCTTGGTAATTGCTGATCAGGGTAATAAATCTTTTATTGATAGACAAGTAAAGAAATTATGAGACATAGTCGTACGCTTTAATCCCTAACTTTTCCTGGACCGTCCTTTCATATTTTCAGTCCACCGGGATACCCTTTTTTGCCCAAGCCACCTTTTCATGTTTTCGACTTATCGGGTGTATAGATTTTTTCATATGTTTATCCCTAATTTTTTCCCGAACTCTTTTGGTTCTCCGGGATGCCCTTATTTTTGCCTAGGACAGTCAACTTAGCGATTCTTTGTTCATGCGTAGTATTTTATGACTATGTCCATGTTCACCGGGTACGGAGAATTGTCATTGTCAATAGTAGTAAGTGTTGCCACACTGCCAAAAGGTGTTTTGTTTGATCGTAGATGATTCATTGTTGGAATTCATGTCCAATCTCCCAAGTGATTCAGATGGAGATCTGCCCCTGGCTATTTGGCATTTTTTAGAGATTCCTTGAACCTTGACTTGACTGCCCCAGATCAGTGAGACACCATGCTATGCCCCTTGATTATGAAAGGCCTGCTACTGGAATGTCTTTCCATCTGAGGTGATTCTGTCCATTGAGAGGATTTATGTTCATCGAATATCCGTCGTGCGAATTTCTCTACTGTTGAACACATAGTCATATGCAAACAATGGTATTTAAATAATGAAAAGCTTATGTCCGTCTTAAAGTTTGAAAATTCATTTTTTTAGTAAAACAAACAAATTTTGTAAAAGTGTGATATCAGCTCAGGATTTATAGTGAACCCTACATGAGTCAGGATACCTTTTGTAACAATATGCTTTTTAACTAACCCATGCTTCAGCTAGGAATCTTAAGGGTTATAACGTGGCCTGGTTCACGGTTAAAGAAACAAAAGATAAAGGCTCAAATTTTATTTGTACCCAACCCGTTCTTCGTGATGTTATTCGATCTTATGCTCATCTAATTGTGCGTTTAGATCCCAATTGAGTCTAGAATCTTTGCTCTGATACTTGGTGATGGTTCAGAAATTGAACATTTGTTTGAGAAGGCAGTAATTTTTGTAACCTTTTTTTGTTGAGGATTTGTAGGACCTCTTTTTTTATTTTTTTATCCCTACTTTTGCTTGAACTGTTTCTTTTGCGATTACAGACAGCGGGATGCCCCAGTTTGTTCTTAAGTCTCCTTCATAGATTTGACTTAACGGGATTTCCTTTTGAGAGATAATGACTTCCTGTTTTAATGATTATGTGGAACCATCACCGTTTTCTGTTTTGGAATGATTCCCCTGACACCACTTGTCATGTATGAAGGTAGAGCTTACGACTGAATGCACATTTGAATTAACTGAGAAAACTACCCTGCCCCAGATTATGATTAAGGGTTTTAATTAGTGTGAAAAGAAAAAATCCTACTTCTTAGGCTCAAAGGGGTTGACTAGGGATTATCTTCCTTATAACTCCAGTATTTAGGATTTGAAACAACGCTTGTGCATCGTTAGCGGGGTCTGTTCAAAAGCATATTATAGCATCATTTTCATCGTCCTCCCTCTAAAGGCTTAGAGCTTTTGATCGAGAGTCGAATATCACAAAAGGGAAGTAAAAACACAGTTTGAATATAATGAATACGAATGAATTTATTTAAGACAAACATATGCAATGCATTGATGAAATAACAAAGTTTGATATGAAACAAATGTTTGAACAATCAAAAGAAATTACAAATTGAAAATTCTAAATGAACAAAAAGCCTCTTTGTCTCGGCTTGTCACTTCAGATGGTGTTCCTTTGAGGAATGGTAGAAGAATTCCAGTTGACCATCTTGTGAGAATTCCAACGCTCCTTCATCAATCAGGTCTTAAATTTTATATTTCAATGTCCAATAGTTATCAGTATCATGCCTCGGGTTGTCGGAGTGATATGCACACCTTTCTTTGGGATGGTAAGTGTTGTACCCCAAAATTTGCCCTCTCATCCTTCAGGAATTCATCCTGAACTCTCAGATTTTCTCTTAAACAAATCCAAGCCCTGTATTATCATTCCTTTGCAACTAAATAGTTTACAAGAGCAAAATGGTCATTTGCAAGCTCAAAAGTCAAAACTTTTACCTTGGAAAAGTTAAATCCTAAAATACTTAGAATTTTTTCTAAAGAAGGAAAGGTGTTTAAGAAGAAAATGGCAATTCAGAGCTTCTGAACCGACCTCCAAGCAGAAATGGTCAGAAGTTGTAAACTTGGCTCAGCACATCACATTCAGTCAGAACATGGCTCTTCAGCAGCTACACCAACTCAGTCAGGGATTGTAAACGTGGTTCAGCACGTGATCTTTAAACAGAATATGGCTCTTTCAGCAGTTACGCAAAGTTCAGCCAGAGTTTGTTGGAGAAGTGTAAAGAAGGCAACAAAATCTGAAACTCCTTCAGAACGTAAAGAGATCAGAAGATAATGGGATCAACAGATTGGGTAAAATACTGAAGCAGGATCATTAAGTCCAGAGTTTTCAGAGGTAGATCAAAGGAGCATACTGGAAAGTATGGAAAACTCTCAGAATTTGTTGAGGCAGCAAGAGGCCAAGGTCAGAGCTTGGTTTACGTTGTTTTTGGTAAAGCAGAACTGCTGGCTCAGGTTTTAGGTAATGATGCAAAATCTCCTATTACAAGATTTTGGATTTTGACAAATCTCATCACCATTTAATGCTCATTCATGCTCACAACCACTTTTGAGCATTCATCCAAGGGGTCTCTCCATGTGTGGGTTGGTAACACCTTTGTGCAGGTTTAGGCATGGGCCTATGCGCCACTTTTTGCCTATAGGTGTCACTTCTCCTTAATCCTCGCTTACTGTTCCAACCTAGGCTGAAAAGTTGTCCATCATCACAACTTTTCATGAACTTCCTTCAAAGACAAGTTAATCTCTACTACATAAGATTGGCGCCATTTAACGTTCAAAAATCCACAAAGCCTTGCCTATAAATAGGACACCATTTTCCATCACAAAGAGGACTAAAAAAACATCCAGAAAAAATTGCTAGAAGAGGAACAGAAAACTCTAGTAAAGGAAACCTTGTGAAACTCTGTCAAAATTCCTAGTGTTCCATAACTTTGAAATTCCTGCCTCCAAACTTCATTGATATTCAGTTTGCTTCCTGATTAGAGAACACTCATACAGTTTCTGACCATACATACCCATACCTTCTCCATCCACCCATTCTAGAAAGAACCTGTCCAGAACACCATTAGAGCTAAAGACTAGCTCCAACTCACAGACTTTCTTCCAACAGCAAGGTAAGCACCTACTGACTCTCATCACGCTGCTGAGAATTATTAGCTTTGCATGCTCAATAAACACAATGTAAATATCATGTTGTTGTTGTATGTGTTATGAGGACTTTCATACCTTTGAATGCTTAAGTAGGAAGTGAATCAGTGTAGAACCTGCCTGTGACCTTGTTGGTTCTGTCCTCTGAAACACTTTGACACCTGCTGAGACTGCCCTAGGCATGCCTTCTATTTTGGGGAAAAATATTAAAACTGCAGATGTTCTGGCAAGCACAGGGGGAAGCCAAGTTTTGACTTTGACGCTAGCACCGCTGAAGCCTGTTTTGCTGTCAATAATATTAGAACTTCTGAAAATTATTGTGTTTCCAGCAGGGTCAGAACTTCTGACTTCCCCACTAACAAACTTTTGTCTTGCAGCGCATGGGGGTCAGAACTTCTGACCTTCCCACTAACAGGTTTCTGTTTTGCAGGTGCCAGAGTCAGAAGTTCTGACTCATACAGTTTCACTAACAGGTTGATAATCTTGCAGCAGGCCTGGGTTAGGACTTCTGACTTCCTCTCAGCAGCGTGTTAGCCCTCTCTCTCTTTCTCTTTTTCTTCCCCTTGTTATTTTCTTTTCTTATCTATTTTTCTCGTTGAACCACCCCCATGTACAAATGTGTATCCCCCATCCCCTAAATATTGTAATAACGTAGGATTTTTCATCTCCACATTTTATAGCTTTCAAATGTAAATGCTAGTAATTAGGAGATGTATGGACAGATAAAATCAATGAAATAGAAAATCCTAATTCAAGATAAAATCATGCATGCAATAAAACACACTTGCACACAAACACCCCTTAAGGTATCTCCACTTGGTTGCCTAAACAAATGGCCATGGTATGCATGCTAGGTATCTTGGCAAAACACATCAAACAAAAATATCATAGTCCCTCGATGACGCTATCTTGGATGCCTATACAAAATGATCTAGTCCCTCGGAAAATTGCTAAAGATACTTGGCAATATTGCTATCATGGTCAACACGATGACCCACGCATGTCCCGTTTAACATCCTAATACAAGGTTGTTTACCAAATACAATGGTAAAACAACACTGTCAAAAGGGTTAAAATGTGTAGGAAAGATCTTTTAGTAAAATAGGGTAGACAACTCTTAGTTACTTGATCAAAACTTGCAAAACATCCTTGCTATTTTCAAAAACACTTCACAACACATTTCCCAAATCAAACTTTCAAAACATTGAAATATATTTTCAAAAGATAGTACACCTTTGTACACATTCAAACAAGAATCATTACAAAGGTTGCCACAACGATGGCCTCTTTTCAAAAGCATTTTCAAAAACCACACACAAAGCACCATTTCAAACAATTAAAAAGCAAACGCAAGTGATCTAAACAAGTAACGAAGAGCCCATGGAAAACCATGGATGAAAAGGGTGCTAGCACCTTCCCTTTTCATAATCTACTCCCCGAACCCAAGAAAACATCTCAAAGGTCTTTCCTGTGCTTTTTGACCTTTCCTTAGGATAAAATAAAAAGTCGGTGGCGACTCTTGCTAAACTGAAATATTTGCGAACACAAACGCAAAACCTCATATCAGTTCTCCCACTGTATCACAGAACTGGCAACTCTGCTGGGGATACCTTTAAAAGTGGAGTAACCTTAGGGTTTTAGATCACCTTTACATGCTTATCTTGTTTGCCTTGATTGCTTTACATTTGGTTCTATTGTTTGGGTTTGAAATCCTCTACCCGGATTTGGGAAACATTCATAGGTAAATAGCAATACATTGTGGAAACTGTGTGGGGTATACCGACATGGTTGAAGCAATAGCTATGTTAGTGTGACATATTTGTGGGTACCGGTATCCTTTGAGTTAATCAAAGAGAATACGGGGCCGCTGAGTGATGTCATAAAGCACTAATGAACTCTTAGAACCTTACTTGACCATCTTGGCCTTTTTTAGGGGTAGTGAGATGACCGACTTTGCTGCAGTCTGAAGTTGGTAGATACTCGATACTACACTCATTGAGGGTTGTTTTCTTGGAATATTTTGGTCGCCGGTTAAGTGGCTAAACCAAAACAATGAACACAGAAAATAATCCAGTGATATTGAGCTCCTTAGAACCCGGTTACTATTTATAGGACAGGTTGAGCCAACTAACTTCAAGAGGGTACTTACCTATGAAACCTCATGCAAGCCTGAAACTAGGATCTTGTGTGATTTTCTTGTACATATACTTGTGCATGCATCATGGACATCATAAAGCATCATATGCATCTACTAACCATTTCAAGGGTTTGGATCTTCATCTTTGTTCTTGTTTTGTAGATCATGGAATCCCTTCGTAGGAAAACTATTCAGGTCAACTTTGTGAGGATCCCTCCTCAACTCAAAGAGCTTACTTCCAAGATTCCAGAGAATTCTCCTTTCAGTGAAAGACATGGTAGACTTCTCAACTTGGTCAACTCCAACATTGAAGAAGACATGGTGAAAGTTCTCTTCCAGTTCTTTGACCCCCTACACCATTGCTTTACATTCCCTGATTACCAACTAGTACCTACTTTGGAGGAATTTTCTCGACTCCTGAGGATTCCTATTCTTCATCAACTACCTTACAATGGTACAGAAAGAGAACCAAAGCCTGAAGATGTTGCTCAAGCATTACACTTGCAACCATATAATATCAATGGTCATTGGGAAACCAGAAGTGGTGTCAAGGGTTTCTTGGAAAAGTTTCTGTTTGAGAAGGCACAAGACCGCTGGAATTCTCTAGATCTGCAAGCTTTTGAAGAGATTGTGGCACTCCTCATCTATGGGTTGGTCTTGTTCCCAAACCCTGATCAGCTTATAGATGTGAATGCTGTCAAGATTTTCATATCTCGGAATCCTGTTCCTACATTGCTTGGGGACATCCTACACTCATTTTACACACGAACAATGAGGAAAAGAGGTGTTATCATGTGTTGTACTCCTCTTCTAGAAATGTGGTTTATTTCTCACCTTCCCCAATCAGTTTTGAAGAATGAGTAGGGTTTAAGGTGGTCACAATGGTTGATGACCCTAACACATTCTGATGTTCATTGGTGTTCTCGGTCTAAAGAAAATGTCATCATCATTGATCGTTGTGGGGAATTCCCTAATGTCCCACTACTTGGCATTAGGGGAGGCATTACCTACAACCCATGTCTAGCTCTAAGACAGTTTGGATATGCTCGAAGGGATGGCCCTCACGACATGCTGATTCCTGACTTGGTTTTTGACTTCGACAACGATGCTCAAGGACTTCGACAAAGGTTTATCCGAGCTTGGAGGATGCCCAAAAAAGTGGATAGTAAGACACTGGGATACAAGAATTCCATCCCCCTTAAACCTTATCTCAAGTGGGTACGAATTCGCGCCCAGAGTCTTATGATGCCTTACCCCTACATTCTCCCCGTGATCAAAGAGCCTGTTATGGAGGGAGAGGTTCGATACACCCTCCTACATCCTGACATGCCAACATCATTGGAAGAATTTCAAAAGTGTTGGATACAACTCAAGGAAGAACGAAATACTTTCGAAGCCAACTTCCATGCCAGTGAGAAGAAGGTCTTGGAACTTACCCGCCGAATTCACAAAGAGGAGACTCTCAACACTTACATTGCACTGAAGAGGATGCGCCATGTCTTTTTACATTAAGAATTTTGTAATATTTTGCCCATGGGGAATTTATGTGATAACAAATTTCTTCTTATTAACATGACGTGTGTTCTTTTTTGCAACAAATTTGAATTTCTGAGTCCTTGAATGCATTACATGAATGCATATCATTCATCATATGCATAAACAGGTCTTTACACCAGGTTTCCTTATCTTTCTGCTGTTTATTTCAGCAAGATGGACCAGACGTTAAAGACGTTAAAGATCTGCAAGCACAGAACTCGCAATTTCAACAACTCCTCATGACTTAAGCAAAGGGTCAAGAGGACCTTAAAGCTCTGTTGTAAAAAGAGAAAGACAAAGAGAAAAATAAGAAAAGGATTGGTATGACCACTATGGGAAGAAGGTTTGAGATCCAGGCTAGAAAGGTCCTCGAGTTCCCCTCGACGTCTGATGAAGGGGTTGGTAAAGGAAAAGGAGTTTCAACGCCCTCTGAGTCTGAAGCTGAAGAGGAAGAGGAAGAAGAGGAGGAGGATTACTCTGAGCAGCAATATCCTCCTACGAATGATAAGTATAAGAATCTAGAGGATCGGTTGGCTGACATGGAAGTACAAAGGGTTCCCGGGTTGGATTTCGAAGAACTAGGGTTGGTTGTTGGGATCGTCATTCCTCCCAAGTTAAAAGTACCTACATTTGCTAAATACGACGGTTTGTCCTGTCCGAAGATTCATCTGCGGTCCTACGTCAGAAGGATCCAACCTCACTCATCTGATAAGGATTTATGGGTCCACTTTTTTCAAGATAGCTTGTCGGGTACGCAATTGGACTGGTTCTATCAACTTGAGAGATCTGATGTTCATAACTGGGAGGACTTAGCTGCTGCTTTCTACCGACAATACCAATACAATGAGGATTTAGCACCTACTCGTACTCAACTACAGAGTATGGGTATGGCCTCTAATGAAGGATTTAAGGAGTATGCCCAAAAGTGGCGAGATTTGGCTGGAAGGGTGCAGCCTCCGTTGTCGGATAGGGAGCTGGTTGACATGTTTTTGGGGACCCTGTCAGGTCCATTCTTTAATCACTTAATCGGGAGCTCATCTGCAGGGTTCACCGAATTAATACTGACAGGTGAAAGGGTCGAAGCTGGCATTAAGAGTGGTAAAATTCAGAAGGATGCAACTGCTTCCACTGCTGTCAAGAAGACCTTCCCAGCTAAGAAAGAAGCTTTTGCTGTTTACTCCCAGAGAAATCAAGGAAGGATGGAGCGCCGACCAACAGTGGGGGTTGTGATGATTCAGAACTCTTCAACCGATCAACCTCGAAGCAGTCAACCTAGGGCTAATCAGAATAGGGTGGAAAGGCCACAACGGCAATTCACTCGGATCAATATGACACTGGCTCAGGTCCTCCCTCATCTGTTAAAGTTAAACCTTACCAACTTGAAAGAAGCGCCGAAAAACACAAATACCTCTTCTCCCTATTATCATTCAAATGCAAAATGTGCATATCATTCGGATAGTGTGGGTCATGACACCAATAACTGTTGGGCCCTTAAGAACAAGATCCAAGATTTGATAGATGCCAAGGAGGTAGAGTTTGATGCTCCCGAAAAACTTAATGTGATATCCGCTCCTGTGCCAAAACATGGTCATAATGTCCATGCAATTATGGAAGATTTTCATGCTACCGCTGTTGATGAATTAATAACTCCATTACCAATGATCAAGACGAATCTGTTGAAAGCCAGGATTCTCCCGGGCTGTGAAAAAAATGTTCCTTTTGTTCAAACTTGCAATCCTATTGTCCGCTGTTGAAATTAGGCATCCAACACTTGATGGATACTCAAGAAATACTCTTTCAGAAAACTCCTGTTGATACCGTTACTCCTGTTACTCCCGTTACTCCAATCAATGACATTGCTATAATCATCATTTCCGACAATCTTTCCAAGACCTGCAAAAGGCCTGTTAAGATTACGCCTGATCCTAAGTTTGTACCGCTGAAGATTACCATGCCAGGGCCTATCCCATATAAGTCCAACAAGATGATACCATGGAATTATGGAGGAGAGATCTTCTACCATGGTGTCAAGCAGATCGAATAAGCCGAAGAGAAATCCGATGAAGAAACTCTTGAGATGGGAAATATTGCGGGGACAAGTAAGATAACTCGTAGCGGAAGAATTTTCTCTCTGGATATTGCTCCTCCACAGGCAGTCTTCAGACCCTTAAGTGCTTCTATGCCTGTCAAGATATCTGTGCGAAGCCCAGTGATTGAAGAAAGTGTTACTCCCGCGGTTGTGCCCTCAGCTGTTGTTGCTAATAAAGGTAAGGGAATCAAAGAAGTGCCTGCCAGGACGAGGGCTCAGACTTTAGTTGTCCCCGAGACCACCCAAAAGAATATGGAGGAAATCTTAAAGATAATCAAGAAGAGAGACTATGATGTCGTAGAACAGTTGGGGCAAACCCCTTCAAAAATCTCTATGCTGACTCTATTACTCTGCTCTGAGGCTCATGCCAAAGCATTGATCAAATTCTTGAAGACGATGCGTGTGCCTCAAGAAACTTCTGCAGATCAGTTTCAAGAGTGTGTAGCCAGCCTTACAGCCGACAATGGTCTTGGTTTCTCTGATGCCGATCTGACGTCTAAGGGAAGAAAGCATAATGATGCGCTACATGTTTCGGTAGAGTGCAGAGGGACCACACTTGCTCATGTTCTGGTTGATACCGGCTCATCCTTAAATGTCCTACCAAAGAAAGCATTGGACATGCTAGACTGTGAGGGTTTGTCCCTAAAACCCAGCAATATCATTGTTAGAGCCTTCGACGATTCTAAACGGATGGTTCACGGAGAGGTGGACATCCCAATTAAGGTGGGAACAGAGGTTTTTAACTCTACTTTTTATGTGATGGACATCCGTCCTTTATATTCATGCTTGTTGGGAAGGCCATGGATCCACAACGCCGGGGCAATCACTTTTCTCTACACCAAATTCTAAAATACTCAGTCCAGGGTAAGATCATAACAGTTCATGGTGAGGAGGAGTATATGATAAGCCACCTTAACTCTTTCCGCTACGTGGAGTTAGATGGTGAATTCGTAGAAACACCTTTCCAACACTTTGAAGAGGTTTCTTCTGAGGTCACAGTAGCAAAGACAATGACTGATGGGCCTATCATTACCAAGCATGTGTCCCTAATGTCATCCCTTATAGATGTGGAGGCTGTAATCAAGGAGGGAGGAAGTACAGTGTGGGGTCAGCTGCCAGATTTTCCTCACAAGATAGACAAGTTCGGATTGGGTTTCACTGCTGCTAGCCAGAAAGCTATGCGTCGCTCCCGGGCTGGAGGACCACCTTTAAAGATGACTCGCCATGGGGTTCATGCTTTAGAAGATGATGAAGAAGGAGGCAACTTTGAAGATTGGATCTTTCCAACCATTGAAGGGGGACTAAACAACTGGGAGGCTAAAGACTTCGTTCCCATTATTTTCATCAATCAGTAATTTATCTTTTGGATATTTCCTGTGTGGGTCTGTAATAACTTTTAAACAATTCGTACACTCTTTTGCCTTGTGCCCTACCCGGGGCATATAGGTCCATTTGTAAGGGCTTTGATTCTTCATTTTCATATGTCATTTTTAATGAATCATGGACATTTTTCATCTATAAACTTTTGTGTTTCATTTTCTTTCCTTTTACATTTTATTTTGTTTAAGGATGGCTATCACTTACACACACCCACACTCACAAAATGCAGGTACCCATCCACTCCGTATTCCATGGGTGACTATTCTGCTTTGGCCTTCAGCGACTCTGAAGATTTGGTCAATCATGTCGAGTACGAAGGTGATGAAGACTGTGAAGTGCCTGGAGAGTTAGCTAGACTTTTGCAACAAGAAGAAAGGGCTATTCTGCCCCATGAAGAATTGTTAGAGACTATCAATCTGGGAATAGAGGAAGACAGAAAAGAGGTTAAAGTGGGTGCCAACCTGGAGCCAAATGTCAAGCAGCACTTAGTTCAGCTGTTGAACGAGTTTGTTGAGATATTTGCCTGGTCCTATGAAGATATGTCGGGACTAGATACAGATATTGTGGTTCACCGTCTCCCTACAAGAGAAGATTGTCCACCAATCAAACAGAAAGTCCTCCGAATGAGGCCCGACATGTCCGAAAAGATCAAAGCCGAAGTGATGAAGCAGTTCAATGTTGGTTTTCTGGCTGTTACTTCCTATCCATAATGGGTTGCTAACATTGTGCCTGTGCCAAAGAAGGAAGGAAAAGTCAGAATATGTGTGGACTACAGATACCTGAATAGGGCTAGCCCTAAAGATGAATTTCCGCTACCACACATTGACATCTTGGTTGACAACACAGCTCAACACAAGGTATTCTCTTTCATGGATGGATTCTCGGGATACAACCAAATCAAAATGGCCCCCGAGGACATGGAGAAGACTACTTTTGTTACGCAATGGGGTACCTTCTGCTATAAAGTGATTCCATTCAGACTGAAGAATGCCGGGGCAACCTATCAGCGAGCCATGGTAGCTTTGTTTCATGACATGATACATCATGAGATTGAAGTCTACGTAGACGACATGATAGCCCGTTCACAGACAGAAGAAGAACACCTCAACCATCTGCAAAAGCTGTTTGTTAGATTGAAGGAATATAAGCTCAGACTGAACCCTAGCAAGTGCACTTTCGGAGTCAGGTTCGGTAAACTTTTGGGATTTATCGTCAGTAACAAAGGCATTGAAGTTGATCCTGCCAAGGTCAAAGCTATACAAGAAATTCCTTCCCCCCACACTGAGAAGGAGGTTAGAGGTTTCTTGGGACGCTTAAACTATATTGCAAGGTTCATCTCTCACCTAACATCTACCTGTGAGCCAATCTTCAAGTTGTTGAAGAAAGATCAGGTGGTTGAATGGAATGATGATTGTCAGGTTGCTTTCGATAAAATTAAGGAGTATTTGCTGGCACCTCCTATCTTGATGCCACCCGTCGAGGGAAGACCTTTAATCGTGTATCTGACTGTTTTGGATAACTTAATAGGGTGTGTACTGGGCCAACATGACGAGTCTGGCCGAAAATAGCATGCCATTTATTACCTTAGCAAAAATTTTACCGACTGTGAGACTCGCTACTCACTGCTCGAGAAAACTTGTTGCGCTTTGGTATGGGCTGCTCGCCGGCTAAGGCAGTATATGTTGACTCATACCACTTTGCTGATTTCCAAGATGGATCTGATCAAGTACATCTTCGAGAAGCCTGCTTTATCTGGAAGAATTGCTAGATGGCAGATGATCCTAACTGAGTATGACATCCAATACACAACCCAAAAAGCTATAAAGGGGGAGTGTACTAGCTGACATCCTAACTCATCAAGCCTTCGAAGATTACCAATCTATGAGATTCGACTTCCCTGACGAGGACATTATGACATTGGACAACATTGAAGGTAACAGACCGTATGACGAACCTGAACAAGGATCCCGATGGACCCTGTACTTTGATGGTGCTTCAAATGCACTTGGCAACGGTATCGGGGCGGTACTTATCTCTCCATAAGGTTGCCATACACCTTTCACTGCTAGACTCTACTTCAGCTGCACCAACAACATGGCCGAGTATGAAGCTTGTATCTTTGGTCTCAAGGCTGCCATTGACTTGGGAATCAAATCTTGGTTGTATTCGGGGACTCAGCTTTGGTTATCAGTCAAATCAAAGGAGAGTGGGATACTAAACATCTTAATCTTATCCCATATAAAGAACATGTCTTGACATTGTTGCCTTATTTCGAGCAAATTACCTTCGAGCACTTTCCTCTAGAAGAAAATCAGCTAGCGGATGCTCTAGCTACAATGTCTTCCATGTATAAACTTAATTGGGGTAACGAGGCTCCCCAAATCACCATTTAGCGAAGGGATGAACCTGCACACTGTCATGAGATTAACACCGAGGAAGTAGTGGAACAACCCTGGTTTCATGAAATCAAAAGGTATCTCAAGACTCGGGAATACCCTGAAGGAGCTTCAGTCAACAACAAAAAGTTCTTAAGGAGATTTGCTGCCAAGTTCTTCTTGAGTAATGGTATCCTATATAAGCGCAGCCATGATTGTGTTCTACTTCGTTGTGTGGATAAAGTTGAAGTTGAGTTGATCATAACTGAAATACATAGTGGCACCTTTGGCACCCACTTGAGCGTACATATGATGGCTAAGAAGATTCTAAGAGCAGGCTACTATTGGTCTACCATGGAAGCTGACTGTCATCAATATTCAAGTACTTGTCACAAATGCCAAGCCTATGCTGACAAGGTACACATTCCTCCAGTTCCTCTCAATGTTCTAACAGCTCCTTGGCCATTCGCGATGTGGGGAATTGACATGATTGGAGAGATCAAGCCTACGGCATCCAACGGACATCGCTTCATCCTGGTGGCTATTGATTACTTTACCAAGTGGGTCGAAGCAGCTTCCTTCGCCTCTGTTACAAAAAATGTGGTTGCTTGCTTCATCAAGCAGAACCTCATATGCCGGTATGGTATCCCCGACAGGATCATCACAGACAACGGTACAAACCTGAATAACACTGTGATCATCGCTCTGTGTGAGCAGTTCAAGATTCAACATCACAATTCATCTCCCTATCGGCCAAAGATGAACGGTGTTGTTGAAGCTGCAAACAAAAGTATCAAAAAGATCATTCAAAAGATGACAGTCACCTACAAGGACTGGCATGAGATGTTACCGTTTGCTCTGCATGGATATCGTACCACGGCACGTACTTCAACAGGGGCAACCCCTTTTTCTTTGGTATATGGCATGTGTTGTACCCCAAAATTTGCCCTCCCATATTCTTCAAGAAATTGCCAAGCCAAGTCATAAAACTTCCCCAAGGGTTGCACAGTGCAAGGGCCTCCTAAACAGTCAAAATTAGGGTTTTGAGTCTGATCAAGAAAAGGAAGTGTTCAAAGGCCTAATCAAGTCTCATATGCTTACAAACATGGTCAAGCATCCTCATATCAAGTTTCAAGGCATTCAGCTCAAAATTGCACAGTCAAAGCCCTAAATTGCACTACAGTCAACTGTAGGGGCAAAATGGTCATTTGACAGTCAAAAGTTCAAATTTTTGGTCAACATATCATTTTGAAGCCACAAACATCATTTGATCAATGCTTGATCATGATTCTCAAAATTTGGCTCAGAAAATCATCAAGATGCAAAAGTGTCCTTATTTGGACAGTTGAAAAAGTCAACTGAAATTGACCAGGGCATAACTTTCACATGGATTATCAGAAAAATTCCATCCAACGCTCATTTTGAAGAGAAAGACATTTCCTACAACGCATCTTCATACTTCAAGTCCAAGAAATGCTCTCACAAAAAGTTATCAATTTCAACATTATAGGTCATTTTCAAAAGTCAACAAAAAGGGACTTTAAGTCAAAGGCCATAACTTGAGATTGGAAAATCAAAATGACATGGGACCAAAGGCATTGGTTAAAGGACTCAAAGACCTTTCCAAAATGTCCAAGAACATGAGAAAAGCTTAAAAATTGAGCAAGATATGCATTGGAGAAGTTGGGAAATTTTTGTGAAATGGCAAAAGTCAACTATCCTTGAAACTTCAATTTTTGACAAAAGGGCCCACTTTCTTCCACTTGATTCAGCCTTGTCATGCCACACACGTGTCCCATGATTAATTTCAAGATCAAACATTGATTTTTCTATTTTATTTAATTTTTATTAATTTAATTCATTTTAAATCTTTAAATAATTCAAATAAAATTTAAAAATCAATGGAATAGTGTCATTTGAATTTGAATAGCTTCCATATATCATGTGCCAGCTCACAAACTCATGCTAGGGTTAGGTTGTACACCAAGTCTTGGTTTTGCTTAAAAAAGGGAAAGTTTGTTAATGGTGAAAAACCTAAGACTAGTTCTCTCATGGGCGTGGATCAAGGCCAGCTAATGACTTAATTCCCTTCCCTCATAAGTACTGAGTCTAACCCTAATCACATGACACTGAATGCTGCGCTAGAGACCAATTTGCAAACTTGAAAAATTGCCATAAAACTCAAAACTGAATTCATTGTTGGAGGACGATTCAAGCCTTAATCTTGATCCCAATAGCATCCTCAAGTCTCACTGAACGATTCTCACTCATTAACCACCATCAAAACTCCAAGAACTGGTAAAACAAACCGTATCTGTGCAAGGAAAATCTCAGAGTCGTGCATCATGATCTAAGCATCTTTTGCATTTTTTGTTTATGGATTCATGTTCATTATAATGTTTTGAAGCTAACCCATGTATTCAATTGCTTTTTCCTGCACCACACGCGATTTCACCATGCTTGAAAACTAGGGTTTACAGGACTTTGATTTGGGGCTTTTGCAATAAGGCAAAATTAAGCTTCAAGGCCACTACCATTGGACTCAGCGCTTGAAGACGAAGATGATGGAACCCTCGCGCTCAATTTATGAGCGTTGAGGGGCTAGTCGCTATTTTCTGGAAACACCCCTAAAACCACGCGTTAAAACCGTTGCTATTGTGTTTTATTTTTCAGGCACGCGAGGAAGATGAAGACATGGCAAACTGTGATTCGTTGGTTTGAATTTTCGCGCTTTAATCCACTAACCCTTTGTTTTATTCTTATAATATTTATTGATTATTTATATATCAAACGCGCTAAGTTGGTTCAGTTGGCAAGCGAAGGATGCATTCACGTCCAAGACCTGGGTTCGAGTCCCAGGTCTGTATAATTTCAATATTATTTTGCTATATGTCTTCCTATGCAGCGCTGATGTTCAGGATGTACCATACGCCTCAAAATCCAAAGGGGCACGCGTCCAGCAAATTCAAATCAAGGGCCTGGATCTCAAGAGCACGCTGTACCTTAGTCAGCGCTTCAACACACCATTCCAAAAGTCAAACGGACTCAGGATATAATGGGCTTGGATTTCTAAAGACACACCTCACAATTGGGGCCTGAACCCCCCCCCCCCCTGGTTTGCTCTTTCTATATTTTTTCTTATTTTGTTTTTAATGGCTATATTATTTTCTTTATTTGTTTTAATTAAATAATTATTTTTACCAAAATACAAAAAATGCCTAAAAACCAGAAAAAGATAAAAAATGTAATAAATTATTTTATTCTAATATTTTCATAAATAAATTAATATGTAATTATTTGGTTAAAATAGGTTTTATTTCTTTTCATAATAAAAATCCAAAAGAAGTAGAATTAGGTTTAGTTAATTTTTTATTCTTTTTTTTATTTCTTTTTCACAATAATAATATTTATTTTATTTTTCATAATTAAATGTACATAAGTGAAAATTGGGGTTTAATTTAGGTTAATTTAACATTTTTATAATAACTTCAAAAAATAATTAGAACTAGGTTTAACATTTTATTTTAGTTTTAATTAATTCTTTTTCCTATCAAATCTTAAAAAACACAAAAATACCAAAAATGTTTTCTTTTAATATTAATTAATTCATGCAATTTAATATTTTGCAAAAGGGTCCAACGCCCTAGTTTTGTTTTTAATTCCTTTATTTCGCGTATTTATTTATTTCGCTCAAATAATTATGTATCTCTCCCAAAGCCGTGTAAACAATTGCTCGCACTTTTATTTCTTTCGCTTTATTTACTTTCCGTCAAATCGGGTCCGGTTTAATTTTGGCGATGTGGACCCGCGCCATTTGTAATAGTCTTAGATTTATTTTTCCCGCAACTTTTAACTGTTAACAAAAGCATGAAAGAATGTATGGACTTAAAATAAAATCAAGCGTAGAACACCAATGAACATGACAAGACAAATATCAATGAAAACGATACACGAATCGCACACACCACCCCTAGGGTACGCCTCACTGTTGCCTTGCCTTTCGAAAGGTGATCGTCGAGTAGAGGATGTCTTAGTAAGTCCTCATGATCCGGGAACCTGGCATGAGGGTAGCTTCTAAGGTGTCTTCCCATTGCTCTGGTGATCACCATGTCCCTATAAACTCGAATTGACCCGAACACCTCCAACGGTGGTGCTACCTACCTCTCAATGGTGGGATGGCACTACTTTAAAGGACATTTACACAGACGAATTCCTTAGGGTAGGTAGGTTCTCAAGGATAATTGCTCTAATTTCAAACAAAAACACTTTTCACACCAACACATTTTCAAAAGCTTTCAAAGCAAACTTTTCAAACACTCTGACGTACGAGTCGAACTGGAATTTTCAAAGAAACTTTTTAAAACCCACAGTTGAAAAGCAAACAAACAATTTTGAAAACACAAGTGAGCAAGTATCTAAGAGCCCATGGATAACCATGGATAGAAAGGGTGCTAACACCTTCCCTTTCTATAACCTACCTCACGAACCGAGAGCAATCTCTTTAAGGAATTTTTCTGTGCTTTTGTCCTTTCCATTTGGAGAAAATAAAAGACGGTGGCGACTCTTGCTTCCGCGACATTTCGCAAATCAGCGTTAAACAGTCAGTTCCAGATCCACCGATCACAGAACTGGCGACTCTGCTGGGGACTCTTTTTAAAGTGAGGTGTACCTTAGGGATAGTTCATAACTGTGTTTTCAATTGCTTTGACTTGTGTGCTATATTATTGTGGGACTGTCTCGGGAGTTCTATAGATCCTAACCCGGATCTGGGGGATACCTTCTTAGAAAGTAGCAACAAGGCTGTGAGGGAACTGTGCGGGGTATACCGACATGGTTGAAACAGTCTGCTACGTTGATGTGGCACTTTGGTGTGTACCGGTAACCCTTGAGTCAATCAAGGAGAGTACGGGGCCTCCATGTGGTGTCATGAAGCATCAACAGACCTTAGGAACCTTAATTGAACCATCTTGGCCTCTTTAGGGTAGTGAGATAACTGACTTTGGTGCAGTCCGAGGTTGGTTGATACTCGATACTACACTCAATTGAGGGTTGCTTTCCTGGAATATTTCGGTCGCCAGTTCAGTGGCTAAATCGAAACGATGAACAATGAAAGCAATCCCGTGATATTGGGAACCTTAGAACCCGGTTACTTTGATTAGGACAGGTTGAATCACCAACTTCAAGAGGGTACTACCCAGACCCCATGCTGGCCTTAAACCTTAAGGGCTTGTCTTGTGTGCCTTGTGTGCCTTACATGTTTGTCTTTGTACATATCTGTGGTGTGTTTAATCATAACATCATGACATCATCCAGCATCATATGCATTAACTAACCATTTCAGGGGTTCGAATTTTCATCTTTGTTCTTGTTTTGTAGGACATGGAAACTGTTCGTAGAAAGACAATTCAAATCAGTCTTGTAAGGATCCCTCCTCAGCTTAAGGAGCTTATATCCAGAATTCCCGAGAACTCTTCATTCAGTGAAAGGCATGGAAGCCTCATCAGCTTGGTCAACACCAACATTGAGGAAGATATGATAAAGGTCCTGTTCCAATTCTTTGACCCTCTGCATCACTGTTTCACCTTCTTGGACTATCAGTTGGTACCTACATTGGAGGAGTTCTCCCGGCTCCTGAAGATCCCCATCCTTGATCAGCTACCCTTCAACGGTACAGAAAAGGAACCTAAGCTTGAAGAGATTGCTAAAGCCTTGCACCTACAGTCATCTGACCTCAAGGGACATTGGGAAGTTAGAAGTGGTATCAAAGGGTTCTTAGCCAGGTTTCTGTTTGAAAAGGCCCATGAATGTTGGAACTCCCTTGACTTGCAAGCTTTCGAAGAGGTTGTGGCCCTCCTTGTTTATGGTTTGGTGTTGTTCCCTAACCCAGATCAGCTTATTGATATCAGTGCTGTCCAGATTTTTATGTCCAGGAATCCTATACCTACATTGCTGGGGGACATCCTTCACTCATGTTACACTCGAACCATGAGAAAAAGAGGTGTCCTTATGTGTTGCACTCCTCTCCTGGGAAGGTGGTTTATTTCGCACCTTCCACAATCGGTCTTGAAGAATGAGCGGGGTTTGAGATGGTCACAACGGTTGATGACTCTTACACATGCAGATATACATTGGTGCCCTCGGTCCAGAGAAGATGTCACTATCATTAATCGTTGCGGGGAGTACCCTAATGTTCCTTTACTTGGAATCAGAGGAGGTATTACTTATAGCCCATGCCTGGCTTGGAGACAGTTTGGTTATGCTCGGAGGGATGGTCCTTATGACATGTTAATTCCTGACATAGTTTTTGACTTCGACAGCGATACTCAAGGACTTCGCCAGAGATTCATCAAAGCTTGGAGGATGCCCAGTAGGATAGACAGCAAGACACTGGGGCATAGGAATTCCATCCCGTTGGAGCCTTATCTCAAGTGGGTACGAGCCCGCTCCCAGAAGTTAGTGATGCCTTATCCTCATATGCTCCCAGTGATCAAAGAGCCTGTCTTGGAAGGGGAAGTGTCCTACACTATTCAGCATCCTGATATGCCCACATCCTGGGAAGAGATGCAGAAGAGCTGGATCCAGCTTAAGGAAGAGCGGAATTCTCTTGAGACTAGTCTGCGTGCCAGTGAAAAGAAGGTCTTGGAGCTCACCCGCCTGTTGCATGAGGAGAGGAACCTCAACACTTACATAGCTCCAAAGAGGATGCGCAGCATATTTTGGGATTGATTTGATTTTTTGTACTTTTGCCCATGAGGCTTTGATGTATTAAACAATGATTTTCTTAATAATAACGTGTGTTCCTTTTGGTCTACAACAAATTTGAATTTTCGAACTCTTGAATGCATTGCATAAACACATATCATTCATCATGTGCATCACAGGTACTCTTCTTTTCAGGTTGTTTACTGCTCTTCGCTGTTTATTTCAGCATCATGAACCCTGAATCATCAACCGAGGCATCTATCAAGGCTCTTCAGGCGCAGAACGCCCAATTTCAGGAGCTGATCAAGGGCTTGGCTCAGGGTCAACAAGAGTTGAAGACCATGCTTCTGAAGAAGACTAAGAAGAAGAGGAGGACTGTGCTATTTAACACTGGGTGCAGACTCGGGAACACCTTACAGGTTGAGGCTGAAAGGACTACCCCATCTGTGGGGGAAGGTAGTCACCAAGAAAGGGAGGTCCCTACTCCTGTGGGCTCTGATACTGAAACAGACTTCAACGACGAACAGTACCCTCCTGCTGAAGACCGGTACAAGCAGCTGGAGGACAGATTAAAGGCTATGGAAGTTCAGCGGGTGCCTGGGCTGGATTTCGGAGACTTGGGGTTATCTACTGGGGTGGTGATCCCACACAAGTTCAAGGCACCTGCCTTTGTGAAGTATGACGGGGCTTCCTGTCCCAAGATGCACCTCCGTTCTTATGTAAGGAAGATCCAGCCTTACACAGCAGACAAGAACCTTTGGATCCACTTCTTCCAGGAGAGTCTTTCAGGGACTCACCTCGAATGGTTCTATCAGCTGGATGGAATCAGCATTCGTAACTGGGAGGATCTGGCCACTGCTTTTTACAAGCAGTATCAATATAATTCCGACCTCGCTCCTACGCGTACCCAGCTCCAGGGCATGTCGCTAGGGTCGGGTGAAGGTTTTAAGGAGTACGCCCAGAAATGGAGAGACCTGGCTGGCAGGGTGCAGCCACCATTGACGGACCGGGAGCTGGTAGATATGTTTTTGGGGACCCTATCTGGTCCATTTTTCAATCATCTCATTGGTAATTCCTCTGCTGGGTTTACTGATCTGATCCTGACTGGTGAAAGGATCGAGGCCGGCATAAAATCGGGGAAGATACAGAAGGTTTCCTCCTCCAGTGCTGAAAAGAAACCCTTCAAAAAGGAGGCTAGTGCTGTATATAGCTCCCGGAGACCAGAGCGACCTGAACGCCGCCAATCTGTCAGTGCGGTAATGATTGCCAAACCTGCTGCCGCTCCTCAGCCAACTAATCCTCAAAAGTTTGAAAGACCCCGGAGAGAGTTTACCCGGTTAAGCATGACCTTATCACAGATCCTGCCACAGTTGCTATCCACCAATTTAGTGACTGTCAGGGAGGCTCCAAAGTTTCCCAATACTGCATCCCCCAAGTTTAATCCAAATGCTCGCTGTGCTTACCACTCTGATAGCCCGGGGCATAACACAGATGACTGTTGGGCCCTAAAGAATAAGGTTCAAGACCTCATTGATGCAAAGGAAATACAGTTTGAGGCGCCCGAGAGGCCGAATGTTGTAACCGCTCCCATGCCCCAGCATGGAGTGAATGCTGTTGAGGAGGATTTGTATGTAGCTTCGGTGGATGATGTTGCTACTCCGCTGCTGACGGTCAAGAGGAACCTGTTGCTAGCCGGTTTATTTCCGGGATGTAGCGAAGGTTGCCCTCTATGTGTTGCTTTCCCTGCTGGTTGTTCTCTGCTGAAGTCAGGCGTCCAAAACCTGATGGATAGTAGAGAGATTTTGTTCAGAAAGACTGTTGTTCCTGCTGCTCCTGTTGAAGAAGTGTCGATCGTTACCATCTTCAACAACCATTCCAAGGCTCCTTCAAAGAAGCCTGTCCAAATTTTGCCGGTTCACAAGATTGCTCCCATCACCATTACTGTTCCGGGGCCTATCCCCTACAAATCTGATAAGGCTGTCCCATGGCACTATGGGGCGGATGTTTATGTTCTGGGTGTGAAACAAGAGTTCAACATTGATGCTGGTGTCTCCAACATCACTGGGCCTGCTAAGGTCACTCGTAGTGGAAGACTGTTCTCGCCAGACATTGCTCCTCCGGTAATTCATAGGCCTTTGGTCTTCACACCTGCCAGGGTGCCTGTTTCTCCCCCTGACCAAGTATCCACCCCTGCTACCGAGTCATCTGATACTCGGGACGAGGGGATTGCTGCTGATGTGCCCGCCAGGATGGAGGCACCGAAGACCATTGTTGAGGCTTCCAGGCAGGAAATGGAAGAAATCCTCAAGATAATAAAGAAAAGTGATTTCAACGTTGTAGAACAGCTGGGGCACACCCCCTCTAAAATCTCCATGTTGTCACTGCTGCTGTGTTCAGAGGCCCACGCCAAGGCTCTGATTGCTTTCTTAAAGACAGCCCACGTACCCCAAGAGACGTCTGCTGACCAGTTCACCGACTGTGTGGCCAACCTAACCGCTGATAATGGCCTGGGTTTCTCTGATGCCGATCTGACAGCAAAGGGGAAGAACCATAATGACGCCCTGCATGTCTCCATTGAATGCAGAGGAACTACTCTTGCTCATGTGCTGGTTGACACAGGTTCTTCATTAAACGTGCTGCCCAAGAAGGCTCTGGATAGGCTGGATTGTGAGGGTCTAGAGCTCAAACCAAGTAACATTGTTGTCCGGGCCTTTGACGGGTCCAAAAGAATGGTACATGGTGAGGTGGACATCCCAATCAGGGTTGGGTCACAGGTATTTGATTCAAAATTCTATGTGATGGACATCCATCCGTCCTATTCTTGTTTGCTGGGTCGCCCGTGGATCCACAAGGCTGGAGCTGTGACCTCCATGTTGCATCAGAAGCTCAAATACCCGGTCAGGGGGAAGATCGTAACGGTGCAAGGGGAAGAGGAGTACATGGTCAGCCACCTCAACTCCTTCAGATACGTATAAATGGATGGGGAGTTCATTGAAACCCCCTTTCAACATTTTGAGGAAGTGCCACAAACTTTGGCAGCAGCAGAAGCAGTGGATGAAGAGGTTTCTCCTTTGAAGATGGCCTCCTTAAAGGACGCCCGGGCTGTGATCGAAAGAGGTGAATGTGCAAACTGGGGCAAGCTCCCTGATCTTACTCCTAAGACTAACAAGTTTGGGCTGGGTTTCACCACAGAAGCTCAGAAAGCAGTGCGCAAGGCGAGAATTGGAAGACCTCCTGTGCTCATCACCCACTCAGAAGTGAATGCTATTGGAGAGGAAGACGAAGTGGAAGAGTCAGAGTTCGATAGCTGGATCTACCTGACGACCGACGGTGGATTGACCAATTGGACTGCTAAAGACTTTACACCCATAACTTTTGTTCCCCAGTAATGAACTTCTTTGTTTTGGATTTGTAATAAACAATAATTTGAAACTATATGGCCCGGTGTCTTACCCGGGGCACCGTGATTTTGTTTATGAGGGCTTTTGTTTGTCACTGTCATATATCATAAATAAAAGTATTGGACGTTTTTCACATTTCAAATTTTGCGCTCCTTTTCTTTCCTTTCTTTACATATTGCAAAACAGCTGTATTTACACACACACTCACTCATACAGGTTTCAATCCACTCTGGATCTCACTGGTAACGACTCTGCTACTGCCAGTTATGACTTCGAAAATCCGATCAACTTAGCCGAAGACGAAGGTGAAGATGATTGCGAAGTGCCTGGTGAACTTGCAAGACTGTTACAACAGGAAGAGAGGACAATTCAACCCCATGAAGAGCCAGTGGAAATAATAAACTTGGGTACTGAAGAAGACAAGAAAGGGGTAAAGGTTGGTGCCAACCTAGAGCTCAGCGTGAAGCAACGGTTGACTCAGATGCTGCATGACTATATGGAGATCTTTGCCTGGTCCTACGAAGATATGCCCGGATTAGATACCGACATTGTGGTCCATCACTTACCAACTAAAGAAGATTGCCCTCCGGTTAAGCAAAAGGTCCGCCGTATGCGTCCAGAGATGTCTGAGAAGATTAAAGCCGAGGTTATGAAGCAGTTTGATGCCGGGTTTCTTGTAGTGACTTCTTACCCTCAGTGGGTTGCTAATGTGGTGCCGGTACCTAAGAAGGATGGCAAGGTCAGAATGTGTGTCG
Source organism: Vicia faba (assembly GCA_948472305.1). Lineage (NCBI taxonomy): Eukaryota > Viridiplantae > Streptophyta > Magnoliopsida > Fabales > Fabaceae > Vicia > Vicia faba. Next base: position 602,807,492 of record OX451739.1, on the reverse strand, counting down.
ATTACAGGGATCTGAACAGGGCCAGCCCCAAGGATGACTTCCCTCTACCTCACATTGATGTCCTTGTTGATAATACAGCTCAGCATAAAGTGTTCTCTTTTATGGATGGTTTTTCAGGCTACAATCAGATCAAGATGGCTCCTGAAGACATGGAAAAGACTACATTTGTTACTCAGTGGGGCACCTTCTGCTACAAAGTCATGCCTTTTGGACTAAAGAATGCTGGGGCAACCTACCAACGTGCCATGGTTGCTTTATTTCATGACATGATCCATCATGAGATAGAAGTGTATGTTGACGACATGATCGCTAGGTCCCAGACTGAGGAAGAACACCTTGATCATCTGCAGAAACTGTTTGACCGTTTGAAACTGTACAAGCTGAGGTTAAACCCGAACAAGTGCACCTTCGGGGTAAGATCTGGAAAGTTGCTAGGCTTCGTGGTAAGTGACAAGGGAATTCAAGTGGACCCTGCTAAGGTCAAAGCCATTCAAGAGATGCCAGTTCCTAAGACAGAGAAGGAAGTCAGAGGCTTTCTAGGACGTCTGAATTACATTGCTCGGTTCGTCTCACACCTAACTGCTACCTGTGAACCAATCTTCAAGCTGCTGAAGAAAGATCAGGTAGTACGTTGGAATGATGAATGTCAGGCTGCTTTTGACAGAATCAAAGAATATCTCCAAGAACCACCCATCCTTATGCCACCAGTTGAAGGGAGACCTTTGATACTTTACCTGACAGTGCTTGATAATTCAATGGGGTGTGTGCTGGGGCAGCATGACGAGTCTGGCCGAAAAGAGCATGCCATTTATTACCTTAGCAAAAAGTTTACCGACTGTGAGACCCGATACTCACTGCTTGAGAAAACTTGCTGCGCTTTGGTATGGGCTGCTCGCCGGCTGAGACAGTATATGCTGACTCACACTACCTTGTTGATCTCAAAAATGGATCCTATAAAGTACATATTCGAAAAGCCTGCTCTGTCTGGGAGAATTGCAAGATGGCAGATGATCTTGACGGAATACGACTTTCAGTACACGACCCAAAAAGCCATCAAGGGAAGTGTATTGGCAGACCACTTAGCACATCAAGCTGTAGATGACTACCAATCAATGAACTTCGAGTTTCCGGATGAAAGCATTATGATAGTAACTGACTGTGAAGTACCTGGACCGGATGAAGGACCTGAACCAGGATCCCGATGGTCTATGCATTTTGACGGAGCATCCAACGCTTTGGGAAATGGTATTGGCGCCATCATCATATCTCCACAAGGTACCCATACTCCACTCACCGCCCGGCTGTGTTTCAACTGTATCAACAACATGGCGGAGTATGAGGCGTGTATCATGGGTCTTCAAGCTGCGATCGACCTGAGGATCAAATTTCTGAGTGTCTTCGGAGATTCCGCTCTTGTGATCAATCAGATCAAAGGAGAGTGGGATACGAAACATCCAAACTTGATTCCTTACAGAGAATGTGTGTTGACCCTGATCCCCCACTTCACAGAGATAACATTTGAGCACTTTCCAAGAGAAGAGAATCAGTTGGCGGACGCGTTAGCTACAATGTCTTCAATGTTCAAGGTCAAATGGGATAATGAGGCTCCCCGGATCATCATCTGGAAACTGGATGAACCGGCATACTGTTGTGATCTCGAGACTGAATTAGTGACTGAGAAGCCTTGGTACCATGAAGTAAAGAGATACTTGGAAACTCAGGAATACCCCGAAGGTGCCTCTGTCAATGATAAGAAGTTCCTAAGAAGGTTCGCAGCCAAATTCTTCCTTAGCAACGGCATCTTGTACAAGCGAAACCATGATTCAACTTTACTGCGTTGTGTGGATAAGACTGAAGCAGAAAGAATCATGGAAGAGCTACATGAAGGGACCTTTGGTACACACTCCAGCGGACACACCATGGCTAAGAAGATCCTACGGGCAGGATATTACTGGTCCACAATGGAAGCTGACTGTTACCAACATTCCAGGACATGCCACAAGTGCCAGATTTATGCAGACAAGGTGCATGTTCCTCCGGTCCCCCTGAATGTTCTGACTGCGCCTTGGCCGTTTGCAATGTGGGGCATAGACATGATCGGCGAGATTAAACCTACGGCATCTAATGGACATCGCTTCATCCTAGTGGCAATTGATTACTTCACGAAGTGGGTTGAGGCAGCATCCTATGCTACGGTAACCAAGACTGTTGTAGCACGGTTCATTCGGCATAACCTGATATGTCGGTACGGCGTCCCTGAGAGAATTATTACAGACAACGGTACCAATCTGAACAATAAGATGATCGCTGAGCTTTGCGAACAGTTCAAAATACAGCACCACAATTCTTCTCCTTACAGACCGAAGATGAATGGGGCTGTAGAAGCAGCAAATAAGAACATCAAGAAAATCGTGCAGAAAATGACAGTGACTTATAAAGATTGGCACGAGACGTTACCGTTCGCTCTACATGGGTACCGTACCTCATCTAGGACGTCAACCGGGGCAACTCCTTTCTCTTTGGTTTATGGTATGGAGGCAGTCTTGCCAATCGAAGTGCAAATACCCTCTCTCTGGATAATGAAGGATGCAAATCTGAACGAAGATGATTGGATCCAGACACGACTTGATCAGCTCAACCTTATTGATGAAAAGAGACTTGCTGCTATCTGTCATGGTCAGACGTATCAGAAACGGATGATCAGGGCATTTAACAAAAAGGTCAGACCACAAGAATATCGAGTCGGGGATCTGGTAATCAAGCGAATCATCCTTCCTCAGAGTGATCCAAGGGGCAAATGGACCCCTACGTACGAAGGGCCATTTGTGGTTAAGCATGTGTTCTCAGGAGGAGCAATGATATTAACCAATATGGATGGTGACGACCTTCCTCACCCCGCCAATGCAGACATAGTAAAAAATATTACGCATGAAAAAAAAGACCCGCTAGGCTGACATGCCTAGGCAAAAATTAGGGCTTCCTGTCGAACCAAAAGGGTTCGGGCAAAATGAAGGGATGAAAATGGAAAAAATCTGTACACCCGGCAAGTCGAAAACCTGAAAGGGCGGCTTGGGCAAAAATGGATATCCCGGTGGACTAAAAACCCGAAAGGGCGGTCCAGGCAAAAATTAGGGATAAAAGCGTAATGCTATGTCTCATTGATCACTTTGCATCCAGAATCCGGTATCTACATCAAGATCAGACGGCATCGATCATTCAGCTTCACCTTCAACCAAGGTCATCAAGTGATGAGACGCTCGGAGTTATAAAGGCAATAGCAGAGTTGAAACCCAGTGGATCATTCATTTCACACAGCTGTTTTATTTTCTTTTGCACAAAATTTGTATAAACCCTTTTTGCTCGGTGGCGTTCTCTTATTAGGACGTCAGCCTCTTGTATACAAAACGCCTATTTACAGGCCACTCAAAAATCAATACAAATATACTTTTCAGTTAAAATGTGCCTTTTGTTTTTTCCTTTTCTGTTTTGTTTTGCGAAGAACGTCCAAGGTTCAATTTGTGATATATGCATTGACAATAATTTGCTAGCTCATAAATATTTGCATACGAAATAAAGAATTAATTACAGGGGACATTAGAAACAGGGGCAATAAGGAGTTGTCTAGGCAATCTAATTGTTCTATCCTCCAAAGTACCAAGGTAGGTTCAGCTAAAGAACATAACCAGGCATCTTAAATTCCCCAGAGAGTGAGACAGCAAGCAGTATACTCTCCTCGAGCAAAACAGTTATCAACCTTAAGGAAGTTGGGTGTCCTCCCGCAGATCTCAACATTCCCCAGCAGCATATATTCTTAACAAGCATCCCCGGCAGTCTTGGTCTAAAGATTGTTCCCCGGCGGCATACATCAACATTCAAAGGAATCACTTCCCCAGCATATCAAAACTCCCCAGGAGAGTCCAATTAGTTTCCCCAGGAAAGTTGGAATTCATATCTCCCCAAGCAGTAAGCTTATCCCCAGTAAATTCTGGAAGCTTATCCTTCGCAGAGCACGAACGCGTCGTCCGGCTTGATTTAAAGAGTTATTTCCTTAACAGGATATAACTGGGTTATCCTCAGCAAAAAGCCACGGAAAGAGTGTCGTCGACAAAGTCTTCCTATCCCCAGCAAACTATTATCAACACTCAGCAAAGCATTTCTCTCCCCACAGAGTATTGCTTCCCAGCATGGTCGCTAGAGTATCTTTTCTCCCCGCAGAATCCTCCATTTGCCAAGTTTACTTCGCAACGGAGTTATCTTCTCCTACCGGTATTCTTGCAACTATCATCCCCAATGGAAGCAAAATCTATTCTTCAGCATCAGCCCAGGATACAACTTCCCGGCACCCGTCAAGGATTCACTTTCCTAGACAAAAGCATACATAAAACATCACATACATCATTATAGCATGCATAGACGCATCATATCATACGAATCTCGTTTATATTGAGAACATCATTGCTTGATCCATGTCATGCATTGCATATGACTGACTTTTACCTTTCAGGAAAGAATCAGCTATGTTCTCAATCATCTCTCAAGACCTTGTCCGGTTCAGTTAAATCGACCCTAAGATTTTCCTGATGCTTATCCAGTCAAAGGCCTTCTCTGGTTCAGTTAAATCGACCCTAAGATTTTCCTGATGCTTATCCAGTTGAAGATATTTCAAGACCTTGTCCGGTTCAGTTAAATCGACCCTAAGATTTCCCTGATGCTTATCCAGTCAAAGGCCTTCTCTGGTTCAGTCAGATCGACCCTAAGATCTCCCTGATTCTTATCCCAGTAGAAGACATCCAGATTTTTCTCAACGAGCGTTGTTGAAGTTAAACTCACCCAAGATTTGTTCTTAACGAGCGTTGTTGAAGTTAAAGTCGCCCAAGGTTCTCTTACCATTCATGCTAAGGTAGTAACCATCCCTGGTTCTTTCATCGCCGTTTGAAGCTCCAGACTCAACTCCTGTAACCAGTCAGGACACATCTATACCAAGCATCTAAAATCAGCTCCTGCAACGTGTCAGGTACTCATTTTCTGTTTTGCAGGTATACAGGTTCTCGCCAAGGAATCTCTTACGCAATCAAACATCCAGATGGCATCTATAAGCCCATTCCACCATCACTGCCACTATGTGAGCGCAAATTTCTGGGCACTCTAGTGTCCAATCATCTTCTACCCTCGGATTACGAAAGGCACGTCCACCAATCTGCATCCTCAGGTCTAAGAAGATTGAACAGGGGCAACTGTTGTACCCCAAAATTTGCCCTCCCATATTCTTCAAGAAATTGCCAAGCCAAGTCATAAAACTTCCCCAAGGGTTGCACAGTGCAAGGGCCTCCTAAACAGTCAAAATTAGGGTTTTGAGTCTGATCAAGAAAAGGAAGTGTTCAAAGGCCTAATCAAGTCTCATATGCTTAAAAACATGGTCAAGCATCCTCATATCAAGTTTCAAGGCATTCAGCTCAAAATTGCACAGTCAAAGCCCTAAATTGCACTACAGTCAACTGTAGGGGCAAAATGGTCATTTGACAGTCAAAAGTTCAAATTTTTGGTCAACATATCATTTTGAAGCCACAAACATCATTTGATCAATGCTTGATCATGATTCTCAAAATTTGGCTCAGAAAATCATCAAGATGCAAAAGTGTCCTTATTTGGACAGCTGAAAAAGTCAACTGAAATTGACCAGGGCATAACTTTCACATGGATTATCAGAAAAATTCCATCCAAAGCTCATTTTGAAGAGAAAGACATTTCCTACAACTCATCTTCATACTTCAAGTCCAAGAAATGCTCTCACAAAAAGTTATCAATTTCAACATTATAGGTCATTTTCAAAAGTCAACAAAAAGGGACTTTAAGTCAAAGGCCATAACTTGAGATTGGAAAATCAAAATGACATGGGACCAAAGGCATTGGTTAAAGGACTCAAAGACCTTTCCAAAATGTCCAAGAACATGAGAAAAGCTTAAAAATTGAGCAAGATATGCATTGGAGAAGTTGGGAAATTTTTGTGAAATGGCAAAAGTCAACTATCCTTGAAACTTCAATTTTTGACAAAAGGGCCCACTTTCTTCCACTTGATTCAGCCTTGTCATGCCACACACGTGTCCCATGATTAATTTCAAGATCAAACATTGATTTTTCTATTTTATTTAATTTTTATTAATTTAATTCATTTTAAATCTTTAAATAATTCAAATAAAATTTAAAAATCAATGGAATAGTGTCATTTGAATTTGAATAGCTTCCATATATCATGTGCCAGCTCACAAACTCATGCTAGGGTTAGGTTGTACACCAAGTCTTGGTTTTGCTTAAAAAAGGGAAAGTTTGTTAATGGTGAAAAACCTAAGACTAGTTCTCTCATGGGCGTGGATCAAGGCCAGCTAATGACTTAATTCCCTTCCCTCATAAGTACTGAGTCTAACCCTAATCACAGGACACTGAATGCTGCGCTAGAGACCAATTTGCAAACTTGAAAAATTTCCATAAAACTCAAAACTGAATTCATTGTTGGAGGACGATTCAAGCCTTAATCTTGATCCCAATAGCATCCTCAAGTCTCACTGAACGATTCTCACTCATTAACCACCATCAAAACTCCAAGAACTGGTAAAACAAACCGTATCTGTGCAAGGAAAATCTCAGAGTCGTGCATCATGATCTAACCATCTTTTACATTTTTTGTTTATGGATTCATGTTCATTATAATGTTTTGAAGCTAACCCATGTATTCAATTGCTTTTTTCTGCACCACACGCGATTTCACCATGCTTGAAAACTAGGGTTTACAGGACTTTGATTTGGGGCTTTTGCAATAAGGCAAAATTAAGCTTCAAGGCCACTACCATTGGACTCAGCGCTTGAAGACGAAGATGATGGAACCCTCGCGCTCAATTTATGAGCGTTGAGGGGCTAGTCGCTATTTTTTGGAAACACCCCTAAAACCACGCGTTAAAACCGTTGCTATTGTGTTTTATTTTTCAGGCACGCGAGGAAGATGAAGACATGGCAAACTGTGATTCGTTGGTTTGAATTTTCGCGCTTTAATCCACTAACCCTTTGTTTTATTCTTATAATATTTATTGATTATTTATATATCAAACGCGCTAAGTTGGTTCAGTTGGCAAGCGAAGGATGCATTCACGTCCAAGACCTGGGTTCGAGTCCCAGGTCTGTATAATTTCAATATTATTTTGCTATATGTCTTCCTATGCAGCGCTGATGTTCAGGATGTACCATACGCCTCAAAATCCAAAGGGGCACGCGTCCAGCAAATTCAAATCAAGGGCCTGGATCTCAAGAGCACGCTGTACCTTAGTCAGCGCTTCAACACACCATTCCAAAAGTCAAACGGACTCAGGATATAATGGGCTTGGATTTCTAAAGACACACCTCACAATTGGGGCCTGAACCCCCCCCCCCCCCTGGTTTGCTCTTTCTATATTTTTTCTTATTTTGTTTTTAATGGCTATATTATTTTCTTTATTTGTTTTAATTAAATAATTATTTTTACCAAAATACAAAAAATGCCTAAAAACCAGAAAAAGATAAAAAATGTAATAAATTATTTTATTCTAATATTTTCATAAATAAATTAATATGTAATTATTTGGTTAAAATAGGTTTTATTTCTTTTCATAATAAAAATCCAAAAGAAGTAGAATTAGGTTTAGTTAATTTTTTATTCTTTTTTTTATTTCTTTTTCACAATAATAATATTTATTTTATTTTTCATAATTAAATGTACATAAGTGAAAATTGGGGTTTAATTTAGGTTAATTTAACATTTTTATAATAACTTCAAAAAATAATTAGAACTAGGTTTAACATTTTATTTTAGTTTTAATTAATTCTTTTTCCTATCAAATCTTAAAAAACACAAAAATACCAAAAATGTTTTCTTTTAATATTAATTAATTCATGCAATTTAATATTTTGCAAAAGGGTCCAACGCCCTAGTTTTGTTTTTAATTCCTTTATTTCGCGTATTTATTTATTTCGCTCAAATAATTATGTATCTCTCCCAAAGCCGTGTAAACAATTGCTCGCACTTTTATTTCTTTCGCTTTATTTACTTTCCGTCAAATCGGGTCCGGTTTAATTTTGGCGATGTGGACCCGCGCCATTTGTAATAGTCTTAGATTTATTTTTCCCGCAACTTTTAACTGTTAACAAAAGCATGAAAGAATGTATGGACTTAAAATAAAATCAAGCGTAGAACACCAACGAACATGACAAGACAAATATCAATGAAAACGATACACGAATCGCACACACCACCCCTAGGGTACGCCTCACTGTTGCCTTGCCTTTCGAAAGGTGATCGTCGAGTAGAGGATGTCTTAGTAAGTCCTCATGATCCGGGAACCTGGCATGAGGGTAGCTTCTAAGGTGTCTTCCCATTGCTCTGGTGATCACCATGTCCCTATAAACTCGAATTGACCCGAACACCTCCAACGGTGGTGCTACCTACCTCTCAATGGTGGGATGGCACTACTTTAAAGGACATTTACACAGACGAATTCCTTAGGGTAGGTAGGTTCTCAAGGATAATTGCTCTAATTTCAAACAAAAACACTTTTCACACCAACACATTTTCAAAAGCTTTCAAAGCAAACTTTTCAAACACTCTGACGTACGAGTCGAACTGGAATTTTCAAAGAAACTTTTTAAAACCCACAGTTGAAAAGCAAACAAACAATTTTGAAAACACAAGTGAGCAAGTATCTAAGAGCCCATGGATAACCATGGATAGAAAGGGTGCTAACACCTTCCCTTTCTATAACCTACCTCCCGAACCGAGAGCAATCTCTTTAAGGAATTTTTCTGTGCTTTTGTCCTTTCCATTTGGAGAAAATAAAAGACGGTGGCGACTCTTGCTTCCGCGACATTTCGCAAATCAGCGTTAAACAGTCAGTTCCAGATCCACCGATCACAGCATGGAAGCTGTTTTACCTATGGAAGTTCAGATTCTTTCCTTGAGGATTATGAAGGATGTTGGTTTAAGTGAAGACGACTGGATTCAAACCCGGCTTGATCAACTTAATTTGATCAACGAGAAATGACTTACTGCTGTTTGTCATGGTCAGACATATCAAAAACGGATGATCAAGGCTTTCAACAAGAAAGTCATACGTCAGGTATACCAAGTCACAGATCTTGTAATCAAGCGGATCATCTTGCCGCAAAGTGATCCCAGGGGCAAATGGACGCCTACTTATGAAGGACCGTTTGTGATCAAGAACATCTTTTCTGGTGGGGCAATGACTCTGACCACCATGGACGGTGACGACCTGCCCCACCCTGCGAATGCAGACATAGTCAAAAGATATTACGCATAAACGACCCGCTAGGTTGACACACCTAGGAAAAAATGGGCATCCCGGTGAATCGAAAACCCGAAAGGGCGGTTCAGGCAAAATTAAGAATAAAAAAAAATTTTGTACACCCGGCAAGTTGAAAACTCGAAAGGGCGACTTGGGCAAAAAAGGGTTTCTCGGTGGACCGAAAACCCGAAAGGGCGATCCAGGCAAAAGTTAGGGAATTAAAGCGTATGACTATGTCTTGTCGGATCACTTTAAGGACAGTCTCTTCATGGACCAGCTCCAGGCTTCTGAACAATCCAATCATCTACGAACGAAGCAACGAGTGGACAAGATACTCAGAGTTATGAAGGCTATAGCAGAATGGGAACCCCATGGAATTGTTACACATAGCCATCTTTCTTTGTATAAAATTTTCTCATTTTTTGGCAACATTCTCTTACTAGGATGTCTGTCTCCTTTTTACAAAATACTTACACAAAGTTAATGCAAATATATTTCAAAGTGCAGAAATTTGTTTACCTTTTCTTTCTTTTTACACTTGTGTTTTATTTGAAAACGTTCAATGATTTATTAAAATGAGCATATGCATTTGAATATAATCACTACTTACAAATAAAACGAAATGAGGAAGGATAATTACTGATAAGTCGAAGGTACAGGAAGACGTCTTTACGCTATCCTGGAAGAAATCCCCTGCAATATGTCATTCAGATCCTCAACAAAGCTGAAACCTTGAAATACATATCCCTAGCGGAGTTCTTATCAAATAACAAAACAAGAATCCCCAGTAGATTGGCATACAACCCAAACTCTTGATTTCCCCAGCAGGATAAGCATTCTCCTTACAGAGTTAGTTCCCAGCAGAACAAAGATTCTTGTTTTCTTTTCTCCAGTGGAAGCCTCCCAGGTTTCAATTCCCCAGTAGAGATCGTCAGAATTTTCTTCATCCGCCAGGAAAGTCATGAAGAATTCTCAATTCCCCACAAAAGTTGTCAAGGCTTTTGTTAATCCCTATGAGTCACCAAGTATTTTCAATCCCCAACAGTGGTACAAGGATTTCTCGTTCTCAACAATCAAAGATTTTGAATCTCCAACAGCAGTCAAGGATTTATTTTCCCCGGCAGCAGTCAAGATTTTCATAATCTCCAGTTATCAGGGATATACTCTCCTCAGTAAGACGGCTAATCAGCTTACATGTGCATACATTACATTCATATATCATAAAAATTGATAGAACACATTTTATTACATTATACATATCATGTAACATAACTTTGTGTTTTAGCTAACATTTTACCCTTTTCAGGATAAGATTAAAAGCTACCTTTAACAAATTTTCAAAGATTTCAGATACAGTACGGATACGCTCCAAGACATGGAAGTCATCCTGTTACTCATTCGGATCTCTTATTCAGATACAGTATGGATACACCCCAGGATGCGGAGGTCATTCTACTACTCATTCAGACTTCAGCAATCGGATACAGACTAGATACGCTCCAGACACAGAAACCATTTTATCTCTCATTCAGATTTAATTATCAACTTCAAGTTCAGATACACCCCAGACACGAAAGTCATTCTGTCACTTATCCAAATCCCAGTTACAGTACAGATACACCCCCAGAAACGACGGTCATTCTACTACTTATACAGATCTCAACTTCAGATACAAACTAGATACACTCCAGACACGGAAGCCATTCTATTTCTCATTCAGATACAGTATGGATACACCCCAGACACGACGGTCATTCTATTACTCATTCATTCTATTTTCTCATTCAGATACAGTATGGATACACCCCAGACACGGCGGTCATTCTATTACTCATTCATTCTATTTTCTCATTCACTTACAGTACAGATACACCCCCAGACACGGCGGTCATTCTACTACTCATACAGATATCAACTTCAGATACAAACTAGATACGCTCCAGACACGGAAGCCATTCTATTTCTCATTCAGATACAGTATGGATACACCCTAGACACGGCGTTCATTCTATTACTCATTCATTCTATTTTCTCATTCAGATACAATATGGATACACCCCAGACACGACAGTCATTCTATTACTCATTCAGATTATCAACTTCATATATAATCCAGATACGCTCTGGACACGGTTGCCATTCTGTCACTCATTTCGACCTATTCCTCAGCCCAGAGATGCTCCAGACACAGATGTATTTCTGTCACTTATTCAGATTTCGGATACAATACAGATACATTCCAAACACGACAATCTTTCTAATATTCGTTCGAGAATCGAATACAGTTACAGCTTGGATACGCTCCAGACACGGACGCCATTCCTCTGCTCATACAGACCCAATCTCCAGATCCGTTCCAGATACGGATACCATCCTGATGTTCATTCTACTGATATTCAACAAACACTTTGGACGGCATCTCTAAGCCCATCTCCAGAAAGGTTCTATCATCTCCAAATGGCATCTTTAAGCCCATTTCCTCAACCTGCATTTTGACGAGTGCAAATTTACGGGCACTCTAGTGTCCAATCATCTTTTACCTTCGAGTCACGAAAGTCCAAACTCACCAATCTAACTCTTCAGGTTCAAGAAGATTGAACAGGGGCAACTGTTGTACCCCAAAATTTTCCCTCTCATCCTTCAGGAATTCATCCTGAACTCTCATATTTTCTCTTAAACAAATCCAAGCCCTGTATTATCATTCCTTTCCAAGTAAACAGTTTACAAGAGCAAAATGGTCATTTGCAAGATCAAAAGTCAAAACTTTTACCTTGGAGAAGTTAAATTCTAAAATACTTAGAATTTTTTCTAAAGAAGGAAAGGTGTTTAAGAAGAAAATGGAACTTCAGAGCTTCTGAACCGACCTCCAAGCAGAAACGGTCAGAAGTTGTAAAGTTGGCTCAGCACATCACATTCAGTCAGAACATGGCTCTTCAGTAGCTACACCAACTCAGTCAGGGATTGTAAACGTGGTTCAGCACGCGATCTTTAAACAGAATATGGCTCTTTCAATAGTTACACAAAGTTCAGCCATAGTTTGTTGGAGAAGTGTAAAGAAGGCAACAAAATCTGAAACTCCTTTAGAACGTACAGAGATCAGAAGGTAATGGGATCAGCAGATTGGGTAAAATACTGAAGCAGAATCACTAAGTCCAGAGTTTTCAGAGGCAGATCAAAGGAGCATACTGGAAAGTATGGAAAACTCTCAAAATTTGTTAAGGCAGCAAGAGGCCAAGTTCAGAGCTTGGTTTACGTTGTTTTTGGTAAAGCAGAACTGCTGGCTCAGGTTTTAGGTAATGATGCAAAATCTCCTATTACAAGATTTTGGATTTTGACAAATCTCATCACCATTTAATGCTCATTAATGCTCACAACCACCTTTGAGCATTCATCCAAGGGGTCTCTCCACGTGTGGCTCGGTAACACCTTTGTGCAGGTTTAGGCATGGGCCTATGCGCCACTTTTCGCCTATAGGTGTCACTTCTCCTTAATCCTCGCTTACTGTTCCAACCTAGGCTGAAAAGTTGTCCATCATCATAACTTTTCACGAACTTCCTTCAAAGACAAGTTAATCTCTACTGCATAAGATTGGAACCATTTAACATTCAAAAATCCATAAAGCCTTGCCTATAAATAGGACACCATTGTCCATCACAAAGAGGACGGAAAAAAACATCCAGAAAAAATTGCTAGAAGAGGAACAGAAAACTCTAGTAAAGGAAACCTTGTGAAAATCTGTCAAAATTCCTAGTGTTCCATAACTTTGAACTTCCTGCCTCCAAAATTCATTGATATTCAGTTTGCTTCCTGACTAGAGAACACTCATACAGTTTATGACCATACATACCCATACCTTCTCCATCCACCCATTCTAGAAAGAACCTGTCCAGAACACCATTAGAGCTAAAGACTAGCTCTAACTCACAGACTTTCTTCCAACAGCAAGGTAAGCACCTACTGACTCTCATCACGCTGCTGAGCATTATCAGCTTTGCATGCTCAATAAACACAATGTAAATATCATGTTGCTGCTGTATGTGTTGAGGACTTTCATACCTCTGAATGCTTAAGTAGGAAGTGAATCAGTGTAGAATATGCCTGTGACCTTGTTGGTTCTGTCCTCTAAAACACTTTGACACCTGCTGAAACTGCCCTAGGCATGCCTTCTATTTTGGGGAAAAATAATAAAACTGCAGATGTTCTGGCAAGCACAGGGGGAAGCCAAGTTTTGACTTTGACGCTAACACCACTGAAGCCTGTTTTGCTGTCAATAGTATTAAAACTTCTTAAAATTATTGTGTTTCCAGCAGGGTCAGATCTTCTAACTTCCCCACTAACAAACTTTTATCTTGCAGCGCATGGGGGTCAGAACTTCTGACCTTCCCACTAACAGGTTTCTGTTTTACAGGTGCCAGAGTCAGAAGTTATGACTCATACAGTTTCACTAACAGGTTGATAATATTGTAGCAGGCCTGGGTCAGAACTTCTGACTTCCTCTCAGCAGCGCGCTAGCCCTCTCTCTCTTTCTCTTTTTCTTCCCCTTATTATTTTCTTTTCTTATCTATTTTTCTCATTGAACCACCCCCATGTACAAATGTGTATCCCACATCCCCTAATTATTGTAATAGCGTAGGATTTTTCATTTCCGCATTTTATTGCTTTCAAATGTAAATGCTAGTAATTAGGAGATGTATGGCAAGATAAAATCAATGAAACAGAAATTCCTAATTCAAGATAAAATCATGCATGCAATAAAACACACTTTCACACAAACACCCCTTAAGGTATCTCCACTTGGTTGCCTAAACAAATGGCCATGGTATGCATGATAGGTATCTTGGCAAAACACATCAAACAAAAATATCATAGTCCGTCGATGACGCTATCTTGGCTGCCTATACAAAATGATCCAGTCCCTTGGAAAATTGCTAAAGATACTTGGCAATATTGCTATCATGGTCAACACGATGACCCACGCCTGTCCCGTTTAACATCCTAATACAAGGTTGTTTACCAAATACAATGGTAAAACAACACTGTCAAAAGGGTTAAAATGTGTAGGAAATATCTTTGAGTAAAATAGGTAGACAACTCTTAGTTACTTGATCAAAACTTGCAAAACATCCTTGCTCTTTTCAAACACACTTCACGACACATTTCCCAAATCAAACTTTCAAAACATTGAAATATCTTTTCAAAAGACAGTACACCTTTGTATACATTCAAAAAAGAATCATTACAAAGGTTGCCACAATGATGGTCTCTTTTCAAAAGCATTTTCAAAAACCACACACAAAGCACCATTTCAAACAATTGAAAAGCAAACGCAAGTGATCTAAACAAGTAACTAAGAGCCCATGGAAAACCATGGATGAAAAGGGTGCTAGCAGCTTCCCTTTTCATAATCTACTCCCCGAACCCAAGAAAACATCTCAAAGGTCTTTCCTATGCTTTTTGACCTTTCCTTAGGATAAAATAAAAAGTCGGTGGCGACTCTTGCTAAACCGAAATATTTGCGAACACAAACGCAAAACCTCAAGTCAGTTCTCCCACCGTATCACAGTAAGTAGGAGCGGAAGTATTAGGATTCTGAGGAGGATCCTACAATGTGACCAAATTCAACTTCAACATGTGTTATAAGACTTGCAACATTGGTATGTTGAGTTTGGTATATTGCCTAGTGAATGCATCCTGCTTATGCCGATTACCCTGTCATTGATGGTGAGGTGGAGATTGGGTTCATGACATAGTAGCAATATGGAAAGGTCTACTCTCCACCCATCCAACTTCTTGTCTCATCAGGGGCTGATTAATGACCTGATCCCCATCCTCGATTGTGTGCTTCATACGGTGGCATCCGTCTTGATGAAGTTTGCTGATGAAAAACCTCAACTTTTCTTGCTCCCGAGCTAAACTTTGGATAAGAGCCATTTAATTACTCATTTGGATTATCATCCTTTCCATCTCAGCTTGCAGTTGTTCCACCTGGTCATCCTTGTTGTTTTCAGGATGTTTCTTGGTCAAGTTCCCATTGGGGAGTGCTTTCAATTCTTCCTGCCCCTTGGATAGGTTCAGGAACATTTCCTTGAATTGAGCATCCTGAGTTTCGAGATCTCTGTTTTTCTATTTGAGAGCCATTTTCCTTGTTGAAATCTGTACTGGGAGACCTGTTAGGTAATTACATGCATGATGTGTGGATGCAATGTTTTCAAGGATCCCGCGGGGTAAACACAAAAAGATGTTAGGAGTTGACTGCAGATTTGATTGAAGAACTTTATATCGTTGAATGTCCTTCTACGAGAATCAAGCTCACCATATCGAGTGGGTCATAGCCCCTGACTCAAGTTGTTATATTTTGGTCTTTTGATGGTATCATCTAGAGGAAAATAAATCCTATTTCCCCTTGCTAGACATCTGTTTTATCTTAACCTGCATCACAAGCCCTTGAGATTCTTGAAATGGTTAAGGAAATGCTATGGTATGATGCTATGATATGTATGATATGCATCAATTAAAAAATGTATAGTGATGAAGACAAGTATGTCTTGCAGGAAATCCAAGTTATTAGATAATAACTATAAACAAGTCCTGCAAGGAATACAAATAAAGCCCTGCAATGAGTTCAAGTTGTTAGGAAATGAAAGCAACCAAGTCACATAAGTAGCCTTAGGTTTAGGCTTGCATGGATTCCATAGGCAAGTATGCTCTTGAAGTTTGAGTTGGCTCAACCTGTCCTAGTAATAGTATCCGGGTTCTAGGGAATCTCAATATCATTGATCTTTCTTCATCAGGCATTGTTTCAGCTCAAGCGATCTTTTCTCGCGGCAGAAATATCCCGAAAGTCCGATCTCAATGAGTTTAACATTGAGTATCAACCAATCCTCATCTTTATACCGAGGCCGGCTATCTCACTAATCTCTAATGGCCAAGTTTGTTCATCTAAGGTTCTAAGGCCCGTTAATGCTTTATGACACCACACAGCGGCCCCGTATTCTCCTCAATTTAACACAAGGGATACCTGTACCAACCAAAGTGTCACACCAATGCAGCTATCATTTCAACCATATCAGTTTACACCATATAGTCTCCATGATCTATTGCTACTTACCTAAAAATGTGCCCCAAATCCGGGTGTAGGATCTTTATAAGTAAACCCAAGCAAAAACCCTTAAAGATAAATCAATCAAAGTATACAAGGAAAGCAAATTAAATATGACTTAAGCTCTAAGGTAACCCTACTTTTTATATTTCTATAGCAGAGTCGCCAGTTCTGTGATACGGTGGCAGAACCGACTGTTATACTGGTTTTGCATTTGTATTCGCAAATGTTGCAGTAAGCAAGAGTCTCCATCGACTTTTCTTTTATCCAATAAAGGAAAGGGTGAAAAGAATAGAAAAATACCTTTCGAGATTATTTCTAAGTAACGGGGTAGATTATGGAAAGGGAAGGTGTTAGCACCCTTTCCATCTGTAGTTATCTACGGGCTCTTAGATGCTTAGCTCATTTTGAAATACCCTGTGCTTT
This sequence comes from Vicia faba, assembly GCA_948472305.1. NCBI lineage: Eukaryota > Viridiplantae > Streptophyta > Magnoliopsida > Fabales > Fabaceae > Vicia > Vicia faba. The sequence continues at coordinate 602,790,644 of OX451739.1, read as the reverse complement.
GTGTGTTTGGAAAAGTATTTTGAAATTGCCTTAGTGCGGAGATTTTCTTATGATAACTCTTGTATCAGTCCTCAAGAGTGTTGATAAAGCAAATGTTTATGAAAGTTGTTTTTGTGTAAGTGTGAAAATTTGTATTTTTGAGCAAGCATCTAATAGCTATCTACTTTTACTCAAAAGGTCGTTCTTTTCCTCCTTTCCTTTAGACAAGGCTAGCCTACTATTAATGAGTAGGTAGCCATAGTCGTTTGGATGTATGAGGAATGTTTGCAGGTCACTGTACAGTCATAAAGGCAACGTATATAGACGTTTAGCAATTTTGTTTAATGGACTAGATCATTTACCGAAAGGCAACACTGTAGGGTAATCCAGGGACTATGATCTTTTTGATTTATGGATCTTTGCTAAAGCGTCCCTATTTTCGAGGGACATGACTGTTTTATATTTCGAAGGAAACCAAAGTGAGAGTACCCTAAAGGTGTATATGTGCATGTGCGTTGTATTCAATTATTTTTTGTCTTTTTTTATTAGGTTTGCTAATGTTTTGTTTTATTAGTCCTATCATATAATCCTATTACCATACATTTAACAGTTAATATGTGCAGGAATTTAAAGTGCGGAAACGTAAATCCTATGTTATTATATGGCTTTGTGGATTAATTACATGTCCAAGAAGAAAGAGATAAAAGTAGTAAATATCCTAATTATTCTATTACAATCCATGAGCAGTTACAATAATATGAAAAGTGCGAAAATAAATAAATGGGCGCGAATTGAAAAAGAACGTCTAAAAATCCTAAGGAAAAGGAAATCTCTTTGTTTGTTTTTATTTATAAAATAAAGCAAAGCCTAATTCTACTTAATTTTAATTTAAAGAAAAGATTAAAATAATTATTAATTAATTAACAAAATTAATTTGGTTAATAAAACACTAGCCTAATGTTTTTTGTGATTTTTATTTATTTAATGTTGCTTTAAAGAGAAAAACTATTAAGAGAAAATAAAAAAAATTAAAAATACAAAAAGAGAAGAGTCCTTCGATCCAGTGGAAGAATTTGTCTTTTGGTCCAACGAAAGGTGGGCTTCGATCCAATGAAGGATGATTGTTTTTCGACCCAGGGGGAAAGCTGCTTTTCAACACGTATCTACAAGAAAAGCATTAGAAAGAATAAAGATTCAGGACCTGGATGTCGAACCCAGGTCCTTCGATCCTATGCGCATTGGTCTGTTCAGGCTTGATCTGCAGTACAAGCGTTAGGAAAAAAACAAATACAAACCTGGGTGTCGAACCCAAGTCCTTATTCCTAAATACAAATCGAACTATAAGTGTTAATATGTCATGCAACAATCAAAATTAACTTAATATTAAAGGTTTGTTTCCAATGTGATGCTTTGTTTTGGATGGAGATGGCTTGCAAAGTCTGCTTTGGTTTTGGCAACTTTGGTGTATTTCTTGCAGCCTTCGTGTAGCTCGTATGGGGCAATCTGTGTGTACCTGAAGGCAAGGTTTTCGCCTGGATGATGCGTGTATAGTCCAAAATATTTCTGTGGGCGAGTAGCCTACAACTTTGATTGGTAATAAATATTGTGTGTGATGCAGCGTCTGGCTGGTGGTGTGAGTGTGGCAAGAGTGTTTCTTCCTTTTTTATGATTTTTTCTCCCTTTCTTTTTTATGGTTTTTTCTCCCCTTTATTTTTTATGTTTTTTTCTCCCCTTTCTTTTTTATGGTTTTTTCTCCCCTTTATTTTTTATGGTTTTTTCTCCCCCTTCTTTTTTATGGTTTTTTCTCCCCTTTCTTTTTTATGGTTTTTTCTCCCCCTGACAATGTATCCTTAGGCTTGTATTTATAGGGATGTGATATGCATGGAAATGGCAACGGACAACCATTAACTAGGCTTTCAAGGAAAAATCAGACACATTAAAATATTGCCATTTTTGAGGGATTCCTACCCTTTTAGGTCTTGGGATGAACCTGGACGTGTTTGTCTCTTTCAAATATCCTCAAGCCTTGCCATTCGATTGGCCCTGAGTTTTGATTCGAAGTGTTCAGAACCTTATTTATTTGAGCTTCTTCAATCAGTCAACTTTTGCATTAATTTCTTGATTTTGTTGATATGCTTATCCAAAGAAGTCTTGTTCTGATATGCCAATCAAAGGACACTTTGTTAACATGCCTTCGAAGTACACCTTATCCTCGCTCTTCGATTGTCCCAGAGTTTCCTGCTTCGAATGGACCACATGTATATCCTTCGAATGACCCTTTTGTGTGTCTTTCAAATAGCTCACATGTATGCCTTATGCCTTGCATGCTGAAGGAAAGAATAGAGGGAGGATTTGCCTAGTGCGCTGAAGGTAATCTGAAGAGGGGGCCTTTGCCTTGTGCGCTTGAAGGCAAGCTGAAGAGGCCCTTGCCTTGTGAATCGAAGGCATGTTTGAGGCAGCCTTTTGTCTTGTGAATCGAAGACCAGTGAAAGGGTCCTTTTGTCTTATAGATCGAAGGCAAGTTGATGGGTCTTTTTTCCCAGTGGAAGCTTTGTGAACTAAGCTTGATCGAAGGAGACTCAGCGCCTAATCAAAGCTTGTATGCAGAGGATTAATATTTTGTGAATCAAAGCAGGTACGTAGGAAGCTCTTGCCTTGTGAAACAAAGGCAAGCCTGAAGCATCCAATACGTAGTCGAAGCCTTGTGATTTAAACTTGATTAAGGATGGCCCAACACCCAATCGAAGCTTGTGAATCAGGCTTGTGTCGAAGGAAGTTCAGCGCCCAATCAAAGCTTGCTCAGATGCCTATGGAAATACCCTGTCCAGGTGCCAATCGAAAGACACTAGAATATCTCCAAAAGTTTTATATTTTCTCTAAGCAAGTGTTTGTAACCACCATGCAAAAAGGAAGATTTTGGAAAACATGAGAGGGAAAATTTCGGGGTACAATACAGACCTAAGAAAATTGATGCGGTAGAAGCCGCCAATAAAAACATAAAGAAGATTGTGCAAAAGATGGTGGTGACCTACAAAGACTGGAATGAGATGCTACCATTTTCTCTTCATGGCTACTGTACTTTGGCTCGAACTTCAATTGGGGCAACCCCTTTCTCTTTAGTCTATGGCATGGAAGTTGTCCTGCCCATGGAAGTTCAAATTCCTTCTTTAACGATTATGAAAGAAGCAAATTTAGGTGAATACGAATGGATTCAAACTATATTGGATCAGTTGAAATTGATTGATAAGAAGAGACTGGTTGCTGTTTGTCATGGTCAAATGTATAAAAAGCGCATGGTTAAGGCTTTCAACAAGAAGATCAAGCCTCGAGTGTATCAGACTGGCGAATTGGTAATAAAGCTCATCATTCTCCCACAAGGAGATCACAGGGGCAAATGGACTCCCACATACGAAGAGCCATTTGTTGTTAAGAAAGTTTTCTCTGGTGGTGCCATGATGCTGACTACTATAGATGGCAAAGATTTCCCACACCCTGTGAACACGGATATAGTCAAAAAATACTACGCATAAAATAACCCGCTAGGTTGACATACCTAGGAGAAAACAAGGGCATCTCGGTGAACCAAAGAAGGTTCGGGCAAAAATTAGGGATATATACAAAAGATTGTACACCCGGCAAGTCGAAAACCTGAAAGGGCGACTTGGGCAAGAAAGGGTATCCTGGTGGGCTGAAAACCCAAAAGGGCGGTCCAGGAAAAAGTTAAGGATTAAAGCGTATGACTATGTCCTGTAAATCACCACAGCCAAGCTTTATTACCAAGATCTAAGTTCTTAGGTGAAAGATCAATTCAATCAACTTCTTTCAACGACAAGGGATGATGTTCGAAGACATAGGGGCAATAGCGGAGTTGGAACACAATGAGATCACTTCCACATGGCTATCATTTTGTTTTCACTTTGTATTCTTTTGATGATTTCCTCTTACTAGGATCTCTATCTCCTTGTACAAAAATGCTTTTTTATAGGCAAAACATCAATACAAATATACTTTGAAGTACAAACTTTTTGTTTTCTTTTCTATTTTGAGTGCAAAAATGTCCAATGACTAAAATTGAATGAACATATGCATATGAACATGATTAAATGTCAACAAATGTATGTTTAAAAACAATAATAAACATTTTCTTAAGGATTCGGGATATCCCCACAGAGTTACTTCAACAAAATTATCCCCACAAATTTGAATTCATACAGTAACCATCCAGAGTTCCAATCTCCTGTCAATTATTTCCCGAGCTGAGTGTGGCCTTAACTGAAAAAATGAACCTTACATAAAAGAATTAATGTCCCCAGTAAGGTCTCCAAAATATCCTTCTCAACGAGCTTTATTTCCCCAACATACTACAAATCCCCAACTCGAGTTCTTTTCTCAGACCATTACAAATCAATGAACAAAACTCCTTATCACCAACAGAGTCGATACTATCCCCAGTAAGTTGCTGTGAAGCCTGGAAATCGACCAGATAACATTTAACTTCATGAATTTGCTACGAAGCTTGGAATCTGAGCAGATAATAGTTAACTTTAGTAAGTTGTTGCAAAGCCTGGAATGCGACCAGATAACAATTAACTTCATTCATCCCAAAAATTTACTGTGAAGCCTAGAATCCGACCAGATAACAATTAACTTCGTTCATCCCAGAAATTTGTTGCGAAGCCTGGAATCCGATAAGATAACAGTTAAATTCAGTAAGTTGCTGCAAAGCCTAAAATCTGACCAGATAACAGTTAACTTCGGTAAGTTATGGCGAAGCCTGGAATCTGACCAGATAATAATTAACTTCATCCATCCCAGAAAGTTGATGTGAAGCCTGGAATCGGACCAGATAACAATTAACTTTAGCAAGTTGTTGCGAAACCTAGAATTTGACCAGATAACAATTAACTTCATTCGTCCCAGAAATTTGATGCGAAGCCTGGAATCCGACCAGTTAACAATTAAATTCAGTAAGTTGCTACGAAGCCTGGAATCCGACCAGATAACAATTAACCTCAGAAAGTTGCTAAAAAGCCTGGGACCCGGCCAAATAACAGTTAACTTAACTCTCCTCATAAAGTTGTTGCAAAGCCTGGAATTCGATCAGATACCAATTAACTTTCATCCTCCTCAGTCAAATTATGATTCCCTAGTAGAGTAATGGACAACCCATGTTCCTGAATTCTATTTCCCAACCAGAAATCAACATCCCCTGTAGAGTTTCCTCAAAGCAAACAGGAATCCCCAACGGAAGTATTCAAGACAAAATTGAAGATACACATACTCTTCATCCATAGTAGTAGTCAGGAATTTATTTTCCCAGAAAAAGATACACTTCAACAATATTTCACATTTCATAAATCATAGCATATGTGTTGTACCCCAAAATTTGCTCTCTCGTGTTTTCCAAGGTTTTCTCTTACATGGGTGGCCACAAACACTTGATTAAAGAAAACTAAAAATTTTTGAAGATAAAGGAGTCTTCGATTGGCATTGGGACCAGGTGCCTTCGATTGGAATTTGGACAGTAGTCTTCGATTGGCTTTGGGACAAGGTCTTTCGATTGGCATTTTAACAAGGTCCTTCGATTGGTATCTGAACATGATGTCTTTCGATTGACATCTGGACAAGGAGTTTCGATTGGGCATCTAAAAAACCTTTGATCAAGCTTTGGTCCCCCAACTTCGATTGAGCGTTGGGCCCTCTTCGATACAAGCTTGACTCACTAGTCTTTGATTGGGTATTTGGAACTCTTCGATGCAAGCTTGATTCACAAGTTTTTATTGGGCGCTCCCCCCCCCCCCCCCCTTTAATCAAGTTTCGACTGGCCAGGTTAAATTATTTCAATTGGTTTAGTTGGTTAGTTTCAAAGCTAATCAAAGAACAAGGCAAATAGGGACTCAATCGAAAGCCACAATGATGAGGCCTGGGGCAATTCGAAATAAAATAAGGAGGCTCCTACAAAGCCTTCGATTGATAAAGAGTTGAAGAAACCTTCGACCAGTTACAAAGGGAGAGTTGATGTTTCGATTGGTTTGAGTTGAAACAAAGCCATTTGAAGGAAGTAACAATAGGCCAATCGAAGAGAAATGCTTTAGGGCATTTGAAGGAGCCAAATGTGTCAAAGTTCATCCCAAGGCTCAAAGGGGCATGGATATTTCAAAAAAGGAAGTATTTTAATGTGTCTAGTTTTTGTCTCATGGATTTCAAAGCCATGGTTAATGGCTTGTTCCTTGCTGTTACCATCACACTCCTATAAATAACAGGCCTAAGGCACATTGTAGAGGGCGGAGAAAACACACGAAAAAAGGAGAAAGAAAAACCATATGAATATCAGAAACACTCTTGCCACACTTACTAGCCAAATATTACCTCACACGCACACGCTGCCTCATAAGCCACACCAAAATTATCAAAAAAATTCCCAGTAATCCAAATCGAAGGAATCTTCAATAACATTCCACTCACTCCTTGAAGCTTGCAGGAGACTTGCCCAAACACTTTACATGCTGTTTCCATCGAAAGCAAAACATCTCATTGTTAACAAAACTTCGATCTTAAGTTAATTTTCATTGTTGCATGACATATTGACATTTATAATTCAAGATTAAGGACCTGGGTTCGACACCCAGGTCTGCATTTGTTTTGTTTCTAGCACTTGTTGCAGATCCAGCCTGAACAGGCCAACACGCACAGGATCGAAGGACCTGGGTTTCGATACCCAGGTCCTGCATTTTAATTTTGCTAACATATCTTTGCGGATTCAGTGCCCTCACAGGTGATCCATCAGGCCCTTCCAGCAACGCCCTCTAGATCGAAAGCCATATCCTTTCACTAGATCGATGGGTAACACCCTTCACAGAATCGAAAGGCATGATCCCTCCTGGATCGAAAATCCCATATTTCCCTTCATCGAAAGGAAGCTTCCCCTCTGGATTAAAAAGCACCCTTTTCTCTATGGATCGAAGGATGCCCCCTTTGTATCTTTATTTTTGTTTTCATTATTTCTCTTGTTAAATTAACCATTAGATCAAAATCACAAAAAAACATTAGGCTAGTATTTTATTAATGAAATTAAGTTTTGTTAATTAACTAATTAATTATATAAACATTTTTCTTAATTTAAAATTAAATAGACTTAAGTTTTATTTTATTTTATAAATAAAAAACCAACAAAAAGATTCCCTTTTCTTTAGGATTTTTAGACATCTTTTGTCAACTCACGCACATTTATCTATTCTTACATTTTTCATATTATTGTAACTGCTCAAGGGTTGTAATAGAATAATTAGGATTTTATTTCCGCTTTATTCCCCTTATTTTTGGACATGTAATTAATCCCCAAAGCCCTGTAATAGCGTAGATTTAACTTTCCGCACTTTAAATTTCAACAATATATATTAACTGTTAGTAATTAGGCTTGTATGGAAAGACTAATAACAAAACACTAGCAAACCTAAAAAAAGACAAAAAATAACTGAACATAACACACTTGCACATATACACCTTTAGGGTACCCCACTTTGGTTTCCTTCAGAAATAAAACAGTCATGTCCCTCGAGACAGGGACGCTTTAGCAAAGACCCATAAATCAAAAGATCATAGTCCCTCGATGATCCTACAGCTGCCTTTCATTAAATGATCTAGTCCCTATATAGAAATTGCTAAAGCGTCTCTACATTGTTGCCTTTATGACTGTGTGTCCCTTAGAATGTCCCTCATACATCCAACGATTGGGCTTCTTACAAAATTAATGGTTAGATAGAAACATCTAAAGGATGAGGAAAAGAACGTTATACCTTTTGAGTAGGTAGGAAACTCATAGTTGCTTACTTTCTCATAACAAAAAAAAGCATTTACACACAAATACTTTCAATTGAAACATTTTCAAAAGTCAAAGCCCTTTGTTCGCATTATTATAGAAACGAGAATCATTACAAAGGCACTTCTCAAAATAACTTTCAAAAACATCTTCCACAAACAAACACTTCTTTAAACTATTTTCAAAACCAACACTTTGTACGCATTCTTATAGAGACGAGAATCATTACAAAGACGTTTTAAAAATATTTTCAAACCCACATCACAAGCACATTTTCAAACAAAAGCAAGTGATCTAGAAAGCATCTAAGAGCCCGTAGATAACTACAGATGGAAAGGGTGCTAACACCTTCCCTTTCCATAATCTACCACCCTTACTCATAAAATTCTCGAAAAGGTCTTTTTCGGTTCTTTTCACCCTTTCCTTAATTTGGATAAAAGAAAAGTTGGTGGTGAATCTTGCTTACCGTAACATTTACGAACACAAAACCAGTATAAATAGTCGGTTCTGCCACCGTATCACAGAACTGGCGACTCTGCTGGGGATACTTTAAAAGTGGGTTTACCTTAGAGTTAGTTCATTTTAAAACTGCTTTAATTGCTTGCTTTCTATGCTTTATCCTTGGAGGGTTTGTTTGGGTTGTTACTATGGATCCTACACCCGGATCTAGGGTATCTTTTAGGTAAGTAGCAATAGATCGTGGAAACTGTGCGGGGTATATCGACACGATTGAAGCGATAGCTACGTTGATGTGACACTTTGGTTGGTATCGGTAGCCCTTGAGTAGTCAAGGAGAATATGAGGCCGCCGCGTGGTGTCATGAAGCATCAACTGACCTTAGAACCTTTAATTGAACAAATTATCCATTAGGAAGTAGTGAGATATCTGTCTTTGGTGTAGTCCTAAGTCGGTTGATACTCGATACTACACACACTGGGATTTGACTCTCGAGTTTTGTTTGGTGGCAAGTCAGTTGTCGATCAGAACGAAACTTTGTGGGAAAGATCATTGATATTGAGATCCCTTAGAAACCGGTTACTATTACTAGGACAGGTTGAGCCAACTAAACTTCAAGAGGGTACTTACCTACAAACCCCATTCAAGCCTAAACTAAGGCTGCTTATATGACTTGTTTGCTTTCAACTTTAACTACTTGCGAGGTTTTATTATCTGTCAACATGATTTCCTTATAGGATTTGTTTACAGTCATTATCCAATAACCTGGATTTCTAGCAAGACATACTTGTCTTCATCACCTTACACTTTTTCTTAATGCATAGCATACACATCATAACATAATACCGTAGCATTTCCTTAACCATTTCAAGGATCTCAAGGGCCTTTGATGAAGGTTATGATAAAGCAAACGTCTAGCAAGGGACAAGGGGATTTATTTTCCTATAACCAATGCCTTCAAAAGACCAAAACACGGTAACTTGAGTCAGGGGTGATGACCCACTCGACATGGTGAGCTTGACTCTCATAGAAGGACCTTAAACGATATGAAGTTCTTCAATCAAAATTGCAAAATTCAATTTCTAACATTTTCTTGTTTAACTCGCGAGATCCTTGAAAACATTTACATATCCTACATGTCATTGCATAACATGTTTCAGGACAGGCTTCTTATCTTCTTCGCTGTTTATTTCAGCAATGCCTCTTGAACAAACAGTTAAGGAGCTTCAGTCACAGAATGCTCAATTCCAAGAAATGTTCCTGAATCTGGCTAAGGGACAAGAAGGGTTGAGAGCACTCTTTAACGGGAATCTGACCAAGAAACATCCTGACAACAATAAGGACGACTAGTTGGAACAACTGCAAGATGAGATGGAAGCAATAAGAATCCAGATGCTGGGGAAGATGGCTCTTATCCAAAACATAGCTCGAGGACAAGAAGAGTTGAGAGCCTTAGTCGACAAACTTCCTCAAGACAGATGCAACCGTGTGAAAAAAACGGTCGAGGCTGGGGATCAAGTCATTAATTAACCCCTAATGAGACAAGAAGTTGGCTTGGTGGAGAATGGACCTTTCCAAATTGCTGCTACATCACGAGCCCAATCACATCCTCGCCAACAACGACAGGGTAATCGGTGTAAGCGGGATTCATTTACTAGGAAATATACAAAACTCAAGATACCAATGTCGCAAGTCTTGCAACACGTGTTGAAGTTGAATTTGGTCACATTGAAGGATCCTCCTCGGAATCCTAATACTTCCGCTCCTACTTACAATCCTGATGCAATATGTGTGTATCACTCCAACAGTCTGGGGCATGACATTGATAGCTGTTGGACGTTGAAATACAAAATTCAAGACCTGGTTGATGAATGAGCATTGGAATTTGCATAAGATGGTCAACTGGAATTTTTCTGCCATCCCTCAGAGGAACATCATCTGAAGTGACAAGTTCAAACAAAGAGGCTTTTGTTCATTAGAATTTTCAATTTGTAATTTTCTTTTGATTGTTCGAACATTTATTTATGTCAAACCTTGTTATTTCATCAATGCATTGCATATGTTTGTCTTGAATTATTTCATTCGTTTTCACTATGCTGAAGCTATGATTTTACTTCCTTTTTGTGATATTCAACTCTTGATTGAAAGTCGTAAGCTTTTATTGGGAGGATGACGAAAATCTCTACAATATGCTTTTGAACAGACCTCTTTGACGATGTACAGACGTTGTTTCAAATCCTAAACAGTGGAGTTATAAGGAATATAATCCCTAATCAACCCCTTTGAGCCTAAGAAGTAGGATTTTTTTTTCATACAAATTAAAACCCTTAATCATAACCGGGGGTAGGGTAGCTTTCTTAGTTAATTTATAGGTGCATTTAGCCGCAAGATCATCCTTCATACACGACAGATAGTATAGAAGATGCCTTCCAAAAGATGGTGATGGTCCCACATAATCGTCAAGATAGGCAGTCATTACCTTTCAAAATAAAAGCCCGTTAAGTCAAAAACCTATGAAGGAGACTTAAGAAAAAACTGGGGCATCCCGCTGACTGTAATCACAAATAAACCAGTTCAGGCAAAAGTAGGGATACAAAAATAAAATAAAATAAAGCGGTCCTACAAATCCTCAACAAAAAAAGAAAAGGTTACAAAAATGTCTGCCTTATCAAACAAAAGTTTGATTTCTGAACCATCACCAAGTATCAAAGAAAAGGTTCCAGACTCAATTGGGATCAAAACGCACAATTAACTAAGCATGAAACTGAAGAACATCACGAAGAGCGGGTTGGGTACAAATAAAATTTGAGCATTTATCCTTTGTTTCTTGAACCGTGAACCAGACCATGTTATAACCATTAAAAGTCCTAGTTGAAGCATGGGTTAGTTCGAAAGCATACTGTTACAAAAGGTATCCTAACTCTTATAAGGTTTGCTATAAATCCTGAGCTGATATCACATTCTTACAAAATTTGTTTGTTTTACAAAAAAATGAATTTTCAAACTTCAAGACAATCATAAGCTTTGCATTCTTAAAATACCATTATTTGCATATGACTATCTGTTCAACAATAGAGAAACTCACACGATGAATATTCAATGAACGAAAATCCTCTCAATGGACATAATCACCTCAGATGGAAAGACATTCCAGTAACAGACCCTTCATAATCAAGGGGCATAGCATGGTGTCCAGCTGATCTGGGGTAGTGAAGTCAAGATTCGAGGAATCTCTCAAAAATGCCAAATAGCCAGGGGCAGATCTCCGTCTGAATCACTTGGGGAATTTGACTTGAATTACAGCAACGAATCGTGTGCGATCAAGCAAACATCTTCTAGCCGTATGAAAACACTTACTACTATGGACAGTGACAATTCTTTGCACCCGGTAAACGCAAACATAGTCGGAAAATACTACGCATGAAAAAAGACCTGCTAGGTCGACTGGCCTAGGCAAAAATAAGGGCATCCCGGCGAACCAAAGGTTCGGGCAAAAATTAGGGATATACATATAAAAAAATATGTACACCAGGAAAGTCGAAAACCTGAAAAGGCGGCTTGGGCAAAAAAGGGCATCCCGATGGACTGAAAATCTTAAAGGATAGTCCAGGCAAAAGTTAGGGATTAAAGTGTACGACTACGTCCCATTGTCTCATCAATTGTCTATCAGTAGAAGGTTTATTACCCTGATCTGCATTCACCAAGGACTCCAAGAGTTGGGATAACAGTCAAACCATCTACAAAATCCCAAAAGATACATTCTCCAGCAGGTACAGGGGCAGGGGCATCCTACTACAAGGTCACTTCCATACTCTTAGCATACAACCTAATAATGTAAGGTGTTCTCATACCCCGACAGAGCAAGAATCTCCAACTACTGCTCCGACATCTAAGAAAAATTCCCCAGTGAAGTCACCAAGCTTCTTAGGATTCCCCAACAGATTTATTCTCGAAACAACAAAACAGGAATCCCCAACGGAAACATTCTAAAGCAGACTACTCTAGAAAATGGTTCAGGTACAATCCAAATATGGATGTCATCCTTACACTTACTCCATATTCTCATCTAGAAACAGTTTAGGTACGATCCAAAGACGGATGTCATCCTGACACTTACTCCAGATTCTCATCTGGAAACGGTTCAGGTATGATCCAAAGACAGATATCATCTTGGCACTTACTCCTGATTCTCATCTAGCAACATTTCAGGTACGATCCAGAGACGAATGTCATCCTGATACTTATTCAGATCATCTTCTAGAAACGGTTCAGGTACGATCCAGAGACAGATGTCATCCTGATACTTATTCCAGATAATCTTCTAGCAACAATTCAGTTCAAGGAGTTTACCTTCCCCAACAGAGTTTATTTCTCTAACAACGAAAGTTTATCTCCCAGCATTTCAACTTCAAACAAAATCTGAAGACCTACATTCTTCACTCCCAACAACAATTAAGGATTTATTTTGCCTAATTCAAAATACAGCTATGGAATAACTTACACGTTCATACATTGCATTCATACATCATTTCTACAAACATCATAGCATATGCAGCACAAATGCATATATATCACAATCTCATTTATTTTGAAAGAATCATGTAATTCATACATCATGACATCGCATGAAACTGATTTTACCTTTTCAGGTTAAATTAGCAGATAGATAAACACTATCAACCTATACAACAAGTCAAAAATTAATGCCCGAAACCAGATGGGGAAACTATCTATACGACCAAGTGGTATGAACTCCCGAAACAAGACGGGTTTACCAACAAATACAGCAAGCCATGGATTAATGCCCGAAACCAGACAGGGAACTATCTGTGTGACCAATATTGCTGAGTTCCAGATCAATACCTGTAACAAGCCAGGAGAAGTATCTGTGGATAACCGATTATAGATTAATACATGTAATAAGCCAGGAAAACTATCTACATAAGGAGATTGAAGATTAATACCTGTAAAAATCCAGGAAAATTATCTTTCTTTCTCAGGTCAGAGATTAATACCTGTAACAAGCCAGGAGAACTATCTCAACGACCAACAAAAACAAGTTCCGGATTAATACTTGTACCAAACCAGGAGAACTTTCTGTGGAGGACCGACTGTGGATTAATACCTGTAACAAGCCAGGAAAGCTATCTACATGAGGAGATTGAAGATTAATACTTGTAACAAGTCAGGAAAACTATATTTCTTTCTTGGGTCAGAGATTAATACCTGAAACAAGCCAAGAGAACTATCTAAACAACCAACAAAAACAAGTTTCGAATTAATACCTGTAACAAGCTAGGAGAATTATTTGTGGACGACCGACTATGGATTAATACCTGTAACAAGCCAGGAAAGCTATCTACATGAGGAGATTTAAGATTAATACCTGTAACAAGCCAAGAAAAATATCTTTCTTTCTCGGGTCAAAGATTAATACCTGAAACAAGCTAGGAGAATTATCTCAACGACAAAAAAAAAAACAAGTTCCGGATTAATACCTATAACAAGTCAGGAGAACTATTTATGGACGATCAACTGTGGATTAATACCTGTAACAAGTCAGGAAATCTATCTACATGAGGAGATTTAAGATTAACACATGTAATAAGCCTGGAAAACTATCTAACTTTCTTGGGTCAGAGATTAATAACTGAAACCAGCCAGGACAACTATCTCGACGACCAACAAAAATAAGTTCCAGATTAATACTTGTAACAAGCCAGTAGAACTATCTGTGGATGACTGACTGTGGATTATTACATGTAACAAATCAGGAGAACTATCCACATGAAGAGATTGAAGATTAACAACTGTAAAAATCCAGGAAAACTATCTTTCTTTCTCAGGTCAGAGATTAATACCTGTAACAAGCCAGGAGAATTATCTCAACGACCAGTAATTTTCAAATTCTAGATTAATAACTGAATCCAGACAGGACAACTATCTGCGAACAATTGACTTGTAGATCAATACCTGAAACTAGACAGGAAAATTATCTACACGACCAGGTGAAACAGCCCTACACAAGTTTCTTTTGATACATTTCTAGATAGAAGTTAATTCCATTTTCCCCAGCAATTTACTGTGAAGCCTAGATTTCAACCAAAAAACAACAAACTTTCATCTTCCCAGAGATAACTCTTCAGCAGAGCCTTAGACAACTGAAGCTCCTAGACTCTATTCCCCACAGAGTTTTCCTCAAGCAGGAGAACAACAGAAACCCATATTCCACAGCGGATTTCTCCTCAGACAACAGGAACAATAACCTCCAAAGGGACCATGTGTGAAACCAGCATCTACTTTGGATGGCATCTTTAAGCCCATCTCCGATGACTCTCTGTCTTCTTATCCAAATGGATTTGTAATCCCATTCCTGTCATCATCAACAATCAGTGTTACCTCATGCGAGTGCAAATTTCTGGGCACTCTAGTGTTCAATCATCTTCCACCTTCAGATCATGAAAGGAAGACAAGCCAATCTACATCTTCAGGTTTAATAAGATTTAACACGGGCAGCTGTTGTACCCCAAAATTTGCTCTCTCATATTTTCCAAGGTTTTCTCTTACATGGGTGGCCAAAAACACTTGATTAAAGAAAAATGAAATTTTTTGAAGATAAAGGAGTCTTTGATTGGCATTGGGACCCGGTGCCTTCGATTGGCATTTGGACAGGAGTCTTCAATTGCCCTTGGGAAAAGGTCTTTTGATTGGCATTTTAACAAGGTCCTTCGATTGGCATCTGAATAGGATGTCTTTCGATTGAAATTTGGACAAGAAGTTTCAATTGGGCATCTAAAAAAACTTCGATCAAGCTTTGGTCCCCCAACTTCGATTGAGCGTTGGACCCTCTTCGATACAAGCTTGACTCACTAGTCTTCGATTGGGAATTTGGCACTCTTCGATGCAAGCTTGACTCACAAGTTTTGATTGGGCGCTGCCACCCCTCCCCCCCCCCCCCCTCCCCTTCGATAAAGCTTCGACTGGCCAGGTTAAAGTCTTTCGATTGGTTTAGTTGGTTAGTGTCAGAGCCAATCGAAGAACAAGGCAAATAGGGACTCAATCGAAGGCCACAATGATGAGGCTTGGGCAATTCAAAAGAAAATGAGGAGGCTCCTACAAATCCTTCGATTGATAGAAAGCTGAAAGCAACCTTTAACCAGTTAGAAAGGGAGAGTTGATGTTTCGATTGGTTTGAGTTGAAAGAAAGCCATTCGAAGGAAGTAACAATAGGACAATCGAAAAGCAACGCTGAAGGGCATTTGAAGGAGCCAAATGTGTCCATGTTCATCCCAAGGCTCAAAGGGGCATGGATATTTCAAAAAAGGAAGTCTTTTAATGTGTCTGATTTTTGTCTCATGGCTTTCAAAGCCATGATTAGTGGCTTGTTTCTTGCAGTTACGATCACACTCCTATAAATAACAAGCATAAGGCACATTATAGAGGGAGGAGAAAACGCACCGAAAAAAGGCGAAAGAAAAACCATACGAATATCATAAACACTCTTGCCACACTCAATGGCCAAATATTACCTCACACGCACATGCTGCCTCATAAGCCACACCAAAATTATCAAAAAAACTCCTGAGTAATCCAAATTGAAGGAATCTTCAATAACATTCCACTCACTCCTTGAAGCTTGCAGGAGACGTGGCCAAACACTTTGCAAGCCGTTTCCATCAAAATCATAACTTCTCATTGGTAACAAGCCTTCGATCATAAGTTAATTTTGATTGTTGCATGACATATTAACATTTATAAATCAAGATTAAGGACTTGGGTTCGACACCCATATTTGCATTTGTTTTGTTTCTAAGACTTGTTGCAGATCCAGCCTGAATAGGCCAACACACACATGATTGAAGGACTTGGATTTCGATACCGAGGTCCTGCATTTTCATTTTGCTAACATATCTTTGCAGATTTAGTGCCCTCACAGGTGATCCATCAGGCCCTTCCAGCAACGCCCTCTGGATAGAAAGCCACATTCTTTCACTGGATCAAAGGGTAACACCCTTTACAGAATCGAAATGCAACATCCCTCCTGGATCGAAAATCCTATCTTTCCCTGGATCGAAAGGCAGCTTTCCATATGGATCGAAAAGCCCCATTTTCTCTCTAGATCGAAGGATGCCCCCTTTGTATCTTTTTTTTGTTTTCATTATTTATCTTGTTAAACTAACCATTAAATCAAAATCACAACAAAAAAAAAACATTACGCTAGTGTTTTATTAATCAAATTAAATTTTTTTAGTTAACTAATTAATTATTTTAACCTTTTCCTTAATTTAAAATTAAATATACTTAAGATTTATTTTCTTTTATAAATAAAAAACTAACAAAAACATTCCCTTTTCTTTAGGATTTTTAGACATCTTTTCTCAACTCGCGCGCATTTATATATTCTTACATTTTTCATATTATTGTAACTGCTCAAGGGTTGTAATAGAATAATTAGGATTTTATTTTCCGCTTTATTCCCATTATTCTTGGACATGTAATTAATCCCCAAAGCTCTGTAATAGCGCGGATTTAAATTTTTGCACTTTAAATTTCAATAATATATATTAACTGTTAGTAATTAGGCTTGTATGGAAAGACTAATAACAAAACGCTAGCAAACCTAACAAAAAAGACAAAAAATAACTGAACATAAGACACTTACACATATACACCTCTAGGGTACCCCACTTTGGTTGCCTTCGGATATAAAACAGTCATGTCCCTCAAGATAGGAACACTTTAGTAAAGACCCATAAATCAAAAGATAATAGTCCCTCGGTGACCCTACAGTTGCCTTTCGATAAATGATCTAGCCCCTAAACAGAAATTGCTAAAGCGTCTCTACATTGTTGCCTTTACGACTGTATGTCCCTTAGAATGTCCCTCATACATCCAATGATGGGGCTTCTTACCAAATCAATGGTAAGATAGAAACATCTAAAGGAGGAGGAAAATAACGTTAGACCTTTTGATTAGGTAGGACGCTCGTAGTTGCTTGCTTGCTCATAACAAAAAAACCATTTACACACCAACACTTTCAATTGAAACATTTTCAAAAGTCAAAGCCCTTTGTACGTATTCTTATAGAAACGAGAATCATTACAAAGGCACTTTTCAAAATCACTTTCAAAAATATCTTCCACAAAAAAACACTTCTTTAAACTAATTTCAAAACCAACACTTTGTACACATTCTTATAGAGACGAGAATCATTACAAAGACGTTTTCAAAATATTTTCAAACCCACACCACAAGCACATTTCAAACAAAATCAAGTGATCTAGCAAGAAACTAAGAGCCCGTAGATAACTACAGATGGAAAGCATTCTAACACCTTCCCTTTCCATAATCTACCCCCCTTACTCAGAAAATTCTCGAAAAGGTCTTTTTCTGTTCTTTTCACCCTTTCCTTAATTTGGATAAAAGAAAAATTGGTGGCGACTCTTGCTTACCGCAACATTTGCAAACACAAAATGCAAAACCAGTATAAACAGTTATTTCTACCACTGTATCACAATATGCATATGAAGCACATATAGCACAACCTAATTTTGGATAACTATGTTACGCAATGCATTTCATACATCAGGACATTGCATACAACTAACTCTTTACCTTTTCAGGAAAGATCAATCAACAGAGAATTATCATCAACAATTTTCAATAGGTCCAAGATTAGTTCCTGAAATAAGACAGAACAACTATCTACACGACTAGACGAAGCAGCCCTACACAAGCCCATTCTCATACACGACCATACAAAGCAATATTACATGGGTTCCTTCTAATTTATTTCCAAATGCAGCTTCACACGGGCTCATCTTGAAGCAATCTAACACAGGTTCCTTCTAATACATTTTTGGACACGGCTTAGCACAGGTCTATTCCAGCATATCATTCCGATTAAATCAACCAAAGATTTATTCTAATATTTCTCCCAATCTCTATCAACAATTACCTATGGATGGCATCTATAAGCCCATCTCTGACAAATCTCCATCATCCCTCCAAATGGCATCTATTAAGCCCATTTCCGACGCAATCAACTAACACACTACTTCATGCATAAATGAGTACAAATTCCTGGGCACTCTAGTGTTCAATCATCTTCCACCTTCAAGTCACGAATGGCGGACTCGCCAATCTAACACTCCAGGTTTAAGAAGTTTAAACAAGGGAAATTGTTGTGCCCCAAAATTTCCCTCTCTTTTCTCAAGACATTTCTCACAAATATCTTCAAAAGCTCAAGTTTGCACAAGTATTGACTAGGTCAAGCCATCTCCTCAACACCGATAACTCAAATTAGGGTTTGAGTTTGCACAAGGACAATTGGACTTCTAATACTCCAAATGACCTTCATAGATCATTAATGACCTTCAAGGTTTCTCATGTCAAGTTTCAAGTCTTGGATCATAAAATGGCTCAATCAATTGATCAGACAACCTAAAATCAGTTGTATTGGGTAAAAAGTCAATTGAACACCAACAAGTCAAACTTTGATTTTCTGATCAAATTTGAGTTTCAAAGATCATAATTCATCAAGATATTCAAAAATATGAAGCTTGATCATCAAGAAATGAATAAAGTCAAAAGTCAATGAGAAAATTCAAACTTTTCAAGACTTAGAAATTTTTCATAAGTGTTTTTGTACATGATAATTTCACTACTTCAAGACATTCTTTCACCAAGATGCAAGATGATTCAAAGAAAACTTTCAACGTGAAAGTTGTAGATATTGATAAGATTTAAAACTTTTCTTAACTGATCAAGTCTTATAAGAGCTTGGATTGTGAATTATAAATTCCTGAAGTCATGACATTTTCATCTAACACTTACAGAAATTTTCAACAGATTTTGGTCAGGATTTTATCCCAACTTCTTGGCATTTTTTCACATAGTTCCAAGATGATTTTATCAAAATGGCCAACATGAAAGTTATAGAGGGTGTTTCAAGCTTTCCAGAACATCCAGGAGCATGAATTTATCATGCTTAAGCTAGGATATTCAAGGGAATGAAGTTGGATATCGATCCTTAAATTACAAGTCTTTTTGGTGAAGAACACATAATCCAATCCTTATGCTATGCTGCATAATCTTGTGTTGCAGGCCTTCTAACTTGCAAATCTCATCATAATTTAATTCTTACACCTATTCTTGAGCTATTACCCAAGTGTTTGAGTCATTGTCCAAAATATCTTTCCATTTATGGCATAAAGTTACCATTACTATTCTTGAAAATCAAGCTTTTTGGTACAAAATTTGTCTTGAGCCTATACCTTGTTTACTTATGATTTTACTCCACCATAAATCATGGAAAGTATCCCCTCTATACCAGCAACTTTGGTATTTCATCTTGGGACTTTGGAGAATTGACATAGTTTGATATTTGCATCCCAACCAAACCATAACATGCTGTCTTGAAAACCCAATCAGCTCTTAATCCCAAACCTCTTGCCTATAAATAGAGGGAGCATTTGCAGGAGAAAGAGGCCAGAATTTTTTGTTGTGTGGACAAGTTTATCAAAACCCCTCATACTCTCAAAAAACCATAATTATCCACAAAACCTCCACTCTTGAGCTTTGTAACCAAAATCTTCAAATCTCTCAAACCTTGCAAATCTTGTCCAAATAAACCATTTATATAAATCATATAGAAGTTGTTAAAACACAAGAACAAATTCTGTAACATCATTATCACCGTTATCCAAACTAAAAAACAGCCACTTGACTTCTCTAAAACAATACAACAACTCTAAGTCAAAACACAAATTTCAGTTTCAAGGTAAGTTTTCTTGACTTTGAACTCTTCATACAAGCACCATTAGTGGTTCATTTGTGAAGATAAAATGTAGACATAATTTCCCTGAAGCTAACCATATGTTTATTCTCCATTTTTATTAACCATGTGTTGAGAACTAACTCATATATGCAGCAGAAAAATGTTAGAAGTGAAAAACAACAGTATGAGTGGATGAATATCTCTATGAGTCGGCACATATTAGGTACAAAACAGGTTATGAGTCGATACAAAACAAGAATGAGTCGACACATAACAGAAATGAGAAATGCAAACCATTATGTGTTGACTCACACTGAATTGATTTTGATTTCCAAGAGTAAAGAAATGATATATGTCGACGCATAAGTGTACGTGTCGATGCAAAACAGGTTATGAGCTTACGTAAACCTTTATGTATCGACTCATACTGAGTTGGTTTTGGTTTCTAGGAGCAAGGAATGATATGTATCTGTGATACGGTGGCAGAACCGACTATTTAATACTGGTTTGCGTTTTGCGTTTTGTGTTAGCAAAATGTCGCGGTAAGCAAGAGTCGCCATCTACTTTTATTTCATCCAATCATGGAAAAGGAAAAAGAACAGAAAAAAACCTTTTTTCGAGATATTCTAAATACGGGGGGTAAATTATAGAAAGGGAAGGTGTTAGCACCCTTTCTATCCGTAGTTATCTATGGGTTCTAGGTACTTGCTCATTTTTCAAATTGATTGTGTGTGTTTGTCTTGAAAATGTTTTACTTCATGATAACCCTTGTATCAGTCCTCAAGGGTGTGACGAAGTTGTTTTGAAAACTGTTTTTGAAAAGTGTTTATGTGAAAAGTTTTATTTTGAGCAAGTACCTACTAGCATCTACCTACTCGAAAAAAGATTGTTTTTGTTCTATTTTCTTTAGACAATGTTATCCCACTATTAAGGAGTAGGTAGCACCGTCATTGGAGTTGTAAGGGACATTCGAAAGGGACGTACGATCACAAAAGCAATGTTAGGACACCTTAGTAACCATCCTAGAGTCCTAAAGATCTTTTCTGAGGCAACATTTCCGAGGCAACATTCGAATGGGACAATTTGATCTTTTGGGACATAGAGGATAGCCTCTAAAACATCCTATGCTTCATGACCGTTTACCGAAGGCAACCGGAGTGAGAGTATACCCTAAGAGTGAGCATGTGCAAGTGTGCTTTTTCTTTTAATATTATCTTTGCCAATTAGCGTTTTCTAACTGTTTTAATTTTTCATGCATTCTTGCCATACAATCCTATTAGCCATACATCTAACTGTTAAAGATTGCGGAAATTAAAAGTGTGAGGAAGTAAAACCTAGCTATTACAAGGCTTCGGGGAGGGGGATTAATTACATAACCAGGAATCGGGGATTTAAAGCAAGAAATAAAACCCTAATTTAACTATTACAAACCCTGAACAGTTACAAAATAATGGGAAAATTAATTAACAAGCGCGCGACAAATTAAATACGAGGACGGTAATTAATAACTTAAAACCCTAATTGAGAGAAAGAAATTTTTGTGGATTTTTATTTGAGAAAACAATTAAATTGCAAATTAATTAGACCTAATTTCTAATTGCTTTTAATTATGAAAGAAATTAAAGTTGCCCTAAGTTAATTAAACAAATTAATTAAAAATAATATTTATTAAGAAAATAAGTCTTTTTGTGATTTTTTGATTTGTTAATTTAATGAAATAATTTTTGTGTTGATTAAAAAAAACAAAATAATTAAAGAAAAGAAATTAAAGAAAAATAGTAGAAATAATCAAATGGGCCTGCTGACAGCAGATCTGGGGGTGCTGAACTTCTGAAACCCAGAAGGATGGCTCAGAGTCTGGCGCCTGATCCAATGAGACCACCTTCTGGGGACTCATGGTGGACCTGTGTATGTTGGCGTTGGATCTGGTGAATTCGGAAGATGAAATCAGAGGGCATGTGTTGATCCTCAGAAGGTAAGATGCGCTGGATCTGGCTGGAGATGGATCCAGAAGATGATGATCCTCAGAAGGTGAGGTATGCTGGATCTGGCTGGAGATGGATCCAGAAGATGACGATCCTGAGAAGGTGAGGTGTGTTGCTAGATCTGCTAGAGATGGATCCAGAGGATGAGATCAGAGGGGGCAGGATGATCCTCAGAAGGTGAGATATGCTGGACCTTGTGAAAATAATGGAGAAAATGCCAAAAGCTCACGCCTGGGATCAAACTCAGGACATGAGCTTCTGACTTCCTTCCTCTGACCAACTGCGCTGGATGTTAAATTGTTAATATAATATAAAGATAAAACAAAACTGTAAAATAATGATTATGCCAAAAATGCGCCAGAATTCAAACCAGCCAGTTAGGCTGTGACACGCTGTTGTCTTCTTCCCTGTCCGTCATTTTAGGTTTCTGAACCTTTACCTACAAACGCAAGTTTGTTGCTAAAACCTGTGTTATTCAATAATCAAGCACACGCAATATAAATTCCATTGGGGCCCATGAATCAATTGGGTTTTAAGCTCTGATCATCAAGGTACCCATTATCAGGCCTAATTTTTCTTAAATCACAAAACCTCAAATTGGAGCACGAAACCCTAGCAATGGCAAAAGCTTGTTCCTGCACTGTAACTTAAATCAAACTATCCATAAACATTGCCAACATGATGATGAACACAAATATATGGGTAAAATACATTTATAATGCGTAAATCATAGAAATCGAATTTGAGTTTTTAGTTCAAACTGTGATGCTTCTATGCGAGGATTCTTAATGTTTTGAAGCCTGCAAATGGTTGGGAATGCCTCCTGAGATGCCAAGGAATTGATTTCTGGCTTTGAATCGCCTTGAATAGCCCTCTATCCCAGAATTTGAACCTCACTTTTTATCAAAAAATTTGAGTTTTCTTCTGACAGCTTCACGCCTCTAATCCTTGTTCTTGTGCATTGGAATTGTTATGTATATGTAGTGCACTGAATTAGGTCAACAAAAAGTATTCAAATCTTGGAAAATTCGGAAGATTGGATTTGATTTCCTCATGTATGATTTCTTTCCAAAACTTGCTTCAATCCAATCTTTTTCAACCCTAATGAAACTTTTACGATTTGGTTGGC
This sequence comes from Vicia faba, assembly GCA_948472305.1. Taxonomy (NCBI): domain Eukaryota; kingdom Viridiplantae; phylum Streptophyta; class Magnoliopsida; order Fabales; family Fabaceae; genus Vicia; species Vicia faba. The sequence continues at coordinate 602,767,497 of OX451739.1, read as the reverse complement.
ATGCTAGTTGTACATGGACTCAGAATATGCATAAAAAACGCAAGATTTGATTTGTTTTCATTTTTTTCCATTTAATTTGATTTATTTTGATTAAATTGAATAAAAATAAAAATAAATGATAAAAGTAATAAAAAAATAGGTGGAAAATCTCAGGGGTCGTGGGTCTTATTAGAAACATGTTTCAAGCAAGAAAACATGGGCCCCTTTGGAAAAAATGCAAATTTGATCAATGTTGACTTTTGACAATTTTGCAAAATATGTCAACTTTGATAATGCATATCTCTTTCAATTTTGACCCTAGGAGGATGTTCTTGGACTTTTTAGAAATCTTGGTATGTCCCCTAAGCAACCCTTTTAGTCTCATCTCAATTGAGTCTTCCATGTTCATGTATGAAGCTTTGACCCAAAAGGTGTTTTTGTTGACTTTCCAAAAGGACCTATAATGTCAAAATTTATATCTTTCTATGAGTGCATATTCTGAACTTGTGAGCTGAAGATGAATTGTAGTAAATTTTATCCTCTTCAAAATGAGCTTTGGATGGAAAATTTATGATAAAGTATGAAGAAGTTATGCCTGGTCAAAGTTGGGTTGACTTTTACTCAAAAACCCTAATTTAGCAACTTTTGGGTTTTGATGCATTTGGAGCATTCCTTGAGGAATCATGATTAACCCTTGATCAAATGATGGATAACACTTCAAAATGATGATGTTGACCAAAAATATTTAGGTTGGGCTATATATGGGCCACCATTGACTTTAGACCTAGTACAGTCGATTCTCAAGCATCTGAGCAGTTGGCTGGGCAAACTTCTTATGCAAGGCTTGAAACTTGGCATGGATGATCTTGAGAACATATTAGGACAATGGTGAGAATTTGGGATCCTTTATACTCAAGCATCTTGATGAAAAATGAAACCCTAATTTGAGGTATACTGCTTTAGGAGACAATTGGTCTAGTCAACTCTTGGGCTTCCTTGAGCATCTTGGGGACCTCACTTGACATTTGTTGAGTAAAATGAGAGGGAAAATTTTGGGGTACAACAGCTGCCCATGTTCAATCTTCTTAAATCTGCGGATGTAGATTGGCTTGTCTGCTTTTCATAATCTGAAGGTGGAAGATGATTGAACACTAAAGTGCCCAGAAATTTGCACTCGCATGAAGTAGCACTTGATTTGTGATATCGGGAATGGGCTTACAGATACCATTTGGAGATTGATGATAGAAGATTGTTGGAGATGGACTTAAAGATGCCATCCAGGATATGACGGAGAATCGTCAGAGATGGGCTTAAAGATGCCATCTAGATAATGTGGATTTCCTGAGATATTCCTTTGATGAGAATCCCTGCTCCTATTGTTGAGGAGGAATCTGTTGAGGAATGTTGGTATCTGTCTTGGGAGAAATAGAATTTTAGGAGCTTCAGTTGTTCGTTACTCTACTTGGGAATTAACTCTGGAGGTGAACTGCATATCTTGGTCAGTGTATAGGCTGCATCGCGACCTACTGGGGAAAGGTGAAATCGATCGTGTTTGATCAGGTCCAGGTCTTACAGTGTTGTGGACTGCCGTCTAGAGATAAGAGAAAAGAAACTTGGATGGTAAGGTTATGAGAAGGAACCTGGATAGTAAGGCTTATGGGAAGGAACCTGGGTAAGGTTGTTTCTTAAGGAGTTTGGGTAAAACTGCATCTGAACTGAGAAGGAACCTGGGTAAGGTGGCTTTGTGAGGAGTTTGGGTAAAACTGCATCTGAACTGAGAAGGAACCTGGGTAAGGTTTCTTTGTGAGGAGTCTTTGTAGGGCTTTAGGAGGAACCTGGGTAGGGTTACTTCGGGATAAGTCCGTGTAAAACTTCGGAAGGAACCTGGGTAAGGTTACTTTGAGCTAAGTCTATGTAAAACTTCAAGAGGAACCTGGGTAAGGTTACTTTGTGATAAGTTCGTGTAAAACTTTAGAATGAACCGGGGTAAGGTTACTTTGAGATAAGTTTGTGTAAAACTTCAGGAGGAACCTGGGTAAGGTTACTTTGTGATAAGTTCGTGTAAAACTTCAGGAGGAACCTAGGTAAGGTTACTTTGTGATAAGTTCGTGTAAAACTTCAGGAAGAACCTGGGTAAGGTTACTTTATGATAAGTTAGTGTAAAACTTCAGGAGGAACCTATGTAAGGTTACTTTGTGATAAGTTCGTGTAAAAATTGAGAAGGAACCGGGGTAAGGTTACTTGGGGATGAGTTCATGTAAAACTTCAGGAGGAACCTGGGTAAGGTTACTTTGGGATGAGTTCGTGTAAAACTTCAGAAGGAACCTGGGTAAGGTCACCTTGGGATAAGTTCGTGTAAAACTTTAGGAGGATCATGGGTAAGGTTACTTTGTGATAAGTTCGTGTAAAACTTCAGGAGGAACCTGGGTAAGGTTACTTTGTGATAAGTTCGTGTAAAACTTCATTCGGAAATGTATGAGAAAGGACCCGTGTAAGATTTTTCAGGATAAACCTGTGTGAAGCTGCATTTAGGATAAACCCATGTAAGATTTCTTCGTGACGAACCCGTGTAAAGCTACATTTGATCATGCAAATAATTACTCTATTTAGTTTCAGGAGCTAATCTTGAACTTTTTGGAAGTTGTTGATGATAACCATCTTTCCTGAAAAGGTACATGATTAATCGTATATGATGCATGAAATGCATTGTACGATGACGTTCTCAAAATAAATGAGACTATGTTGTATGCAATGTGTATGCGCACGTCATGATATATGAACATGAAATGCTATTGTGACATATCCGAGTGGGAAAATAAATCCCTGACCACTCCTGGAGAGTAACAGAAATTGAGTTCCTGACCGTCATAGAAAAAGTGGTTCTTCTACTTCTGCTGGGGATGGTGAACCGTAGATGACTATGTTGGGGATTCGCCCCTTGTTTACAGCTACTCTATCGGGGGAGAGACTCTGTTTGAGAATAACTCTGCTGGAGAATAACTCTGTTGGGGATGAGCTTTCGTATTCATAGAAATAAACTCTGCTCGGGAGAAAACTATATGAACCTCTTGCGATTACAAAATTCGGCTGGGGAACATAGACGTCAGCTCTCCGAAAGAGCTTGGCTAGGGAAAGTAACTCTTGTTTGGGGAAGCAGAGATAAAAACTTTGGTTTCCTCTACTCTGTGGGGAATGTAGATGTTACTGGCACGCATGCTGAGGATGACAATGACTTTGCATCAAGACTTTTCTGCCCCTGTACCTGCTGGAGAAAGTGCCCGCGGAGGCCTTGTGGATTTAGTGTTATCCCAACTTATGAGGTGCTTGGTAACTTTCAATCGAAATGATAAGTCTTCTACTGATAGGCAAGTGACGAGATGACGGGATATAGTCCTACACTTTAATCCCTAACTTTTACCTGGACTGTCTTTTTAGATTTTTAGTCCACCGGGATACCCTTTTTTGCCCAAGCCGCCTTTTCAGGTTTTCGGCTTGCCGGGTATCTTTTTTTGTTTTTATCCCTAATTTTTGCCCGAACCCTTTTGGTTCGCTGGGATGCCCTTATTTTAGGACAGTCAACCTAGCGGGTCTTTGTTCATGCGCAGTATTTTCTGACTATGTCCACGCTCTCAGGGTGTAGGGAGTTGTCACTGTCGATAGTGTTGTGTTGCCACACTACCAGAAGATGTTTGTTTGATCGTATAGGATTCGTTGCTGGAATTCATGCCCAATGCCCCCAAGTGATTCAGATGGAGATTTGCCCCTGGATATTTGGCATCTTTGAGAGATTCCTTGAATCTTGACTTGACTGCCCCAGATGATGGACAATGATCATGTCGTGCCCCTTGGTTGGAAGTGTTTTTCCACTTGAGGTGATCCTTTTTATTGAGAAGGTTTTTGTTCACTAGATATTCGTCATGCGAATTTCTCTGCTACTGAACAAATAGTCATATGCAAACAATGTTATTTTAAGAATGCAAAGCTTACGTCTGTCTTGAAGTTTTAAAAATACAGTTTTTTTTTATAAAAAAAATAGAATTTTGCAAAGATATGATATCAACTCAAGATTTGTAACGGACCTTCAGGAGTCAGGATACCTTTTGTAATAGTATGCTTTCGAACTAACCCATGCTTCAGCTAGAACTTTTAAGGGTTATAACGTGGCCTGGTTCACGGTTTAAGAAACAAAGGATAAAGACTCAAATTTTATTTGTACCCACCCGTTCTTCGTGATATTCTTCGATCCTAAGCTCAGCTAATTGTGCATTTAGATCTCATTTGAGTCTTTGCTATTATATTCCAGTGATGGTTCGGGTACTGACAGATTATTTTGAATAGGTAGTCATTTCCTTTTTTGTTGAGGGTTTTTAAGACCTCTTTCTTTCTTTTTTTGTTATCCTTGTCTTTTGCCTGAACTATTTCTTTTTGTGATTACAGTCAGCGGGATGCCCCAGTGTTTTTTCTTAAGTCTCCTTCATAGGTTTTGACTTAATGGGCTTTTATTTCGAGAGATAATGACTGCTTGTCTTGATGATTATAGGGAACCATCACCGTCTTTTGTTTCAGAAGGACGTTTTTGATGCCACTCATTGTGTACAAAGCGGCAGATTGTGACTGAATGCGCCTCTGAATTAACTGAGAAAACTACCCTGCCCTAGGTTATGATTAAGGGTTTTAATGTGTGAAAAAAAAACTCCTACTTCTTTGGCTCGAAGGGGTTGACTAGGGATTATCTTCCTTATAACTCCACTATTTAGGATTTGAAACAACGCATGTACATCGTCAACAAGGTCTGTTCAAAAGCATATTGTGGTATTGTTTTCGTCATCCTCCCTCTAAAGGCTTACAGTTTTTTAGTCGAGAGTCGAATATCACGAAAATGAAATATAAAGAAATTTAAGCATAATGAAAACAAATTAATTCAAGACAGACATGTGAAATGCATTGATGAAATGATAAAGTTTGTCATGACAATAACTGTTCGAATAAGCAAAGAAAATACAAATTCAGAATTTAATGAACAAAAATGCTTTCAATCCTAGCCATGTTTTGGCAAGGGAGCAGTGATGACGTTGGGAGTCTCAGGAGGGCCGAATTTTATCTGCTTGGCATTAATCATATTATGAATCTTGTATTTCAGCGCCCAACAATCGTTAGTATCGTGCCCCGAGTTGTCAGAATGATAAGCACACCTTGCCTCCGGATTGTAGTTAGGAGAGGAAGTCTTAGGTTTCAGATGAGGGTTTATCACCATAATCAGATTCATCTTCAACATATGTTGCAATGCTTGTGACAATGGCATGTTGATTTGGATGAACAGCCTTTGAGGTCTTTCCACCCTTGGCTGATTGTTCCGTTGTTGTGGTCGTTGTGTGCGTGCTGAATTAGAGATCAACACTGCCCCCACAGATTGGTGGTAGTCTGCCTTGCTACGCCCCTTCTGGCCGTGCACAACATTAGCTTCCCTCTTTCCACCAAATGAATTTTTCTTTGTACTCGAAGAGGTATTTTTCTGGATCTTGCCACTCTGGATCCCAACTTCTACTCTTTCTCTAGTCAGAATCAGCTCGGTGAAACCTGCTGACAAGCTACCGATCAAATGATCAAAGAATGGACCAGATAGCATACCCAGAAACATATCAACCAACTCCCTATCAGACAATGGGGGTTGGACTCTTCCAGCCAAGTCTCTCCACTTCTTGGCATAGTCTTTAAAGCCTTCACTTGCCCCCATGGACATACTCTGGAGTTAAGTACGAGTAGGAGCAAGTTTGGTGTTGTATTGATACTGCTTATAGAAAGCAGCAACCAGATCTTCCCAATTTCAGACATTGGCTCTCTCCAGCTGGTAGAACCATTCAAGCTGAGTCCCTGACAGACTATTTTGAAAGAAATGAACCCACAGATTTCTATCAGCAGTGTGGGGCTGGATTTTCCTAACGTAGGAACGGAGATGGAGATTTGGGCAGGACACCCCATCATACTTGGCAAAAACTGAAGCTTTGAACTTCTTCGGGATGACCACTCCCGACACCAAACCCAATTCTTTAAAATCCAATCCAGGTATCCTCTGAACTTCCATGGCACTCAGACGATCTTCCAATTGTTTGTATCTATCCTCAACAGGAGGATATTGCTCATCGTTATAATCAGTATCATTGTCAGAGACTGCAGGACTAGGGTCCTTCTCTCCTTCTTGGTTCTCCCCTTCCTTAGATGAAAGGTCAGGTCGACTTGTCGCTTCAACCGCTCTCCAAACCTTTGGCCCATGTTCAGAATACCAGTAGCCTTCTTCTTTTTCTTCTTCTCTTTCAGGATGAGGGCTTTCAGGTCCTCCTACCCCTTTGTCAGATTGATGAACATTTGTTGGAATTGGGCATTTTGTGCCTGCAGGTCCTTAATGCTTTGTTCGGAAGACATTTATGCTGAAATAAATAGCGAAGGAGATGAGAAACCTATAATGGTACTTGTAATGATGTGTATGATAATGGGATGCGTTGCAATAATTTCAAAGACTTCGGAAAATTTAAATTTGCAAATCAAAATAAATAAAAACTTTATTAGCTGAATTTGAAGTTCAAATGCCTTTTAGGCATTGCAATTAAAAATAAATCTAAAACTAGAATGAAAAATCAAAAGTCCCATGGATGCTTCCTCTTTGCGCTGAGATAATCATTCAGTCCATTTTCCTCATGGAGTGGCTTTGTGAGCTCTAAAACCTTCATCTCCTGAGCATGGAACTGATCCCTATAAGTATCTGGATCTTTCATCAACTAAATCCAAGACCTCTGTAATTCCGAAGATCAGTGGGCATGTAAGGATAGAGAAACGTGTAAGGAATGCCTTCTTCAGTTGTGGGTTCCACAATCACTGGCAAAACAGCTACATAGGGAATCATAAGCTGTTGAGCACGAGCTCGTACCTATTGTAGATAAGGTTCTATTGGAATGGAAGTCTTTGGCCCCAATACCCTGATGCTCGATCTGTTTACCATGCCCCAAGCTCGTATGAACCTCCGACGATACTCTTGAATATCATCCTCATAGTTGAATACAATACCCTCGATAAGTAACTCATGGGGACCATCCCTTCGATCATGACCAAATTGTCGCAGAGCTAAACAAGGATTGTAGGTTATACCCCCCTCTGATACCAAGCAATGGGACATTAGGGTACTCCCCACATCGGTCAATGATAGTAATGTTTTCCATAAATCGAGAACACCAAAGAATATCCGTATGAGCGAGTGACATTATCCTTTGTGACCAAACCAGACCTTCTTCATTCTTCATTATGGACTTAGGGAGGTGAGAAATAAACCACCTCGACAGCAATGGCATGCAGCACACGAGAATCCCTCTTCTCCTCATGGTACGAGTATGGAGAGTGTGCAAAATATCTCCGAGCAAAGTAGGCACCGGGTTGCGAGAGAGAAAGATCCTAATAGAATACACATCTATGAATGAGTCCGGATTAGGAAAGAGAACTAAATCATAGATAAGAAGAGCCAAGACCTCCTCAAAAGCCTGAAAATCCATATTATCCCAAAACAGCTGGGCTTTGTCTATCATAAACTTAGAAAACCCTTGACTCCGCTTCTAGTTTCCCAATCGGATACCACGTTGGCCCGTTTCATATGTAAAGCTGAGGCAATGACTTCTGGCTTAGGAACTTCTTCTAGACCTGTGAAGGGTACCTGTTCAAGAATAGGTATATCCAATAGCTGAGAGAATTCTTCCAAGGTAGGCACCAACTGATAGTCTGGAAAGGTGAAGCAGTGGTGCTTGGGATCAAAGAAATGAAAGAGTACACTCATCATATTTTCATCAAAGTTTGAAGTAACCAGGTTGAGAAGTTGACCATGTCTCTTAGTGAACGTAGAAGTTTTAGAAACCCTTGATGCTAGCTCTTTGAGTTGGGAAGGTATCTTCACAAAGTTGATTCGGATAGTGTTTCTACGAACGGAAGCCATAATCTGCAAAACAGAACAAAGATAAATTCCCCTGGTCTTTGAAATGGTTAGTGAAATAAGCATGGATGCCATGTTATGATGCATGATGTCATGATAAACCACAGGTATGGAAAACACAGGTATAGCAAACACAGTCAAGTCACACCAAGTCCTTAGTTTTAAGGCTTGCATGAGGTCAAAGGTAGTACCCTCTTGAAGTTTAGTTGGTTCAAACCTGTCCTAAAAATTATCCGGGTTCTAGAGATTCTCAATATCACTGACCATCCTTTATTGGGCATTGTTTCAGCTCACAATCTTTTCTTGCAGCCAAAATATCCCGAAAGTCTAGTCTCAATGAGTGTAGCATCGAGTATCAACCAGTTCTCATCTCTACACCGAGGCCGGCTATCTCACTACTTTCTAATGGCCAAGTTGTTCAACTAAGGTTCTAAGTTTCGTTAGTGCTTCACGACACCACACGTCGGCCCCGTATTCTCCTCGTTTCCCCACAAAGGATACCGGTACCAACCAAAGTGCCACACTAACACAACCATCGCTTAAACAATATCGGTCTACACCGTACAGTCTCCCCGATCTATTGTTGTTTACCTAATGAGTGCCCCCAGATCCGGGTGTAGGATCTATAGTAACCCCAGACAAAACCCTCAAAAGTAAAGAAATCAAGACAATAAAGAGAAGCAATTTAATGACCTAGATCCTAAGGTATACCCCACTTATTTTCTCCCCAGCGAAGTCGCCAGTTCTGTGATACGGTGGCAGAACCGACTGTTTAATACTGGTTTGCGTTTTGCGTTTTGCGTTTTGTGTTTGCAAAATGTCATGGTAAGCAAGATTCACCAACCGACTTTTATTTCATCCAATCATGGAAAAGGAAAAAGAACAGAAAAAAAACCTTTTTTCGAGATATTCTGAATACGGGGGGTAGATTATAGAAAGGGAAGGTGTTAGCACCCTTTCTATCCGTAGTTATCTATGGGCTCTTAGGTACTTGCTCATTTTTCAAATTGCTTGTGTGTGTTTGTCTTGAAAATGTTTTACTTCGTGATAACCCTTGTATCAGTCCTCAAGGGTGTGACAAAGTTGTTTTGAAAAATGTTTTTGAAAAGTGTTTGTGTGAAAAGTTTTATTTTGAGCAAGTACCTACTAGCATCTACCTACTCGAAAAAAGATTGTTTTTGTTCTATTTCCTTTAGACAGCGTTATGCCACTATTAAGGAGTACATAGCACTATCGTTGGAGTTGTAAGGGACATTCGAAAGGGACGTACAGTCACAAAAGCAATGTTAGGACACCTTAGTAACCATCCTAGAGTCCTAAAGATCTTTTCTGAGGCAACATTTCCGAGGAAACATTCGAATGGGATAATTTGATCTTTTGGGACATAGAGGATAGCCTCTAAAACATCCTATGCTTCATGACTGTTTACCAAAGGCAACCTGAGTGAGAGTATACCCTAAGAGTGAGCATGTGCAAGTGTGCTTTTTCAGTTAATGTTATCTTTGCACATTAGGGTTTTCTAACTGTTTTAATTTATCATGCATTCTTGCCATACAATCCTATTAGCCATACATCTAACAGTTAAAGATTGCAAAAATTAAAAGTGCGAGGAAGTAAAACCTAGCTATTACAAGGCTTTGGGGAGGGGGATTAATTACATAACCAGGAATCGGGAATTTAAAGCAAGAAATAAAACCCTAATTTAACTATTACAAACCTTGAACAGTTACAAAATAATGGGAAAAATAATTAACAAGGGCGCGGCAAATTAAATACGAGGACGGTAATTAATAACTTAAAACCCTAATTGAGAGAAATAAATTTTTGTGGATTTTTATTTGAGAAAACAATTAAATTGCAAATTAATTAGACCTAATTTATAATTGCTTTTAATTTGAAAGAAATTAAAGTTGTCCTAAGTTAATTAAACTAATTAATTAAAAATAATATTTATTAAGAAAATAAGTCTTTTTGTGATTTTTTGATTTGTTAATTTAATGAAATAATGTTTGTGTTGATTAAAAAAAACAAAATAATTAAAGAAAAGAAATTAAAGAAAAATAGTAGAAATAACCAAATGGGCCTGCTGTCAACAGATATGGGGGTGCTGAACTTCTGAAACCCAGAAGGATGGCTCAGAGTCTGGCGCCTGATCCAATGAGACCATCTTCTGGGGACTCATGGTGTTCCTGTGTATGCTGGTGTTGGATTTGGTGAATTCGAAGGATGAGACCACAGGGCATATGCTGATCCTCAGAAGGTGAGGTGCGCTGGATCTGGCTCGAGATGGATCCAGAAGATGATGATCCTCATAAGGTGAGGTGCACTGGATCTGGCTGGAGATGGATCCAAAAGATGATGATCCTCAGAAGGTGAGGTGTGCTGGATCTGGCTGGAGATGGATCCAGAAGATGACGATCCTCAAAAGGTGAGGTGTGTTGCTGGATCTGCTGGAGATGGATCCAGAGGATGAGATCATAAGGGGCAAGATGATCCTTAGAAGGTCAGATGTGCTGGACCTGGTGAAAATAATGGAGAAAATGCCAAAAGCTCACGCTTGGGATCGAACCCAGGACATGAGCTTTTGACTTCCTTCCTCTGACCAACTGCGTTGGATGTTAACTTGTTAATATAATATAAAGATAAAACAAAAGTGTAAAATAATGATTATGCCAAAAGCGAGCCAGAATTCAAACCATCCAGTCAGGTTATGACACGCTGTTGTCTTCTTCCCTGTCCGTCGTTTTAGGTTTCTGAACCTTTACCTACAGACGCAAGTCTGTTGCTAAAAACCTGTGTTGTTCAATAATCAAGCACAAGCAATATAAATTCCATTGGGGACCATGAATCAACTAGGTTTGCAGCTCTGATCATCATGGTACCCATTATCAGGCCTAATTTTGTTTAAATCATAAAACCCCAAATTGGAGCACGAAACCCTAGCAATGGAAAAAGCTTGTTCCTGCACTATAACTTAAATCAAACTATCCAGAATCATTGCAAACATGATGATGAACACAAATATATGGGTAAAATAAATTTATAATGCATAAATCATAGAAATCAAATTTGAGTTTTTAGTTCAAACCGTGATGCTTCTATGCGAGGATTCTTGATGTTTTGAAGCCTGTAAATGATTGGGAATGCCTCCTGAGATGCCAAGGAATTGATTTCTGGATTTGAATCGCCTTGAATAGCCCCCTATCTCAGAATTTGAACCTCACTTTTTATCAAAAATTTTGAGTTTTCTTCTAACAGTTTCATGCCTCCAATCCTCGTTCTTGTGCTTTGGAATTGTTATGCATATGTAGTGCACATAATTAGGTCAACAAAAAGTATTCAAATCTTGGAAAATTAGGAAGATTGGATTTGATTTCCTCATGTATGATTTCTTTCCAAAACTTGTTTCAATCCAATCTTTTTCAACCCTAATGAAACTTGCACGATTTGGTTGGCATGCTAGTTGTAGATGGACTCAGAATATGCATAAAAATCTCAAGATTTGATTTGTTTTCATTTTTTTCCCTTTAATTTGATTTAATTGAATAAAAAATCAAAATAAATGATAAAAGTAATAAAAAAATAGGTGGAAAAGCTCAGGGATCATGGGTCCTATTAGAAACATGTTTCAAGCAAGAAAACATGGGCCCCTTTGGAAAAAATGCAAATTTGATCAATGTTGACTTTTGACAATTTTGCAAAAAAGGTCAACTTTGACAAGGCATATATCTCTCAATTTTGACCCTAGGAGGATGTTCTTTTACTTTTTAGAAATATTGGGATGTCCCCTAAGCAACCCTTTAGGTCTCATCTCAATTGAGTCTTCCATGTTCATGTATGAAGCTTTGACCCAAAAGGTGTTTTTGTTGAGTTTCCAAAAGGACCTATAGTGTCAAAATTCATATCTTTCTATGAGTGCATATTAACTTGTGAGCTGAAGTTGAATTGTAGGAAATTGTATCCTCTTCAAAATGAGCTTTGGATGGAAAATTTATGATAAAGTATGAAGAAGTTATGCCTGGTCAAATTGACTTTTACTGAGAAACCCTAATTTAGCAACTTTTGGGTTTTGATGAATTTGGAGCATTCCTTGAGGAATAATGATCAAAGCTTGATCAAATGATGGATAACACTTCAAAGTTATGATGTTGACCAAAAACCTTGAGGTTTAACTGTATATGGGCCACAATTGACTTTAGACCTAGTACAGTCGATTCTCAAGCATCTGAGCAGTTGGCTGAGCAAACTTCTTATGCAAGGCTGAAACTTGGCATGGATGATCTTGAGAACATATTAGGACAATGGTGAGCATTTGGGATCTTTTGGACTCAAGCATCTTGATGAAAAATGAAACCCTAATTTGAGGTATATTGCCTTATGAGAGAGTTGGTATAGTCAACTCTTGGGCTTCCTTGAGCAACTTGGGGACCTCACTTGACATTTGTTGAGTAAAATGAGAGGGCAAATTTTGGGGTACAACAGTATCGATGCATAAGTGCATGTGTCGATACAAAACAGATATGAGCCAATGCATAAGTGCACGTGTCAATGAATAAAAGTTTTTCATATCAATGCATAAGTGTATGTGTCAATACATAAAAGATTTTTTAGAATAATTTTCCTTTTTTTACATTATCTTTATATTCCTTTACATTTTTATTGTTATTTATCCATTCAATATGGTTGTAATATTAACTTAGGGTTTAATTACTTGTCATCTCCCCATTTGTAAATTTGTACCCCCATCCCCAAAAAAGATGTAATTGCGTAGAATTTACATTTCCGCAATTTACCGATTTCAATATTATTGTTAGTAATTAGGGTTTGTATGGAAAGACTAAAAATAAAATAATAGAGAACCTTAATATCAAGACAAAATGCATGAAAACAAACACTTTTTACACTTGCACCTCTAGGGTAACCCCCACTTATTTCCTCGAGTAAAACAGTCATGTCCCTCGAATGTGAGATATTTTAGAAATGACCCTTGAATATAAGATCGTAGTCCCATGTGACCCTTCAAATGTTACCTTGGGTAAATGATCTTAGAACCTTATGAAAAATTTCTAAGGTATCCTACAATGTTTCCTTTTATGACTGTACGAAGACCCACGCCCGTCCCTTCACATCCAATGATAGCGCTTCTTATCAATCAATGGTAAGATAGCAATATCTAAAGGAGGAGGAAAAGAACTAATAATTTTTGAGTAGGTAGAAAGCTCGTAGTTGCTTGCTCAAAACCATCTTCAAAACATCTTTCAAAACACACCAACACTTTCAAATGAAATATTTTCAAAAGTCAACACTTTGTATGCATTCTTATATAGACAAGAATCATTACAAAGTTTGTCTAAGCAAAGGCACTTTCAAAAATACTTTCAAAACCAATCACAAACACATTTTAAACAAAGCATTTCAAAGTGAGCTAGTAACTAAGAGCCCATAGATAAATACGGATGAAAAGGGTGCTAACACCTTCCCTTTTCATAACCTACCCCCTGAACTCAAGAAAATATCTCAAAAGGTCTTTCCAATTCTTTTCACCCTTTCCTTTATTGGATAAAAGAAAAGTCGATGGCGACTCTTGCTATCCGCAATAATTGCAATAAAACACAAAACACCCAAGTCAGTTCTCCCACCGTATTACAGGGTGCAACAATTGCTCCTATTCAATCATCTTAAACATGATAAGTGAGAAAAGCGACAACTGTAGAGCGTTCAGAGTTGAAGATGATTGAATATGAAAGAACCCGAAAATTTACACTCTTGAAAAAGAAGCAAAACTCCCCAAAGGAAAAGAACACCAGCAGACACAGGACCTAGAAGATACCAAATGAAATTGGATTTATCAAGCAGAGGGTCTAATGATAATCGGCCTCCCAAAGACATGCGTCAGAACGAAGCTGCAATACAATCTTTAACAATGCTGAGACAAAACTCAAACTTAGAAGAGTAGATGAAACTAAACTTCAGAATAATGTGTCGGGATAAAACTGGACCACAAAAGGGGTGATAAAAGACTCAAACCACAGAGAATAGGAAAAACTAAACTCTGGAAAAGTACGTGGGGCAAAGTGGCTAGAGTGCATGATTCTAGGAGCACCTGCTAATCTCTAAAGAGACCGGTCAACCAAGGATACAACAAATGAAAACTGAAGTATAGTAATCAAACACTATTAAAGACTTAGTAAACAAAAACTGATAAATATCTAAGGAAATAAATTAAACGAGACAAAACTCGACTCGACAATATTAGAAGATCAAAACTTTTTAGAAACGAGTACCATGACAAAACAAACTGGATTTCACGCACGGGTAACGAGGCAAAACTCAACCCATAGAAAAGTGATGAGAGTGCATGTTTCTCAGAGCACTTTCTGGTCTCTATATATGGGTAAACAGTAAACTAAAACGGACTAAGACCCGAATAGATATAAAAGAGACATCTCAAGTTGATGGACACAGTAAACAAAAGATGTAATACAGTAAATAAACACTGTCAAAGGTTCAGTAACCAAAAACTGATAGACGTCCAAAGGGGGAGATAAGGGTTTCGACCAAGGACACGGTAAACGAACATCGATAGAAGAGTCCAGGAAAGAAACAAAACGAGATGAAACTCGACTCATAATAACTAGTTAGGAAAGAAAAACTAGATGAGTACCAGGGAAAAACAAACTAGATTCCATGCACAGGCGACGAGATCAAAACTAGACCCAAAGCAAAGTGGTGAGAGTGGATGTTTCTTAGAGCACTTTCTAGTCTCGGACCAATGGATAAATAGTAAACTAAAACTGATAGAAGAATCCAAGGAATAAAGGAGACTGATTTCACCCAAGGACGCAGCTAAACGAACACTGCAATAAGACTTGGTAAATGAAATTCAATAAAGGATTAAGTAATCAAACACTGATAGAAGTCCAAGGTGTGAAAGAAAAACAAGATGACACTCGACTCATTATAACTAGTTAGATAAAACTAAACTAGATGAGTACCAGAACGAAAAGTGGATTTCATGCGCGGGTGAGGAGACAAAACTCAAAACTCGACCCAAAGCAAGGTGAGTAGGGCGTACAACTAAAAACCCGCTGAAAAATGAATATCAGGACGAAACTGGTATTCAAAAGGTACATCAATAGACATTGGAACGAACCAACGAGGGTAGTAAAGACTAGACCCGAGAAAATTGTGCCAGGGCAAAAGATTAGACACTCAACCATTCAAAAGATTAACATCAACAGGATATTTGTACGGGGTGAAACTGAGATACTGAGGATGAAAACCTTGTTGGGGATATAACCCGAAGTTTTAGAAAATTCACTGGGGAAAACAGAAACAGTAATGAATTATGTTCTGATGCATGTTTGAATTATTTTTCTATGGAATAGTATTTCAAAATAGAATGAAACACTATAATTTGAGGATGCAATGTAGTGATACATATTTAAATGTTTCACTGGGGAATGGCCAATCGAGAAGCCAACAACCAATTGGTCAAAACCTGACAGGACTCGCAAAAATAAATTGCAAAAACCCAATGGAAAAGAGAAGATGTACGAAACCACTAGAGAGAAACCCCTGAAGAGATGAAACTCTATCGAGAGTAATAATCGAGAAACTGATAGAAACAGGCTACAAACACTGAGAGGAGTTGCAAGAATAAATTCAAAACTCTACTGGAGAACATCATATCAAAATTGTAATCAATGAAAAGAGGTGCCAATGAAGGTTGGTCATTTCCAGAGAAGATCAGGGCAAGACTGTAACTTCTGAAGGAGAATGCCAAATAGAAATCAGTTGTTGCTGGAGAAGATCAGAGCAAGATTGTAATCTCTAGAAAAGATGGTGTGAAGCCGTGTTGAGGATGATACTAACATGAAAAACCAGACGTGAGAAGTGAAAACCTCGCTCCAAAGATTAACAAAATCTTAATTAATCGAACAACATGAACTCTATTGGGGATAAGGAAAGATCCTTGAATAAGGATGCCCCAAGCAACAAATTAGCTGGGAAATAAGAGATCAGGACGAGGAATCTCTGATTGGAAACACAGCTAAGGAATTGAAACTTTTTCAGAATGTGAATACTCATCTAAGAAACTCCACTAGGGACATGAGATATCTTCAAACTTGAAATCTCAAAACGAAGTCTTTCTCTTGAAAAAGATTTCTGGGCAACAAAACTCTGCTGAGGAAATAAAACTCCACTGAGGATACAAAACTCTATCGGGGAGTATTTTGCTGGGGATAAGAGATACAAAACTTTAAAAGTGGCAACCCCTACTAGGAATGTTTCTGCCATGGATTTCTTCACAAAGAACCCGACTGTCAGGGATTAAAGGAATCTTGGATATGCAGTTATAAAATAGACCATGAAGATAGTCAAACAGTATCAACTCTATTGAGATACGGCAATCTCAGCCAGCATTAACTCTACTGAGGATGATAAAAGATTCTTTTGATAAAGAAGTGCCCCAAGTCGCAGCTCATATGGTAAAATGAGAACTTCTGAATGCAAACTTCAATGATAACTCAAATCGAAAAGTAAAATCGATTGGGAATAGTCTTTATTAAGAAACTAGATAATGCTCATCAAGACTTGGTTGGGGAATGAAGGTATCCAAAAACCTTATCCGCCTCAAGAATTCCTCTCATGACAATGCTAGGGAGAAACAACTCTACAGAGAATTTCCTATTCCAAAGTTCAAAAGTTAGAGGTAAGATTCTTGTATTGGTGCTGACAAGCTGCAACTTACACAATGAACGACAATTCCTCGAGAGGACTTCATGGGATCCGTACCATCATTGATATGCTTCCCCAAAGTAGCAGAACTTTGAGAGATCAATCCTCAACTTGACTGCCCCAGATTGGAAAAATGAAAAACCAATAACCACAGGCCGAACCCTGATAAAAATTGCAAAAATAAATTGCAAATTCCTCTAGAGAATATCATATCAAAATTGTAACATTTGCAAGGAAATACCAAATGGATACTTGACGTTTCTAGAGAGAGCACCAACAAAATGGGGCCTGCAGGAAATCAAAATCCACCTGAGTTTTTGTTTGATAACTTGTCAATTTCTCACTGGGGAGAACAAAACCTTATACTGCCTAGGATATGAAGATCCATGATGGGGGTAAGAGACCTTACAAACATAACCCTTGTAGGGAATGAGATATTCTTTGTATGAGAAACTCAACAAAATATACTACTGCTGGAAATACGAGAATCTTCAGCTCCACTAGGGAATAAGGATGTGCTTTAACCAGAATGAAATCCTGCTACGACGCTCTATCCTGGGGCTAGCAACCATAATAGCATAATATTTTGGGGAAGTAACACTTATCAACATCCAGGATTAAGATCTACTGGGAAAAGAGAGAATTTATGAATAAGTACTTTCGATGATAATTCCTGAATAGGAGATTTCTTGATAAGGCAACTTCACAGGGGAGATGAGGATTTATGAATAAGAGATTTCTGAAGGCAGTTCCGCTGGGGGAAGGAGAAATCTTGTACCAGAGATCTTAGACAATGGTCTTTACTGGAGAGACAAAATAAACCCTAACACAAATCAGCTGAGAAAAATGAAAATTCCTGAGAACAAGATCTCAAATGATGTAGCTCCAATGGGGAACGAGAAATATTGGACAAGAGATCCTTATCAACAGCGTCCTCTTGAGGAAAAGAGATGATGCTCACATGGCTTCAGAACAAACTTAAACAATCTTTATTGGGGGTAATAAAAGATTCTCAGCAAAAAGAACTTCGAACCATGCTTCTGCTATAAAGATTAGAGAATTATTGAACAAGAAATATTTATGAAGTGACTTCACCGGGGAACAGGACAAATTTCTGAAGGAACTCTCGACTTCAGCTGGGGATGATAACACTCCACTTCAGGGAATATACATTCTTTTGCTAGGTGATGTTGGGGAGACAAAATTTCAAGCACTTGGAGAATAAGACTCTCTTAATCCGACATTCCAATTAGTCAATCTTTAAAATGCATCACTATTGAGTAGAAGTAGAAACTACACTGCTGCTTGAAGGAAACGACCCAAGTTAGGGACACTTTAATTATCCAGAAATATGTTTCTTGGGTAATGGAAAATTACACTGGTAAGCAAAGCAAACGAAAACTCATGCGAAACAGATCACTGAACGTGCCCTAGATAGTGTGACAACTTCGCTGGAAAGGGTCCTTGTAGAGACATGGCACCATTTTGACTTAAACTAATTTCCCCCCAGATTATTTAAGCCTTGAGTAATTCTCTAACACAACAGGTCGACGGAGAGATTCTGTGAATCTCGACGTAACTGCTTTAGGTTGACTACCTTTGAAAAGATCCACCTCGAGAGGACTTCCTGAGATCTGTGCTAAGGATAGTAATCCTGACTTTCGTTGGAGATAAAGATCTCAACTACTAATGAAGCAAAAACAATTCATAGACTTTAAATTCTAATTAGTTGAGGATAACAATTATGACTTTCCGTCCATCTCTTTATATTCATAAATTATTTAGCCAGCGACCAGACTTAAACTGATCAACTATGAAATGGGGGAAATGCCCATGCATAATGCTCTACCCCAGTCTATAGGGTTGTTAAATAACTTGCCTTGAAAGGACTTCCTGAGATCTGTACCATCCAGATAAACCTCCCCAGTGTTCCAAACTTTGAAACACGACTTCCGACTAATAAATATTAAGAAGTGACTTAAATAAATCTTGGGAAATGGAACTTGATCACCCGACACTTTGAGAGATTTGTTGAATCTCGACATAACTGCCTCAAATTTATGAAACTTTGAGATCCAATGGATCTTGACTTGATGGCCCCAGATTAGCAGAATCTTGGAAAACCATTTCCTTACCTCATGCTCACAGAGGAATGAGAATTTCAAGGATTTTGGAAGATAACACCTCCTCAAGATAATTGACTTACGTCTTAGTACAAGCTAGTACACAATCATACTTTTCAACTCGAACTACTTCGCGCGCAAGCAGATGCTTGAAGAAAATTGTCCTTTGGGACCAACTGGAAATGATACGCCATTGCTCAATCAGAGATTTGGTGGAAAAAAAATTTCCGCACAATCATCAGACAAATAGTTCTTGATCAATATCTCAAACTGGTCTTCTTCAATTCAAGGGAGTAACTAGAAAGCATGCCCCAGATTAAGGTCATTATTTTCAACATATCCCTGAAGCAATTTGTCCCTCAGGATAATCAAACTCTTCATATAGTGCTCATTATGCAAGCTTGCTTTTATGTTTAAGCACTTTTTCATTTGGAAAGAAAGTTTAATCCTAAGAATAATAATTCTAATGCAAATCATATGCTTGTCTTGAAGTTAGAAAACTTTTATTGAAAAGATGTTGAAACATCGAAATTTTTCTGTACAAATAAAATAAAAGAGGGAGTGGTACCAACTCAAAAAGTTTTTAACAAGTCTCATAGAAGTTAGGTTACCGTACTCGTAATAGTTTTGCTTTTGAATTAACCCATGCTTCAATTAGGACTTTAAGGGTTGTAATGTGGCCTGGTTCACGGTTTTTAGAAAAAAAAAGGTTTTTTAAGGCTTAAAATTATTTGGTGCCCACCCATTCTCCGTGATGTTCTCCAGTCTTACATTCAGTTAACTCAATATGAGCACTCATCTCTCAAAAGAGTTTATGATGTTTGAGGAACCACAACAATTTCTTGGACACGACAGTCACTTAACCTTTGGTTTTTGGGTGTTTGATCACACAACTTTTCTTTTGATGAGGATTTTTATTAGATAATCCTTTTTTGCCTTCCGGGATTTTCAAATCCTTTTTCTCTTTCCCTAACTTTTGGCTGGACCAATTATTTTGAATTTCAATTTGGAAGTCCAGTGGGATGCCCTAACTTTTGCCTAAGCTACTTATTTTCAAGTTTCGACTTAGCGGGGATTTTTTGTTTCTTTATTATTCATACTTTCCCTTTAGAACAAGTCGTGTGACCCTGAGTCTTTGAACTTTTTAGAGGAAAGTGACTGCCTCATTCCTTGATCGACGAGGGATAACCGTTGTTGTATCGATTTGATCTCGGCCTCAGGATTTTGTGAGGAAATAACCATTGTTGTTTTGATATTTTCTCGACCTCATAATGTGAGGGATAATATATGGTGATCCTCAGATGGGACAATCCTTCTGAATTTTGAATTCTCGATCAAATTAACTGAACATCTACCCTGCCCCGGGTTAAAAATAAGGGTTTTTTCCAAACAAAGAAGAAATCCTACTTCGAAGGTTCATAGGGGTTAACGAGAGTCTATCTCCCTTATATCTCCAACATTTGGGAATTAAAATAAGGCTTGTACATCCTCAACAAGGTTTTTACTCGAAAGCATACAATTTGGGATTCCGGGTAAATTTCCGCCATCCTCCTTCTAGAGTCATTGCTTTATTAATAAGAGTTGGGCATCAAAATCATAGTAAAACAAATAAGAGTGATAACGAATGGATTAATTCAAGACAAACATATTCAATGCATTATGATTTAATATTAAAAAAGATGAGCAAGCTTGAATACAAGAAAGTAATGAACAAAACAATTAAGATTACAAATGAAATTTGAAATTCCCTCCAATTTTTGTGCCAATGAATGCTTTTATAGTGATTCCATTTAGGGTTTTAGTGTTAGCTTGACCTTTTAGTTCATAGGCCCCTGACTTTCTGATGATAGGTCCTTACGAATTCTTGTTTTGGGCTTCTGATTTCCTGATTATTATTATTTTTCTGATATCTGTTTGCTGTAGTGACTGTCATTTTGGACTTGTAATTCGATTCTGACTTGTGATTTATTTACTGAGATGTGAACTTTAGCCATTTGGTTGTTGGGATAGACTCATGATTCTGTACTTGCTGCCTTGTCGAGTTTATTTTGTGAACCAAAATTATGTTTGTGATTTGCAATAGAATTGGGGCCTATGATTAAACATTTAAAAATATGATTATGTGAAACAAGTCAAATGAGGCTTTTTAGAATGTTTAAGAACATGATTTGAAAATCACCCTTTATTCCGATTCCTACACCACCCGAATGATGAATTATGGAAAACTCTTTGAAAACTTCTTGTTTATGTTCAAGTTTGATTGTTTTCTAACCAATTCCTCTTTCTTGTTTCATGTAAGCACATGATGGTGATGAGGGAGAAAGTTGATGAAAAGAGCGAAAGAGACGGGAGAGACTTGAAGTGCTCGATGAAAACTTGAAGATGAAGAAAATTTCCTTGTAACTTAGAACACCTCTTATCCATTAGGAACTTTTATAGTATTGTGATTTCAAGTAATTTGAACTTTGAGACTTGAAGACTTGTAATTGGTATTGAAATAAGTGTATTCAAATTTGTACTTGTAAACTTGAATAGCAAAGAAGCTTTGTGTAACTTGGAATTCTTGAGCATGAATGGAAAGAAACTATTTAGAAAATCGTAACTTGCATCTTATTGGAATCTTGAATGAACTTGGATCTAGGACACCATGTAGAGCCTATGAACTTTGAATTGGAAATTAAACCACCATAATATTCATTTGAAATTTGAAAGATTTGAATCGAAATCCATTTGATTCCTTGCTTAGAAGTTGATAAGAAAAACATGGCAACTTGAAATCAATGTTTCTTTTGAACTAGAATATGTGTTTCTTGCTTGAATTAACTCTTGACATCATACAGACATATGCTCTTGAACAAATTATATTTGATATATCAAGTTGACAACAATGAAACCAAAGCTTTAATTATCAAATCCATGTTTAATTTTTACTTCTAGCAAATCCAAATAATCCAATTATAATCTATTTTTACAAGCTTCAAATAATATTGGTTCAACTAAATACCTTTATAAAACTTGAACATGTAACAACCAAACGACAATTCGAAATTAAATTCAATCCTTAAAGAATGAAACAAAATGCTCATCACATAAAATGAGGCTTCCAGTGAAAGTCGGGCCTTTGTAAGAAAGTCCAAGAAGTGATAACAAAACTTGTAACACAAGTAACGCACAAAGAACTTTAATGCTGATGGAAAGAGCCTCAAGATAGCCATAATGACTCCACCTTAATTCAAGATTCTTGAATAAGAAACTTCTAAGCAAAACAAAGTAACTAAAAAACCCTGATTTAAACAATCTTCTAAACCAAATATGCTTTATATGATATGACGAAGATGATGCTTCAAAAGCATTGCCCACAAAGATATCACACGATTCAGTAATCCAAACCCTAGCACAAGAGTCAAAAGGGAGGAGAAAATGAAAATGTGATTCAGTTTGAACTACTTGTAAATCATCAATTCTCTAAGAACATAAAGAATCAATGAGATATCTTGAGGCATGAGAAGCCTTGGCAACTTGAATGAATAAAAGAATGAGGATATAAGATCCTGGAGTGATTATCACTACAACCATTTCCACAGCTTGATGAAAACCAGGAATATAAGAATACCTTAATCCTGTTCCAAATGCATGAATATTTATGATGAAACATAGGCCATAAAAAATTCTGAAATCAAGAGGGTAAATTTTAGGGTGTAACACATAACCCACGTAATCTCTTCTTCTTCACCATTAAACCTTTGACGAGTACTCGCCCACTAGTCACCAGCCTCCCCTGCCAGCTGATGCATACCGAAACGTACCTTATGTGCATCTGTACAGTCCATAACCCAAAAGATCCTTTCAATCTCCTTGAGACAACTTTGTGCTTCATCGGGATCATTCTTACCCTTGAACTAGGTGGACGGTTCCTCTGGAATGTTTCTAAGACACGAGATCCATCTTTCCCACCAACATTAGGCTGATGTTGCATAGCCTGAGCCAAAGCCTACAAAGCAGCAGAAAGTGAAATATTGTTCTTTCCAACCATTACTCTGTTGCACATCATAACATCAAATAATGGTTAGACAAAATATATTGACAATATTAAACTGTCACACTACACTATTGACTCAACAACCTAGTCGGATGGACCAACCAGGCTCTGATACCACTAATGTAACACCCTAATTCTCCATCAGTTATTTAACCAAAAATTAGAGTAAATTAATTCATAAAACAAAACATCAAGAAAATGATACCACATCTTCGTACATCATACATGCTCATATAAAAAGATATGCGACACATAGTCCCTTATTCATCATGTTTGAACTTCGTTTCGTTTATTCGCAGTAGAAAACATCACTAGTAATTATTCTCAACATGAGTGATAATTATCATAATTCAAAATTCAACATAAAACATCAATTAAATCTAACAAATTAAGTTCTACAATAGTTTATTCCCATCATAATAAAACAAGCGCAAAACTCTCAAGTGTTACGTATCAAAGATAACACTGACTCAATCTATGCAAAATGAGGCACTTCTCAGTGAACCTCCACCTTGAGCTACTTCGGATCATCTGCATGTTGCCCATGTAAAGGAATCATTCAAACAGAAGGGGTGAGATATCATAACAATACAGGCCATTATTCACCAATATAG
This sequence comes from Vicia faba, assembly GCA_948472305.1. NCBI lineage: Eukaryota > Viridiplantae > Streptophyta > Magnoliopsida > Fabales > Fabaceae > Vicia > Vicia faba. The sequence goes on along the minus strand of OX451739.1, from coordinate 602,744,031 downwards.
GCCATCACTCATGAATGCATGCAACACTGACTTGAAACAGTGAAATTCACATTATTATTATTACTCATCAATGCCACGCCAATACAGGCCATCATCATCATCATTATCATGTAATACATCGTGCAAAATAATTGAATTATGCATACAACATGATCTTACTCAATAGCATCTCAGTTCATGGCACATTACTCAGGAATATACATAGATAGGCATCAATATTGGTCAAATAATTAGCTAATGTGTTCCAATTTATTTTTACAGGATAGAAAGTCATTTTAGCTTCATATTGGTCCAAACGACGCGTCAAACAGACACCCGAGTCAAAAGTTACGGATTTTCAAAGTTTCGAAAACATTTCGGTTCAGCACAGACAAGAAACCGGTTTCCCCAAAATTAGAAACCCATTTCTGCATTTTTACAGTAACCTGTGTGATAAAACACGTTAAAGAACCCATTTTATTCAAAACTAGAAACCTGTTTCTTCTCAGACAGAAACATGTTTCTTCTGTAATTTTTATAGGCGGAAACCGGTTTCCCAAAAACCAAAAACCGGTTTCTACTTTGCATAACAAATTTTTTTGCTATTTCCCAGAACACGATTCATGTTCCAATCAACCCTAAAACATCCCAATTTTCAATTCATATCAGTATCATATAATTCCATAAAATACACACTCCATACCCATCATTCAAACACAACTCACATCAATAATTTTAACCAATTTCATCATATTTATAATCAACAATTCATCAAAATACAAAACCCCACAAAATGATAGTAATGAGAAATAAAAAACACACAATCATGGAACTTAATCATTATCATTCCCCACCATCATGAAATTATTTATAGAGTTAGAATCCCACCCTTACATTGGATTTTGCCGGTTCTTGACTCTTACGGTAAAACTTCTTGCCCTAGCCTCTTTCTCTTCTTGTCTCTTCTACAAACCTTTTCTCTGTTTACTACGTTGTTTTTCTCTTCTCTATTCTCAACTCTATTTTATTCCAACACTGACCTTAGGATCCCTAAATCATAATATCTACTTTTCCCTTCCCAATTAAATAAATAATAATTCTATTATTCTACTAACAATATTTATTTAATTATTATACTATAGTATTAAATCTAATATTCTAGTTTAAATAATGCTAATAAACTACTTATCTCTCTACACCTTATGTTTCTACACTTTTGGTCATACACTCCCATTATCTTAACTCCAATAATTTCTAAGGCATCTAATTCCCAACAAATGCATCACAACATAATAAAAGATTCAGTAAAGCACACAAATACATCATATCACTTAATCAATTTTAAATAAAATAACTCACGAAATCGGGGTGTTACACATATATCCTAATTGACGCATGGCGCGTTTAGGCATATGTAGATACATTAGTCGTGACCCATAAGCCAACAATTCATAGTAGAAGGCCATCATCCAAAGGACGCGTTTGATAGTGATCTACGTACACTTGGAAGTGTATATCATTTGTTACCATGCATTTAAGATACACTCTGAAAGGCTCTATCGTCTGATTCCCTTTTAGAGATTCTTATTTGTTTCCTTAGAAAACTTGAGCATTTAGCTTGAATATAAAGGTGATAAAAATACACAAGAAGGGGGTGTTGAATTGTAAATGGGGAAATTTTTTTCTTATTTTAACAACAACTTCTGAATCTAAACACGTTCAGACTATGAACCAGAGTAGAAAGCAGTAGAATGATTTAAAGCACAAAAGCAATAAGTAAAAGAACACACATATATTATCCTGATTCCTCTACAACTGAGATAAGTCCAGACCCATTGTCTCACAAGAGATTTACCACTATAAAAAAACTTTATTATAACTTGTTTAAACACACAAGTCCAAGACTTCCTTGTTCAATCAATCCTGAATGAGACTTCCTTCCCTAAACACATCAGTTTAGGACTTCCTTGCTCAAGTGACCTAGATAGACTTCCTTGCTCAAACAGTTTGTCTGAGACTTTACAGATTCTAAACAAAATGTTTAGGATTTACAAAAATATGTACTTGATATAAAATCATAGGTACACAACACAGACAAAGACCTTGTTATGTGATACTTCTAAGATATATGAAGGTAAGAAATCTCAAGACTGTGCAATTCAACAAATATTTACGATATCTTAGTGATAAGATCAATTGTTGTTCTTATATCTTGTTGTTCTTTCTTGTTATTGGTGTCTTTCTTCCTTTGAATCTTCAGCTCCTTATATAGAGGCAGCAAAAGAGACGTATGAAGATATCTTGCACAAGTGTGTTTAATGAAGAAGAAATTTCCAAGAGAGAGACATTAGAAGATGGTACTACTAATATCTTCAACATCTGAATAAATTCTTTATCCATTATGTCTTTCTCAAGCAAAGTGACCACAAAGATGATCGGGCAGACTAAAGAAGTCATGTCACAAAACCTTGAACCTTGCACTAGGAACTCTAGTTGACTTTTTCCATAATCTGGATTTTGACAAGATGGAGCTGCTTTTACATAGAGTAAGGACCAGAGGCGTTGTACTATGTGTCCATGTCATCAGGTTCTGAGCTGTCATCAGAAGCTGAGGTTCCAAGTGTTTGATCAGATTCCGATCCTACAAAATCTGAGTCATTTGCTTTTCTTCATAAGTTTATTTAATTGGTTTAGAAGCAAGTTAATTTATATCTTAATGATCTTGCACACTTAAAAAAATGTTAGTATATCCAATTGTTCTTTAAGTACTTTGTGATAATCAAAACCCAACAAATATGAACAAATTTTGTTCCAAAAATCTCCCCCTTTTTGATGATGAAAAACAAAAGTATTTAAGAATAATGGTTGTTCATTTTAATTAACTTTACAACATTAGAGTCTGGGGTTTGTAAGCTCCCCGCGAGTCTAATAGTACAAAGGTTGAGTTTTATAAGATCCCCTTAAGTCTTATCCAAGTTCATAAACATAATTATCCAACAAAATTAAGCTCATAAACATAAGTTACAATATGAGTTCATGTGTTAATAAAAACATTCAAACATGTTTTTATTATCATTTTCTTTAAATAATATCATATTTCTCTGCCTTTTGTCATCAACAAAAATAAATAATAAAGAATAGAGAGAGAGAGAGAGAAAGATATTGAACAGAAAATATATAAAATATCAAAAGCGGTTCAGAGTTTCAAAATAATAAAAAATAAGGTTCTAGATCCTATTCCTAGGGTTTCATCAAGAGCTCCAGAATAATCTTCAAATTAGAATCCAGTTTCTCTTGCTTAGCATCCATAGAGCTGAGTTGAGCATCCAAAGTTTCATGATGATCGGATAGATTGGATATCTGAGATCTCATATCTTAAATATGAGTGCCCATATAAACTTGAGAATTTTCCACATAAGCTAATCTAGCCTCCAACTGAATTCTCCTTTTACTTGCTAAAGCAACATCTTTTGATGAGAAAATTCTCAAACTATATATGATAGAGTCCGTAGAGATTTTGAAATCATCTCATCTTGCAGCATATGTTATAGTATGAGAGGTGCCAAGTCTATTATAGACTAGCCACTTTACCTTGTTATATAACTCACTTTTGAACTTATCCATTTGAGAATGAATATGGAAGGGGTGGATTGATTTAAGTTGTCTATTGGTGAGATAGAGGGAGGCGTGGGGGAAAAATTTGTGTGAGTGGAGTCATTATAAGTACCAAAGAGATGTTATGTGCCAGCTTGTGCAACATGAGCAGTTTCTCTGATTGGAGATGAAGGGTGAGGTTCAGAAGGAGGTTTAATTTATGGTTGATTTTCTAGGTGAAGTTGTGGTTGAATTTCAGCAGACACAACATATTCAGGTTCATCAATATGATGACTGAGTCTGTTGTGCGGAAGAATTTTAGGTTTAGGAAATTAAGGGTAGTGGATCAGCATGGAAAACTTTCAAGGGTGTAATAAGGAGGGGGTGCTCTAAAGAAGCTTCCAGCATAGTGAATGGATCATATGATTTCTGAAATTATGAAAGCTAAAACGTTTCAAGGGAGAGTGAAGGTGATTGGAAAATAATGATGGTTGATATGTTATTATAGTTAGGTTATTTGTATGGTCTGAGTTAGAGGCTCTTTTGCACGATGCAAGCCTTCTGCCACATGCCCATCAATCCCAATTTGAGCATCCACGAAATCCTCAACTATTATATTAACACCTGAAGTAACCATACTAGAAATAATCCTCTTAGAATATTCAGGAGCAATTAGCTTAGTTCTAACACTAATCTCTGAAATTCTATTATGCAGATATCAGATGTCCTAAGAGATATCAAGACACTGATATCTGATCAAAATACAATGACAAAATGAAAATAGATAGAAGTACTGAAATTAAACAAACACACAAAATTGTTTACCCAGATCGGTGTACGAAAACACATACTCTGGGGGCTACCAAGCCAGGGAAGAAGTCCACTAAATAATATCAATTTGTAGACCCCCAACAAACTATCACCAGTTTACAATCTACTCACCTAATCATTACATGTGCTTAACTTCTACCTAAGACTCACATAGGTATAAGACCCTTCTCAAATCCCTTTCAATCACAAAGTGATGAAAACACTAACACTTGGAATGTTTCAAAAGTTACACTTCAAAGACACACAATCACTCAATGCTTAAAATCTTAACAATGATTAACAAAACTTACAACTCAATAGAGACAGTCCTACTATTATATCATAGTGATATTAGAGAGGCTCACAATTAACAAGAAAACAAACCCTAAAATATCACTAATATACAATATGTTCCACACACAATTAGGTTTATTATCTTCTATTTATAAAACAACTTTTGGACTGGATTTGGGCTTTAAAAACGCAGCAAGACAGTTGCGGAAAGTCTCCATAATTTTCTGCATAACAATAGGTCTTCAATCACGAGTTTCCTAAAATGTCTCCATATTTAGAAACACATAATATCTTTTAATTTCAAATAGAATCTATGATTCCTCAATCTTGGACTCCATATAGAATAACCTAATATTCTCAGAATATTCAGAATCTCTTATAATCAAATATATCCAAGTGCACAGCCGTAACAGACACGATGTTGAAGAATTTAGATAGGAAATTTTTGTACCCTAAAAGTTTCCCTCTCATTTTCTTCAAGTCTTCCTCCTAGGGTTCTCAAAGGCTCAAGGTTGCCCAAGAATTGATCAGACAAATAAATTCTCCTTCTAAGCAAAGGGTCCACAACTAGGGTTTCATCTTTCATAAGGAATATTGCGTCTCTAAAGTCTCAAATGAAATTCATGGTTTCTTATAGGTCTCTAAGAATTCTCATACCAAGTTTCATGCCTTGCATTACAAGTTTGCTCAGTCAATTGCTCAGATGACAGAAAATCAATTGTATTGGGTAAAAAGTTAACTGTGGTCAACATACAATCAAACTTCAAGATTTTTGGTCAACATTAACATTTTGAGCATATATTCATTATTTTATCAATGGTTGATCATTATTCTTCAAGGAAAACTCTTAAATCATCAAAAGTCAAAAGTTGCCAAATTAGGATTTTCCTAAGGAGAAGTCAACTGAACTTTTACCAAGCATAACTTCCATATGCTTCATTAGATTTTCCTCAACCTAAGCTCATTATGAAAGAAATTCAATTCTCTACAACTTTGTCTCTCTAAGCTCAAGTCCAAAAATGCTTCATTTGAGAGATATTGGCCAAAACATTACAGGTCATTTTTTAAAAGTCAACAAAAAGACACTTTTTTTCAAGGAAATTTACATTAAGATAAAGTCTTCAAGTTAAAAAATGATCAACATAGAGATTGAAGAAGACACTCTGGGCTTTCGAAAAAGTCAAAGATCACTTTCAAAGGGTGAAAATTGAGAGAGTTATGACCAGTGCAAATTGGGAAATTTTGAGCAAATGCATGAAGTTCAAATTGAGCAAACTTAATATTTTGGGCTATTGAGCCATTGTTTAAGAATCCGAGCGTGTATCACACTCCTTATGCACCTCAACTATTGTTCATGTACCCCTTGGCCTATTTTATTATAACTATTTTTTATTTATTCATTATTAATTCAAAAATAAATAAAATAAAATACAAGGCTTCTTACACAAAGTCCAAACCCATTTTATCTTTGACCTAATTCATGCTATATAATCTCCATCATTCATACATAAAGGACAAGAAAACCTTATCCCAAGAATCACCTCCAAAAACTCAAAAATTGTTCAAGCCTAGAACAACCTTCAAATCCTTATCACAGTTGTTTCTAAGGCAAATAAACCATCTCATTCACTTCCAGCAATCCTACACAGTAAGAATGGATCAAATCTAATGATCCAAAACGCATGAAACACCATCACATACATCTCTGATCTCATACTTTTGAAAAATTGTATTTTTTAGTTTTTCATTTGCTTTAAGACATACTAATGATATCATTGTGTTTCTGAGGTTTGATAGTGCAGGATAGAACCATCGTGGAGGTCCCATGCTGGCCAAATCGTAAAACACTATAATTACACCGATCCATGCAGTTTTCACCATAACTCAAAATCCCTTGCGATTTAGGCTAAAATGATCATCTGATTGAAATCGTATACTCTTATTTAGGGGGGTGGGGTCCCCTTGGATTATTGATTTTGGTTGTTTTGCAAGTATGATAAAAGGAGGTTACCGGAGCTAGGGTTCCGGTGCCTCTCCGGTTCATGAACAATTTCTATATTATATATGTATTCTTTCATTATAATGAACAAATGTATTATCGCCTCAGCAGTTAAAGTGCGCGTGTTAAAGACCTTACTATGCCAAGGCGTGGGTTCGATCCCAGCCTTTTGGTATTTTTACATTTTTTGTGATTTATTTGTTTTGCAGATTACAAAAGGTGCTTGTTTCCCTTCTTTGTCACCAAGATGTGCCTGCTCCAGTGGTGAATGTGTTGTTTGAGTTGGCTGAGGGTGTGGGTTTAACACCCACCCCTATCATTTTGGTTTATTTTCCTCAATTCTCTTTTCTTCTTACTCTTTCTCTTATTTTCCTAATTTTACAAAACCTTTTTCAAAACCTTTTTTTTATATAAACCCTAATTAGTTTTAGGTTTTAATTTAATCAACTCTAATTAATTTTTAGATTTTTATTTAATCAATTAATTTAGTTTATTTATATTTTTTTCATTAAACTTTCTTTTTAATTAAAATCGATTTAGGGTTTGTTTAATTTAATTAATCAATTTCTTTTGTAAGTAAAATTAATTAGATTATTAGGTTAATCATCAAATTTTTTCTATCTAAAATCACCAAAGCAATTTATTTCCCTTTTCTTTTTTTACCGCTTCATGTATTTTATTAATTTTGCATTTTTCCGATTATGTAATTGCACACGGTTTGTAATAGATAATTAGGGTTTTAACTTTTTCCCCGCATTTTATTAATTGTACCCCCATTCCCGAAGCTTTGTAATAGCGTAGAATTTTATTTTTCATACATTTATCGCTTTATTATATTTGTTACTATTGCTTAGTAATTAGGTTTTGCATGAAAAGACTAATAACAATCGTTAGCTAACCCTAATTTCAAAGATTAAAAATAAATGAAACACAAATCATTTGCACACGCGCACCTCTAGGGTAACCTCCTTTGTTGACTTCGATAAACACAATTATGTCCCTCGAACATGGGGACGCTTTAGCAAAGACCCTTGAAATAAAAGATCGTAGTCCCTCGATGACCCTTTTCGATGCTGCCTTTGGTAAATGATCTAGTCCCTTAATGAAAACTGCTAAATCGTCTCTATAAGTTGCCTTAGATGACTGTACGATGACCCGCGCCTGCCCCTTCACATCCAATGGTAGGGCCTCCTACTAACTAATGGTAGGGTAGCATTATCTAAAGGAGGAGGAAAAGTAAAATAAAGATCTTGAGTAGGTAGACCGTTGTTAATCTCTTGCTCACAAATCTCTTCAAAATAAAAACATTTCACACAGACACTTTCAAAAGTATTTTCAAACACCTTGTACGCATTCTCGAGGAGAAATACGAGGATCATTACAAAGTTTTCCTTACATCGGAATTTAAAAATATTTTTCAAACATACACGACACAAAGAAATTTTCAAAACAAAGTGAGCTAGCGATTAAGAGCCCGTAGATAACTACGGATGAAAAGGGTGGTAACACCTTCCCTTTTCATAACCTACCCCTCGAACCCAAGAAAATATAGAAGGTATTTCCTATTCTTTTCACCCTTTCCTTATTAGATAAAAGAAAAGTCGGTGGCGACTCTTACTATCTGCAACATTTGTGATAAAATTCAAAAACAAGTCATTTCTCCCACCGTATTACAGAACTGGCGACTCTGCTGGGATTTACTAAAAAGAGGGGCTACCTTAGAGTTAGATCACTTTATCTGCTTTGTTTAAATTGATTGCTTTATCCTTATTGGGTTGCTCGGGTTTATTTTTCTTGCAAAGATCCTACACTTAGATATGAGGAACCTTAGGTAAGTAGATATAGATCATGGAAATTGTACGACATAGACAGATATGGTTGAAGTGATGGCTACATTAGTGCGACACTTTGGTTTGTACTGGTGTCCCTTGAGTCAGTCAAGGAGAACACTAGACTGTCATGTGGTGTCATAAGCACTAACTGACTTTTAGAACCTTAATTGACACAACTTAGCCATTAGAAGGTAGTGAGATGGCCGGCTTTGGTGCAGTCCAAATTTGGTTGATACTTGATGCTACACTCATTGAGATTCAACTCTTGGGATATTTCAGTGGCAAGTTAGTTGCACTGCTGAAACAATTCCTGTGAGAAATATTGATGATATGAGACTCCTAGAACCCAGTTACTATTCTTAGAACAGGTTGAGCCAACTGAACTTCAAGAGGGTACTTACCTACGACCCCCATGCAAGCCTTAAACCTAAGGCTCTTGTGTGCTTTGTTTGTGTTTGTTATCTGTTCAAACATGACATCATAATATCATGACATCATACCATATCATTTTCACTGATCATTTCAAGGATCTAAAGGGCCTGTGATGCAGGTTTATCATGAACCAGACTGCTAGCAAGGGCCAAGGGGATTTATTTTCCTCTAGGGTCTTCAAATATCAAAGTACTTTCTTTTGAGTCAAAGGCTAAGACTCACTCGACATGGTGAGCTTGATTCTCATAGAAGGACGTCCACAGACGCAAAGTTCTTCAGTCAAAGTTGCATCCATACTCAACTTCTAACATTTCCTTTTGTTTATCCCGCGATATCCTTGAAAACATTGCATCCACATATCATGCATGTCATTACACAACAGGTATTTCCCAAGACAGGTTTTCTCATCTTCTTGTTGTTTATTTTAGTAAAAGATTGCCCTCGAACAAACTGTGAAAGACCTTCAAGATCAAAATGCCCAATTCCAAGAGACACTCGTGAACTTAGCCAAGGGGCAACAAGAACTGATGGCGCGCATTGCCAAGAAGAAAAAGACTAGGAAACTGATTGGTATCTTCAACATGTGAAGAAGATTCAAAGGTCCCACCAAACAGGTTCAAGCTGCTGATATCCCATCAGATGAAGATGACAACCAAGGTGGGGAAGACAAGAGTGTGAAGGTTAAGAGAGGAAGCAACCTGGGTTCAGGATAAGATTTTGATGAAGACTATTCTGCTCAACAGTATCCTCCCGCTGATGTCATATACAAACAGTTGGAAGATCGCCTTAATGCTATGGAAATCCAGAAAGTGCCTGGACTGGACTTTGAAGAGCTGGGTCTAATTTTAGGGGTTGTCATCCCTCACAAATTCAACACCCTAATTTTTGCTAAATATGATGGTGTGTCTTGTCCGAAACTGCATTTAAGGTCCTATGTTAGGAAGATCCAACCCCATACTATTGAGAGAAAGTTATGGGTTCACTTCTTTCAAGAGAGCTTATCCGGTACACAACTCGAATGGTTATGTTAGCTGGAAGGAACCAACATACATACTTGGGAAGACCTGGTTGCTGCTTTTTACAAACAGTATCAATATAATGCTGACCTTGCACTAACCCGTGTGCAATTACAAAGTATGACTATGGGCTCGAATGAAGGGTTTAAAGAATATGCCCAGAAATGGAGAGATCTGGCTGGAAGAGTTCAACCTCCTCGGTTTGATAGGGAGCTGGTTGATATGTTCATGGGCACTTTGATAGGGCCTTTCTTTAATCATATGATTGAAAGCTCTTCATCTGGTTTTACCGAGCTGATACTAAATGGGGAACATGTCGAAGGTGGTATCAAGAGCGGAAAGATTCAAGTGGCTGCATCTTCAAGTACTGTAAAGAAGACGTTTAATGGAAAGAAGGGAAAAAATGTTGTTTATGGCCAGAAGGGTCGTGTTATAAGTGACTGCAACCAATCTGTGGGGGCGGTGCTAATTTTTAATTTTGCGCCTATACAACAACAACAACAAAAAATTAGCATAGGACAGACACACCGAGAAAACAATTTACTAAGATCAGCATGCCACTGTATTAGGCATTGCAACATATTTTAAAAGTAGATCTGATAACATTAAGGGATCCTCCTCAGAATCCCAACACCTCCTCTCCTTGCTATAATCCTAATGTGAAATGTGCCTACCATTCCAATAGTCCCGGGCACGACACCAATAGATGTTGGGCCTTGAAGAACAAAAATCAAGACATGATTGACAGCAAATAGGTTGATTTTGATCCTCTCGAGACTCCCAATGTGATTACTGCACCAAATCTTAAGCACGACAAGGGTGTTAATGCTATTGATGATGTTTCTGATATAGAAGATGCTGACAATGATTATGACCTAGACAACTGGATTTTTCCCACTATCGGAAACAGGCTCAACAACTGGAAGACTGAAGACCGTGTCTCAATCTCCTTTAGTCAGGAGTAATTGTTGCTTTCTATTTTATTGCTTTTAAAGTTTTGGTTATGTAAACTTTAAACAATGACTTTAAGCCTTGTGTCTTACCCGGGGCACAATGGTCCATTTGTTAGGGTTGTCATTTCATAAGCATATTGTCATTTAATAAAGCATTGGATGTTTTGCATTCAAATTTTGTGTTCTCTGTCTTTATTTTTATCAGATTAAAATAGCTATGTGTTCTTACACACACCCACACAATAAATTGCAGATCCACACCCACTATGGATCCTGGTGATAACGATTCTGCTATTTCCACTTATGACTTTGAAAATCCAAACTACCAAGTCGGGAACGAAGTTGAGGAAGATTGTGAAATATCCGAAGAACTTTCCAGACTGTTAGTACACGAGTAAAAGGCTATACAACCACATGAAGAGCCGGTTGAGGTTGTAAACTTGGGTACTGAGGCAGACAAGAAAGAGGTCAAGATAGGTGTCAATCTAGAGGGCAGTGTTAAGAATAGATTAATCCAGATGTTGCACGACTATGTTGAGATATTTTCTTGGTCATACAAAGACATTCCAGGGATCAATAGTGATATTGTGGTTCACCATCTACCGGTGAAAAAGGGTTGTTCTCCAATAAAGAAGAAAGTTCATTGTATGTGTCCCGAGATGTTCGAAAAGATCAAGGTTGAGGTTATGAAGAAATTCAATGAAGGTTTCTTAGCTGTTACATCATATCCTCAGTGGGTTGAAAATGTGGTGTCGCACCTAAAAAGGATGGAAAAGTGTGTATGTGTAGACTATAGGGATCTGAACAGGGCAAGCCCCAAGGATGACTTTCCGCTGCCACATAAATTGATGTTCTACTTGAAAACACCGCTCAACACAAGGTATTATCCTTCATGGATGGTTTCTTGAGTTATAATCAGATTAAGATGGCACCTGAAGACATGGAGAAAACTACCGTTGTCACACAGTGGGGCACTTTCTGTTACAAGGTTATGCCTTTCGGGTTGAAGAACACTGGTGCAACATATCAACGTGCTATGGTAGCCTTGTTCCATGACATGATACATCACAAGATAGAGGTTTAAGTTGATGACATGATAGCCAGATATAAGATTGAACAGGAGCACCTCGATCACCTACACAAGCTATTTGAGAGACTGAAGAAATACAAGTTGAAGTTGAATCCAAACAAGTGAACCTTTGGGGTAAGATCTGGTAAACTCCTGGGTTTTGTCGTTAGTGGTAAATGTATCGAAGTTGATTCTTCCAAGGTCAAAGCCATTCAAGAAATTCCAAATCCCCGTATTGAGAAAGAAGTCAGAGGTTTCTTGGGACGACTGAATTATATTGCCAGATTTATTTCTCATTTGACCGCTACTTGCGAGCCGATCTTCAAGTTACTGAAAAAAGATCAGGTATTAAAGTGGAACGAAGATTGTAAAATAGCCTTCGATAAAATCAAGGAGTACCTCCAAGAACCTCTGATTATGATTCCACCAATTAAGGAAGACCTTTGATCATGTACCTAATAGTGTTAGAGAACTCAATAGGGTATGTACTGGGCCAACATGATGAGTCCAGTCGAAAAAAGCATGCAATATACTACCTTAGCAAAAAGTTTATCGATTGTGAAACAAGATACTCAGTGCTCAAGAAAACTGTATACGCTTTGGCATGGGCTTCTCATTGACTAAGACATTATATGTTGACCCATATTACTTTGTTGATCTCTAAAGTGGATCCCATCAAATACATATTCAAGAAGCCCGCTCTCTCCTGAAGAATAGCCAGATGGAAAATGGTCCTAACGGAATACGATATTCAGTACACCACTCAGGAGGCTATCAAAGGAAATGTACTGGAAGATCATTTGGCTCATCAAGCTGTAGACGACTATCAGACTATGAATTTCAAGTTCCCGGATGAGAATATTATGCTAGTTACATATTGTGAAGCACCTGGACCGTATGAAGGACCTGAGCTAGGATCCTGATGGACTATGGTTTTTGATGGAGCTTCTAACGCACTTGGAAACGGAATTAGTGTTGTGATTATCTCTCCCAAAGGTTGCCATACGCCCTTCACCGCCAGATTGTGCTTCGACTGTACCAATAACATGGCCGAATACAAAGCGTGCAACATAGGTATCAAAGTTGATATTGATATGAGGATCAAGTTCTTAGATGTGTACGACGACTCAGCCCTAGTCATCAGTCATATTAAGGGAGAATGGGATATGAAGCACCTAAATCTCATTCCTTATCGGGAGCATGTACTGACATTAATTCCATACTTCGAGGAAATCACTTTTGGACATATTCCATGAGAAGAGAATCAATTGGAAGATGCATTGGCTACCATGTCATCTATGTTCAAAGTCATATGGGACAATGAAGCTCCTCGAATTACCATTGAGAGACTAGATGAACTCGTACATTGCTATGAAGTTGATACTGACGGAGTAGAAGAAATGCCTTGGTTTCACGAAGTAAAAATATACCTTGAGGCTCAAGAGTATCCCGAGGGGGCATCTATCAATGACAAGAAGTTCCTTCGGAGGTTCTCTACTAATTTCTTCCTGAGCAATGGAATTTTGTACAAGCACAACCACGGTTTGACTCTGCTTCGTTGTATGGACAAGAAGGAAGCTGAGAAAATTATGGAAGATATGCACGAAGGTGTCTTTGGTACTCACTCCAGTGGGCATACTATGGCTAAGAAGATTCTGAGAGAAGGTTAATATTTTTCGACTATGGAAATTGATTGCCATCATCACTCTAGAATCTGTCACAAATTCCAGATATACACCGACAAAGTACACGTGCCCCGAGATCCTCTAAATGTCTTTAATGCTCCTTAGCCATTTGCAGTATGGGGCGTTGATATGATTGGAGAAATTAAGCCTACTGCTTCCAATGGACATTGGTTATCCTTGTCGCTATTGACTATTTCACAAAGTGGGTCGAAGCAACCTCATTTGCCTCCGCCACCAAGAATGTTATGGCCCGGTTCATCAAGCATAACCTTATCTATAGGTATGGCATCCCCAAAAGGATTATCACGGACAATGGTACTGATCTCAATAATGCTATGATCACGGAACTATGCATGCAGTTTAAGATCAAACACCACAACTCTTTTGCGTATCGACCGAAGATGAGTGGTGCAGTGGAAGCCTCCAATGAGAACATCAAGAAGATTATACAGAAGATGATGGTGATGCATAAAGGTTGGCATGAGATGTTACCATTTTCTCTTCATGGCTATCACACTTCAGTAGGAACATCGACTGGGGCGACTCCATTCTCTCTAGTCTACAACATGGAAGTTGTCTTGCCTGTCGAAGTCCAGATTCCTTCTTTAAGGATTATGAAAGATGTAGGTTTATATGAAGACGAGTGGATTCAGACTAGGCTGGACCATTTGAATTTGATTGACAAAAAGAGGCTTGTGGCTGTTTTCCATGGTCAGATGCATCAGAAGCGTATGATCAAAGCCTTCAACAAAAAACTCAAGCATCAGGTATATCGGGCTGGTGACTTGGTAATAAAGCGCATCATTCTACCGCAAGGTGATCCTAGAGGAAAATGGACCCCCAACTATGAAGGTTCATTTGTGATCAAGAAGATATTTTATGGAGGTGCCATGATACTTACCACCATGGACGGTGATGATTTTCCGCTCCCTCTGAATGCGAACATAGTCAAAAAATACTATGCATGAATATAACCCGCTAGGTCGATTGGCTTGTGCAAAAATAAGGGCATCCCGGAAAACCAAAAGGGTTCGGGCAAAAATTAGGGATATATATATATAAAGATTGCACACCCGACAAGTCCAAAACCTAAAAAGGCGGCTTGGGCAAAAAAGGGTATCCCGATGGACTGAAAACTCGAAAGGGTGGTCCAGGAAAAAGTTAGAGATTAAAAGCGTACGACTATGTCATGTTGGATCATATATATAAAACAAGCTTTATTTCCAACATCAAGTTCAAATGGTACATATTAATTCAGTCAACTTCTTCCGACAGCAAAGGATGAGATGCTCGAAGACATAGGGGAAATAGCAGAGTTGAAACTCGATGTGGTCATTTACACATAGCTATATGTTTTGTTTTTACTCTTTTCATTTAATGGTGATTTCCTCTTACTAGTATTTCTGTCTTTATGAACAAAAACGTCTGTTTATAGGCAAATTATCAATACAAGACAATTTCCGAAATCAACTTTGTTTTACTTTTTCTATTTTTATTTGCAAAAACGTCCAATGACTAAATTGAATGAACATATGCATATGAATATGATTATTGTTAACAAATATATTCATAAAAACATGAATCATCATTTACTAAAGACTCTAGGAATTGGGATAACATTCAAGTCATCCACAAATCCTCACAGAGCAACCTCCATGGGATTATCACCACAGAGTTACCTTCACAAGCTCATCCCAGAAGGAGATACATTCCACCCGCAAGCTTAATATGCCTCCATGCAGGAATTAGGGCATCTTCCAGCAGTTCACATGATCATACTCCCCAACAAATCCCCCTAGAGGATAAAGGACTATGATCATTTCTCTAGCATATAGTGGAAACTTCCTCAACATAGTTCACATGAATTTAATTCCCCGACTGAGTTTATTTCTCAAATATTGCAAAATCCCCTGCAAAATTCTCTTTTACAACAGGCTTTATTTCCCCAACAGGGTTCATTTCCCCAGTGGAATTTAATTTCCCAAGCAAAGTTCATTTCTCCGACTACTGCCCGACAAGATTCTCTTCTCCAAAGTGTATTCCAGATTGCTATCCCAGGAGAGTTGCTACGGAATCTAAAACTGATCCATACATCATTTAACCTTGTCCTGCCCCAAAAGAGTTAACGTCCATATCGGAAACTCAGTCAAACAACACCTTTGAAGGTTTTTCATCTCTTTTATCTCTAGCCAGGGTATATAAGAACTAAATTCCCCAGTAGAACGATGAACGACCAATGTTCCTGAACTTTTCTATCCCCAAGCAGAAGTCAAACATTCCCAGTGGAGTATCCCCAAACAGAAAGAAGGAATCCCCAATGGAGACATTCTAAACAAGATTGAAGATTCACATCCTTCATCCCCAACGAAAGTCAGCGATTTATTTTCCCCAGCCAAGATGTTACATGAAGCTACAAATACGCCTCAACAACATCTCACATCCATACATAATTTACAAGTATCATAGCATATGTATATGAAACACATATAGAACACTCTTATTTACTTTGAATACATCATTACGCAATGCATTAAATACATCATTACATTGCATAAAGACTAATTTTATCTTTTTAGGTAAAGTTTACAAACATACGAATATCATCAACAATTTTCAAACATGTCAAAGATTAATTCCCGAAACAAGATGGGGCAAAAATCTATATGACCACGTTCAAGATTAATTGTCGAAACAGGATGGGGAAACTATTTGTACGACCAAGCGATATGAATTCCCGAAACAAGACGGGTTCTCCAAGAGAAAGCATGTTAGATATTAACTCCTGAAAGAGGACGAGGCACCTATCTGTATGAACAGGCAAAGATTAACTCTCAAAATAGGATGGGAAAATTATATTTATAACCAGGAAAAGATTAACTCTTGAAATCGGACCGAGAAACTATTGACATGGTCAGGTGGTATGAATTTCTGAAACAGGACATGTTTACCAACAAAAATGGATTGTAGATCACTTCCCGAAACAAGACGAGGCGACTATCTACATGACAAGCATCTACCTCAAAGACTAAATCCGACGAGCATTTCCATCAGAGACTGAACTCTAACAAGCATTTACCTCAAAGACTGAATTCTAACAAGCATTTCCCGCAGAGACCAAATCCAACAAGCAGCTACTTAAGAAATCTTCCCCATAGGTTCATTCTGGAAAGCATTCCTTAGATAACGGTCGAGCGTATACTCATTATGATACTCCTATAAACAATTATTTTGATGGAATATATAAGCCCGTCTCCAACGAAATTCTGTCACCTCTCTGAATGGCATCTCTAAGCCCACTCAAGCAATATTATCAACCAACAACGTCACCTCCTGCACATGCGAGTGCAAATTTCTGGGCACTTAGGTGTTCAACCCTCTTCTACCTTCAGATCACGAATGGAGGGCATGCCAATCTAACTCTTCAGGTTTAATAAGATTTAACAAAGGAATATGTTGTACCCCAAAATTTCCCCTCTCATTTTCTTTAATACATTCTTCTAGGGTTCTCAAATGCTCAAGGTTGCCCAAGAATTGATCAGAAAAATTCTCCTCCTAAGCAAAGGGTCCACAACTAGGGTTCCATCTTTCACAACGAAATTTGTGTCTATAAAGTCTCAAATCAAGTTCATGGTTTCTTATAGGTCTCAAATAATTCTCATACCAAGTTTCATGCCTTGCATCACAAGTTTGCTCATTCAATTGCTCAGATGACTGAAAATCAATTGTATTGGGTAAAAAGACAACTATGGTCAACATACAGTCAAACTTCAAGATTCTTGGTCAAAATTAACATTTTGAACTCAAATTCATCATTTTATCAAGGTTTGATCATTATTCTTCACGGAAAACTCTCAAATCATCAAAAGTCAAAAAGTTGCCAAATTAGAGTTTTCCTAAGGAGAAGTCAACTGAACTTTGACCAAGCATAACTTTCACATGCTTCATTAGATTTTCCTCAACCAAATATCACTGGGAATGAAATACAATTATCTATAACTTTGTCTCTCTAAGCTCAAGTCCAAAAATGCTTCATTTGAGAGATATGGGCCAAAACATTACAGGTCATTTCAAAAGTCAATAAAAAGACTTTTTTTGTCAAGGCAATTTACATTAAGATAAAGTCTTAAAATTCAAAAATGATAAACATATAGATTGTAGAGGATACCTTGGGATTTCCAAAAAGTCATAGATCACTTTCAGAGGGTGAAAATTGAGGGAGTTATGCCCAGTGCAAGTTGGGAAATTTTGAGCAAATGCATGAAGTTCAAATTGAGCAAACTTGATATTTTGGGCTATTAGGCCATTGTTTAAGAATCCAAGCATGTATTACACTCCTTATGCACCTCAAATCTTGTTCATAAACCCTTTGGAATATTTTATTTTAATTATTTTTTATTTATTCATTATTAATTCAAAAATAAATAAGATAAAATACAAGGCTTCTTACACAAAGTCCAAGCCCATTTTATCTTTGACCTAATTCATGCTATATAATCTCCATCTTTCATACACAAAGGACACGAAGCCCTTATCTCAAGAATCACCTCCAAAAACTCAAAATTGTTCAAGCTTATAACAACCTTTAAATCCTTATCATAGTCGTTTCCAAGGCAAATAAACCATCACATTCACTTCCAGCAATCCTACAGAGTAACAATGGATCAAATCTAATGATCCAAAACGCATGAAACACCATCGCATACATCTCCAATCTCATACTTTTGCAAAGTTGTATTTTTGAGTTTTTCGTTTGCTTTAAGAAATACTGTTGTACCTAAAAATGCCCCCCCCCCCCCCCCATTTTCTTTAAGACATTCTCATGAGATCCCTATTTGCTCAAAGCCACTCAAGAGTTGACTAGTCAAACCTCCTCATAAGCAAGGATCTTCAACTAGGGTTTGTTGCTTCTCAAATAAGTTGGTTACAAGGGTCTCAAATGACTTTCATGGTTCATCATGGGTCCTCAAAAATAATTATGTCAAGTTTCAAGTCTTGCATCACATGTTTGCTCAGTCAATGGCTCAAATGATTGAACATTAACTATATTGAGTAAAAAGTCAATTATGGTCAACATACAGTCAAACTTTAATATTTTTAGTCAAAATCAATATTTTGAGGTGATATTCATCATTTGATCATGATTCCCTAAGGAAAGCCCTCAAATCATTAAAGGTCAAAAGTTACCAAATTAGGATTCTGATTGAAGATGACTGATCATTGACTTTTGACCTAGTGCATGACCTAATTGCTTAAAGCATGATCTAAAGGGATAAAATAAAAAATCTTGACCTAATTACATGGCTCAAAACATTTCCAAAGATGCAAGTGATCTATATTTGAGGAATTGAATCAATTGATGAAAAGTCAACAATCACACAAAAGTCAAACTTTGACTTTTTGGTCAACATTGGAATCCAAAAATCAAGAATCATCAAAACATTAAAAACTATCAAAGTTGATCATCAAGAATCAATAGAATCAATAAATTCAACAAAAGTCAAAGTCGGGAGATTTTCAAGTACTTCGAAAAAATTTAAGTGTTTTGTACCTAAAAATCCCTAATTTCACAAGCAAGTTTCCTCAAGATACAAGTTGATTCAAGGAAAAATTTCAACATGAAAGTTATGGGGATTAATGAATTCTATAACTTTTTTAATTTGGGATGATCCTAAAAAAGTTCTTGGATTAAGAGATATGAGCCCATGAAGTTATGGTATTTTTATCTAACACTTAGAAAAAAATTTAACAAGTTTTGGTCTATTTTTTATCCCAACTTCTTAGTAAATTTTCACCAAGTTCCCATTTGATTTATCAAAAATGGCAAACATGAAAGTTGAAGATCATGTTTCAAGCTTTCCAAAATGTCGTAGAGCATGAAAAGATCATACTTGAGCTAGGAGATTCAAAGAGATGAAGATGTCATGTCAAACTTGAATTTTAGGTCATTTTTGTGATGAACTCATATTGAAATCTCATAGCTATGCCTTGTAATATCCCTTTGCAGGCCTCTAAAATTTTAAATATATCTCTAATCAGAAGATTACACAAGCTTTTTAGCTATGGTCCATTTGATTCAAGCATTATCCAATCCATTTTGTCATTAAAGGGAAAAAGATCACATTTCCATTCCCATAAAGCATGCTTTATGCAATTGTCAACTCCTTGAGCCCATATCTGATCACACTCAAGCACTAAAGCAAGAAGTAACATGTCTAAAGCTCTTAACCACTCTATGAGCCATGATACTATGCATTGGAACTTTGATTTCTCAAGAAATCACAAGTTAAATCTCAACCAAGACAAAACTTGATAATTTATAAACCAAGTCCTCTCATCCTCCGAAAATTTTCCTGTAAATAAGGAGCTTAACATGTTTCATAGGGGATGAATTCACAACCTCCTAAACCACTCATACTCTCAAAAATCAGAATTGGCTTCAAACCTCCATTCTTTAGCTTCAAGGTCCAAAAACTTTGAAACTCATAGTTCTTGCAATATCTTTGCAAACCAACCACCAAATCATCATTAATACATCATGTATAATTGATCCAAACACCTATTTCATCACTGTAACATCATCTTCATCATCCACGATTTTCAATTTTCATACTTGTAAGTTGACTTGATCATAGGTATTTAGAGGTTCTCAGCACCATGTGAGTATCCAAACAGCTTCCTCAGGGTTCAAGCAAGCTCACCAAATCATCATTTCACCTCTGAAAGTCATGTAGAGGGCATTGGATTTTTCATCAAGAGGTAAGTTCTCTTAAACTTTGAAATCCTTATTTAAGCATCATTTTCATATACTTTTAAAAGAGAAAATGTAGATATCAATGTCCTTAAGCTAACCATATGCTTACTTTTCATTTATATTCCTTGTATATTGAGAATCATATCTCTAAACAGTTAGGGTTTCATTTTGGTACTGATAAAAATTCGTGAGTTATAGTCCATATCAATTCATGACGCTTGCATATTTGAAATCCTTGTTAAATTCTGAGTAGTTTTGGTTCTTAAAATTTTCATAATGGTTGAGAAACGAAGGTTTTACATGTTTGACAATGGAGTTTGTTGTTATTGTCGTTACAGGTAAGAAGAAGAAGAAGGGTGGTGCGAAATCAAGATTTGAAAAATGAGTTTATAATATATTTAGTGGTTGTGTTATAATGACCGGATGTAACAGCCACCCCAGTGGCAACATGCTTTCTCTTAAGTCATACCTATGCCCGGTCCTAGGTTCGATCCAAGCGTGGGGCATTTTATTTTCTAACATTTCTCTTGTAGATCCCATGCCATGTAACCCAACGCGCGCCCCATACATCTCCAGCTTTCAACCAGTTGATCTCATCAAGGACAGATCCAACGCACCAAACATATGTCCCATGATACACATTCTGAAAGCTATCCGCACTGGATCTCAAACAGGCGCCTGAGCTCCTCTGTTTTGGGCCTAACATTTTTATTTCTTCTCACCCCCATGGTAACTTATTTACACCCAGCCCTATTTTACTTCCTTTTTTATTTTTAATTAAATTTTTATTTTCTAAATCATTTTTATTTAATCAGAAAAAATAATAAAATCACAAAAATTTAGATTTAAGCTTTAATTAATTAATTTAATATTCATAAATAAAAATTAATTTAATTTAATAAATTTGTTTTATTTTATTAATTAATTTTTAAAATAATTACAATTATGTTTTGTTATTATTTAACACTATCAAATGTTTTTCTAAACAAAAACAAACAAAATATTTTCTTAAACACTTAGAAATATTTTAGGGTTTCTTAAACATCTTTCCCCTTTTCACCACCTTCGCGCACTTTATTTTCGCATTAGTATTTTCCAATATTGTAACTGCTAAAGGTATGTATTGTACCCCAAAATTTTCCCTCTCAATTTATTCAAAACATGCTCCTAGAGGTCCTCAACTTGCCCAAGGATACCTAAGGATTGACCAGACAAATCCTCCTCCTAAGACAATGAGCCTCAAACTAGGGTTTCACTCCTCATCAAGATGTTTGAGTTCTAAGGGTCCTAAGTGGTTTACATTGCCCTAATATGTCCTCTAGATCATCCATGCCAAATTTCGTGCCTTGCACAAGAAGTTTGCTCAGTCAACTACTCAAATGCCTGAAAATCAATTGTGTTAGGTCAAAAGTCAACTGTGACCCACAAATAGTAAAACTTCAAGATTTTTGGTCAACATAAACATTTTGAGGTGATATTCATCATTTTGTCAAGGTTTGTTCATGATTCCTCAATGAATGCCTCAAATTCATCAAAACTCAGAAGTTGCTAAATTAGGGTTTCTATAGGAAAAGTCAACCAAACTTTGACCAGGCATAACTTCCTCATAATTTATCATAAATTTCCCATACAAGGCTCATTTTGAAGATAATTCAATTCCCTACAACTCATATCCATCCCTCAAGTTCAAAAAATTCACTCATGAAAAGATATGAATTCGGACATTATAGGTCATTTCAAAAAGTCAACAAAAACACCTTTTGGGTCAAAGCTTCTTACATTAACATGGAATATCCAATTGAGATTAAACCAAAAGGTTTGTTTAGAGGACATCCTAAGCTTTCTAAAAAATCCAAAAACACCCTCTTAGGGTTGAAGATGAGAGAGATATGTATTTTCAAAGTTGACCAATTTTTGGAAATGTGCATGAAGTCAACATTGATCAAAATGACTTCTTTTCCAAATGGGCCCGTATTTTCTTGTTTGAAACTTCTTCCTAAGTTGGCCCACGGCCCCTGAGCTTATCTACCTATTATTTTATTACTTTTATTATTTATTTTGATTTTTTATCCATTTAAATCAAAATAAATCAATTTAAATAGTAGAATAATGAAATAAAATCCAAGATTTGATTTTATGATCATATTATGAGTCAATGAACAGCTAGAAAATCAATCAAATTCGTGCAAGGGCTAATTGGATTGAAAAAGATCATAATTTGGCTTATTTTAGAAATAAATCATACAAGAAACAAATCCAATCTTTTTTAGAAATTTGCAAAGATTGAATCCAATTTTATTGACCTAATTGATCATACTATATATGCACAACATTTTCAGAGCTTAAAAAAAGAAGGTTTTGGCGTGTGGATTGAGATAAGTAAACTCAACTTTTGACAAAGATATAGGCAATCAGATTTTGCATTAGAGGGAGATTCAAGGTGCTTCAAGGATAGAAATCAATTCCTGGCAATATTTGGGAGCTATTTGGACCATTATCAAGCCTCAACACGCTCAGAAACATTCTACACGAGTGCCACAGTTTGCCACTTTTCTTGAATTTGGTTTTGCAAATTTACGCATTATGAATGCTTTCTAAGTATACATTCATGTTTGTATCATCATTCAGAACGTGTTTGCATGATTAATTATTTGTTTTGATGCCTGTTTGATGGAATGTCATTGTTAGGGTTTAGAGCTTCATTTTAGGGCTTTCAGATACATGTACAATTGGGTCTAATGAAGGACACCATCATGTTTAGAGGATCAAACTCAATTGATCCATGGCCTTGAAAATTAATTTATCTTGTCTAGTGTTGATTTTTGAGATTTACAGGGTTAAAGTTACAACTTGTGTCCGTAGGTAAAGGTCCTTACCTAAAACGATAGTTTCCTTGAAGAAGATGAAAATGTGTCAAGGCGTGGTTAGACAGTTTAAACCTCGCGTGTTTTTCTTATAACACTGAATCATTATTGAATATATTACATGTTCTTGATTATTATTATCAAAAGGCCAGTTGGCCCAGTGGCAAACAGGAAGGGCTTCAGGATGCGCGTGTGTAGGAGGACAAGGGTTCGATCCCTGCCTCCTACATAATATTTTTCTTAATATTTCATTACAGATCCCATGCTTTCATCATATACGTGCACACCATAGGGCCTCCAAGTCAACATCATTAGATCAAGTTGCAACCTGATCCAACGCCTCAAGCATGTAGGCGCATGGTGGACACTCCAGGCACAACACACCAGATCCAGCGTTGTATTGGGCCAACCAGACTGGGCCTTGGTAGGAATTCAGCAACATCACCTCCATTTTGGCATACACCCCCTCAGGCTTATTCTTTTTTCTCTTTTAATTCTATAATTTTATTTTGTTCAAATTAGTTTAATTATTTTTATTAATAATTTTTTTATAAAATCATAAAATCAAAAAGGTCACAAAAAATAGGGTTTAGTTCTTTTTTTTAATAAATTAATTTCTGTAGATAAATTAATTTCCTCAACTTTAATTTATTTTTAATTAAAATCAATTATAAGTTAGGTTAAATTCAAATCCTTTTCACAAAACAAATCCAAAAATACTTTAATGATCAAATTAGGTTTTTTTAGGGTTTTGAACTTTTTCCAAGCTTTGTTCTCACGCTGAATTATTTTTGTCGTACGATACTTTTTCAATATTGATGTAATTGCGCCAGGTTTGTAATAGTTTAATTAGGGTTTTAATTTCCGCATCTTTATTTTCAGTCAAATATTTATGTATCTGCCCAAAAGCCTTGTAATAACGTAGGACTCTTTTTATTTTCTCGCTTTTATTTTATATGCTTGTATATAATTGTTAGCAACCTAGGCTTGTATGCTTAATCAATTAAATAGATCATTTAATTACAAGATAAATATCTGAAAACAAACACTGTTGCACACTTGCACCCTTAGGGTATACCTCACTTCGTTGCCTCGGAAAACAATGGTCATGTCCCTCGAACGTAGGGATATCTTAGCAAAGACCCGCAATTCAAAGTCGTCATAGAGATCATAGTCTCTTACTGTCCCTCGATTTGCCTATGATAAATTATCTTATGATGATAATCCCTTCGAAATGCTAAGGTATCCTTACATGTTGCCTTCAATGACCATTTCGTCCCCTCGAATGTCCCTTAAAACACCAAAGATAGGGCTACCTACTCCTTAATAGTAGGATAGCGCTGTCTAAAGGAAACGAGAAAATGAACATCCTTTTTTGAGTAGGTAGAAACTCTTAAGTACTTGCTTTAAACAACAAAAACTATTTCACACAAACACTTTCAAAACAGTTTTCAAAAACAACTTCGTCACACTCTTGAGGACAGATACAAGAGTTACCATGAAGTTAAACAAAAAAATTTTAAAACACACACAAGCAATTTCAAAATGAGCAAGTACCTAAGAGCCCGTGGAAAACCACGGATAAAAAGGGTTCTAACACCTTCCCTTTCTATAATCTACCCCCCATACTCAGAAAATCTCGAAATAGGTTTTTTCTGTTCTTTTTCCTTTTCCTTTGTTGGATGAAATAAAAGTAGGTGTTGACTCTTACTTACCGTGACATTTGAGAATACAAAATGCAAACCAGTATAACATTCGGTTCTGCCACCGTATCACAGAATTGGAGACTCTGTTAGGAAGCAAAATAAGTTGGGTATATCTTAGGATCTAGGTCATTTTTAAAATTGCTTTCTTGTTTGCTTTGCCTACTTTATCTTCGAGGGTTTTGTTTGGGGTATTATTGAAGATCCTACACCTGGATTTAGGAACACCTTTTAAGTAAGTAGCAATAAACTGTGAGGGAATTGTGCAGGGTATACTGACACAGTTGAAGCAGTAGCTACGTTGATACGACACTTTGGTTGGTACCTGTAGCCCTTGAGTCAATCAAGGAGAATACAGGGTCGCTGTGTGGTGTCATAAAGCATCAACTAACCTTAAAACCTTTAATTTCACAACTTGGCCAGTAGGACGTAGCGAGATGGCCGGCTTTGGTGTATTCCCAAGGTCGACAGATACTCGATGCTACACTCATTGAGGTTTGACTCTTGAGTTTTGTTTGGTTGCGAGTCAATCGCCTATTGAACGAAGCTTGGGGGGATTATCGGTGATATTGAGTTCCCTTAGAACCCGGTTACTATTTATAGGACAGGTTGAACCAATCCAGCTTCAAGAGGGTATGACCTTAAAACTCATGCAGTCTTTAAACCTAAGGACTTGGTGTGACTTGTTTGTTTCTTGTTATACATGTGATTTCTTAGCATAATCATGACATCATAAACATGGAATATCATACTAACCATTTCAAGGATTTTCTAGGGCTCATCTTTACTTTGTTTTGTAGGACATGGCATCCGCCCGCAGGAACACTCTCCAGATTAACCTTGTGAAAGTACCTCCTCAACTAAAGGACTTGGCATTAAGGATTCCTGAAAGCTCTCCCTTCACTGAAAAACATGGTCGGATGCTCAACTTGGTCACTTCAAAACCTGATGAAGAATTGTTAAAAGTGCTATTTTAGTTCTTTGATCCTTTGCACCACTGCTTCACCTTCCCAGATTACCAGCTAGTGCCTACTATGGAGGAATTTTCTCGGTTATTGGGGGTACCTATTCTTGATCAGTTACCTTTAAACGGTACGGAAAGACATCCAAAGCCTAGAGAGATTTCTTGAGCTCTGTCCCTACAACGGTCTGATGTAGTGATAAATTGGGAAACTAGGGGAAGTGTCCAGGGAATCCCGGTCAAATTTCTATTCGAGAAGGCTCACTGTTTTTGGGATACCCTTGATTTACAAGCTTTTGAAGAGGTATTTGCACTCCTCATCTACGGGATGGTACTATTCCCTAACGCGGACCAACTCGTAGATGTGAATACGATTAAGGTTTTTCTGTCTTATAATCCGGTGCCTACCTTACTTGGGCATATTCTACACTCTCTGTATGCTCGCACTCTAAAGAGAAGAGGCACCCTCCTGTGTTACACCCCTCTAATGGCTAGGTGGTTTATTTTGCACCTACCCAGGTCTATTTTGAAGAATGAGCAGGGTATGAAATGGTCTCATAGGCTGATGTCCCTTACACATTCAGACATTCATTGGTGTTCACGGTCCTCAGAAAATGTTACCATCATCGATCACTGTGGTGAATTCCCTAATGTCCCTCTCTTAGGCATTAGGGGAGGAATTACTTATAACCCTTGTTTGGCACTATGACGGTTTGGTTATGCGAGAAGGGATGGCCCTCATGATACACTTATCCAAGGAATCACCTTCGACAATGAGAATGATGCTCAGGGTTACCGTAAAAGGTTCATGCGAGCTTGGGGCATGGTACACAAAGTTGATAGCAAGACACTGGGGCATAAGAATTCCATCCCTCTTGAGCCTTATCTCAGATAGGTACGAGCCCGTTCCTAAAGTCTTAGGATGCCTTACCCTGTTGTCCTACCAACGATTGTAGAACCAGTTGCTGAAGGAGACACCTCTTATCTGGTTCTTCATCCTGACATGCCAACTGATCATGAGGAGTTACAAAAATCCTTGGTTCAACTTAAAGGGGAGCAGGATACGTTTGAAACTCAATTCTATGCCAGCAAGAAGAAGGTCCTGGAACTCACTAGGCTACTTCATGAAGAGAGGAATATAAATGCCTACATTGCACCAAAGAGGAAGCGCTCCTAGGAGACCTAATTTTCTTTTGCTTTAAGTTTTGTTTGATTGTAAGCCTAAAGGGCACTCTTTGTAACAATTCGAACTTATCAATACAATTAACGTGTGTTTCTTTTGGTTAAATGAATTTTAGCTTTTAAGAATCCTTGAAATCATTGCATACACATATCGTCCATGAAATTGCATAAACAGGTACCATTACAGGTTTCTCATCTTCTTCGCTGTTTATTTCAGCAGTAATGTCTTCTGAACAAAGCATCAAGGATCTATAGGCACAAAATGCCCAATTTCGGCAAATGTTTGTAGCCTTAGCTAAGGGGCGGGAAGATCTGAAGGCCCTTATTCTGAAAGAGAAAAAGAAGAAGAAGAAGAAGAAGAAGAAGAAGAAGAAGAAGAACGTCGGTGTCCTAAATCTAGGCAGAAGATTTAGGGGACCGTTGAAGCAAATGGTTGATCTGACCACTCCATCCAAAGAAGGGGAGAACCAAGAGGGCGAAACAAGGGAGGAAGACCCTAGTCCGAGAGTTTATGAGGATGCATCTGACTACAACAATGAACAGTATCCCCAGGCTGAGGATAGGTACAAACAGTTAGAGGATCGTCTGAGCGCGATGGAGATCCAAAGAATACCAGGGCTGGATTTCGAAGAGTTGGGTTTGATATATGGGGTAGTCATCCCACGGAAGTTTAAGGCTCTAGTATTTACGAAGTATGATGGGGTGTCTTGTCCTAAGCTTCATCTTTGTTCCTATGTGAGGAAGATTCAGCCTCACACTGCTGATAGGAACTTGTGGATCCATTTCTTTCAGAACAGTATGTCCGGGAGTCAACTTGAGTGGTTCTATCAGCTGGAAGGAACCAATGTCCGCAACTGGGAAATTTGGCTGCTGATTTTTTAAGCAGTATCAATATAACACTGACCTTGCCCCTACCCGTACTCAACTCCAGAGTATGTCCATGGGTGCAAGCGAAGGTTTCAAGGACTATGCGTAGAAGTGGAGAGATCTGGCAGGGAGAGTCCAACCAAATTTGTCTGATAGGGAGTTGGTTGACATGTTTCTTGGTACATTGTCTGGTCCATTCTTCAATCACTTGATTGGTAACTCCTCAGCTGGTTTCATCGAACTGATATTGATTGGAGAAAGGGTAAAAGCTGGGATCTGGAGTGGCAAAATCAAGAAAGACACCTCTTCGAGTACTGTAAAGAAGCCGTTCATGGGTAAGAAAGAGGTCAATGCCATTTATAACTCAAGAGGTCAGAGCAGAGCTGAGCACCGTCCAACGGTAGGGGCTGTGATGATACCTAGGTCTACGGCTACTCAATAACGAAATAATCAGCCAAGGGTAGAAAGACCTCAAAGGCAGTTCACCCAAATCAACATGCCATTGTCACAAGCATTGCAACACATGTTGAAGATGAATCTGATTATGGTGATAAACCCTCATCTGAACCTTAAGACTTCCTCTCCTAACTACAATCCTGATGCAAGGTGTGCTTATCATTCTGGCATCCCGGGGCACGATACTAACGATTGTTGGGCGTTGAAATACAAGATTCAGAATATGATTGACGCCAAGGAGATTGAATTCGACCCTCTTGAGACTCCCAACGTGATCACTGCTCCTTTGCCAAAACATGGCTAGGATTGGAGGAATTTTTGGTCATTTAATTCTCAAGTTGTATTTTCTGTTCTTATTGGAACAATTATTGTCATGTGAAAACTTTGTTATTTCATTAATGCATTACACATGTTTGTCTTGAATTAATCTGTCTTCACCATGCTTAAACTGCTTTATACTTCCTTTTCGTAATATTCAACTCTCGATTAAAAACTCTAAGCCTTAGAGGGAGGATGATAAAAATAATACCACAATCTCTACAATATGCTTTTGAACAGACCTTGCTGACGATGTACAGGCGTTGTTTCAAATCCTAAATAGTAGAGTTATAAGGAAGATAATCCCTAGTCAACCCCTTTGAGCCAAAGAAGTAGGAGTTTTCTTTCACACAAAATTAAAACCCTTAATCACAACCTGGGGGAGGGTAGTTTTCTCAGTTAATTCAGGTGCGCATTCAGTCGCAATCTGTCGCTTTGTACACAATGAGTGGCATCGAAGACGTCCTTCCAAAACAAAAGAAGGTGATGGTTCCACATAATCGTCAAGACAAGTAGTCATTATCTCTCGAAATAAAAGCCCGTTAAGTCAAAACCTATGAAGGAGACTTAAGAAAAAACGGGGGCATCCCTCTGATTGGAATCATAAAAAGAAGCAGTTCAGGCAAAAGACAGGGATAGTAAAATTAAAAAGAAAGAGGTCCTACAAATCCTCGACAAAAAAGATGACTGCCTATTCAGAATAAACTTTCAGTATCTGAAACATCACCGGAACATCAAGGACAATACTCTAAGACTCAACTGGGATTTTAAACGCGCAATTAACTGAGCATAGGACTGAAGGACATTACGAAGAACAGGTGGGTACAAATAAATTTTGAGCCTTTATCCTTTATTTCTTAAACAGTGAACCAGGCCATGTCATAACCCTTAAAAGTCCTAGTTGAAGCATGGGTTAGTTTGAGAGCATACTGTTACAAAGGTATCCTAACTTCTATAGGACTTGTTACAAATCTTGAGTTGATATCACATTCTTGCAAAAAAAAATTACTGCATAAAACACAGTTTCAAAAAATTTTCAAGACATACATGAGTTTTGCATTCTTTAAATGACATTGTTTGTATATGACTAGTTGTTTGACGACAGTGAAATCCTCACAATGGATATTCAATGAATAGACATCCTCTCAATAGACAGAATCACCTCAGTAGGAAAGACACTACCAACAACAGGTCTTCCATAAGCAAGGGGCAGGACATGATGTCTAACACACTAGAGGAAGTCTCTCCAAAAGTGCCAAATAACCAGGGGCAGATCTCTACTTGAATCACTTGGGGAATTACGCACGCATTCCAACAACAAATCATGTGCCATCAAGAAAACATTTTTACAGTACCACAACACTACTATGGACAGTGACAATTCTCCATACCCGGTGAACCTGGACATAGTCGGAAGATCCTACGCACGATTAAAGACCCGCTAGGTCGACTAGCCTAGGCAAAAACAAGGGCATCCCGACGAACCAAAAAAGGTTCAGGCAAAAATTAGGGATAAAAACAAAAAAAAAATTGTGCACCCGGCAAGTCGAAAATCTGAAAAGGCGTCTTGGGCAAAAAAAGGGTATCCCGGTGGACTGAAAATCTGAAAAGACAGTCCAGGCAAAAGTTAGGGATTAAAGTGTACGACTATGTCCCGTCATCTTGTCACTTGCCTCATGAGTTGGGATAACGCACAAGCTATCCACAAATCCTCTGCAGGTTCTTTCTCCAGCAAGTACAGGGGAAGAAAAGTCCTGATGCAAGGTCATTGCCATATCCTCAGCATGCGTCCGAGTAACATCTACACTCCCCATAGAGTAGAGACAACTAAAGCTTTGACATTGGCTTCCCCAAACAGGAGTTACTATCCCCAACCAGGTTCCTTCAGAAAACTGACATTTATATCCCCCGGCCGAATTTCATAATCGAAAGCGGGTCATAAAGTTTTCTCCTGAACAAAGTTTATTTCTCTGAATACAGAAGCTCAATCCCGGACAGAATTTATCCCTTCAGTAATGGAAGTTCATCCTCTAATAGAGTTAGCTCCCCGCAGAGTTATTCTCAAACAGAGTCTCTCCCCTGATAGAATATTTGTAAACAAGGATCAAATCCCCAGCATAATCACCTCTGTTTACCATCCCTAGTGGAAGTAGAAGAACCACTCTTTCTACAACGGTCAGGAATACAATTTCCAGTACTCTCCAGCAGCGGTCAGGGATTTATTTTCCCAGACTCGGACATGTCACAATAGCATTTCATGTTCATACATCATGATGTCCGCGTACATATTGCATACAGCATAATCTCATTTATTTTGAGAACATCATTACACAATGCATTTCATACATCATGACATTGCATACAGCTAACGCTTTACCTTTTTAGGAGAGATGGTTATCATCAACAATCTCCAACAGGTCCAAGATTAGCTCCTGAAACTAAACAGAGCAATTATCTGTGCGACCAAATACAACTTCACACAGGCTTATTTGGAAAAAATCTTACACGGGTCCCTTCTCATACATTTCCAAATAAAGTTTCATACGAACTCATCACGAAGTAACCCTACTATCAAGGTTCCTTGTCTTTGTCTCCAAACAACAGTTTACAACACTATTAAAACCTGGACCCGACCAGATACGGTCAATTTCACATTTCCCCAGTAAGTCGTTGTGCAGCCTGGACCCTGATCAAATAAGCAGTTTGCACCTTCAGATCAAGAGTTAATTCCCCAGTAGAGTAATGGACAACCGAAGCTCCTAAACTCTATTCCCCAAGACAGAGACCAACATTCCTCATCGAAATCCTCCCTAACAACAGGAACAGGAATTCCCACGAAGGAATATCTCACAAAATCATCCTTATTATGGATGGCATCTTTAAGCCCATATTCGACGACTCTCCGTCATCTTCTCCAAATGGCATTTGTAAGCCCATTCCTGATACTACCTATACAAATCAAGCATCATTTCAGACGAGTGCAAATTTCTGGGCACTCTAGTGTTCAATCATTTTCCACCTTCAGATCACGAAAGGCAGACCAGCCAATCTAAATCCTCGGGTTTAAGAAGATTGAACATGAGCAGTTGTTGTACCCAAAAATTTGGCCTCTCAATTTATTCAAAACATGCTCCTAGAGGTCCTCAACTTGCCCAAGGATACCTAAGGATTGACCAGACAAATCCTCCTCATAAGATAATGAGCCTCAAACTAGGGTTTCACTCCTCATCAAGATGTTTGAGTTCCAAGGTTCCAAAGTGGTTTCCATTGCCCTAATATGTCCTCAAGATCATCCATGCCAAGTTGCGTGCATTGCACAAGAAGTTTGCTCAGTCAACTACTCAAATGCCTAAAAATCAACTGTGTTAGGTCAAAAGTCAACTGTGACCCACAAACAGTCAAACTTCAAGATTTTTGGTCAACATCAACATTTTGAGGTGATATTCATCATTTGATCAAGGGATGATCATGATTCCTCAAGGAATGCCTCAAGTTCATCAAAACTCAGAAGTTGTTAAATTAGGGTTTCTATAGGAAAAGTCAACCAAAATTTGACCAGGCATAACTTCCTCATACTTTATCAGAAATTTCCCATCCAAGGCTCATTTTGAATATAATTCAATTCCCTACAACTCATCTTCAGCCCTAAAGGTCTAAAAATGAACTCATGAAAAGATATGAATCTAGACATTATAGGCCATTTAAAAAAGTCAACAAAAACACCTTTTGGGTGAAAGCTTCTTACATAAACATGGAAGATCCAATTAAGATGAAGCCAAAAGGGTTGTTTATAGGACATCCTAAGCTTTCTAAAAATTCTAAGAACACCCTCTTAGGGTTAAAGATGAGAGAGATATGTATTTCCAAAGTTAACGAATTTTTGGAAATGTGCATGAAGTCAACATTGATCAAAATGACTTTTTTTTTCAAATGGGCCCATGTTTTCTTGTTTGAAACTTGTTCCTAAGATGGACCACGACCCTTGAGCTTATCCACCTATTATTTTATTATATTTATTATTTATTTTGATTTTTTATCCATTTAAATCAAAATAAATCAATTTAAATAGTTGAATAATAAAATAAAATCCAAGATTTGATTTTATGAGCATATTATGAGTCAATGAACAGCTAGCAAATCAAGCAAATTCGTGCAAGGGCTAATTGGATTGAAAAAGATCATAATTTGGCTTATTTTAGAAACAAATCATACAAGAAACAAATCCAATCTTTTTCACAAATTTGCAAAGATTGAATCCAATTTTATTGACCTAATTGATCATACTATATATGCACAACATTCCCAGAGCTAAAAAAAGAAGGTTTTGCTGTGTGGATTGAGAGAAGAAAACTCAACTTTTGACAAAGAAAGAGGCAATCGGATTTTGCGTTAGAGGGAGATTCAAGGTGCTTCAAGGTTAGCAATCAATTCCTGGAAATATTTGGGAGATATTTGGACAATTATCAAGCCTTAACATGCCCAGAAACGTTCTACGTGAGTGTCACAGTTTTCCACTTTTCTTGAATTTGGTTTTGAAAATTTAGGTATTATGAATGATTTCTAAGTATACATTCATGTTTGTATCATCATTCAGAACATGTTTGCATGATTAATTATGTGTTTTGATGCTTGTTTGATGGAATGCCATTGTTAGAGTTTAGAGCTTCGTTTTAGGAATTTCAGATACAGGTACAATTGGATCTAATAAAGGACACCATCATGTTCAGAGGATCAAACTCAACTGATCCATGGCCTTGAATTTAATTTATCTTGTCTGGTGTTGATTTTTGAGATTTGCACGATTAGAGTTACAACTTGTGTCCGTAGGTAAAGGTCCTTACCTAAATCGACAGTTTCCTTGAAGAAGATGAAGGTGTGTCAAGGCGTGGTTGGACAGTTTGAATCCCGTGCGTTTTTCTTATAACACTGACTCATTATTGAATATATTACATGTTATTCATTATTATTATCAAAAGGCCAGTTTGCCCAGTGGCAGACAGGAAGGGCTTCAGGACGCGGGTGTGTAGGAGGACAGGGGTTCAATCCCTACCTCCTACATAATATTTTTCTTAATATTTCATTACAGATCCCATGCTTTCATCATATGCGCGCACACCATAGGGCCTCCAAGTCAACATCATTGGATCAAGCTGCAACCAGATCCAACGCCTCAAGCATGCAGGCACGTGGTGGACGCTACAGGCACAACACACTAGATCTGGTGTTGTATTGGGCCAACCAGACTGGGCCTTGGTAGGAATTCAGCAACATCACCTCCATTTTGGCCTACACTCCCTCAGGCTTATTCTTTTTTCTATTTTAATTCTATTATTTTATTTTGTTTGAATTAGTTTAATTATTTTTATTAATCATTTTTTTTATAAAATCAAAAATCAAAAAGGTCACAAAAATAGGGTTTAGTTCTTTTTTTTAATAAATTAATTTTTGTAGATAAATTAATTTCCTCAACTTTAATTTATTTTTAATTAAAATCAATTAGAAGTTAGGTTAAATTCAAATATTTTTCACAAAAAAAATCCAAAAATATTTTAATGATCAAATTAGGTTTTTTTAGGGTTTTGAACTTTTTCCAAGCATTGTTCTCACGCTGAATTATTTTGTCGTATGATACTTTTTCAATATTGATGTAACTGCGTCCGGTTTGTAATAGTTTAACTAGGGTTTTTATTTCCGCATCTTTATTTCTAGTCAAATATTTATGTATTTGCCCAAACGCCTTGTAATAGCATAGGAAACACAAACCAGTATAACATTCAATTCTGCCACCGTATCACAAAACCGGTGACTCTGCTGGGGAGCTAAGTAAGTGGGGTATACCTTAGGATCTAGGTCATTTTTAAAATTTCTTTCTTGTTTGCTTTTCCTGCTTTATCTTCGAGGGTTTTGTTTGGGGTATTATTGAAGATCCTACACCCGGATTTGGGAACACCTTTTAGGTAAGTAGTAATAAATTGTGAGGGAACTGTGCGGGGTATACCGACACGGTTGAAACAGTAGCTATGTTGATGCGACACTTTGGTTGGTACCGGTATCCCTTGAGTCAATCTAGGAGAATACGGGGCCGCTGCGTGGTGTCATAAAGCATCAACTAACCTTAGAAGCTTTAATTGTACAACTTGGCCAGTAGGATGTAGCGAGATGGTCGGCTTTGGTGTATTCCCAAGGTCGACAGATACTTGATGCTACACTCATTGAGGTTTGACCCTTGAGTTTTGTTTGGTTGTGAGTCAATCGCCTATTGAACGAAGCTTGAGGGAAAGATCGGTGATATTGAGATCCCTTAGAACCCGGTTACTATTTATAGGACAGGTTGAACCAATCCAGCTTCAAGAGGGTATGACTTTAAAACTCATGTAGGCTTTAAACCTAAGGACTTGGTGTGACTTGTTTTTTGCTTGCTATACATGTGATTTCTTAGCATAATCATGACATCATAACCATGGCATATCATACTAACCATTTCAAGGATTTTTAGGGCTCATCTTTGCTTTGTTTTGTAGGACATGGCATCCGCCCGCAGGAACACTATCCAGATTAACCTTGTGAAAGTACCTCCTCAACTAAAGGACTTGGCATTAAGGATTCCTGAAAGTTCTCCCTTCACTGAAAAACATGTCCGCCTGCTCAACTTTGTCACTTCAAAACCTGATGAAGAATTGTTAAAAGTGTTATTTCAGTTCTTTGATCCTTTACACTACTGCTTTAACTTCCCGGATTACCAACTAGTGCCTACTATGGAGGAATTTTCTCGGTTATTGGAGGTACCTATTCTTGATCAGTTACCTTTCAACAATACGGAAATACATCCAAAGCCTGAAGAGATTGCTCGAGCTCTGTCCCTACAACGGTCCGATGTAGTGATGAATTGGGAAACTAGAGGAAGTGTCCAAGGAATCCCCGTAAAATTTCTATTCGAGAAGGCTCACTATTTTTGGGATACCCTGGATTTACAAGCTTTTTAAGAAGTATTGGAACTCTTCATCTACGGGATGGTACTATTCCCTAACGCAGACCAACTCGTAGATGTGAATATGATTAAGGTTTTTCTTTCTCATAATCCGGTTCTTACATTACTTGGGGATATTCTACACTCTCTGCATGCTCGCACTCTAAAGAGAAGAGGGACCCTCCTGTGTTGCACCCCTCTATTGGCTAGGTGGTTTATTTTGCACCTACCCAGGTCTATTTTGAAGAATGAGCAGGGTATGAAATGGTCTCATAGGCTGATGTCCCTTACACATTCAGACATTCATTGGTGTTCACGGTCCTCGGAAGATGTTACCATCATCGATCACTGTGGTGAATTCCCTAATGTCCCTCTCTTAGGCATTAGGGGAGGAATCACTTATAACCCTTGTTTGGCACTGCGACGGTTTAGTTATGCGAGAAGGGATGGTCCTCATGATACACTTATCCAAGGAATCGCCTTCGACTATGAGAATGATGCTCAGGGTTACCGTAAAAGGTTCATGTGAGATTGGGGCATGGTACACAAAGTTGATAGCAAGACACTGGGGCATAAGAATTACATCCCTCTTGAGCCTTATCTCAGATGGGTACGAGCCCGTGCCCAAAGTCTTAGGATGCCTTACCTTGTTGTCCTACCAATGATTGTGGAACTAGTTGCTGAAGGAGACACCTCTTATCTGGTTCTTCATCCTGGCATACCAACTGATCATGAGGAGTTTCAAAAATCCTGAGTTCAACTTAAAGGGGAGCAGGATACGTTTGAAACTTAATTTAATGCCAGAAAGAAGAAGGTCCTGGAACTCACTAGGCTACTTCATGAAGAGAGGAATATAAACGCCTACATTGCATTAAAGAGGATGTTGTGATACGGTGGGAAGAACTGACTGTTTTTTGGAATGCTGGTTTGCGTTTTGCATTTGTTTTCGCAAAATGTCACGGTAAGCAAGAGTCGCCATCGACTTTAATTTTATCCAACAAGGAAAGGAAAAAAGCACATAAAAAATCCTTTTTCGAGATTTTTCTCGGGTTCGGGTGGTAGATTACAGAAAGGGAAGGTATTAGCACCCTTTCTATCCGTGGTTATCCACGGGCTCTTAGGTACTTGCTCAATTGTTTTCAAAATTATTTTCTTTGTGCTTGTGGGTTTGAAAAAGTTCTTGTTTTAAAACTTCGATTTAAATCTTGCTTCTGTCCTCAAGAGTGTAATGAAGTGTTTTGAAAACGTTGTTCAAAAAGGAGTGTAAGTGTGAAAGATTTTTGTTTTGAAAAGAGCAAGTATCTAAGAACCATCTACCTACTCGAAAAAGGAATCGTTCTATGCTAATTTCCTATAGACAATGCCATCCTACTATTAATGAGTAGGTAGCACCGTCGTTGGAGTTTAAAGGTCAATTCGAATGAGGGACATATGGTCACTAAAGTAATGTTAGGACGCCTTAGCGTTAACCCTAATGTCTTAGATCATTTGTATGAGGCAACAATATCTGAGGCAACCATTCAGAGGCGACAATGATCTTTTATACAAGAGGGCGACCTCTAAAACGACCTATACTCAATGACCGTGTACGAAGGCAACCAAGTGGGGTGCACCCTAAGAGTGTGCATTTGCGAGTGTGTCGTTTTCAGTTATTTTTATCTTTGCACATGTTAAAGGTGATCTAATTTGATTTTAAGATTATGCATTCAGTCTTGTCATGCAAACCCTATTATCAAACATGTAGCATTTATAATTTGCAGAAATTAAAGGTGCGGAAATTAAATTACAAGGCGTCGGGTATTTACATCGCCAAAAGCACCCCTTTGAAAATATAATAAAGTAAAGCGGTAAATAAATAAAGTGTCCTAATTATCTATTACATATCGGAAGCAGATACATAATTGGATAAAAATAAATAAAGCGCGCGGGAAATTACATCGAATACGAAATTTAGGGTTTTGACTCTTTTTAAAGAAAATGTCCTTTTTTTAGTTATTTTCATTTAAGAAAAGAAATTAAATCATAAATTAAAAGCTAAATTAAATTAATAAGTTAATTGATGAAAAATAACTTATGACATATTTTTTGAGTTTTTTTATTATTTTAAGAAAGAAATTAAAAATAATTAAATTAGTAGTTAAAATCTAATTAAGTCTAATTAATTTTATTTGTTTACAAAATAAGTTAAAGTTTACTAGAATTAAAAAAAAACCTAATTAATTAATTAGTATTTATTAATAAAAATGAAAATGAAATTTTGAATTAAAAAAAAATGTATTTTTTGTGATTTTTTTAATAAAAAGAAAAAAATGTTATTGGTTAGAAACTAATTAAAGAAAAATAAAGGAACTAAATTAAATAAATAAAAAAAAGAAAAAGTAGAAGCATTGGGCCTGATTAGGAGGGTGTGGAAAGAAATTTCTTGGCCCATTAGAAGCTGGTCCGTGTGGACTTTTTGGATCTAGTGCAGGCACGTTGACTTGGCTTTTGGTGGACCTCTAACATGGACCATCAGATCTGGCCCTTTGACCATCTGGCGCTTGGATCGTGAGGGAGTATGGTGTGGATCTGGACTAGCGTGTGCATTGGAAAGCCTGAAAACAAAAATCATTGAGAAAGGGGGGGACCTGGGATTCGAACCCAGGTCCTGAAGGGAAATCCAACGCTCAGCTTACCACTATGCCATGTTGTTCTAATTGTTAGCATAATAAGAATTAAAGATAATATAACAAAACAAAATTAATGGCCAGAAAAGAAGAAAAAAAACGCGCGTGATTTGAATAGCCCAATGGGGACGTGACACGCTTCGTCCCTGAGCTCCCAACCGTGGATAAAAATGCAACCACCTATACCAACGGACAGCAGTCCGTCACTACAACCTTGCTCGTCTCAAAAATCATGCACAGGCCACAAAAATGGACTCTAGGACCATGGTTGGATTCATGACAAACTCCTGATCACAACCATGTCCTTCACGTGGACCAATTGCACCTGAAACGAAAATGCCCAAAAACACGAACCAAACCCTAACAATGGTGGTTTTTCATACAGAGAACATAAATGAAATTGGCTATTACAAACAGTTTGCAAATGAGGTGAGGGTTAAGGATATGCAATTATTTCATGAAAACGATGCTTAATTTCAGAGATACGAAATCAAAAACAGGGGGAACTCGCGTGAGACTTACAGTGCGTATGGAAGCTGGAAAACACCTGGTTGTGATTGGTTTAGCTTGTGGAGAGGGCCAGCAATCGATTGGAACAAGTCTCGAGCCCTGAAAACGTCTCTAACCTTGATTTTGATCTCCCACTTTTTTGTGATTTTGCAAGTTTTTGTTCTTCTTCTACAAGTGATCTCCAACCCTTTTTTTCGTGCCTTTAGCCTCCTTATGTATTGCACATTGGATTAGGTTAACAAGCTTTGTCCAAATCTCTCCATATTGATGATTGCATATTTGATTTGATTCTTCCATAAAAGCTTTCCAAACTTGGCCTAAATCACATCTTTTTGTACCTAATGCCTTTGATACGAATTTGATTGTAAGGATAGCTGTATTTGGAGACTGAAATAGCCAAAAAAAATCATGTGTTATCAATGCTTTAGATTTTATATGATTTTATTTGATTGAAATGAATTAATTCAAATAAAAATCAAATTAAATAATAAAAATGTGATATGGACACATGGCTGGAGCTAGGGAATGTGGGAAATAATGCAAACTAAAATCAAGTGGGAAAGAATGGGCCCATTTGGCAAAATTTGAAGTTTTGGGGATAGTTGACTTTTGGCAATTTTGCAAAAAAGTCCAACTTCAACAATGCATAACTTCTTCAATTTTGAGCTTTTGGAAGTTTTCTGTGACTTTTTAGAAAGCTTGAGATGTCCTCCAACTAACCCGTTTGGTCTCATCTCATTTTGATATTCCATGCTCAAGTTAGAAGCTTTGACAACAAAGGTATTTTTGTTAACTTTTCAAAATGACCTATAATGTCCAAATTCATAACTTCTTGTGAGTGCATTTCTTGATCTTGGGGTGTGAAGATGGATTGTAGGGAATTGCATCATATTCAAAATGAGCTTTGGATGGGTCATTTCTCATAAAGTATGAGAAAGTTAAGCTTGGTCAAAGTTGAGTTGACTTTTCCTACAAAACCCTAATTTAGCAACTTTTGAATCTTGATGAATATTGAGCAATCCTTGATGAATCATGATCAACCCTTGATCAAGTGATTAAATATCCTTCAAAATGAGAATGTTGACAAAAAATCTTGAAGTTTGACTGTTTGTAGGTCACAGTTGACTTTTGCCCTAGCATAGTCGATTTTTGGACCTTTGAGCAATTGGCTGAGCAAACTTCCTCTGCAAGGCTTGAAACTTGACACGGATGATCTTGAGAAAATATTAGGACATTTGTGAGCACTTGAGGTCATTTGGACTCAAGGATCTTGGTGAAACATAAAACCCTAATTTGGGGTAGACTGCCTTAGGAGATAGCTTGTCTGACCAACTCTTGAGCAACCTTGAGCAACTTGGAGATCTTTCTTGCAATGTTTTGAGAAATATAAGAGGGAAAATTTTGGGGTACAACAGCTGCCCCTGTTCAATCTTCTTAAACCTGAGGATGTAGATTGGCTTTCATGCCTTTCGTGATCCGAAGGTGGAAGATGATTGAACACTAGAGTGCCCAGAAATTTGCACTCGCATGAAGTGGTAATCCGCCTTGTGATGTCTGGAATGGGCTTACATATGCCATTTGGAGATTGCTGACGAGGGGATGGGCTTAAAGATGCCATCTGAAAGAGTTTCGATCGCATAAGAGATTCCTTAGCGAGAGCTGGTATACCTGTTGTTGTAGAAGATTGCGCTGGGGAAGTCTAATTTTGTTGAGATCTAGGAACTTGCATGTACTTCAACTGAGAGAATATCTCTGTTGGGTTTTAAGAACTTGTCCGTAATTCAACTGAGGGGAAACATCTTCGTCGAGATTTAGGAACTCGCCCGTAATTCAACTGAGAAAACTTCTCTGCTGAGATTTAGGAACTCGTATGTACTTGAACGGAGGAACTTTATCGAGATTTAGGACCTTATCTGTAATTCAACTGACAAAAACATCTCTGCTAAGATTTAAGAACTTGTCAGTAATTCGACTTGGGGAAACATCTTCGTCGAGATTTAAGAACTCGCCCGTAATTCAACTGAGAAAACTTCCCTGCTGAAATTTAGGAACCTGTCTGTAATTCAACGGAGGAACTTTGTCGAGATTTAGGACCTTGTCTGTAATTCAACTGAGAAAAACATGTCTACAGAGATTTAAGAACTTGTCAGTAATTCGACTTGGGGAAACATCTTCGTCGAGATTTAAGAACTCGCCTGTAATTCAACTGAGAAAACTTCTCTGCTGAGATTTAGGAACCTGTCTGTAATTCAACGGAGGAACTTTGTCGAGATTTAGGACCTTGTCTGTAATTCAACCGAGGATAATTCTGGTGAGATTTAAGAACTGGTCAGTAATTCGACTGGAGGGAAACATCTTCATCGAGATTTAAGAACTCGCCCGTAATTCAACTGAGAAAACTCTATTGAGATTTAGGAACTCGTCTGTAATTCGATGGAGGAACTTTATCGAGATTTAGGACCTTGTCTGTAATTCAATTGAGGATAATTCTGTTGAGATTTAAGAACTTTCAGTAATTCGACTGGAGGGAAACATCTTCATCGAGATTTAAGAACTCGCCCGTAATTCAACTGAGAAAACTCTACTGAGATTTAGGAACTGTCTGTAATTCAATGGAGGAACTTGTCGAGATTTAGGACCTTGTCTGTAATTCAACTGAGGATAATTTTGTTGAGATTTAAGAACTTGTCAGTAATTCGACTGAGGGACACATCTTCATCAAGATTTAAGAACTTTCCCGTAATTCAACTGAGAAAACTCTGCTGAGATTTAGGAACTCTCCTGTAATTCGACGGAGGAACTTTGTCGAGATTTAGGACCTTGTCTGTAATTCTACTGAGGATAGTTCTGTTGAGATTTAAGAAGTGGTCAGTAATTCGACTGAGGGAAACATCTTCATCAAGATTTAAGAACTTGCCCGTAATTCAACTGAGAAAACTCTGCTGAGATTTAGGAACTCGTCTGTAATTCGACGGAGGAACTTTGTCAAGATTTAGGACCTTGTCTGTAATTCAACTAAGGATAATTCTGTTGAGATTTAAGAACTTGTCAGTAATTCGACTAGGATAAAAGCTTCATAGCTTTGAATTTTGTGAGAACTTAACTGCATCCTTCCTGAAAGGTAAAGGTTAGCTGTATGTAATGCATGATATGTATCACGCAATGATGTTCTCAAAATAAATGAGATCGTGTTGTATGATGCGTGTATGCATGCGTCATGATGTATGGAAATGTAATGTTTTTAGCTGGGGGAAATAAATCCCGGATAGCTGCTAGAGAAAAGAGTTGAATTTTTCGTTTCCGCTAGAGATAGCGAATGAAGATGATTGTGAGAATAAACCTGCAGGAGAGGATAACTCCGTTGGGGATATACTGATTAGGAGATTACTTTGCGAGGAAGAGATGCTCTGTAGAGGATTCTACTGATAAATTCCGCTGGGGATGAATTACCGTTGATGGTGATATTGAATCCTGTTGGGGATTTGAATTCCTGTTTGTGAAAGGAATGAACTCCGCTGGGGAATGATCTTTAGTTGCGACTTCACTGGGGATAACCTTTTAGGCTCTAATGGGGATAATCCTTTGAGCTTTGTTGGGGACAATCTTCTAAAGTCTACTGGGGATGATTCTCCAAACTCCATTGGGGAAGCTTTTCAGACTGCACTGGGAAAAATTCAGACTCCATTGGGGATATTTTGTATTCTGTCGGGGAATATCCTTATACTCCGCTGGGGAATATTAAGACCTTTCAGTTTTGATGGTAAATAGACTCTGCTTGGGGAGAATATTACCGATTCATTTACAGTTGCAAGTCTCAGCTGGGGAGAGCTATCATTATCGCCTTTTCTTACTCTGCAGGGAGTGAAAGCACCTTGGCCATATTCTTCAGTTGAATCTACCTTTGTACTTGGTGGATACAGCAACTGTACAGTTTGGACATTTCTCATTTGCCCCTGTTTCTGATATTACGAGTAATCGTTATTTGTTTCGCATGTAAGTATTTATGAGAAGCAATTAATGTCAAATGCATATATCAAAAATGAACATTGGACGTTCTTTGCAAAACAAAACAGATAAAGGAAAAACAGTTTGAAATTTCTCTGAAAATGAGTTGTATTGATTTTGAAGTTCGGCCTGTAAATAGGCGTTTTTGTACAAGAGGCTGACGTCCTAGTAAGAGAACACCGTCGAATAGTAGAATTTACACAATTTGTGAAAAACTAAACAAAACAGCTATGTGAATAATCCCACTGGGTTCCAACTCTGCTATTGCCTTTATGTC
Source organism: Vicia faba (assembly GCA_948472305.1). Taxonomy (NCBI): domain Eukaryota; kingdom Viridiplantae; phylum Streptophyta; class Magnoliopsida; order Fabales; family Fabaceae; genus Vicia; species Vicia faba. The sequence goes on along the minus strand of OX451739.1, from coordinate 602,700,841 downwards.
CTCGAGCATCTCATCACTTTGCTACTTGGTCGAAGGTAGATCAGATTGATTAGTGCCATCCGAGCTTGATAGTCGATACTGAAGTCTGGTTGCAAGGTGATCCAATGAGACATAGTGTTACGCTTTGATCCCTAATTTTTTCCTGGACCGCCCTTTCGGGTTTTCAGTCTATCGGAATACCCTTTTTTGCCCAAGCCGCCTTTTCAGGTTTTCGACTTGCCGGGTGTACAACTTTTTTCATTTTCATCCCTTATTTTTGCCTGAACCCTTTTGGTTCGCCGTGAAGCCCTTATTTTTGCCTAGGCCAGTCGACCTAGCAGGTCTTTGATTATGCGTAGTATTTTTCACTATGTCTGCATTGACGGGGTGAGGAAGGTCATCACCATCCATGGTTGTTAGAATAATGGATCCTTCTGAGAAAATGTTCTTAACCACATATGTCCCTTTGTAGGTAGGGGTCCATTTTCCCCTGGGATCACCTTGAGGTAGGATGATGCGTTTGATCACCAGATCCCCGACTTGATACTCCTGTCGTCTAACTTTCTTGTTAAATGCCTTGATCATTCGCTTTTGATACGTTTGACCATGACAAATAGCAGTAAGTCTCTTTTCGTCGATTAAGTTCAGCTGATCAAGCCGGGTCTGAATCCAGTAATCTTCGCTCAAACCTACATCCTTCATAATCCGAAGAGAGGGTATCTAAACTTCAATGGGCAATACGGCCTCCATGCCATATACCAAGGAATAGGGGGTTGCCCCTGTTGATGTCCGTGCTGAGGTGTGATACCCATGAAGAGAAATTGGTAACATATCGTGCCAGTCTTTGTATGTCACCATCATCTTCTGCACAATCTTCTTAATGTTCTTATTAGCTGCTTCAACAGCCCCATTCAACTTTGGCCGGTAGGGAGAAGAGTTGTGATGTTGTATCTTGAACTGCTTATAGAGCTCGGTGATCATCTTATTTTTGAGATTTGTACCATTGTCCGTAATGATCCTCTCTCATACACCATATCGACAAATCAAGTTGTGCCGAATAAATCGTGCCACAACGTTCTTGGTTACTGTAGCAAAGGAAGCTGCTTCAACCCACTTCGTAAAGTAATCAATAGCTACCAGGATGAAACGATGCCCGTTGGATGCCGTAGGTCTGATCTCGCCGATCATGTTGATGCCCCACGTTGCAAAAGGCCACGGAGCTGTCAAGACGTTCAGAGGTACTGGAGGCATATGCACCTTATCAGCATAGACTTGGCACTTATGACAGGTCCGAGAATGCTGATAACAGTCGACTTCCATGGTGGACCAATAATATCCTGCCCGGAGGATCTTCTTTGCCATGGTGTGTCCACTGGAATGAGTTCCGAAAGTTCCCTCATGTAACTCTGCCATGATCCTTTTTGTCTCATTCTTATCTACACATTGCAGCAAGGTTGAATCATGGTTACGCTTGTAAAGGATGTCATTGCTGATGAATAATTTTGCTGTGAACCTCCTTAGAAACTTCTTATCATTAACAGATGCACCCTCGGGGTATTCCTGAGCCTCAAGGTACCTCTTCACCTCATGAAACCAGGGTTTATCTACTACCTCTTCAGTCTCAATGTCACAGCAATGTGCAGGTTCGTCCAACCATTCAATGGTAATCCGGGGAGCCTCGTTGTCCCAATTGACTTTGAACATAGAAGACATCGTAGCCAGCGCATCTGCTAACTGATTCTCCTCTCTAGGGAAGTGTTCAAAGGTTATCTCCTCGAAATGTGGGAGCAATGTCAATACATACTCCTTGTAAGGAATAAGATTTGGATGTTTCGTATCCCACTCACCTTTGATCTGACTGATTACGAGAGCGGAATCTCCGAAGACACTCAGAAAATTAATCCTTAGGTCAATTGCTGCTCGAAGACCCATGATGTATGCTTCATACTCCGCCATATTATTGGTGTAGTTGAAACATAGTCGGGCGGTAAACGGAGTATGAGAGCCTTTAAGAGATATGATCACGGCGCCAATGCCATTGCCCAAAGCATTTGAAGCTCCATCAAAGTACATAGACCATCGGGATCCCTCCTCAGGTGTCTCACAGTCAGTCACTATCATGATAGTCTCATCCGGAAATTCAAAGTTCATAGATTGGTAATCATCCACTGCTTGATGTGCCAAATGATCTTCCAATACACTTCCCTTGATTGCCTTTTGGTTCGTATATTGGATGTCATACTCAATCAAGTTCATCTTCCATCTTGCTATTCTTCCAGACAAGGCAGGCTTCTCGAAGGTATAATTGATTGGATCAATCTTTGATATCAATAGAGTAGTGTGAGTCAACATATACTATCTCAGATGGTGAGCAGCCCATGCCAAAGCGCAACAAGTTTTCTCAAGCAACGAGTATCGGGTCTCGCAGTCGGTAAAAGTTTTGCTAAGGTAATAAATAGCATGCTCTTTTCGGCCAGACTCGTCATGCTGCCCCAGCACGCACCCCATTGAATTGTCGAGTATTGTCAAGTATAAGATCAAAGGTCTCCCTTCAACTGGAGGCATCAAAGTGGGTGGCTCTTGGATATACTCTTTGATCCTTTCGAAAGCAGCCTGACATTCATCACTCCATCTTACCACTTGATCTTTCTTTAGTAGCTTGAAGATTGGCTCACAAGTAGGAGTCAGGTGCGAGATGAATCGGGCAATGTAATTCAGACGTCCCAGAAAGCCTCTGACTTCTTTTTCTGTTCGGGGAGCTGGCATTTCCTGTATAGCCTTCACCTTTGTAGGATCCACTTGAATACCTTTATCGCTTACGACGAAACCCAGCAGCTTACCAGATCTCACCCCGAAGGTGCACTTGTTCGGGTTTAACCTCAGCCTGTACAACTTCAACCTGTCAAACAGCTTTTGAAGATGGTCAAGATGCTCTTCTTCAGTCTGGGATCTTACAATCATGTCATCAACGTATACCTCAATCTCATGATGGATCATGTCATGGAACAATGCGACCATGGCACGCTGATACGTTGCCCCAGCATTCTTCAATCCAAAAGGCATGACCTTGTAGCAAAAGGTACCCCATTGAGTAACAAAGGTTGTCTTCTCCATGTCTCCGGGAGCCATTTTAATCTGATTATAACCGGAGAAACCGTCCATGAAGGAGAAAACCTTATGTTGAGCGGTGTTGTCGACCATAACATCGATATGAGGTAGAGGGAAATCATCCTTGGGACTCGCCCTGTTCAGATCCCTATAGTCAACACACATTTGAACCTTACCATCCTTCTTCGGCATTGGAACCACGTTGGCCACCCACTGCGGGTAAGAAGTAACTGTTAGAAAACTGGCATCAAACTGCTTTATCACTTCAGCCTTGATTTTCTCAGACATCTCTGGGCGCATTCGGCGGACTTTCTGTTTCACTGGAGGACAGTCTTCCTTGGTAGGCAATCAGTGAACCACAATATCGGTATCCAACCCAGGCATATCTTCATAAGACCAGAAAAAGATCTCAACATAGTCACGCAGCATCCGAATCAACCGTTGCTTAACACTAGCTTCCAGATTTGCACCGATCTTGACCTCTTTCTTGTCCTCTTATGTACCCAGATTTACTGTTTCCACTGGCTCTTCATGAGGCTGTATGGCCCTCTCTTCCTGAAGTAACAGTCTAGCAAGTTCACTAGGCACTTCGCAATCATCTTCACCTTCGTCTTCGGCCAAGTTGATCAAACTTTCGAAGTCATAACTGGCAGTAGCAAAGTCGTTACCAGTGAGATCCAGAGCGGATGTAGACCTGTATATGTGAGTGTGTGTAAAATAGTTGTTTTGCAATATATAATAAAATAAAAACAAGGAGCGCAAAATTTGAAATGCAAGAAACGTCTAATGCTTTTATTAATGATATATGGAGATGACAAATATCAAGCCCTCACAAACAAAGCCACAGTGCCTCGGGTAAGACACTGGCCCGTAAAGTTATAAATTGTTTGTTACAAAATCAAAACAAAAGTCTCATTACTGGGTAATAAAATCAATTAGGACGAAGTCTTTTACCGTCCAATTGCTTAATCCACCATCGACAGTCGGGTAGATCCAACTGTCAATATCAAACTCTTCATCATCGTCTTCAATGGCATTCACTCCTGCATCATGTTTGGGCATAGGTGCTGTTATGACATTAGGCTTCCCTGGCGCTTCGAACTGAATTTCCTTAGCATCAATCAAGTCCTGTACCTTATTCTTCAAAACCCAACAATTATTCGTATCATGCCCCGGGCTATCGGAATGAAAAGCATAGCGGGCGTTTGGATTGTACATTGGTGATATTGTGTTGGGATTCTTCGGGGCCTCCTTCAGAATCACCAAGTTGGTCTTTAATAACTGTGGCAGAATTTGGGATAAAGTCATGTTGAGCTGAGAGAATTGTCTTCGCGGTCTCTCGGCCCTTGGCTGATTGTTGCGATGAGGGGAAATAACAGGTCTTGATATAACCACTGCATTGACTGCTTGGCGGCGCTCAGGTCTATTATGGCTCTTTGCGCTGTAAACTGCGCTTGACTCTTTCTTAAAAGGCTTCTTTTTGGTACTTGATGAAGCACCCTTTTGTATTTTTCCAGATTTGATATCGGCCTCAATTCTTTCCCCGATCATAATTAGCTCTGTAAACCCGGACGAAGAACTTCCAATCAGATGGTTAAAATACGGACCAGACAAGGTCCCCAAAAACATATCCACTAGCTCCCTATCAGTCAGCGGGGGTTGTACTCTTCCAGCAAGGTCCCTCCATTTTTGAGCATAGTCTTTGAAACCTTCGCCCGCACCCATAGACATACCCTGAAGTTGGGTACGTGTGGGAGTGAGGTCGGCATTGTATTGGTACTGCTTGTAAAAAGCAGCAGCAAGATCTTCCCAATTACGGATACTAGCTCCTTCCAGCTGGTAAAACCATTCAAGTTGAGTCCCTGAAGACTATCTTGAAAGAAGTGGATCCAGAGGTTCTTATCAGCAGTGTATGGCTGAATCTTTCTAACATACAAACGGAGGTGCAGCTTTGGACAAGAAACCCCGTCGTATTTAGCAAAGATTGGTGCTTTAAACTTGTGGGGAATTACCACCCCAGATGACAAACCCAAATCACCAAAGTCCAGACCAGGGACTTTCTGGACTTCCATTGCGTTCAACCTATCTTCGAGTTGTTTATATCTATCCTCAGCCGGAGGATACTGGTCTTCGTCAAAGTCAGTCTCGTTGTCTGAAACCACAGGGCTAGGAGCCCTCCTTTCTTCCTTATTATCTCCCCCTCCAGATGAGTGAGTCAAATCAACCTCTTCTTACAAATTGTTTCCAAATCTGCGACCCATATTCAGTAGGACCGTCTTCTTCTTCTTCTTCTTCTCTTTCAGGATAAGGGTCTTCAGATCTTGCTGACCCTTGGCCAAACTCACGAACAATTCCTAGAACTGGGCGTTTTGAGCTTGCAAAGCCTTGATGGCTTGTTCAATTGATGTTTCAGAAGACATGATGTGCTGAAATAAACAACGAAGAAGATAAGAGACCTGTAAGGGTACCTGTGATGAAGTGCATGGAATGAAATGTGTATGATATGATTTCAAAGAATTTAGGGATTCAAATTCGTAAACCAAAATGAAACACACTTTTATTAGATAAAACTTTGAATTCAATTGTTCAACAAATGCCTTTAAGGCGTTACAAAAAAGAAATACTGAAAGAAAATCAAAACTAGAAATAACAAAAGGCATCAGCGCTCCCATGGTCGTTTCCCTTTGGTGCTGACATAGTCGTTGAGGATCTGCTCATTCTCCAATTGCCTTGTCAACTTCAGGATCTTCTTCTCTTGCTCGTGATACTTTTCTCTGTAAGTATCCGGCTCTTCTCTTAGCTGCATCCAAGACCTCTTTAATGACCCAATGTCGGTAGGCATGTATGGGTGGAGGATGGTAGGTGGAACCCCTTCTTCATCAGCAACCTCAACAATCACAGGCAAGACAACTTCATATGGCATTCCCAGCTTTTGGGCACGGATTCAAACACATCGGAGATATGGCTCCATCGAAAGAGAGATCTTCATCCCTAACTCGTGAGGATCAGACCTGTGTGCCCTATCCCAAGCTCGTATGAACCTGCGGCGATACTCGTCACTATCCCCTTGGAAGTCAAAGACAATGCTCGGCATTAGCAAATCATGAGGTTCGTCCCTCTTAGCTCGCCCAAACTGACGTAAGACCAGACAAGGATTATAGGTGATCCCTCCATTGATTCCTAGCAGTGGAACATTGGGGTATTCCCCACAGCGATCAATAATAGCTACATCTTCCATGCCTTTAGTAGTCCAAATTATATCAGTGTGAGCCAGGGACATAATCCTGTAGGCCCAACCCATTCCTTCCTTGTTCTTCAAAACTGATTTGGGGAGGTGAGACATAAACCACCTTGCTAGCAATGGTGCACAACCCATAAGGGTTCACCGTCTCCGAGCAGTACGGGCATAAAGAGAGTGCAAAATGTCACCCAAGAGAGTGGGCACAGGATTACCAGATATGAAAATCTTTACTGCATTCACGTCGACGAAAGAATCTGAGTTAGGAAACAACACCAAACCATATATGAGAAGAGCCAGAATGTCTTCAAATGCCTGAAAGTCTAGACTGTCCCAGAACTGATTAGCCCGATCAAACAAGAATTTAGCCAAGAAGCCTTTTGTCCCACTTCGAGTCTCTCAATTAGACATTACCTCAGCCTTTGTCAGATGGAGGGTTGAAGCAATCTCTTCCGACCTAATGACTTTCTCCCAACCTGTAAATGGGGTCTGCTCTAGAATAGAGATACCAAGTAGATCAGAGAACTCTTCCAAGGAGGGGACCAACTGGTAGTCCGGAAAAGTGAAGCAGTGGTACAGTGGATCAAAGAACTGGCACAAAACACTCATCATTTGTCCATCCAATCTGGAAGTGATCAAACCAAGGAGGTGCCCATGTCTTCTAATAAAGGAGGAAGTATCTGGAACCTTTGCAACCAAATCTCTAAGCTGAGTGGGAACCTGTACAAAGCTGATCCGAATAGTGTTTCTACGCATAGAGGCCATGACCTACAAAACAGAACAAAGATGAATCCCATCTGTCATTGAAATGGGTTAGTCCGATGCAAGATGCATGCAATGTCATGATGCATGATGTCATGATAGAAACACACCACAAGTATTCACAGATAAAAAAACATGGTAAGGGCAAACAAGTCACACAGATAGCCCTTAGATTTTAGGCTGGCAAGGAGTTTAGCTATTACCCTCTTTCAGTTTAGTTGGTTCAAACCTGTCCTAGAAATAGTAACCGGGTTCTAGAGGATCTCAATATCACTGACCACCCTCGATCGGTCATAATTCCAGTTTAGCAACCTTTTCTTGCGGCCGGAATCATCGCGAGAGTTTGGTCTCAATGAATGTAGCATACTGCTACTGTTCTATGGCCAAGTTGGTCAATTATAGGTTCTATGGTCAGTTGGTGCTTAATGACCCCTTAGCAGACCCATATTCTCCTTGTTGCGCCACAAGGGATATCGGTACAAACTAAAGTGCCACACCAACGTAGCTACTGCTTCAACCGTATCGGTCTACGCTGTACAGTTCCCTCACAGTCTATTGCTACTTACCTAAAAGGTATCCCCCAGATCCGGGTTAGGATCTATAGTAACTCCGATTCAAACCCACAAAGATAAAGCATACAAATCAAGCAATTGAAAACATTATGAACTATTCCTAAGGTACACCCCACTTATAATATTCCCCAGCAGAGTCACCAGTTCTGTGATACGGTGGGAAGAACTGACTGTTTTTTGGAATGCTGGTTTGCGTTTTGCGTTTGTTTTTGCAAAATGTCGCGGTAAGCAAGAGTCGCCACCGACTTTTATTTTATCCAACAAGGAAAGGAAAAAAGCACAGAAAAATTCCTTTTTCGAGATTTTTCTCGGGTTCGGGGGGTAGATTACAGAAAGGGGAGGTATTAGCACCCTTTCTATCAGTGGTTATCCACGGGCTCTCGGGTACTTGCTCAATTGTTTTCAAAATTATTTTATTTGTGCTTGTGGGTTTGAAAAAGTTTTTGTTTTAAAACTTCGATTTAACTCTTTCTTCTGTCCTCAAGAGTGTAATGAAGTGTTTTGAAAACTTTGTTCGAAAAGGAGTGTAAGTGTGAAAGAGTTTTGTTTTGAAAAGAGCAAGTATCTAAGAACCATCTACCTACTCGAAAAAGGAATCATTCTATGCTAATTTCCTTTAGACAATTCCATCCTACTATTAATGAGTAGGTAGCACCGTCATTGGAGTTTAAGGGTCAATTCGAATGAGGGACATACGGTCACTAAAGCAATGTTAGGACGCCTTAGCGGTAACCCTAATGTCTTAGATCATTTGTCTGAGGCAACAATATCCTAGGCAACCATTCTGAGGCGACTATGATCTCTTAGACAAGAGGGAGACCTCTAAAACGACCTATACTCAATGACCGTGTACAAAGGCAACCAAGTGGGGTGCACCCTAAGAGTGCGCATGTGCGAGTGTGTCGTTTTCAGTTATTTTTATCTTTGCACATGTTAAAGGTGATCTAATTTGATTTTAAGATTAGGCATTCAGTCTTGCCATGCAAACCCTAGTATCAAACATCTAGCAGTTATAATTTGCAGAAGTTAAAGGTGCGGAAATTAAATTACAAGGCGTCGGGTATTTACATCGCCAAAAGCACCCCTTTGAAAACAAAATAAAGTAAAGCGGTAAATAAATAAAATGTCCTAATTATCTATTACATACCGGAAGCAGATACATAATTGGATAAAAATAAATAAAGCGCGCGGGAAATTACATCGAATACGAAATTTAGGGTTTTGACCCTTTTTAAAGAAAATGTCCTTTTTTTGGTTATTTTTATTTAAGAAAAGAAATTAAATCCTAAATTAAAAGATAAATTAAATTAATAAGTTAATTGATGAAAAATAATTTATGACATATTTTTTTAGTTTTTTTATTATTTTAAGAAAGAAATTAAAAATAATAAAATTAGTAGTTAAAACCTAATTAAGTCTAATTAATTTTATTTGTTTACAAAATAAGTTAAAGTTTACTAGAATTAAAAAAAACCTAATTAATTTATTAGTATTTATTAATAAAAATGAAAATGAAATTCTGAATTAAAAAAAAGTATTTTTTGTGATTTTTTTAATAAAAAGAAAAAAATGTTATTGGTTAGAAACTAATTAAAGAAAAATAAAGGAACTAAATTAAATAAAAAAATAAAAAATAAAAAGTAGAAGCATTGGGCCTGATTAGGAGGGTGTGGAAAGGAATTTCTTGGCCCATTAGAAGCTGGTCCGTGTGGACTTTTTGGATCCAGTGCAGGCACGTTGACTTGGCTTTTGGTGGACCTCTAACATGGACCATCAGATCTGGCCCTTTGACCATCTGGCGCTTGGATCGTGAGGGAGTATGGTGTGGATCTGGACTAGCGTGTGCATTGGAAAGCCTGAAAACAAAAATCATTGAGAAAGGGGGGGGGGGACATGGGATTCGAACCCAGGTCCTGAAGGGAAATCCAACGCTCAGCTTACCACTACGTCATGTTGTTCTAATTGTTAGTATAATAAGAATTAAATATAATATAACAAAACAAAACTAATGGCCAAAAAAGGAAAAAAAACGGGCGTGATTTGAATAGCCCAATGGGGACGTGACACGCGTCGTCCCTGACCTCCCAACCGTGGCTAAAAATGCAACCACCTATACCAACGGAAAGCAGTCCGTCACTACAACCTTGCTCGTCTCAAAAATCCTGCACAGGCCACAAAAATGGACTCTAGGACCATGGTTGGATTCGTGACAAACTCCTGATCACAACCATGTCCTTCACGTGGACCAATTGCACCTGAAACGAAAATGCCCAAAAACACGAACCAAACCCTAACAATGGTAGTTCTTCATACAGAGCACATAAATGAAATTGGCTATTACAAACAGTTTGCAAATGAGGTAAGGGTTAAGGATATGCAATTATTTCATGAAAACGATGCTTAATTTCAGAGATACGAAATCAAAAACAGGGGGAAATCACGTGAGACTTACAGTGCGTATGGAAGCTGGAAAACACCTGGTTGTGATTGGTTTAGCTTGTGCAGCGGGCCAACAATCGATTGGAACAAGTCTCGAGCCCTGAAAACGTCTCTAACCTTGATTTTGATCTCCCACTTTTTTGTGATTTTGCAAGTTTTTGTTTTGCTTCTACAAGTGATCTCCAACCCTTTTTTTCGTGCCTCTAGCCTCCTTATGTATTTCACATTGGATTTGGTTAACAAGCTTTGTCCAAATCTCTCCATATTGATGATTGCATATTTGATTTGATTCTTCCATAAAAGCTTTCCAAACTTGGCCTAAATCACATATTTTTGTACCTAATGCCTTTGATACAAATTTGATTGTAAGGATAGCTGTATTTGGAGCCTGAAATAGCCAAAAAATCATATGTTATCAATGCTTTAGATTTTATTTGATTTTATTTGATTTAAAATGAATTAATTCAAATAAAAATCAAATTAAATAATAAAAATGTGATATGGACATATAACTGGAGCTAGGGCACGTGGGAAATAATTCAAACTCAAATCAAGTGGGAAAGAATGGGCCCATTTGGCAAAATTTGAAGTTTTGGGGATAGTTGACTTTTGGCAATTTTGCAAAAAAGTCCAACTTCAACAATGCATAACTTCTTTAATTTTGATCTTTTGGAAGTGTTCTTGGACTTTTTAGAAATATTTAGATGTCCTATAACCAACCCTTTTGATCTCATCTCATTTTGACATTCCATGCTCAATTTAGAAGCTTTGACAAAAAAAGGTGTTTTTGTTTTCTTTTCAAAATGACCTATAATGTCCAAATTCATAACTTCTTGTGAGTACATTTATTGATCTTGGGGTGTGAAGATAGATTGTAGGGAATTTCATCTTATTAAAAATGAGCTTTTTATGGGTCATTTCTCATAAAGTATGAGAAAGTTATGCTTGGTTAAAGTTGAGTTGACTTTTCCTGCAAAACCCTAATTTAGCAACTTTTGAATCTTGATGAATCTTGAGCAATCCTTGATGAATCATGATCAACCCTTGATAAAATGATGAAATATCCTTCAAAATGAGAATGTTGACAAAAAATCTTGAAGTTCGATTGTTTGTAGGTCATAGTTGACTTTTGCCCTAGCACAGTCGATTTTTGGACCTTTGAGCAATTGACTGAGCAAACTTCCTCTACAAGGCTTGAAACTTGACACGGATGATCTTGAGAACATATTAGGACATTGGTGAGAACTTGAGGTCATTTGGACTCAAGGATCTTGGTTCAACACAAAACCCTAATTTGGGGTAGACTGCCTTAGGAGATAGCTTGTCTAACCAACTCTTGAGCAACTTGGAGATCTTTCTTGCAATGTTTTGAGAAATATGGGAGGGAAAATTTTGGGGTACAACAGATGCGCTCCTGGGAGACCTAATTTTCTTTTGCTTTAAGTTTTGTTTGATTGTAAGCCTAAAGGGAACTCTTTATAACAATTTGAACTTATCAATATAATTAACGTGTGTTTATTTTGGTTAAACAAATTTGAGCTTTTAAGAATCCTTGAAATCATTTCATACACATATCATCCATGACATTGCATAAACAAGTACCATAACAGGTTCTCATCTTCTTAGTTGTTTATTTCAGCAGTAATGTCTTCTGAACAAAGCATCAAGGATCTACAGGCACAAAATGCCCAAATTTCAGCAAATGTTTGTAGCCTTAGCTAAGGGGCAGGAAGATCTGAAGGCCCTTATTCTGAAAGAGAAAAAGAAGAAGAAGATGAAGAAGACCGTCGGTGTCCTAAATCTGGGCAGAAGATTTAGGGGACCGTTGAAGCAAATGGTTGATCTGACCTCTCCATCCAAAGAAGGGGAGAACCAAGAGGGCGAAATAAGGGAGGAAGACCCTAGTCTGAGAGTTTCTGAGGATGAATCTGACTATAACAATGAATAATATCCCCCGGACGAGGATAGGTACAAATAGTTAGAGGATCATCTGAGCGTGCTGGAGATCCAAAGAATACCAGGGCTGGATTTCGAAGAGCTGGGTTTGATATCTGGGGTAGTCATCCCACAGAAGTTCAAGGCTCCGGTATTTGTGACATATGATGGGTGTCCTGTCCTAAGCTTCATCTTCGTTCCTATGTCAGGAAGATTCAGCCTCACACTATTGATAGGAACTTGTGGGTCCATTTCTTTTATGACAGTCTGTCCGGGAGTCAGCTTGAGTGGTTCTATCAGCTGGAGGGAACCAATGTCCGCAACTGGGAAGATTTGGTTACTGCTTTTTATAAGCAGTATCAATATGACGATGACCTTGCCCCTACCCGTACTCAACTCCATAGTATGTCCATGGGTGAAATCAAAGGTTTCAAGGACTATGCGCAGAAGTGGAGAGATCTGGGAGGGAGAGCCCAACACCCTTTGGCTGATAGGGAGTTGGTTGACATGTTTCTTGGTACATTGTCTGGTCCATTCTTCAATCACTTGATTGGTATCTCCTCAGCTGGTTTCACCGAACTGATATTTATTGGAGAAATGGTAGAAAGTGGGATCTGGAGCGGCAAAATCCAAAAAGACACATCTTCGAGTACTGTAAAGAAGCAATTCACGGGTAAGAAGGAGGTCAATTCCATTTATAACTCAAGAGGTTAGAGTAGAGCTGAGCATCGTACAACGGTAGGGGCTGTGCTGATACCTAGGTCTACGGCTACTCAATAACGAAATAATCAGCCAAGGGTAGAAAGACCTCAAAGGCAGTTCACCCAAATCAACATACCATTGTCACAAGCATTGCAACACATGTTGAAGATGAATCTGATTATGGTGATAAACCCTCATCCGAACCTTAAGACTTCCTCTCCTAACTACAATCTGGATGTAAGGTGTGCTTATCGTTCTAGCAGTCCGGGGCACGATACTAACAATTGTTGGGAGTTGAAATACAAGATTCAGAATATGATTGACGCCAAGGAGATTGAATTCGACCCTCCTGAGACTCCTAACGTGATCACTGCTCCCTTGCCAAAACATGGCTAGGATTGTAAGCATTTTTGTTCATTTAATTCTCTAGTTGTATTTTCTTTTCTTATTCGAACAATTATTTTCTTGTCAAAACTTTGTTATTTCATTAATGCATTAAACATGTTGGTCTTGAATTAATCTGTCTTCACCATGATTAAATTGCTTTATACTTCCTTTTCGTGATATTCAACTCTCGATTAAAAACTCTAAGCCTTAGAGGGAGGATGATGAAAACGATACCACAATCTCTACAGTATGCTTTTGAACAGACCTTGCTGACGATGTACAGGCGTTGTTTCAAATCCTAAATAGTGGAGTTATAAGGAAGATAATCCCTAGCCAACCCCTTTGAGCCAAAGAAGTAGGAGTTTTTCTTTCACATTAAATTAAAACACTTAATCACAACCTGGGGGAGGGTAGTTTTCTCAGTTAATTCTGGTGCGCATTCAGTCGCAATTTGCCGATTCATACACAATGAATGACATCGAAGACGTCCTTCCAAGACAAAAGACAGTGATGGTTCCGCATAATCATCAAGACAGGTAGTCATTATCTCTCGAAATAAAATCCCGTTAAGTCAAAACCTATGAAGGAGACTTAAGAAAAAACAGGGGCATCCCGCTGACTGTAATCACAAAAAGAAGCAGTTCAGGCAAAAGACAGGGATAGTAAAATAAAAAAGAAAGAGGTCCTACAAATCCTCGACAAAAAAGATGACTGCCTATTCAGAATAAACTTTCAGTATCCGAAACATCACCGGAACATAAAGGACAGTACCCTAGGACTCAACTGGGATTCTAAACGCGCAATTAACTGAGCATAGGACTGGAGGACATTACGAAGAACATGTGGGTACAAATAAATTTTAAACCTTTATCCTTTATTTTTTAAACCGTGAACCAGGCCACGTCATAACCCTTAAAAGTCCTAGCTGAAGCATGGGTTAGTTTGAGAGCATAATGTTACAAAGGTATCCTAACTCCTGTAGGACTTGTTACGAATCTTGAGTTGATATCACATTCTTGCAAATTTTGTTTTACTGCACAAAACACAGTTTCAAAAAAATTTCAAGACAGACATGAGTTTTGCATTCTTTAAATGACAATGTTTGCATATGACTAGTTGTTTGACGGTAGAGAAATCTGCACAATGGATATTCAATGAACATATATCCTCTCAATGGACAGAATCACCTCAGCAGGAAAGACACTTCCAACAACAGGTCTTCCATGAGCATGGGGCAGGACATGATGTCTAACACACTAGGGGCAGTCTCTCCAAAAGTGCCAAATAACCAGGAGCAGATCTCCATCTGAATCACTTGGGGCATTACGCAAGCATTCCAGCAATGAATCATGTTCCATCAAGAAAACACTTTTGACAGTAACACAACACTATTATGGATAGTGACAATTCTTCGTACCCAGTGAACATGGACATAGTCGAAAGATCCTACGCATGATTAAAGATCTGCTAGGTCGACTGGCCTAGGCAAAAACAAGGGCATCCCGGTGAACCAAAAAAGGTTCGGGCAAAAATTAGGGATAAAAACAAAAAAAATTATGCACCCGGCAAGTCGAAAACCTGAAAAGTCGGCTTGGGCAAAAAAAGAGTATCCCGGTGGACTGAAAATCTAAAAAGACAGTCCAGGCAAAAGTTAGGGATTAAAGTGTACGACTATGTCCCGTCATCTTGTCACTTTCCTCATGAGCTGAGATAACACTCAAGTTATCCATAAAGCCTATACAGGTACTTTCTCTAGCAAGTACAGGGGAAGAAAAGTCCTGATGCATGGTCATTGCCATATCCTCAGCATGCGTCCCAGTAACATCTACACTCCCCACAGAGTAGAGACAACTAAAGCTTTGACATCAGCTTCCCCAAATAGGAGTTACTATCCCCATCCAGGTTCCTTCAGAAAACTGACATTTATATTCCCCGGCCGAATTTCATAATCGCAAGCGGGTCATAAAGTTTTCTCCTGAACAGAGTTTATTTCTCTGAATACAGAAGCTCAATCCTCGACAGAGTTTATCCCTTCAGCTATGGAAGTTCATCCTCCAACAGAGTTAGCTCCCCGCAGAGTTATTCTCAAACAGAGTCTCTCCCCCAGCAGAATATCCGTAAACAAGGATTAAATCCCCAGCATAGTCATCTCCATTTACCATCCCTAGAGGAAGTAGAAGAACCACTCTTTCTACAACGGTCAAGAATGCAATTTCCAGTACTCTACAGCAGCAGTCAAGGATTTATTTTCCCAGACTCGGACGTGTCACAATAGCATTTCATGTTCATACATCATGATGTGCGCATACATATTGCATACAACATAATCTCATTTATTTTGAGAACATCATTACACAATGCATTTCATACATCATGACATTGCATACAGCTAACGCTTTACCTTTTCAAGAGAGATGGTTATCATCAACAATCTCCAACAGGTCCAAGATAGCTCCTGAAACTAAACAGAGCAATTATCTACGCGACCAAATACAGCTTCACACGGGCTTATCTGGAAAAAATATTACACGGGTCCCTTCTCATACATTTCCCAATAAAGTTTCACACGAACTCATCACGAAGTAACCCTATTATCCAGGTTCCTTCTCTTTGTCTCCAGACAACAATTTACAACACTGTTAAAACCTGGACCCGACCAGATACGATCAATTTCACATTTCCCCAGTAATTCGATGTGCAGCCTGGACCCTGATCAGATAAGGAGTTTGCACCTTCAGATCAAGAGTTAATTCCCCAGTAGAGTAATGGACAACCGAAGCTTCTAAACTATATTCCCCAAGACAAAGACCAACATTCCTCATCGAAATCCTCCCTAACAACAGGAACAGGAATTCCCACGAAGGAATATCTCACAAAATCATCCTTATTATGGATGGCATATTTAAACCCATCTTCAAAGACTCTCCATCATCTTCTCCAAATGGCATCTTTAAGCCCATTCCTGATACTACCTATACAAATCAAGCATCATTTCAGACGAGTGTAAATTTTTTGGCACTCTAGTGTTCAATCATCTTCCACCTTCAGATCACGAAAGGCAGACCAGCCAATCTAAATCCTCAGGTTTAAGAAGATTGAACAAGAGAAGTTGTTGTACCCCAAAATTTAGCCTCTCAATTCATTCAAAACATGCTCCTAGAGGTCCTCAACTTGCCCAAGGATATCTAAGGATTGAACAGACAAATCCTCCTCAAAAGATAATGAGCCTCAAACTAGGGTTTCACTCCTCATCAAGATGTTTGAGTTCCAAGGTTCCAAAGTGGTTTCCATTTCCCTAATATGTCCTCAATATCATCCATGCCAAGTTTCGTGCCTTGCACAAGAAGTTTGCTCAGTCAACTGCTCAAATGCGTGAAAATCAACTATGTTAGGTCAAAAGTCAACTGTGATCCACAAATAGTCAAACTTCAAGATTTTTGGTCAACAACAACATTTTGAGGTGATATTCATCATTTGATCAAGGGATGATCATGATTCCTCAAGGAATGCCTCAAGTTCATCAAAACTCAGAAGTTGTTAAATTAGGGTTTTTATAGGAAAAGTCAACCAAACTTTGACCAGGCATAACTTCCTCATACTTTATCAGAAATTTCCCATCCAAGGCTCATTTTGAATAGATTTCAATTCCCTACAACTCATCTTCATCCCTAAAGTTCAAAAAATGAACTCATGAAAAGATATGAATTTAGACATTATAGGCCATTTCAAAAAGTCAACAAAAACACCTTTTGGGTGAAAGCTTCTTACATGAACATGGAAGATCCAATTGAGATGAAGCCAAAAGGGTTGTTTATAGTACATCCTAAGCTTTCTAAAAATTCCAAGAACACCCTCTTAGGGTTGAATATGAGAGAGATATGTATTGTCAAAGTTGACAAATTTTTGGAAATGTGCATGAAGTCAACATTATTCAAAATGAATTTTTTTTCAAATGGGCCCATGTTTTCTTGTTTGAAACTTGTTCTTAAGATGGACCACGACCCTTAAGATTATCCACCTATTATTTTATTATTTTTATTATTTATTTTGATTTTTTATCCATTTAAATCAAAATAAATTAATTTAAATAGTAGAATAATGAAATAAAATCCAAGATTTGATTTTATGAGCATATTATGAGTCAATGAACAGCTAGCAAATTAAGCAAATTATTGCAAGGGCTAATTGGATTGAAAAAGATCAAAATTTGGCTTATTTTAGAAACAAATCATACAAGAAACAAATCCAATCTTTTTCAACAATTTGCAAAGATTGAATCCAATTTTATTGACCTAATTGATCATACTATATATGCACAACATTCCCAGAGCTAAAAAAGAAGGTTTTGCCATGTGGATTGAGAGAAGAAAACTCAACTTTTGACAAAGAAAGAGGCAATCGAATTTTGCGTTAGAGGGAGATTCAAGGTGCTTCAAGGTTAGCAATCAATTCCTGGAAATATTTGGGAGATATTTGGACCATTATCATGCCTTAACACACCCAGAAACGTTCTACGCGAGTGTCACAATTTTCCACTTTTCTTGAATTTGGTTTTGCAAATTTAGGTATTATGAATGATTCTAAGTATACATTCATGTTTGTATCATCATTCAGAATGTGTTTGCATGATTAATTATGTGTTTTGATGCTTGTTTGATGGAATGCCATTGTTAGGGTTTAGAGCTTTGTTTTAGGGCTTTCAGATACAGGTACAATTGGATCTAATAAAGGACACCATCATGTTCAGAGGATCAAACTCAATTGATCCATGGCCTTGAATTTAATTTATCTTGTCTGGTGTTGATTTTTGAGATTTGCAGGGTTATAGTTACAACTTGTGTCCGTAGGTAAAGGTCCTTACCTAAAACGACAGTTTCCTTGAAGAAGATGAAGGTGTGTCAAGGCATGGTTGGACAGTTTGAATCTCGTGCATTTTCTTATAACACATACTCATTATTTAATATATTACATGTTATTCATTATTATTATCAAAAGGCCAGTTGGCCCAGTGGCAAACAGGAATGGCTTCAGGACGCGCTTGTGTAGGAGGACAGGGGTTTGATCCCTTCCTCCTACATAATATTTTTCTTAATATTTCATTACAGATCCCATGTTTTCATCATATGCGTGCACACCATAGGGCCTCCAAGTCAACATCATTGGATCAAGCTGCAACCAGATCCAACGCCTCAAGCATGCAGGCACATGGTGGATGCTCCAGGCACAACACACCAGATCCAGCGTTGTATTGGGCCAACCAGACTGGGCCTTGGTAGGAATTCAGCAACATCACCTCCATTTGGGCCTACACCCCCTTAGGCTTATTCTTTTTTCTCTTTTAATTCTATTATTTTATTTTGTTCGAATTAGTTTAATTATTTTTATTAATCATTTTTTTTATAAAATCAAAAATCAAAAAGGTCAAAAAAATAGGGTTTAGTTCTTTTTTTTAATAAATTAATTTTTGTAGATAAATTAATTTCCTCAACTTTAATTTATTTTTAATTAAAATCAATTAGAAGTTAGGTTAAATTCAAATCTTTTTCACAAAAAAAATCGAAAATTATTTTAATGATCAAATTAGGTTTTTTTAGGGTTTTGAACTTTTTCCAAGCCTTGTTCTCACGCTGAATTATTTTGTCGTACGATACTTTTTCAATATTGATGTAATTGCGCCCGATTTGTAATAGTTTAATTAGGGTTTTTATTTTTGCATATTTATTTTCAGTCAAATATTTATGTATCTGCCCAAAAGCATTGTAATAGCATAGGAAACACAAACCAGTATAACAGTCGGTTCTACCACCGTATCACAGTAGTGGCGACTCTTTTGGGGAGCTAAGTAAGTGGGGTATACCTTAGGATCTAGGTCATTTTTAAAATTTCTTTCTTGTTTGCTTTGCCTGCTTTATCTTCGAGGGTTTTGTTTGGGGTATTATTGAAGATCCTACACCCGGATTCGGGAACACCTTTTAGGTAAGTAGCAAAAAATTGTGAGGGAACTGTGCGGGGTATACCGACACGGTTGAAGTAGTAGCTATGTTGATGCGACACTTTGGTTGGTATCGGTAGCCCTTGAGTCAATCAAGGAGAATACGGGGCCGCTGCGTGGTGTCATAAATCATCAACTAACCTTAGAACCTTTAATTGCACAACTTGGCCAATAGGACGTAGCGAGATGGTCGGCTTTGGTGTATTCCCAAGGTCGACAGATACTTGATGCTACACTCATTGAGGTTTGAATCTTGAGTTTTGTTTGGTTGCGAGTCAATCGCCTATTGAACGAAGCTTGGGGGAAAGATCAGTGATATTGAGATCCCTTAGAACCCGGTTACTATTTATAGGACAGGTTGAATCAATCCAGCTTCAAGAGGGTATGACTTTAAAACTCATGCAGGCTTTAAACCTAAGGACTTGGTGTGACTTGTTTGTTGCTTTCTATACATGTTATTTCTTAGCATAATCATGACATCATAAACATGGGATATCATACTAACCATTTCAAGGATTTTTAGGGCTCATCTTTGCTTTGTTTTGTAGGACATGGCATCCGCCCGCATGAACATTATCCAGATTAACCTTGTGAAAGTACCTCATCAACTAAAGGACTTGGCATTAAGGATTCCTGAAAGCTCTCCCTTCACTGAAAAACATGGCCGCCTGCTAAACTTGGTCACTTCAAAACCTGATGAAGAATTGTTAAAAGTGTTATTTCAGTTCTTTGATCCTTTTGCACTACTGCTTCTCCTTCCCGGATTACTAACTAGTGCCTACTATGGTGGAATTTTCTCGGTTATTGGAGGTACCTATTCTTGATCAGTTACCTTTCAACGGTACGGAAAGACATCCAAAGCCTGAAGAGATTGTTCGAGCTCTGTCCCTACAACGGTTCTATGTAGTGATAAATTGGGAAACTAGGGGAAGTGTCCAAGGAATCCACGTCAAATTTCTATTCAAGAAGGCTCACTGTTTTTGGGATAACCTGGATTTACAAGCTTTTGAAGAGGTATTGGCACTCCTCATCTACGGGATGGTACTATTCCCTAACACGGACCAACTCGTAGATGTGAATACGATTAAGGTTTTTTTGTCTCATAATTCGGTTCTTACATTACTTGGGGATATTCTACACTCTTTGCATGCTCGCACTCTAAAGAGAAGAGGGACCCTCCTGAGTTGCACCCCTCTATTGTCTAGGTGGTTTATTTTGCGCCTACCCAGGTCTATTTTGAGGAATGAGCAGGGTATGAAATGGTCTCATAGGCTGATGTCCCTTACACATTCAGACATTCATTGGTGTTCACGGTCCTCCGAAGATGTTACCATCATCGATCAATGTGGCGAATTCCCTAATGTCCCTCTCTTAGGCATTAGGGGAGGAATCACTTATAACCCTTGTTTGGAACTGTGACGGTTTGGTTATGCGAGAAGGGATGGTCCTCATGATACATTTATCCAAGGAATCGCCTTCGACTATGAGAATGATGCTCAGGGTTACCGTAAAAGGTTCATGCGAGCTTGGGGCATGGTACACAAAGTTGATAGCAAGACACTGGGGAATAAGAATTCCATCCCTCTTGAGCCTTATCTCATATAGGTACGAGCCCATGCCCAAAGTCTTAGGATGCCTTACCCTGCTGTCCTACCAACGATTGTAGAACCAGTTGCTGAAGGAGACACCTCTTATCTGGTTCTTCATCCTGACATGCCAACTGATCATAAGGAGTTTCAAAAATCCTGGGTTCAACTTAAAAGGGAGCGGGATACGTTTGAAACTCAATTCTATGCCAGCGAGAAGAAGGTCCTGGAACTCACTAGGATACTTCATGAAGAGAGGAATATAAACGCCTACATTACACCAAAGAGGATGCGCTCCTAGGAGACCTAATTTTCTTTTGCTTTAAGTTTTATTTGATTGTAATCCTAAAGGGCACTCTTTGTAACAATTTGAACTTATCAATATAATTAACGTGTGTTTCTTTTGGTTAAACGAATTTGAGCTTTTAAGAATCCTTGAAATCATTGCATACACATATCATTCATGACATTGCATAAACAGGTACCATAACAGGTTTCTCATCTTCTTCGTTGTTTATTTCAGCAGTAATGTCTTCTAAACGAAGCATCAAGGATCTACAGACACAAAATTCCCAAATTTCAACAAATGTTAGTAGCCTTAGCTAAGGGGAGGGAAGATCTGAAGGCCCTTATTCTGAAAGAGAAAAAGAAGAAGAAGAAGAAGACAGTCGGTGTCCTGAATCTAGGCAGAAGATTTAGGGGACCGTTGAAGCAAACGGTTGATCTGACCTCTCCATCCAAAGAAGGGGAGAACCAAGAGGGAGAAACAAGGGAGGAAGGCCCTAGTCCGAGAGTTTCTAAGGATGAATCTGACTACAACAATGAATAATATCCCCCGGCCGAGGATAGGGACAAATAGTTAGAGGATCGTCTGAGCGTAATGGAGATCCAAAGAATACCAGGGATGGATTTCGAAGAGCTGGGTTTGATATCTGGGGTAGTCATCCCACAGAATTTCAAGGCTCTGGTATTTGCGACGTATGATGGGTGTCATGTCCTAAGCTTCATCTTCGTTCCTATGTGAGGAAGATTCAGCCTCACAATGTTGATAGGAACTTGTGGGTCCATTTCTTTTATGACAGTCTATCGGGGAGTCAGCTTGAGTGGTTCTATCAGCTGGAGGGAACCAATGTCCGCAACTGGGAAGATTTGGCTGCTGCTTTTTATAAGCAGTATCAATATGACGCTGACCTTGCCCCTACCCGTACTCAACTCCAGAGTATGTCCATGGGTGCAAGCAATGGTTTCAAGGGCTATGCGCAGAAGTGGAGAGATCTGGAAGGGAGAGCCCAACCCCCTTTGTCTGATAGGGAGTTGGTTGACATGTTTCTTGGTACATTCTCTGTTCCATTCTTCAATCACTTGATTGGTAGCTCCTCAGCTGGTTTCATCGAACTGATATTGACTGGAGAAAGGGTAGAAGTTGGGATCTGGAGCGGAAAAATCCAGAAAGACACCTCTTTGAGTACTTTAAAGAAGCCATTCACGGGTAAGAAGGAGGTCAATGCCATTTATAACTCAAGAGGTCAGAGTAGAGCTGAGCACCATCCAACGGTAGGGGCTATGCTGATACCTAGTTCTAGGGCTACTCAACAACGAAACAATCAGCCAAGGGTAGAAAGACCTCAAAGGCAGTTCACCCAAATCAATATGCCATTGTCACAAGCATTGCAACACATGTTGAAGATGAATCTGATTATGGTGATAAACCCTCATCCTAACTTTAATACTTCCTCTCCTAACTACAATCCGGATGTATGGTGTGCTTATCATTCTGGCAGCCCGGGACACGATACTAATGATTGTTAGGAGTTGAAATACAAGATTCGGAATATGATTGATGCCAAGGAGATTGAATTCGACCCTCCTGAGACTCCTAACGTGATCACTGCTCCCTTGCCAAAACATGGCTAGGATTGTAAGCATTTTTGTTCATTTAATTCTCAAGTTGTATTTTCTTTTCTTATTCGAACAATTATTGTCATGACAAAACTTTGTTATTTCATTAATGCATTAAACATGTTTGTCTTGAATTAATCTGTCTTCACCATGCTTAAACTGCTTTATACTTCCTTTTCGTGATATTCAACTCTCGATTAAAAACTCTAAGCCTTAGAGGGAGGATGATGAAAACGATACCATAATCTCTACAATATGCTTTTGAACAGACCTTGCTGACGATGTACAGGCGTTGTTTCAAATCCTAAATAGTGGAGTTATAAGGAAGATAATCCCTAGTCAACCCCTTTGAGCCAAAGAAGTAGGAGTTTTTCTTTCACATAAAATTAAAACCCTTAATCACAACCTAGGGGAGGGTAGTTTTCTCAGTTAATTCAGGTGCGTATTCAGTCGCAATTTGCCGCTTCATACACAATGAATGACATCGAAGACGTCCTTCTAAAACAAAAGACGGTGATGGTTCCGCATAATCATCAAGACAAGTAGTCATTATCTCTCGAAATAAAATCCCGTTAAGTCAAAACCTATGAAGGAGACTTAAGAAAAAACAGGGGCATCCCGCTGACTGTAATCACAAAAAGAAGCAGTTCAGGAAAAAGACAAGGATAGTAAAATAAAAAAAGAAAGAGGTCATACAAATCCTCGAAAAAAAAGATGACTGCCTATTCAGAATAAACTTTCAGTATCCGAAACATCACCGGAACATAAAGGGCAGTACTCTAGGACTCAACTGGGATTCTAAACGCGCAATTAACTGAGCATAGGACTGGAGGACATTACGAAGAACATGTGGGTACAAATAAATTTTGAGCCTTTATCCTTTATTTTTTAAACCGTGAACCAGGCCACGTCATAACCCTTAAAAGTCCTAGCTGAAGCATGGGTTAGTTTGAGAGCATAATGTTACAAAGGTATCCTAACTCCTGTAGGACTTGTTACGAATCTTGAGTTGATATCACATTCTTGCAAATTTTGTTTTACTGCACAAAACACAGTTTCAAAAAAAATTTCAAGACAGACATGAGTTTTACATTCTTTAAATGACAATGTTTGCATATGACTACTTGTTTGACGGTAGAGAAATCTGCACAAGGGATATTCAATGAACATACATCCTCTCAATGGACAGAATCACCTCAGCAGGAAAGACACTTCCAACAACAGGTCTTCCATAAGCATGGGGCAGGACATGATGTCTAACACACTGGGGGGAGTCTCTCCAAAAGTGCCAAATAACCAGGGGAAGATCTCCATCTGAATCACTTGGGGCATTATGCAAGCATTCCAGCAATGAATCATGTTCCATCAAGAAAACACTTTTGACAGTAACACAACACTATTATGGATAGTGACAATTCTCCGTACCCGATGAACATGGACATAGTCGAAAGATCCTACGCATGATTAAAGATTCGCTAAGTCGACTGGCCTAGGCAAAAACAAGGGCATCCCGACGAACCAAAAAAGGTTCGGGCAAAAATTAGGGATAAAAACAAAAAAAATTGTGCACCCGGCAAGTCGAAAACCTGAAAAGGCGGCTTGGGCAAAAAAAGAGTATCTCGGTGGACTGAAAATCTAAAAAGACAGTCCAGGAAAAAGTTAGGGATTAAAGCGTACGACTATGTTCCGTCATCTTGTCACTTTCCTCATGAGTTGAGATAACACTCAAGTTATCCACAAAGCCTCTACAGGTACTTTCTCTAGCAAGTACAGGGGCAGAAAAGTCCTAATGCATGGTCATTGCCATATCCTCAGCATGCGTCCCAGTAACATCTACACTCCCCACAGAGTAGAGACAACTAAAGCTTTGACATCAGCTTCCCCAAATAGGAGTTATTATCCCCATCCAGGTTCCTTCAGAAAACTGACATCTATATTCCCCGGCCGAATTTCATAATCGCAAGCGGGTCATAAAGTTTTCTCTTGAACAGAGTTTATTTCTCTGAATACAGAAGCTCAATCCTCGACAGAGTTTATCCCTTTAGCTATGGAAGTTCATCCTCCAACAGAGTTAGCTCCCCGCAGAGTTATTCTCAAACAGTCTCTCCCCCGGCAGAATATCCGTAAACAAGGATCAAATCCCCAGCATAGTCATCTCCATTTACCATCCCTAGAGGAAGTAGAAGAACCACTCTTTCTACAACGGTCAGGAATGCATTTTCCAGTACTCTCCAGCAGCAGTCAGGGATTTATTTTCCCAGACTTGGACGTGTCACAATAGCATTTCATGTTCATACATCATGATATGCGCATACATATTGCATACAGCATAATCTCATTTATTTTGAGAACATCATTACACAATGCATTTCATACATCATGACATTGCATACAGCTAACGCTTTACCTTTTCAAGAGAGATGGTTATCATCAACAATCTCCAACAGGTCCAAGATTAGCTCCTGAAACTAAACAGAGCAATTATCTACGCAACCAAATACAGCTTCACACGGGCTTATCTGGAAAAAAATTTACACGGGTCCCTTCTCATACATTTCCCAATAAAGTTTCACACGAACTCATCACGAAGTAACCCTACTATCCAGGTTCCTTCCCATAGCCCTACACGGGCTTATCACGAAGTAACCTTACCCAGGTTCTTCCCATAGCCCTACACGGTCTTATTAAGAAACAACCTTACTCGGGTTCCTCCTGAAGTTTTACACGAATTTATCCCGAAGTAACCTTACCCAGGATCCTCCTGAAGTTTTACACAAACTTATCCCGAAACAACCTTACCCAAGTTCCTTCTCGGTCCCGATGTAGTTTTACCCAGACTCATCCTAAAGCGACCCTACCCAAGTTCCTTTTTACAATTTCCCAATGCAGTTTTACCCAAACTCATCACGAAGCAACCTTACCCAGGTTCCTTCTCAGTTCATATGCAGTTTTTCCCAAACTCCTCACGAAGCAACCTTACCCAGGTTCCTTCCCGTAAGCCCTACTATCCAGGCTTTCACCTCGAAATAACACTACGACCCAGGTTCCTTCCCATAAGCCCTACTATCCAGGATTTCATTCTGAAGTAACCCTACTATCCAGGTTCCTTCTCTTTGTCTCCAGACAACAGTTTATAAAGCTGTTAAAACCTGGACCCGACCAGATACGGTCAATTTCACATTTCCCCCGTAAGTCACTGTGCAGCCTGGACCCTGATCAGATAAGCAGTTTACACCTTCAGATCAAGAGTTAATTCCCCAGTAGAGTAATGGACAACCGAAGCTCCTAAACTCTATTCCCCAAGACAGAGACCAACATTCCTCGTCGAAGTCCTCCCTAGCAACAGGAACAGGAATTGCCACGAAGGAATATCTTATAAAATCATCCTTATTCTGGATGGCATCTTTAAGCCCATCTCCGACGACTCTCCGTCATCTTCTCCAAATGAAATTTGTAAGCCCATTCCCTATACTACCTATACAAATCAAGAATAATTTTAGACGAGTGCAAATTTCTGGGCACTCTAGTGTTCAATCATCTTCCACCTTCAGATCACGAAAGGTAGACCAGCCAATCTAAATCCTCAAGTTTAAGAAGATTGAACAGGGGCAGCTGTTGTACCACAAAATTTGGCCTCTCAATCTATTCAAAACATGCTCCTAGAGGTCCTCAACTTGCCCAAGGATACCTAAGGATTGAGCAGACAAATCCTCCTCCTAAGACAATGAGCCTCAAACTTGGGTTTCACTCCTCATCAAGATGTTTGAGTTCCAAGGGTCCTAAGTGGTTTCCATTGCCCTAATATGTCCTCAAGATCATCCATGCCATGTTTCGTGCCTTGCACAAGAAGTTTGCTCACTCAACTACACAAATGCTTGAAAATTAACTATGGTAGGTCAAAAGTCAACAGTGACCCAAAAACAGTCAAACTTCAAGATTTTTGGTCAACATCAACATTTTGAGGTGATATTCATCATTTGATCAAGGATTGATCATGATTCCTCAAGGAATGCCCTAAATTCATCAAAACTAGGAAGTTGTTAAATTAGGGTTTTTATAGGAAAAGTCAATCAAACTTTGACCAGGCATAACTTCCTCATAATTTATCAAAAAATTCCCATCCAAGGCTCATTTTGAATATAATTAAATTCCCTATAACTAATCTTCAACCCTCAATTTCAAAAATGCACTCATAAAAAGATATGAATTCAGACATTATAGGTCATTTCAAAAAGTTAACAAAAACACCTTTTGGGTCAAAGCTTCTTACATGAACATGGAAGATCCAATTGAGATGAAAATAAAAGGGTTGTTTAGAGGACATCTTGAGCTTTCTAAAAAGTCCAAGAACACCCTCTTAGGGTTGAAGATGAGAGAGATATGTATTGTCAAAGTTGACCAATTTTTGGAAATGTGCATGAAGTTAACATTGATCAAAATAACTTTTTTTTACAAATGGGCCCATGTTTTCTTGTTTGAAACTTGTTCCTAAGATGGAACACGACCCTTGAGCTTATCCACCTATTATTTTATTATCTTTATTATTTATTTTGAGTTTTTATCCATTTAAATCAAAATAAATCAATTTAAATAGTATAATAATGAAATAAAATCCAAGATTTGATTTTATGAGCATATTATGAGTCAATGAACAGCTAGCAAATCAAGCAAATTCGTGCAAGGGATAATTGGATTGAAAAAGATCATAATTTGGCTTATTTTAGAAACAAATCCAATCTTTTTCACAAATTTGCAAAGATTGAATCCAATTTTATTGACCTAATTGATCATACTATATATGCATAACATTCCCAGAGCTAAAAAAGAAGGTTTTTCCGTGTGGATTGAGAGAAGAAATCTCAACTTTTGACAAAGAAAGAGGAAATCGGATTTTACGTTAGAGGGAGATTCAAGGTGCTTCAAGGTTAGCAATGAATTCCTGGCAATATTTGGGAGAAATTTGGACCATTATTAAGCATCAACACGCCCAGAAACGTTCTACGCGAGTGTCACAGTTTGCCACTTTTCTTGAATTTGGTTTTGCAAATTTACGCATTATGAATGATTTCTAAGTATACATTCATGTTTGTATCATCATTCAGAACTTGTTTGTAGGATTAATTATATGTTTTGATTCATTTTTGATGGAATGCCATTGTTAGGGTTTAGAGCTTCGTTTTAGGGCTTTCAGATACAGGTACAATTGGATCTAATGAAGGACACCATCATGTTCAGAGGATCAAACTCAATTGATCCATGTCCTTGAATTTAATTTATCTTGTCTTGTGTTGATTTTTGAGATTTGCAGGGTTATAGTAATAACTTGTGTCCGTAGGTAAAGGTCCTTACCTAAAACGTCAGTTTCCTTGAAGAAGATGAAGGCGTGTCAAGGCGTGGTTGGACAGTTTGAATCTCTCGCATTTTTCTTATGACACTGACTCATTATTGAATATATTACAGGTTATTCATTATTATTATCAAAAGGCCAGTTGGCCCAGTGGCAAACAGGAAGGGCTTCAGGACGCGCGTGTGTAGGAGGACAGGGGTTCGATCCCTGCCTCCTACATAATATTTTTCTTAATATTTCATTACAGATCCCATGCTTTCATCATATGCGCGCACACCATAGGGCCTCCAAGTCAACATCATTGGATCAAGATGCAACCAGATCCAACGCCTCAAGCATGCAGGCGCATGGTGGACGCTCCAGGCACAACACACTAGATCCGGCATTGTATTGGGCCAACCAGACTAGGCCTTGGTAGGAATTCAGCAACATCACCTCCATTTGGGCCTACACCCCCCAGGCTTATTCTTTTTTCTCTTTTAATTCTATTATTTTATTTTTTTCAAATTAGTTTAATTTTTTTTATTAATCATTTTTTTTATAAAATCAAAAATCAAAAAGGTCATAAAAAAATATGGTTTATTTCTTTTTTTAATAAATAAATTTCTTTAGATAAATTAATTTCCTCAACTTTAATTTATTTTTAATTAAAATCAATTAGATGTTAGGTTAAATTCAAACCTTTTTCACAAAAAAAAAATCCAAAAATATTTTAATGAACAAATTAGGTTTTTTTAGGGTTTTGAACTTTTTCCAAGCTTTGTTCTCACGCTGAATTATTTTTTCCGTACAATAATTTTTCAATATTGATGTAACTGCGCCCAGTTTGTAATAGATTAATTAGGGTTTTAATTTCCGCATCTTTATTTTCAGTCAAATATTTATGTATCTGCCCAAAAGCCTTGTAATAGCGTAGGACTCTTTTTATTTTCTCGCTTGTATTTTATATGCTTGTATATAACTGTTAGCAACCTAGGCTTGTATGCTTAATCAATTAAATAGATCTTTTAATTACAAGATAAATATCTGAAAACATACACTGCTGCACACTTGCACCCATAGGGTATACCTCACTTGGTTGCCTCGAAAAACAATGGTCATGTCCCTCGAACGTAGGGATATCTTAGAAAAGATCCGCAATTCAAAGTCGTCATAGAGATCATAGTCCCTTACTGCCCCTCGTGTTGCCTACGAGAAATCATCTTATGATGATAGTCCCTTCGAAATGCTAAGGTATCCTTACATGTTGCCTTCAATGACCATTTCGTCCCTTCGAATGTCCCTTAAAACTCCAACGATAGGGCTACCTACTCCTTAAGAGTAGGATAGAACTGTCTAAAGGAAACGAGAAAATGAACAGCCTTTTTGAGTAGGTAGAAACTCTTAGGTACTTTCTCTAAACAACAAAAACTCTTTCACACAAACACTTTCAAAATAGTTTTCTAAAACAACTTCGTCACACTCTTGAGGATAGATACAAGAGTTACCACGAAGTTAAACAAATCTTTTCAAAACACACATAAGCAATTTCAAAATGAGAAAGTACCTAAGAGCCCGTGGAAAACCACGGATAGAAATGGTGCTAACACCTTCCCTTTCTATAATCTACCCCCCGTACTCAGAAAATCTCGAAAAAGGTTTTTCTGTTCTTTTTCCTTTTCCTTTGTTGGATGAAATAAAAGTTGGTGGCGACTCTTGCTTACCGCGACATTTGAGAATATAAAATGCAAACCAGTATAACAGTCGGTTCTGCCACCGTATCATAGTCTTTAATAGATAATTAGGTTTACTTTACATCCTCATTCCCGAAGCATTGTAATAGCGTAGGACATTTAATTTCCGCAATTTACTGCTTTCCTTGTTACTGTTAGTTTAAGAGGATTGTATGGCAAGATAAAGAACAAACATTAGAAAATATAATCTCAAGACAAATACTTGAAATCAAAACACTTCACACACGTGCACCTCTAGGGTGGCCCTCACTTGTTGCCTCAGATTAAACCAGTCATGTCCCTCGAACGTGGGATACTTTAGCAAAGACCCTCGATTAAAAAGATCGTAACCCCTGGATGACCCTTTGATGCTGCCTTTTGTAAACGATCTTAGTCCCTTACAAAAATTGTTAAAGCATTTTACAAGTTGTCTTCTATGACTGTACGATGACCCACACCTGTTCCTCACATCCAATGATAAGGATTCCTACTAACTAATGGTAGGATAAAACTATCTAAAGGAGAAGGAAAAGAAAAAAGACTTCTTTGAGTAGGTAGAGCGCTCGTAGTCGCTTGCTCACAAACTTTTCAAAACAAAATGTTTTTTCATAAAACAACACCTTCTTTCAAAATATTTTCAAGACAAACATTTTATATACATTCTCAATGATACGAGAATCATTACAAAATTGCCACACTTAGGCATTTTCAAAATATTTTCAAGATAAACATTTTGTATACATTCTCAACCATACGAGAATCATTACAAAATTTCTGCACTTAGGCATTTTTCAAAATATTTTCAAGAAAAACATTTTGTATACATTCTTAACCATACGACAATCATTACAAAATTTCCGTACTTAGGCCTTTCCAAAATATTTTCAAACATACACAAACACAAAGCATTTTCCAAGTGAGCTAGCAATTAAGAGCCTGTAGATAACTAAGGATGAAAATGGTGCTAACACCTTCCCTTTTCATAACCTACCCCCTGAACTCAGAAAATTCTTAAAAGGTATTTCATGTTATTTTCACCCTTTCCTTTATTGGATAAAAGAAAAGTCGGTGGAGACTCTTGCTATCTGTAACATTTGCGATAAAACACAAAACCCAAAAGTCAGTTCTCCCACTATATTATAGAATTGGCGACTCTGTTGGGGAGATTAAACTAAAAGTGGGGTTACCTTAAGAGCTAGATCACCTTTATTGCTTTACTTATTTGCCTTATATGCTTTATATTTCTGGATATGTTTGGGTTTATTTCTTGTATAGATCTTATACCCAGATATGGGGGTATTTTAGGTAAGTAGCAATAGATCGTGAAAACTATATGGCGTAGACTGATATGTTTGAAGCGATGGCTACGTTAGTGCGACACATTGGTTGGTGTTGGTGTCCCTTGAGTCAGTCAAGGAGAATGTTGGGCTGCCGCATGGTGTCATAAGCACTAATTGACCTTAGAACCTTAGTTGACACAACTTAGCCATTAGAAAGTAGTGAGATATCCGGCTTTGGTTCAGACTGAAGTTGGTTGATACTCGATACTACACTCATTGAGATTTGACTCTTGGGATATTTCGGTCGCAAATCAAATGCTTATGCTGAAACAATGCCTGAGAGAAAGGTCGGTGATATGAGATTCCTAGAACTCAATTACTTTTTTTAGGACTGGTTAAGCCACCTAAAATCAAGAGGGTACTTACCTATAAATTCCATGCAAGATTGAACCTAAGGCCTTGTGTTTTTTGTTTGTGTATGATTAATTTTTCGAACATGACATCATGACATCATTACACATGTCATTTTCACTAACCATTTCAAGGACCTAGGGATTTATCTTTGTTCTGAGATTTGTAGGTTATGGCCTCCGCTCGCAGAAATACTATCTGGATCAGTTTTGTGAGCACACCTTCTCAACTTGAGGAGTTAGTCTCAAGAGTTCCTAAAAGCTCCCAATTCAACAAAAGGCATGGTCGACTACTAAGTTTGGTTACCTCGGGTTTTGAAGAAGACGTGATAAGTGTTCTATTCCAGTTCTTTGACCCTGCACATCACTGCTTCACGTTCCCGATTATCAGTTGGTACCCACAATGGAGGAGTTTTCTCAGTTACTGGGAGTACCTATTCTTAATCAGATACCCTTCACCGGTTTAGAAAAAGATCCACAACCTGAAGAAATTGTAGCAACCTTACATCTGAAGCGGTCGGACATAGTATCTAATTGGGAAATAAGAAGTGGAGTCAAGGCTTTTCTTGCTAAATTTCTTTTAGATAAGGATCATATGTTTCTGGATGCTATGAGTTTTCAAGATTTCAATGAAATCTTGGCTTTTTTGATCTATGATTTGGTGTTATTCCCTAACCCATACCAACTCATAGATGTGAATGCCATCAAAAAAATTCTTTCTCGTAACCATGTGCCTACTTTGCTCGGAGACATTTTGCATTCTCTTCACACTCGTACTATAAATAAGTGAAGGAATCTTATGTGTTGCATAATTTTCCCCGGTCAGTATTGAAGAATGAACAAGGTTTGAGGTGATCGCAAAAATAATGTCACTTTCTCATTGAAATATTCATTGGTGTTCCTGATCTCTAGAAGATGTTACTATCATTGACCATTGTGGGGAATTCCCTAATGTTCCAATCCTTGTAATTATGGGAGGTATTACTTACAACCCTTCTTTGGCTCTACGACAATTTGGTTATGCTAGAAGAGATGGTCCTCATGATGCACTTATCCAGGGTATTGTGTTCGGTTATGAAAACAATTTTCATGGTTATCGTCAAAGTTTTATACATGCTTGGGGCATGGTAAACAAGATTGATAGCAAATATTTTAGGACAAAAGAATTCCATCCCTTTGGAGCCCTACCTCAAATGGGTACGATCTCGTTCTCAAAACCTTATAATTCCATATCCCGCTGTCTTACCAGTAATTGTGGAGCCTATTGTTGAGGGTGATTTTCCTTACACCATTCTTCATCCAGACATGCCCACTGATCTAAAATAATTGTATAAGTCCTGGATTCAACTCAAGAAATAATGTGACACCTTTGAGACTCAATTATATGCTAGCGAGAAGAGAGTGTTGGAGCTGACAAAGCAACTTCACGAGGAGCAAAGCCTTAATGCATACATCGACACAAAGAGGAAGCGTCCATGGGATACTTGAGTCTTAGGTTTTAGAAGTTTATATTGTTGTCTCTTTGAGACCCTTTTGCTTTTCATTGTAAGCCTAAGAGGAAATTGTAATTTTGAACTTACTAATGAAGTCTTTGTTTCTGTTTCCTTTTGGCTAGGAAATTTAAATCTCCTAAGGTCCTTGAAATATTGCATCTACATATCATGCATCATTACATAACAGGTTTTCCAATACGGGTTTCCTTATCTATTTATTGTTTATTTCAGTATAAGATGGCCCTCGAATAAACTATCAAGGATCTGCAGGATCAGCATGCACAATTTTAAGAGACTCTTCTGAATCTAGGCAAAGCGCAACAAGATATGATGACGCTCCTCACCGAGAAAAAGAAGACTAAGAAGTTGGTTGTTATCCTCAATATGGGGAGAAGATTCAAAGGTCATGCTCGACTGGTTCAAGCGAGTGATGTTTCCTCTGAGGAAGACGACAACCAAGAGGAGGATGGTAGAAGTTTCAGGGGTGAAGAGAATATTCCTAAAGATGAATACTACTCCGACGAACAATATCCTCCTGCAGATGACAAGTAGTTTGAAGACCGACTCAAAGTTGTGGAAGTCCAGAAAGTGCCTGGATTGGATTTTGGAGAACTAGGTCTAATCCTGGGGTGGTCATCCCTCACAAATTCAAGGTCCTTATCTTTTCTAAATATGATGGGGTCTCTTGTCCCAAACTCCATTTGAGGTCGTATGTTTGAAAGATCCAACCTCATATTGCTGATCGAAAATTGTGGGTCCATTTCTTTCAAGAAAGTTTAGTTGGCACTCAACTTGAATGGTTCTACCAGCTGGAAGGAACCAACATTCACACATGGGAAGACTTGGCTGCTGCTTTCTATAAGTAGTATCAATATAATGCTGACCTTGCACCGACTCGTGTACAATTGCAAAACATGTCCATGGGCTCAAATGAAGGGTTCAAGAAGTATGCCCAAAAATGGAGGGACTTAGCTGGAAGCATGCAACCTCCTTTGACTGACCGGGAGTTGGTAGATATGTTCATGGGCACTCTGACATGCCCATACTTTAATATGTTGATTGGAAGCTCGTCGTCTGGTTTTACTGAGCTAATTCTGATCGGGGAAAGAGTTGAAAGTGGTATTAAAAGTGGGAAGATTCTGATGGCTACATCTTCTAATGATGTAAAGAAACCTTTAATTGGTAAAAAAGAAGCCAGTGTTATCTATGGTCAGAAAAGCCATAGTAAAAATGACCACCATCAGTCTGTGGGGGAAATATTGATCTTTAATCTAACGCCTGTTCAACAACAACAACAACAGGGAAATCAGCATAGGTCAGAGGCCTAAGAAGGCAATTCACCAGGATTAGTATGCCATTATATCAAGCATTACAACATTTGTTAAAGGCTGAACTCATTTCACTGTGGGATCCTCCTTAGAATCCCAACACATCATCTCCAAAGTACAATCCAAATGCGAGGTGTGCCTATCATTCGAACAGTCATGGGCACGTCACCAACAATTGTTGGGCTCTGAAAACAAAATTCAAGACATGATTGATAACAAGGAAATTGAGTTTGATCCTCTGGAGACTCTGAACGTGATTACTGCACCTATGCCTAAGAATGAAAAAGGCATAAGTTCCATTGAAGATTTTTTGTATGTTACTTTCGTAAGTGATGTGGTTACTCCTCTCTCAACAGTCAAGAAGAATTTGCTACAAGTCGGTTTATTTCTGGGTTGTGTTAAAGAATGTTATTGTTGTGCAGTTCAACCCAATAGATGCAGATTACTAAAGGAAGGCATTCAGCGCCTGATGGATGAACATGTAATTTTGATTGAGAAAGTTTCATATGCTGAGAATCTGTGCCAAGATTTGTCTGTCATAACAGGTACTCCTTTCAGGATCACTTCCAAGGGTCTTGTAAGGATTACTGCCAATCCAAAAGCTGCTCCTTTAATCATTACAGCACCTGGCCCTATCCCATATTCCTCGGAGAAGGCTATGCCATGGAATTATGGGTCTGGCGTCTATTACCACGGCATTAAACAAGAGTTTTCTGACAAAGATGGTGAAGAGACTGATCCCAATATTGACAATATTGCGGGGACTAGCAAAATTACTAGAAGCGGAAATATTTTCTCCCCGAAAATCTCTCCACCTGCTCAAGTCACAGTTACTAAGACAACTTTTGAGGTTCGGGGTAAAGATCCAGTGATAGAGCATGCCTAGATAGAGGTGCCAAAAGAAGGTGCATTCAAAGACAGCAGTGGATAAGAGTTGGAAGAGGTTTTGAAAATCATCCTCAAGAGCGACTATAAAATTGTTGAGCAGCTGGGGCAGACCCCATCCAAAATCTTTATATTATCCCTGCTACTATGTTCTGAAGCTCATGCACAAGCTTTAATGAAATTTTTGAAGACTGCTCATGTACCACAAGATATCTCTACCGATCAATTTGGAAGTTATGTTGCTAGCTTAACGACTGACAATGGATTAGTTTTCTCTGATGTTGATCTAACTCTGGAAGGAAGAAATCACAATAAGGCCTTGTATGTCTCCATTGAATGCAGGGGCACTACTTTGGCTCATGTGTTAGTTGATACTAGCTCTTCTCTGAATGTTCTGCCAAAGGGCGCTCTTGACAGAATGGATTATGAAGGGGTTATGCTGAAACCTAGTGACATTAGAGTTCGAGCCTTTGACAGGTCCAAAAGAATGGTACATGGAGAAGTGGACCTCCCGATCAAAGTGGGTTCACAGATCTTTGAATCCACCTTCTATGTAATGGACATTCGGCCAGCTTATTCTTCTCTATTAGGACGCCCCTGGATCTATGGGGCAGGCGTTGTTACCTCCACCTTACACTAGAAGTTAAAGTATCTTGTGAAAGGGAAGATTGTTACTGTCTGTGGAGAAGAGGAGTACATGGTAAACCACCTGAATTCATTCTGGTACATGGAAATGGATGGTGAATTCATTGAGACTCCCTACCAAGCTTTTGAAGTAATTTCCCATGTTGCTATTAAATATGTTTCTACCATTCAAAAGACTACCAGGGTTCCGCACAAGATGGCTTCCTTGAAGGATGCCAAAGCTACTATAGAAGAAGGTGGTTGTACTATTTGGGGTCAGCTTCCTGATATCCCTATAAATCTGATAAGTTTATTTTAGGCTTTACTGCAGAGGATCAAAGGGTTGTTCGTCGCGCTCGAGTTGGAAGACCTCCATTCCGTATCAGCAACAAATGAAGCAATGCTATAGAAGATGCTGATAGTGATTGTGACTTCGACAACTGGATCTTCCCAACCATTGGTGATGGACTCGACAATTGGAAAGCAGAAGACATTATCTCTATCTCCTTCAGTCAGGAGTAATAACTATTTCTGTTTTATTGCTTTAATAAGTTTGGTTATGTAATTTCTTTTAAAACAATTACTTTAAACCTTGTGTCTTTCCCAGGGAACAATGGTTCATTTGTTAAGGGTTGTCATTTCATATGTCATATTTTCATTTAATGAAAACATTGGATGTTTTGCATTTAAATTTTGCGCTCTTTGTCTTTCTTTTACTATATTGAACTTTCAAATAGCCATGTGTTCTTACACATACCCACACACTACATTGCAGATCCCCATCCAATCTGGATCTCGTTGATAAAAATTTTGGTATTGCCGCTTATGACTTAGAAAATTTAATCTACCAAGTCGAGGACGAAGGTGAGGAAGATTGTGAATTACCTAAAGAACTTACCTGACTCTTAATACAAGAAGAAAAGGCTATCCAACGGCATGAAGATCCAGTCGAAGTTGTAAACTTGGGTACCGAGACAGACAGAAAAGAGGTCAAGATAGGCACCAACTTAGAGGGCAGTGTCAAGAACAAATTGATCTAGATGTTGCACGACTATGTTGAGATATTTGCTTGGTCATACAAAGACATGCCAGGGCTCGATACTAATATTGTGGTTCACTGTCTGCCGATGAAAGAGGGTTGTTCTCCGATTAAGCAGAAGTTTCGTCGCATGCATCCTGAAATGTCAGGAAAAGATCAAAGTCGATGTTATGAAACAATTCAATGCAGGTTTCTTAGCAGTAACATCCTATCCTCAATGGATCGCTAATGTTGTTTCGATACCAAAGAAAGATGGAAAGGTACATATGTGTGTAGATTACAGGGATCTGAATAGGGCGAGCCCCAAAGATGACTTCCCGGAGCCACATATTGATGTCTTGGTCGACAACACCGCTCAGCACAAGGTATTCTCCTTCATGGATGGTTTCTCAGGTTATAATCATATCAAGATGGCTCCTAAAGGCATGGAGAAAACTACCTTTGTCACACAGTGGGGCACTTTCTGTTAAAAGGTCATGCCTTTTGGGTTGAAGAATGATGGAGCAACTTATCAACATGCCATGATAGATTTATTTCACGACATGATTCATCACGAGATAGAAGTCTACGTTGACGACATAATAGCAAGGTCACAGATTGAATAAGATCACCTTGATCATTTGCATAAACTGTTTGAAAGATTGAGGAAGTATAAGCTGAGGTTGAATCCAAACAAATACACCTTTGGGGTGAGGACTATAAAACTCCTGGGTTTTGTCGTCAGTGGTAAAGGTATTATAGTTGATCCTGTAAAAGTTAAAGTTATTCAAGAAATTTCGGATCCCCGTACTGAGAAATAACTCAGTTGTTTCTTAGGACGACTGAATTACATTGCCCGGTTCATTTCTCATTTGACTACTACCTGTGAGCCAATCTTCAAGCTACTGAAGAAAGATCAAGTAGTAAAATGGAACGACGATTGTCAAATAGCTTTTGATAAAATCAAGGAGTACTTACAAGAACCGCTAATTCTAATGCCACCAGTTAAAGTAAGGCCTCTAATAATGTACCTCACAGTGCTAGAGAACTCAATGGGGGTGTGTACTGGGGCAGCATGACGAGTCTAGTCGAAAATAACATGCAATATAATACCTTATCAAAAAGTTTACTGACTGTGAAACAAGATATTCACTGCTAGAGAAAACTTATTGTGCTTTGGCATGGGCTGCTCGCTGACTAAGACAGTATATGTTGACCCATACTACTTTATTAACCTCTAAAATGGATCCCATCAAATACATATTTGAGAAGCCAGCCCTCTCCAGAAGAATAGCCCGATGGAAATGGTATTAATAGAATACGACATTCAGTACACCACTCAAAAAGCAATCAAAGGAAGTGTACTGGAAGATTATTTGGCACATCAAGCTGTAGACGACTATCAGTCTATGAATTTCGAATTCCTGGATGAGAACATCATGTTAATGACAGATTATGAAGAGCCTGGACCATATGAAGGACCTGTGATAGGATCCTGATGGACTATGGTTTTCGATGGAGCTTTTAACGCACTTGGAAACGAGATCAGTGTTGTAATTATCTCTCCCTAGAATTGTCATACACCCTTCACTGCCATACTTTACTTTGACTACACCAATAATTTGGCTGAATATGAAGCGTGCATCATGGATATTAAAGCTGCTATTGACTTAAGAATCAAATTCCTGAGCATATATAAGGATTCATACTTGGTAATCAGTCAAGTGATGGGAGAATGAGATACAAAGCATCTGAATCTTGTCCCTTACCGACAACACGTGCTAACCTTGATTTCGTACTTCGAAGAGATTACTTTTGAGCATATCCCGAGAGAAGAGAATTAGTTGGCGGACGCATTAGCTACCATGTCATCCATTTTCAAGGTTAGATGGGACAATTAGGCTCCTATAATTACCATTGAAAGATTCGACGAACCGGCACACTGCTATGAAATTAACATTGACGGAGTAGAAGTGAAGCCTTGGTTTCATGAAGTGAAAAGATATCTTGAGGCTCAAGAGTACCCTGAAGGGGCATCTATCAATGACAAGAAATTCCTACGGAGGTTCTCGGCTAAGTTATTCCTAAGCAATGGAATTTTATTGAAGCACACTCATGATTCGAATATGCTTCATTATGTGGACAAGACAGAAGCAGAAAAGATTATGGAAGATATGCAAGAAGGTATCTTTTATACTCATTCCAGTGGACATACTATGGCTAAGAAAATCTTGAGACCGGGTTACTATTGGTTGACTATGGAAACTGACTATCACCACCACTCAAGAACTTGTCATAAGTGTCAGATCTATGTTGATAAGGTTCATGTGCCTCCAGTTCCTGTGAATGTTTTGACTGCTTTGTGGCCATTTTCAATGTGGGCATTGATATGATCATAGAAATCAAGCATATTTTTTCTAACGGACATCGCTTCTTTCTCGTCGCCATTGACTACTTTACAAAATGGGTTGAAGCAGCCTCGTTCACCTCTGTTACTAAGAATGTGGTAGCTAGATTTATTAAGCATAAACTCATCTTTCGGTATGGCATCCCCAAGAGAATCATCACGGATAATGGTACCAACCTCAACAACACTATGATCACAGAACTGTTGGTGTAAGCCCTAGAGGCCAATACTTTTGGTACTTGTATCAAATTATTTATTAATAATAAAAGGAATTTCTTTATTATGTTTGCTTTCCAAAATAATAAAGTCCCTAGAATGGTTTATTTGTTTAATGAAATGTTAAGTGTGACTTAATCATGAGATTCCATTAAACATAAGACATTATTCTTAAAGTATCCGTAGTCAAGCTTTAATGTGAAGTGGGATAACATTAAAGCATTAAGATTATTATGAAGATAGATTAATGATCACATCTCATGGATCATAGATAAGGAGTTATCAAGTATTGACATAGGTATGAATATTAGGATTAATATTTATACTGGATTGACCCGCTATGAGAATACTACATAGAATGTTATGCAAAGTGTCATAAGTTATTCTCATGATGATAATGGTGTATACCACCCTTCGACCTGAAACCACTATGGACCCTAGATGTAGAGTCAAGTACTTTATTGCTGATCAAACGTCATTCGTAACTGGATGACTATAAAGACGGTTGATGGGTACTTCACAAAGCATGCTAAGGGACATGAGTGACCTAGATGGAATTTGCTCATCCTGCATAACAGGATAAATGTCTAAGGGCCCAATATTGAACTGGACAAGGGTGACACAGTGTATGCCTTGTGTTCAATATAGACATGAGGGCAAAAGGGTAATTGTACAACACAAATATTATCACGGAAAAGGTTTGGTCAGATCACATGACATTTTCGTGACTTGGGTAACAGTGATGTGTTGCTAGATACCGCTCACTCTTTATTATATTAAATGTGTGATTTAATAAAATTGCCAACGTCGCGAAAACCTACAGGGTCACACACATAAGGACAGGTTGATGAGAGATAGAATAAATAAGGAACACCGTAAGGTACGGTGCACTTAAGTGTAATACGGAAAGTGGTAAGGTACCACGTGGATAAGTGATATATGGTACATCATAAGGTATGATGTCCATAAGCTTAATTGGGCTTTTAGCTTATAGCCTTAATTGGGCTTTTAGCTTGTAGCCCACACGAGTGATTCTATAAATAGATCCCTTGTGATGAAGCAATTTCACTTGATGCAATTTCGTTTTTGATTCTCTCTCTCACTCAAGGTTTCCGTTCGTGATCAGCTAGCACTGTGACCGGAAGCGATCTGTTCGTGTGCACTGAGTAGAGGCGTTGTTCTTCATCAACGCTCGTGATCACAATATCAAAGGTCTGAATCGCCACAAGAGGTAAATATTTCTATCACTGACCATGTTCATTCGTAAGGATCGCTAAAGGAAAATTTTAAATTTTGTTGCGCTTTTGATTGCAATTTTCCTTCAGTGGTATCAGAGCCACTTACGAAACCATGGATCTTATAGTTGTTTATGTTCTATATTTTCTGTTTTGATTCGATTAAAACCAGAATGAATTGAATAATAAACGAGTAATTAAATTTGGCATCTGTTGTGTACGATTTGGATGATTGATGTTGACTATGCTTCGGAATCCGACATTAGTATGGTGAAGCAGCGATACATCGATCGTCCATAGGTTACACAAATAAGATCGATCACTTTTATATATGATATAAGTAAATCTGATGCAACGATGGTATATGGGATATATTGTCTCTGTTTCGTTCATTCAAACACTTGATGATTGTTATTCCTTTGACCGATCACTGTTCATATGCTTCGGAATCCGACATTAGTATGGTGAAGCAATGGCATGTGATTAATCATACTGAATTATCAATCGAAATGTGTTTGACAGCATGAAACTGTTGCATTAGGGTTCATGACGGCACAAGGGTTATGTTATTGCAGAGTTATGCGATTAGGGTTGTGAATGCACAAGAGTTGTGCGAAAATGACGCCGATTTCAAATGAATTGTTCATTAAAATTTTGCATCGGGGCGCTGCCCCCTTGACCCTCATCCGCTGAACGGTCAGCAGAACCACCGTCCGCTGACCGGGCAGCAGAACCCCCGGCTAACTCTACGTAGTGTGATCAATCGTCGAAATTTAATTTGCCTTTTTTTTAATTAACAAAATTTAAACTAATAATAAAAGTGTGTTTATTATTATTGTCTTGTGGTGATCAGTTATAGATTTAGTTTTTTCCTTTTTTGTTTGTTTTTGAATTGTAAAATACGGCCTGCGTGTCGTGCCTCTCTCTAAAATTCTTGATGTAACTTCTTTTCTCATCTCACTCCCTCGTATGTAAAACGAGTTTCTTTTATGTAATGTAATGTTATGAAGAAAGAGAAGAATACAATATCAAAGGAGGATAACCTTGGAGATCTTGCTTGGAGAAGTTTAGATTGTTATTAGGTTAGCTTAGGTTCTCTCATTGGCTTGGGAGAACAATTGTGCTAGGGGCCATAACTGTATCCTTTTATGTATATTGATGCATGTGTTTGTATGTTGATGCATGAGAGAGACGAATTGCATGTTAAGCCGGTGAGATCAAACTAATAACAAAATCCCTCAAGTTAAATATTAAGTTCATGCTTTCCAAGTTTTAGCACTCATCAAGACTAGTATCGAACAATGTAGGTTTCGCCTACGCGAGGTGCATGTTCTATATTAGTAAGGTGCGATGGGATAATTGTAATATCTAACTGCTAAAACAATGGGTCAAACTTAACTAAACACATTATAATAAGATTATACATGTTTAGAAGCAAGAGTTGGGAATGATTCATATGATGAATTAGAATAAGGAGTTATTCACCCAACTGAAAATATTCGAGAGTTGTATGAGATACAATTGGAAGGAGTTCCTACCTAAATAACCTAGTTTTGTGTAATCAGCCTAACGCTGACTTAGAATGAAGTGAAATGTGGATCTCGACCCACTAGAAAGTCTTCCAACGGGATTTTCCGAATCAAATGATGAGGGTCATTTGGTTTGAGTAAAATAGTGGGAGCATATTTGATTAAAGGCCTAATTAAATATGTTGTTTTAATGATACTTATATTTTCATTTTTTTTGTAGATTACCATGACAACAAACAACCATATTTTGCAATCAATCCTAGATAAGGAAAAATTGTCTGGGACAAATTTCCTGGATTGGCACCGAAATCTGAGGATTGTCCTCAAGCACGATAAGAAGCTGTATGTCTTGGAGACACCTGTTCCTAAAGAGGAACCGCCTAGTTCGGCACCTAAGGCAGAAAGAGATGCTTATAAGAAGAATTTTAATGATGCTAACAAAGCCGCTTGTCTCATGCTAGCTACTATGAACTCGGAGTTGCAAAAGCAACACGAGAACATGTCAGTGTTCGATATGATCGGACATCTGAAAATGCTCTATCAAGAGCAGGCAAGAAATGAGAGGTTCCAGGTTTCAAAGGCCCTTTTTAACAGCAAGTTATCTGAGGGAAACCCTGTAGGTCCCCATGTACTCAAAATGATTGGGTATGTGGAGAACCTTGAAAGGTTAGGGTTTCCGCTTGGAAAGGAACTTGCAACTGATTTTATCTTGCAATCGTTGCCAGATAGCTTTAATCAGTTTGTCATGAATTTCAACATGAATGACATGGATAAGAGTCTTCCAGAATTGCTAAGCATGTTGAAAACTGATGAGCAGAATATGAAGACAAAAGGGAAGTCCATTCTGATGGTCAGTAATGGAAAGAAGTTGAACAAGAGGCCTACCAAGCAGGTTGGTAAAGGGAAAGGCAAGGAAGTTGCCAAGCCTAAACCTACTGTTCCTGCTTTGAATCCTAGTGGAGGCATAGCAAAGGAGGGCACTTGCTTCCATTGCGGTAAGACCGGACATTGGAAGAGAAACTGCCCAAAGTACCTGGAAGATATGAACAATGGAGTAGGTACTTCAAATTCAGGTATTTTTGTTATTGAAATTAATTTATCTACTTATGCATCATGGGTATTAGATACTAGATGCGGTTCTCACATTTGTACTAATGTGCAGGGGCTAAAAAGGAGTAGAGATTTGGAAAAAGGTGAAGTTGACCTACGAGTTGGAAATGGAGCAAAGGTTGCTGCTTTAGCCGTAGGAACTTATGTTTTGACTTTACCTAG
Organism: Vicia faba; assembly: GCA_948472305.1. Taxonomy (NCBI): domain Eukaryota; kingdom Viridiplantae; phylum Streptophyta; class Magnoliopsida; order Fabales; family Fabaceae; genus Vicia; species Vicia faba. Next base: position 602,657,486 of record OX451739.1, on the reverse strand, counting down.
TGGTTTAATAATTCAGTTAGAGAACTGTTATTATGTACCTGCAATTAGTAGGAATATTATTTATGTTTCTTGTTTGGACAAGTTTGGTTTTTCATTTATAATAAAGAACAATTATTGCTCTATTTATTTGAATGATATATTCTATGCTTTTGCACAAATGAACAATGACTATATGTCCTTGATCTTGAAATGCCAATTTATAACATTAATACTAAACGGATTAAATCTAATGAGTTAAATCCAAACTACCTTTGGAACTGTCGCTTAGGCCACATAAATGAGAAACGCATTTCCAAACTCCGTAAAGATGGACTCTTGGACTCTTTTGATTATGAATCATATGAGACATGCAGATCTTGTTTAATTGGAAAGATGACAAAGTCCCCATTCACAGGAAAATGTGAAAGGGCTAATGATCTTTTGGCCCTCATACATACTGATGTATGTGGACCACTGAACATACCAGCCAGAGGAGGTTTTCAATACTTCATCACATTTACTGATGATTTCAGTAGATATGGTTATGTGTATTTAATGAAACACAAATCTGAAACCTTTGAAAAATTCAAGGAATTCAAGAATGAAGTACAAAACCAACTAGGTAAGAATATTAAAGTTCTTCGATTAGATTGAGGCGGTGAATATTTAAGCCTAGAGTTTGATGACCATCTAAAGGAATATGGGATTTTATCCCAACTTACTCCTCCCGGAACACCACAATGGAATGGTGTATCTGAGAGAAGAAATCGAACCTTGTTAGACATGGTCCGATCCATGATAAGTCACGCCGATCTTCCGAAATCCTTTTGGGGACATGCACTATTGACTGAAGCTTACACACTTAACCGGGTTCCATCCAAAAAGGTTGAGAAGACACCATATGAGATATGGAGTGGTAAGAAACCACATATGTCTTACATGAAGATTTGGGGTTGTGAAGTTTATGTGAAACGACAAATTTCAACTAAGCTTGAGCCCAAATCTGACAAATACTTATTTGTGGGGTATCCTAAAGAAACAAGAGGGTATTACTTCTACAATCCTTCTGAGGGCAAAGTGTTTGTCGCTCGAACTGGAGTTTTTCTGGAAAAGGATTTTATTTCCAAAAGAATCAGTGGGAGGAAAATAGAGCTTGAAGAAATTCAAGAACCACAAAGCATTGATACACCTATGGAGGAATTAGAGCAGGAAACACAAGTAGTTGTGGAAGAGCAACCTGCTCAAGTAAAACAAGACCAGCGTAGGTCAAGCAGGATACGTCAACAACCTGAGAGATATGGATATCTCATAAGTGATCAGGGTGATGTATTACTCATGGATCAAGATGAGCCGGTGACCTACCAAGAGGCCATAACTGGTCCTGAGTCCGAGAAGTGGCTAGAAGCCATGAAATCTGAAATGGATTCCATGTACACAAACCAGATTTGGACCTTGGTAGAGCCTCCTATAGGAGTTAACCCTATAGGATGCAAGTGGGTCTTCAAAAACAAGACTGACATAGATGGTAAGGTACATACCTATAAGGCAAGACTGGTTGCAAAAGGCTATAAACAAATTCATGGGGTTGACTATGATGAAACCTTTTCACCAGTTGCAATGCTTAAATTTTTTCGGATTTTACTTGCTATCACTGCATATCATGATTATGAAATATGGCAGATGGATGTCAAAACTGCTTTCCTTAATGGGAATCTTTTTGAGGATGTCTACATGACACAACCTGAAGGATTTGACATACCAGAAGAAGCCCAAAAGATATGTAAGTTACAGCGATCAATTTATGGATTGAAGCAAGCTTCCAGAAGCTGGAATCTTCGTTTTGATGAAACAGTAAAACAATATGGATTCATCAAGAATGAAGATGAGCCTTGTGTCTACAAGAAGGTTAGTGGGAGCATGATCGTATTCCTGGTATTATATGTAGATGACATATTACTCATTGGAAACGATGTCCCTACCTTGCAACAAGTGAAGACTTGGTTAAGGAAATGCTTTTCAATGAAGGACCTAGGTGAAGCAGCCTATATATCAGGAATCAGGATCTATAGAGATAGGTCACAAAAACTGCTTGGCCTAAGTCAGAGTACATACATAGAAAAGGTGTTGAGACGCTTTAATATGCATGATTCCAAGAAAGGATTCATACCTATGCAACATGGCATGTGTTTGTCAAAAACACAATCCCCTTCAAGTAAGGAAGAAAGGGATTGCATGGATAAGATTCCATATGCATCTGCAATAGGATCTATCATGTATGCCATGCTATGTACTCGACCAGATGTCTCGTATTCTTTAAGTGCAACGAGTAGGTACTAGTCTAATCCCGGTGATGCTTATTGGGTAGCTGTCAAGAATATCCTTAAGTACTTGAGAAGGACTAAGGACTCATTCTTGATATATGGAGGTCAGGAAGAGCTTGCTGTAATTGGATACACCGATGCTAGCTTCCAGGCAGATAAGGATGACTTTAGATCTCAATCTGGTTATGTGTTTTGTTTAAATGGTGGCGCTGTGAGCTGGAAAAGTTCAAAGCAAGATACAGTTGTTGATTCTACAACCGAGGCTGAGTATATTGCTGCCTCAAGTGCAGCAAAGGAAGTTGTTTGGATCAAGAAGTTCATTAGTGAACTTGGCATAGTCCATAGCATTGTGGATCCCATTGATCTCTATTGTGATAACAATGGTGCTATTGCACAAGCTAAGGAGCCTAGATCTCACCAACGATCCAAACACATACTTAGGCGTTATCATCTCATTAGAGAGATAATCGATTGGGGAGATGTGAAAATATGCAGAGTACCTACACTTGACAATGTTGCTGACCCATTAACAAAGCCTCTTGTGCAGCTGAAGCATGATGGACATACTAGATCTATGGGTATTAGGGGTATGCCTGATTGGATCTAGTGCTAGTGGGAGATTGTTGGTGTAAGCCCTAGAGGCCAATACTTTTGGTACTTGTATCGAATTATTTATTAATAATAAAAGGCATTTCTTTATTATGTTTGCTTTCCAAAATAATAAAGTCCCTAGAATGGTTTATTTGTTTAATGAAATGTTAAGTGTGACTTAATCATGAGATCCCATTAAACATAAGACACTATTCTTAAAGTATCTGTAGTCAAGCTTTAATGTGAAGTGGGATAACATTAAAGCATTAAGATTATTATGAAGATAGATTGATGATCACATCTCATGGATCATAGATAAGGAGTTATCAAGTCTTGACATAGGTATGAATATTAGGAGTAATATTTATACTGGATTGACCCGCTATGAGAATACTACATAGAATGTTATGCAAAGTGTCATAAGTTATTCTCATGATGATAATGGTGTATACCACCCTTCAACCTGAAACCATTATGGACCCTAGATGTAGAGTCAAGTACTTTATTGTTGATCAAATGTCATCCGTAACTGGATGACTATAAAGACGGTTGATGGGTACTTCACAAAGCATGCTAAGGGACATGAGTGACCTAGATGGAATTTTCTCATCCTGCATAACAGGATAAATGTCTAAGGGCCCAATATTGAACTGGACAAGGGTGACACAGTGTATGCCTTGTGTTCAATATAGACATGAGGGCAAAAGGGTAATTGTACAACACAAATATTATCACGGAAAAGGTTTGGTCAGATCACATGACATTTTCGTGACTTGGGTAACAGTGATGTGTTGCTAGATACCGCTCACTGTTTATTATATTAAATGTGTGAGTTAATAAAATTTCCAACGTCGCGAAAACCTACAGGGTCACACACATAAGGACAGGTTGATGAGAGATAGAATAAATAAGGAACACCGTAAGGTACGGTGCACTTAAGTGTAATACTGAAAGTGGTAAGGTACCACGTGGATAAGTGATATATGGTACATCATAAGGTATGATGTCCATAAGCTTAATTGGGCTTTTAGCTTATAGCCTTAATTGGACTTTTAGCTTGTAACCCACACGAGTGATTCTATAAATAGATCCCTTGTGATGAAGCAATTTCACTTGATGCAATTTCGTTTTTGATTCTCTCTCTCACTCAAGGTTTCCGTTCGTGATCAGCTAGCACTGTGACCGGAAGTGATCTGTTCGTGTGGACTGAGTAGAGGCGTTGTTCTTCATCAACGCTCGTGATCACAACATCAAAGGTCTGAATCACTACAAGAGGTAAATATTTTTATCACTGACCATGTTCATTCGTAAGGATCGCTAAAGGAAAATTTTAAATTCCACTGCGCTTTTGATCGCAATTTTCCTTCAAGAACTCTGCGCACAGTTCAAGATCAAGCACCATGACTCTTCTTTGTATCGACCAAACATGAATGGCACAGTGGAAGCCACCAACAAGAATATTAAGAAGATTATACAAAAGATGGTCGTAACTTACAAAGACTGGAACGAGATGTTACCATTTTCTCTTCATGGCTATCACACTTCAACGCAAACATCAACGGGGGCAGTCCCATTCTCTCTGATCTATGGTATGGAAGTTTTCCTACCTGTCGAAGTTCAGATTAGTTCTCTAAGAATTATGAAAGATGCAGACTTAGAAAAAGACGAGTGGATTCAGACCAGGCTAGACCAGTTGAATCTAATTGACAAAAAGAGGCTTGCGGTTGTCTGTCACAGTCAGATGTATCAGAAACATATGATCAAGGCATTCAATAAGAAAATCAAGCATCGGGTATATCTAGCTGGTGACTTGGTAATAAAGCGCATCATTCTACTGCAAGGTGATCCTAAGGTATAATGGACTCCCACCTACGAAGGGCCATTTGTTGTCAAGAAAGTATTTTCGGGCGGTGCTATGATACTGACCACCATGGACGGTGAGGATTTCCCGCACCATGTGAATGTGGACATAGTTAAAAAATACTACGCATGAAAATGACCCTCTGGGTTGACTGGCCTAGGAAAAAATAAGGGTATCCCGGTGAACCAAAAGGGTTCTGGCAAAAATTAGGGATATATATAAAAGATTGTACACCTGGCAAGTCAAAAACCTAGAAAGGTGGCTTGGGCAAGAAAGGGTATCCTGGTGGACTGAAAACCCGAAAGGGCGGTGTAATATGGTGGGAGAACTGACTTGGGTGTTTTACGTTTTATTGCAATTGTTGCGGATAGCAAGAGTCGCCACAGACTTTTCTTTTATCCAATAAAGGAAAGGGTGAAAAGAACAGGAAATACCTTTCGAGAATTTTCTTGAGTTCGGGGGGTAGGTTATGAAAAGGGAAGGTGTTAGCACCCTTTTCATCCGTAGTTATCTACGGGCTCTTAATTTATTGATCACTTTAAAATGCTTTGTGTTTGTGTAAGTTTGAAAATATTTTGAAAAACACCTTGGTTTGGTAAACTTTGCAATGATTCTCGCATTATTGAGAATGTATACAAAGTGTTGGTCTAGAAAATATTTGTTAAAAGGAAGTGTTTTAAAAAGATGTTTTTGAGATGCCAATGTAAGGAAATTTTGTAATGATCCTCGTACCGTTGAGAATGTATACAAAATGTTTGTTTTGAAAGATGTTTTGAAAGTGTGAGGTGTGAAAGGTTTTGATTGTGAGCAAGCAATTACGAGCAATCTACCTACTCAAAAAGTCTTTGTTCTTTTCCTCTTCATTTAGATAATGCTCATCTACCATTAATTGGTAGTGATCCATATTATTGGATGTGGGGGACGAGCGTGGGTCATCGTACAGTCATAGAAGGCAACTTGTAAGATGTTTTAGTAATTTTTATAAGGGACTAAGATCATTTACCGAAGGCAACTTTGAAGGGTCATCGAGGGACTATGATCTTTTAATCGAGGGTCTTTTGCTAAAACATCTCACATTCGAGGAACATGACTGTTTTTATCCGAGGCAACAAGTGTGGGTTACCCTAGAGGTGAATGTGTGCAAGGTGTTTTTTTCATGGATATTATCTTAGAATTAGGGTTATCTAATGTTGATTTTAAATCTTGCCATACAAACCCTAATTACTAACAATAATATGGAAAGCGATAAATTGTGGAATTTAAATGTCCTACGCTATTACAATATTTTTGGGAATGGGGGATACAAATTTATAAATGGGGGAGGAAATTAATAAAGCTCTAATTACTATTACAAACCATTGATCATGAATGTAACACGGTGGGAGAATTGACTTGGGTGTTTTGCGTTTGATCGCAATTGTTGCGGATAGCAAGAGTCACCATCGACTTTTCTTTTATCCAATAAGGAAAGGTTGAAAAGAACAGGAAAGACCTTTCGAGATTATTTCTTGAGTTTGGGGGGTAGGTTATGAAAAGGGAAGGTGTTAGAACCCTCTTCATCCATAGTTATCTACGGGCTCTTAATTTATTAATCAGTTTAAAATGCTTTGTGTTTGTGTAAGTTTGAAAATATTTTGAAAAACACCTTGGTTTGGTAAACTTTGCAATGATTCTCGCATTGTTGAGAATGTATACAAAGTGTTGGTCTAGAAAATATTTGTTGAAAGGAAGTGTTTTAAAAAGATGTTTTGGAGATGCCAATGTAAGGCAATTTTGTAATGATCCTCGTACCGTTGAGAATGTATACAAAATGTTTGTTTTGAAAGATGTTTTGAAAGTGTGAGGTGTGAAAGGTTTTGATTGTGAGCAAGCAATTACGAGCAATATACCTACTCAAAAAGTCTTTGTTCTTTTCCTCTTCATTTAGATAGTGCTCATCTACCATTAATTGGTAGTGATCCATATTATTGGATGTGGGGGACGGGCGTGGGTCTTCGTACAGTCATAGAAGGCAACTTGTAAGATGTTTTAGTAATTATCATAAGGGACTAAGATCATTTACCTAAGGCAACTTTGAAGGGTCATCGAGGGACTATGATCTTTTAATCGAGGGTCTTTTGCTAAAACATCTCACATTCGAGGAACATGACTATTTTTATCCGAGGTAACAAGTGTGGGTTACCCTAGAGGTGAATGTGTGCAAGGTGTTTTGTTTTCATGGATATTATCTTAGAATTAGGATTATCTAATGTTGATTTTAAATCTTGCCATACAAACCCTAATTACTAACAATAATATGAAAAATGATAAATTGTGGAATTTAAATGTCCTACGCTATTACAATATTTTTGGGAATGGGGGATACAAATTTATAAATGGGGGAGGAAAGTAATAAAGCTCTAATTACTATTACAAACCATTGATCATGAATGTAACACAGTGGGAGAACTGACTTGGGTATTTTGCGTTTGATCGAAATTGTTGCGGATAGCAAGAGTCACCATCGACTTTTCTTTTATCCAATAAGAAAAGGTTGAAAAGAACAGGAAAGACCTTTCGAGATTATTTCTTGAGTTCGGAGGGTAGGTTATGAAAAGGAAAGGTATTAGCACCCTTTTCATCCGTAGTTATCTAATGGCTCTTAGTTACTTGCTAGATCACTTGCTTTTGTTTGAAAATGTGCTTGTGGTGTGGGTTTTGAAAGTATTTTGAAAAGTGTCTTTGTAATGGTTCTCATCTCTATAAGAACACGTATAAAGATCTTTGTCTTTTGAAAATATTTCAAATGAAAGTGTTGGTGTATAAAATGTTTTTGTTGTGAGAAAGTTAGCAACTATGAGCATCCTACCTATTCAAAAGGTCTAGTATTCTTTTACTCCTCCTTTAGATGTTGCTATCTTACCACTGATTTGGTAAGAAGCCCCATCATTGGATGTGAAGGGACGGGCGTGGGACATTTGTATAGTCATAGAAGGCAACCTATGGGACATTTTAGCAATGTCGTTTAGGGACTAGATCGTTTACCGAAGGCAACATTAAGGGTCATCGAGGGACTACCGAAGGCAAAAAATATATATAATATAAATATTTTATTTATTTACACTTATATATTTTATTTTCTTCATAATACAAAAAAACTATAAAAAAAAAAATTTCTTATTAAATTTAATTTCTTGTTATAATTAATATTTAGATAATTAGGTTTAATTATTATATTATTCTCTTGTAAACTAAAATTAAATTAGAACTCAGGTTTCTTTTCATTAATTAATTTTCATATTACTTTCCTTAATATAAAACCTTTTCATAAAAAACCCTAAAAAATACTTTTAACTTAATTTCTTTCTTAATTAGTTTAAGTTAATTTTATTTAAATTTTTAACTAATCATCTCTCTTAATTAGGTTAAACCCCTTTTCATGAAAACCAAACAAAAATCATTTCTTTTTCCATTTACATTCTTGCATTTTATTTTCAATTTTGTACAATATTCAATATGGTTGTAATAGTTAATTAGATTTAATTTTCTTACAAAATCCCCATTTGTAAATTTGTATACCCCCTCCTCTAATGATGTAATAGCTTAGTATTTTTACTATCCCCAATTTATCACTTTCATATAAATGTTAGTAATTAGGGTTTGTATGACAAGACTAAAATCAAAAATTAGTAAACCCTAATTCAAGATAAATAATGCATGTAAATAAATACATTTACACACTTGCACCCTTAGGGTAATCCCACTTTGTTGCCTTAAAAAAATGGCCATGTTATGCATGTGGGATATCTTAGAAAAGCAATCAAAAATACAAGATCATAGTCCCTCAATGATGCTATCAAATGTTGTCTTTCAAAATGATCTTAGTCCCTCAAAGAGAATTTCTAAGATATTTCACAACAATGTTATCATGGCTATACGATGAACCACGTCTGTTCCTTTGCATCCAAAGATAGGTCTTCTTACTAAACCAATGGTAAGATAGCAATATCAAAGGAAAGAAATGAACTAAGAATTTTGAATGGGTAGATTGTTCCTAGTTGCTTGCTCAATCTCAAATCAAACACTCTTGCTTATTTTCAAAACAAACACTGACACTTTCAAAAAAAAACTTTCAAAACATTTTCCAAACTTGAAATATTTTCAAAAGCTCAACACTTTATATACGTTCTTACGAACGAGAACTATTACAAAGTTTGTGTAAACGAAGGCGCCTTTTCAAAATACTTTCAAAAACCACACAAAGCATATTTTCAAACAAAAGCAAGTGATCTAGCAAGCAACTAAGAGCCCATAGATAACTATGGATGAAAAGGATGCTAACACCTTCCCTTTTCATAATCTACCCCCCCCCCCTCCCCCCCCCCCCCCCCGAACTCAAGAAATAATCTCAAAGGTCTTTTTTGTTCTTTTCGGCCTTTCCTTTTGGATAAAAGAAAAATCGGTGGCGACTCTTGCTAACCGCAACATTTTTAATCAAACGTAAAATACCCAAGTTAGTTCTCCCACTGTATTACAGAACTGGCGACTCTGCTGGGGAATACTTAAAAGTGGGGTTACCTTAGGGCTAGATCACCTTTATTTGCTTTCATTGTTTGAATTGTTTGCTTTACATTTTGGTTCCTTGTTTGGGCTTGTTTAAATCCTCTACCCGGATTTGGGATACCTTATAGGTAAGTAGCAATACATTGTGGAAACTGTGCGGGGTATACCGACATGGTCTAAGAAATAGCTACGTTAGTGTGACATATTTGTGGGTACCAGTATCCCTTGAGTAAGTCAAGGAGAATACGGGGCCACTGAGTGATATCATGAAGCACTAACTAACTTTTAGAACCTTTACTTGACCAACTTGGCCATTAGGACGTAGTGAGATGACCGGCTTTGGTGCAGTTCGAAGTTGGTAGATACCCGATACTACACTCATTGAGGTTTGGCTTTTTGGGATATTTCGGTCTCCGTGAAAGAGGTTTGTGATGAAATAATGCCCGAGAAGACAAATTAGTGATATTGAGATCCCTTAGAACCCGGTTACTATTTATAGGATAGATTTAAGCCAACTAAACTTCAAGATGGTACTTACCTATGGGACTACATGCAAGCCTAAACCTAAGGAATTGTTTGCCTTGTTTGTATATATTTACTTGTACATGACATCATAAACATCATAACATCATACTCATTCTCACTAACCTTTTCAAGGATTTTTAGGATTTATCTTTGTTCTGTTTTGTAGGACATGGCTTCTATCCGCATGAACACTATCCAAGTCAATCTCGTAAGGATTCCTCCTCAACTCAAAGAGTTAGCATCAAGGGTCCCTGAGAACTCTTCATTCACCGAAAGACATGGTCTCCTCCTAAACTTGGTTACTTCCAACACTGATGAAGATATGATGAAGGTGTTGTTCCAATTCTTTGATCCTCTACATCATTGCTTCACTTTTCCCGATTATCAACTTGTGCCTACTCTAGAAGAATTCTCCCAAATCTTGAGGATTCCCATTCTCAATCAACTACCCTTCAACGGTACAGAAAGAGATCCAAAACCTGAAGAGATTTCCCAAGCATTACACTTGCAACAATCTAATATCATAACTAATTGGGAAACAAGAAGTGGTGTCAAAGGTTTCTTAGCCAAGTTCTTGTTTGAGAAAGCTCAATATTGTTGGAACTCCTTGGACTTACAAGCTTTTGAAGAAATTGTGGCCCTTCTCATCTATGGGATGGTTTTTTCCAAACCCTGACCAACTCATAGATGTAAACACTGTCAAAATCTTCATATCTCGCAACCCAGTGCCTACTTTGTTGGGAGACATTCTACATTCTTTTCACTCCCGCACTATGAGGAAGAGAGGTATCCTCATGTGTTGCACTCCTCTCTTGGAAAGATTGTTTATTTCGCATCTTCCCCAATCTGTGTTGAAGAATGAGCAAGGTTCAAGTGTGTCCTATAGGTTGACGACACTCAGGCATTCAGATGTTCATTGGTGTTCCCGATCCTTGAAGAAAGTTAATATCATTGACCTCTGTGGGGAATTCCCTAATGTCCCTTTACTTGGCATTAGAGGAGGTATCACTTACAACCCCTGCTTAGCCTTATGACAGTTTGGTTATGCCCGAAGGGGTGGTCCACATGAGATGCCCATCCAAGGAGTAGTATTTGACTACGAGATCAACAATCAAAGCTACCATCAGAGGTTTATCCGAGCTTGGAGGATGGTAAGCAAAGTGGATAGAAAGACACTGGGACACAAGAATTCCATTCCCCTTGAGCCTTACCTTAGGTGGATAAGAGCTCGTGCTCACAAACTTGTGATGCCTTATCCCTCCATCTTACCAGTTATCATGGAACATGTGGTTGAAGGAGATGTCCCATACACTGTCCTCCATCCAGACATGCCTACCTCTCTTGAAGAATTGCAAAAGGGTTGGATTCAGCTAAAGGAAGAACGAGATACTTTCGAAGCTCAATTCTATGCTATTGAGAAGAGGGTCTTGGAGCTTACGAAGCAGCTACAAGAAGAGCAAAGTGTGAACGCCTACCTCGCGCCGAAGAGGATGCCTTCAGTCTTTTTATCTTAGAAAGTTATCTTGTAAGCCCAAGAGGCATGTTGTAATCTTTTCAAACTAATTAATTAAAATTGACGTTTTTTCACTCTTTAGTCTATACAAATTTAAATTTCAATAAATCCTTAAAATCATTTGCATATACATCTTCCATGCATCATAACATGACAGGTTTTCATATAACAGGTTTCCTTATCTTTCTGCTGTTTATTTCAGCAAGATGGATCTAGAGAAAACTGTGAAGGATCTCCAGGCACAAAACTCTCAATTCCAAGAGACTCTACTAGCCCTAGCCAAGGGGCAGCAAGATATGATGGCATTGCTGGAAGTTAAGAAGAAACCCAAGAAGAAAGCTCTACTCAACATGGGTAGTAGGTTCAAGGAGACTGTCTGTCAGATCCTAGTAGGGGAAGACTCATCTGAAGAAGACGAGAATCAGATTATTGAGGTTAAGAGTACCCAGGTTGACTATGTTAATGATCAAGCTTCTGATGATGATTATTTCGACGAGCAGTGTCCATCCACCGATGTCAAATACAAGCAGTTAGAAGACAGATTGAAAGCTGTTGAAATCCAAGCCGTCCCCAGTTTAGATTTTGATGATTTGGGTTTGATCTTTAGGGTTATCATTCCCCATAAATTCAAAATACTAGTCTTTGCAAAGTACGATGGAGTTTCTTGTCCAAAACTTCACCTTAAATCCTATGTGCGCAAGATATAGCCGCACACGGATAATAAGAAGCTCTAGATTCACTTTTTCCAAGAGTGCTTGGCCGAAATGCAACTTGAACAGTTTTATCAGTTAGATGGATCCTGCATCAATGCTTGGGAGGATTTAGCTACCATATTCTACCATCAGTATTAGTATAACACCGACTTGGCGCCAACGAGGGTTCAGTTGCAAGATTTGACCATGGGAAAGAATGAAGGATTTAAAGAATATGCACAAAAGTGGAGAGACCTCGCCAGTAGGGTTCAACCACCCTTGATTGATAGGGAGCACATTGACATGTTCATGGGCACTTTATCTGGTCCTTTCTTAAATTTGTTGGTTGGCTGCTCTTCTTCTGGTTTCACCGAATTAATCTTAACCGGTGAAAGAGTTGAAAGCGGCATCAAAAGTGGGAAGATCTCTGTGGCATCAGACTCCACTTCAAATCCTATCAAGAAACCTTTTGCTTCAAAGAAGGAAATCAATGATGTGTACAGTGCAAGGGCCCGTACTAAGAAGAATGATCATCCGTCTGTTAATGTTGTCTGAATCTCCAATCCAACTCCTACTCCAAGACCATCTGCTAATCATCAATGTTTTGAAACTCCGAGAAGACAATTTACGAGGTTAGGCATGTTATTGTCTCAAGCCCTTCAACACTTACTCAAGGCCAATTTAGTGACATTGCGCGACCCACCTGCCAACCCAGATACCTCTTCACCAAAGTATAATCCGAACGCTAAATGTGCTTACCACTCAAGCAGCCCCGGGCATGAGACTGACCAATGTTGGGCCTTGAAGAATAAAATCCAGGATTTGATCGATAAGAAGACTATTAAGTTTGATCCTCCTCCAACTCCGAATGTAATCACCGCACCTATGTCGAAGCATGACAAGGGTGTTAATGTTATTGAAGATACAATTTTCATTGCCATTGTTGAAGACTTGACTACTCCTTTGAATATCATCAAAAAGAATCTGTTGAAAGCTCGGATATTCTCGGGTTGTGTATAAGACTGTGCGTGTTATACAAGACAACTTAATGGATACGAAGGGCTGAACAAAAGGTACTCAACGCCTGATGGATAACCATAAAATTCTATTTGAGAAGACCCCACTTGCCAAAAGTTTGACTAACAAATATGAAGATCTCTCCATTATTACCATCTCAAACAAGCCTCTTAGTATCACCTCCAAAAGTCTTATTAGTATTTCAAATGAACCAATTGTTGCTCCCTTAATAATTACCAATCCCGGACCAATTCCATATTCTTCAAACAAGGCAGTGCCATAGAACTATGGTGTTGAGGTGTTTTATCATGGGATTAAACAAGACGCTTGGATCGAAGAAGGAAAAGCTGACGATGTTGATAACATAACTAGCTCAAGCAATGTAACCAGAACTGGGAGAATATTTTCACCCAATATCTCACCATCAGTTGTTACAAAGGCACCCGTCCACATTACTGCTGCCAAGCCAAGTACTGATCCAAGAGGGAAAGAGAAGGTTGTTGAGCCAGTCATGACAAAAATACCCGTCAAGGATGTTGTTGATAGAGAACCCTCTGCTCGTGAGATGGATGAGATTTTGAAGATAATAAAAAGAAGTGACTTCAAGATTGTGGAACAGTTGAGGCAAACCCCTTCTAAGATTTCTATGTTGTCGTTGTTGCTCTGTTTCGATGCCCATGCTTTAACATTAATCAAATTCCTGAAAAAGGCTCATGTCCCCCATGAGACCGCAACGGACCAATTTGAGAATTGCATGGAAAGTCTGAAGGCTGATAATGGCTTGGGATTTTCAGATGCTGACTTAACACCGCTTGGGAAGAACCACAATAAAGCTCTACATGTTTTTGTCGAGTGCAAAGGGACCACCTTGGCACATGTGCTATTCAACATTATTTCTTCTCTAAATGTACTACCCAAGGGGTCGTTAGACCATCTTGACTGTGAAGGTTTAGTCTTGAAACCCAGCGATATCATCGTGAGGGCCTTTGATGGATCAAAAAGGATTGTTCATGGGGAAGTATATATACCAATCAAGGTGGGTTCCCAGATCTTCAACTCCACCTTCTACATCATGGATATCTGTCCTTCCTATTCTTGTTTGTTGGGTCACCCTTGGATCCATAAAGCTGGGGCAGTAACCTCAACTCTTCATTAGAAACTCAAATATCCGGTCAAGGGAAGAATTGTCACCGTCTGTGGTGAGGAAGAGTTTATGGTGAGCCACCTTAACTCGTTCAAATACGTAGAGATGGATGGAGAATTCATTGATACCCCGTGTCAAGCCTTTAAAGTCGTGCCACCGATGGTTACTGCTGCCAAATGTTCCTCTGATGAATCCAAAGTTGTTAAGGTCGTACTGAAGATGGTCTCAGTCAAAGATGCTTGTACTACAATTGAAGAATGAAGTTGTGATAATTGGGGGAAACTCCTCGATATCCCATTCAAAGCGGACAAGTTTGGTTTAGGCTTCACCGTCAAATCTCAGAAGAAAGTGAGGCGTGCTCGTGCAGGAAAGCCACCTCTTCGCATTGGAAGCCATAAAGTTAATGATATGGGTAATTCAGATGAAGAAGCTGCATTTGAAGATTGGGTGTATCCAACTACAACGGAGCTGAAGAATTGGCATGCCAAATACTTTGTGCCCATCTCCTTCATTGAGGAGTAATCTACTTGTTTATTGCTTTTTATTGAATTCCAGAACATTTTGTTTGTAATATTTAACAATGACTTTTATACCATGTGCCTGGCCCGGGGCATTTCGGTCCATTTGTCAAGGGTTTTATTTATGTTCATCTAATCATATGATCATTCAATACAAATCATTGGACTCTTTTGCATTTAAATCTTTGTGTTCATTGTCTTTCTTTCAAATACATTTTTCAAAATAGCCATGTATCTTACATGCACACACACACACTCTTGCAGGTCCTCATCCACTCTGGATCTTATTGCTAATGACTCTACTATTACCGACTATGACTTTGAACGTCCAATCAACCAAGTTGAAGACGAAGGCGAGGAAGATTGTGAAATACCGAGAGAACTAGCCAGACTTCTTTTACAAGAGGAAAAAGCTATTTTGTCTCACTAAGAGTCAGTTGAAGTTATCAATCTAGGTACTTGGTCAGATAAGAAGGAAATCAAGATCGGCGCTAATTTGGAAAGTAGTGTCAAGAGCAGGTTGGTTCAGATGTTGCATGATTATGTGGAAGTATTTGCTTGTTCTTATGAAGATATGTCAGGGTTGGATACCGACATCTTAGTTCATCGTCTGTCGACAAAAGAAGATTGTCCTCCTGTCAAACAAAAGGTTCGTCGCATGAGGCCTGACATGTCTGAAAAGATAAAAGCTAAAGTGATGAAACAATTTGATGCAGGGTTCCTAGCTGTGACATCTTATCCCCAATGAGTTTCCAATGTGGTGTCAGCGCCGAAGAAAGATGGAAAGGTTCGCATGTGGGTAGACTATATGGATCTGAATAGGGCAAGCCCCAAGGATGATTTCCCTCTATCACACATTGACGTCTTGGTCGATAATACTGCTCAGCATAAAGTCTTCTCTTTCATGGATGGTTTCTCCGGCTATAATCAGATAAGGATGGCTCCCGAAGATATGGAGAAGACAACTTTAGTCACGCAATGGGGCACCTTTTTACAAGGTCATGCCGTTCGGATTGAAGAATGTAGGGGAAACATATCAAATGGCTATGGTGGTTGTGATACGGTGGGAGAACTGACTTTGAGGTTTTGCGTTTTATGTTCGCAATTGTGCGGTTTAGCAAGAGTCGCCACCGACTTTTTATTTTATCCTTAGGAAAGGTCAAAAAGCACAGGAAAGACCTTTGAGATGTTTTCTTGGGTTCAGGGGGTAGATTATGAAAAGGGAAGGTGCAAGCATCCTTTTCATCCATGGTTATCCATGGGCTCTTAGTTACTTGTTTAGATCACTTGCCTTTGCTTTGTTTGAAATGGTGCTTTGTGTGTGTGGTTTTGAAAATGCTTTGAAAAAGAGGCCTTGTCTAGACAACCTTTGTAATGATTCTTGTTTGAATATATACAAAGGTGTTTGTCTTTTTGAAAAGATATTTCAAGGTTTGAAAGTTTGATTTGGAATTGTGTTGTGAGGTGTGTTTGAAAATAGCAAGGATGTTTTGCAAGGTTTGATCAAGTAACTAAGAGTTATCTACCCTATTTTACTCAAAGATCTTTTCTATATGTTTTTAACCCTTTTGACAGTGTTGTTTTATCATTGCATTTTGTAAACAACCTTGTGTTAGGATGTTAAACGGGACAGGCGCGGGTCATCGCATACAATCATTGAAAGCAACTTGTGAGACGCTCTAGCAATTTTGTAAGGGACGAGATCATTTTATCGAAGGCGGCATCGAGGGTCATCGAGGGACTACGATCTTTATTTATCGGAGGGGCATTTGCTAGAGTGTCTCATATTCGAGGGACATGATTGCGTTTCCGAGGCAACAAGCGAGGTTACCATAGAGGTGCACATGTGAATTGTGTTTGTCATTTTCATGCATTTTGTCTTTGTATTAGGTCATCTAGCGATTGATTTTGAATCTTGCTATACACGCCTAATTACTATACAGTATATTGAAAGCAATAAATTGCGGAAATTAAAAGTCTAAGTTATTACAAAAGTATTCGGGGATGGGGGTACAATCATTTACAAATGGGGATGAGTCTCACAAGAATAATAATGTCCAAATATTACAACCAAATCGAATCGTCGCAATTCAATATAAAGCTATAACAAAACATAAAAATAAAGAGAATCAATTTACGAAATGCATGCATTTATTAACTTGAAAATAAATAAATAAAAATCTATTCTAACAAAGAGAGATTAAATATTATTATTATTTTCTTTTTAAATTTTATTAATTATGAAAGGAAAAGTTTTAAAGAAAAATTAATTAAACAACACTTCTATTATTTTTGTATTTTTATTAAATGTAACAATTATTAAAAAAGAAAACCATATTAAGAAAATCAAAGTAATTCGTTAAAACAAAATTTTAATATATTATTTGGTTTTATTATTAACAAAAAGAAAAGAAAACAAATTATTTAAAATGAATTAATTAAAGAAGGTATTTTTTTAAATAAAAGAAAAGAAATTAAAAAAAAGAGGGATAGGCTTAAGAGTTTGTTAGGCCCAAATAAGAGGGTAAAACAAAATAAGGTCAGAAGTAGAGAGGGGGGTGTGAGCTAGTAATCTCGTGTGGGCTTATGTTGTTTGTGGGGCGAAGGCCCAATGCACAATTTTTTTCACATTTTTTGGTTAAGGTTTGGAAACTTTAGGGTTAGTGTGTGTAATTGGTTACAGCGGCGCCGCTTGCTCATTCGTTCTCTTCATCTCTCTCAGGCAACGATGCTCAGATCTCCTCCTACCTAGGCCGCTGGAGCGCCACCCCTACTCTCTATCCTCTTCCTAACATTCAAAGGTCTTGGTGGCAAAAAGGGTATGATTTGTTCTCTCTCTGAGTTTTACAGTTTCGTTGTGTTTGCTTATGTTGTTCTAGTTTGATTTTACAGTTTTCGTTGTTTAATCTTTGATGTTCATGCCTTAACACGCAGCAAAAGGTTTGAGAAGTATACCTGTGGGACTTCCTCTGTGATAAAGAAGAGAGGTTGGGCTGGCGGCGCTCCTTGGCGGCTAGTGGTAGAGGGGAGATGATGACGACCACGCGCACTCGTTTCTGATTTTGTTGGTTGATGATGAACATTTGCTCTGAAACGTGTTTGATGATTATTGCTACGATTTTCTGCTTCTGACTTTGTTTGGAAATGATTTGATAATGATGATTCTATTTCTGAAAACTTGTTGTTGTTTTTTCTCTCTCTTGAGTTAATGTTGATGATGAAACTATTTCTGAAAACTGATTTTGATGGATTTTGTTGATGATAGTTGATGATAGTTGATGAAACTTTGCTTCTGAAACTTGTTGTTGTTGTTGATAATAACTGTTGCTGAAACGTGTTGTTGATGATGATTACTAAATATTTCTGAAACTCCTTCCTCTTTCTTGATTTCAAATGTTGGTTTGGATTGGCTTTTCTTTGTTGAAAATTAAAGCTTTGTGATTTTGTAGTTTGGTGGTTTATGTTTACAGTTTGGAAGGCTTTACAGTTTGACTATGGTTGTGCAGCTGGTTTGCAGTTTACAGTTTGTGCTGTTTTGTTTGTCTGCTTGAACTTGCAGTTTGAGTAGTTTGACAGGCTGTGCAGTTGGTTAGGCTGCTTGGCAAGTTCTTGCTGGTTGTTTGGCTATGCAGGTTTGGTTGTTGGCCTTTGTTGTAGTTTGGCAAGGCTTGATGCAGCTTGGCTAGGTTTGTTACAGTTTGTTGCAGTTTTGTGGGTTTGACAAACTTGTTACAGTTTGGTAAGCTTGCTTTGGTTTGATAACAGTGTGGCCAGCTGGTTTACAGTTTGGCTGTTTGTTAGCAGGTTGGCTTGGGGAGTTTTGTGGTAACAGGTTTGACTGTTTTGTAGTTTGTAGGTCTTGGAGATTGCAACAGTTTTTGTTATGGTTTTACAAAGTGTTTTTCTCTCCCCCCAACTGTTATGCAGTTTTTTTAGTTTTATATCTTTTTTCTATTTGTGACAGCCTCTTTTTAGCCAAACTGTAAAACCTCTCCAAAGGTGATATCTTTCTCTCTTTCTCTCTCTATGAAAAAAGCATTTTTTTGCTTTTCTTATTATTCTCAAAAGTTGCATATGTCTGGAAAATGATGACAGCTATGACAAGCTTTTGGCTTGTGAATTGGTTTTCCTTCTGCATTTGCCTGCTGTACTTTCTGCATTGCATACTTTTTTGCCTTGTTTGACAGTTTTGCATTTAGTTTGGTTACTGCAATTTAGTATTCAATTTGTTTACTGCAGTTTAGTACAGTTTGCTTTGTATGCCATGTTTCAGTTGCCTAATACAGTTTGCTTTGCTTGCAATGTTTAGACAGTTTGCATCTAGTTTGCTTAGCTTGCAATGTTTAGACAGTTTGCATCTAGTTTTCTTAGTACAGCTTGCCTTGCTTTGTAATGTTGTCATGTTTTGTTGCAATGCCTTTGTATGCTAGCTTTGTACAGCACGGCCCATGTTTTGCATTTGAACCAATTGCTTTTGTATGCTTGCATTTTTATTTTTTACTTTTCACTTTGTGAACCAAGAAGAGCAATCTTCTTGTGATTTTCAAAGAGAAAAATAAAAACATGATGAACAATAGCACTCTGATTCCGGACGGCAAACTTTAATGATGACTTTTTCCTTTCTTTTTCTGTTTGAAAAATTAACTGTACTAATTCTCTTTTCCTTTGTCTTTTTCAGGTGGGTGCAACTTGGACAGCGACAAAGCAGTAGAAGCCGAAGACTTTGAGCATGGGATCAATGGAGCTTAGGCTTAGACTTAGATTTATTTTCCACTTATTGTAATAATTTATTCTTCAAATACTATAAGTTGTAAAACGTGCAATATTCAAACAATAAACTATTTTTGTAACAACATCTGCAATGAATGAAAAAAGCTTTTATGAGATCATCTGATAATCCAATAAAACCTTCTACTGTCAATATCTTGCAACTCTTTCTCTGCATCTTCACTTATTATTTAAGATTCCTGATTTAAAATAACTGGAACTGCATTCCAGCATTTCCAATACAGATAACTTAAAATCCAAGTAATCCAAAAACTTTGCAGTCTCGTAACCTTGCAACAACATTCCAATTAAAATACGCATTGTGTATTCCAATAAACAGACGAGCATTCCATTAACAAGAAAACGTTTTATTCCATTAACAAGCAAACATTTCATTCTATTATTAAGCAGATGTCTTAACACACGCACATTATCTGGTTAACCTGGATTAGAGAGTCTCAGCTCCTATCTTTTATCCCAAATAATCAGGCCTTGAGAACAACCAACAACCTTTCAGCAAACTTGAACAAGTGTGAAAACATGTGACGGTTAATTGAATTCCTGAGAATTCAATTTCTTTTGAGAAATGCGAGAGAAACCCTAATTCTTGATCTGTAGCCAAAGAAAAGTCTGTTTGATCGATTCCTGAGCCAAATCTTAAAAATATGAGAAAACCCTAGGGTTGTGATTTCTTGTGAAAAAGGGAGGGCAAATTTTGGGGTACAACAGCTTCCCCTGTTCAATCTTCTTGAACCTGAAAAGTTAGATTGGCAATTTTGCCGTTCGCGACTCGAAGGTAAAAGATGATTGGACACTAGAGTGCCCATAAATTTGCACTCGTCAAAGCATAGTTGATGGAATGGGCTTAAAGATGCCATTTAAAGATGTGACAGAATCTTTTCGGAGATGGGCTTAAAGATGCCATCTAAGAATGTTTATTGAACTGTATGTTGTAGGTGAAAGAATGAGTATCAAAAAGGTATCCATGTTTGGAACGTCTCTGAGCAGGGGGTTTGAATAAGCAATGGATTAACATCCATGTTTGGAGCATCCGTAAACTGTTTTTAATGAGCTAAATCTGAACAAGCGATAGATTAACATCCATGTTGGGAAGCATCCGTTAACTGTTTTCATGATTCTGGAGTTGAACAAACAATAGATTGACAACCATGTTTGGAAGCACCCGTAAACTGTTTTCAATGATTTGAATCTGAACAAGCGATAGATTAACATCCATGTTGGGAAGCATTCGTAAACTGTTTTCATGATCCTGAAGTTTGAACAAGCAATAGATTGCCATCCATGTTTGGAAGCACCCGTAAACTATTTTCAAAAGTTGAATCTGAACAAGCGATAGATTAACATCCATGTTTGGAAGCATCCGTAAACTGTTTTCATGATTCTGAAGTTTGAAGCTTGCTAATCTCATCCTGAAAAAGGTAAAATATTAGCTGAAACACAAAGTTATGTTGCATGAAATGTATGATGCAATATATGTGTTTTATCAATGTTTATGATATATGAATGAAATGTGTGCGCATGTAAGCTGATGAGCTGTCTTGCTGATGAAAATAAATCCTGGATAGCTGGAGATAATAAAATCTTTGACCGCTGTCGAGAAGATAAATCTTGGACCATTGTTGAAGAGTATATGTGTCTTCAAGCTTTTTGATAACCTCTGCGGAGAGAAGCTATACTGCTGGGTAAAATCAGGAGTTTGGGTTGTATGCCAATCTACTGGGGATTCTTGTTTTGTTGTTTGAGGAGAACTCCGCTGGGGAATATCTGAAAACTCTATGGAGAATTGAGAATGAGAATCTTCATTCTGCCAGGACAATTTGTGCTGAGGAGTCAAGAACGAGAATCTTTGATCTGCAGTGGATTAAAAACTCTGACAAATTTATGTTGAGAGTAAAGAAGGTTCTGGCAACTTCACTGGAGAATCAAGGATGAGAATCCTGATTTTTTTGGGGAGTAAAAATTCTATAAGGAATAGCTATACTGTTGCGGAGTAGCTATCCTGCTGGAGAGTGAGCTCAGGACTCTGGGGAAAAGTTTATTCCTGTTTGTAAGAAGCTCAGGTGTATGCCACTTTGAGAATGAGAATCTTCATTTTGTTGGGAATATCAGGAACTCGAGTTATATGCCATTTTGAGAATGAGAATCTTCATTCTGTCAGGAATATCAGGAATTCAGGTTATACGCAACTTTGAGAATGAGAATCTTCATTTTGTCGGGAATATCAGGAATTCAGGTTATATGCCACTTTGAGAATGAGAATCTTCATTCTGTCGGGAATATCAGGAATTCTGGTTATATGCCACTTTGAGAATGAGAGTCTTCATTCTGTCGGGAATATCAGGAGCTTGGGTGTATGCCAATCTACTGGGGAAGCAAGAATGAGAATCTTCATTCAGGCGTTTGGGTCAGGAGGTTGGGAGTATACCAATCATCTAAGGTTTTGAGTATGGGGATCTTTATTCTGTTAACGGTATCAGGAGGTTTGGAGTATACCAATCTTCTGAGGTTTTAAGAATGGGGATCTTCATTCAGGCGTTTGGGTCAGGAGGTTGGGAGTATGCCAATCTTTTGGGGAAGCAAGAATGAGAATCTTCATTCAGGCGTTTGGGTCAGGAGGTTGGGAGTATGCCAATCTTCTAGGGTTTCAAGGATGAGAATCTTCATTCTGTTAACTGTTAACTGTTATCTGGTCAACGTCTAGGTTTCACAGGGTTGTCTTGCTATCTGATCAACATCCAGGTTTCACAATACCTTTCTTCCTATCTGGTAAACGTCCAGTCTTCAGAAGGAAATCAAATGGTTATTCGGTCGCTTCCAGTTTTCCTTTTGATTTCGGGGCCTACTAATATCTGGTTGAATCTGGGCTTCAAAGTAATTGGCCGAGTAAACTTCTATTTGGTCAACATCCAAGTTTCACAGTATACCTTATGTTATCTGGTCAACATCCAGGTTTCACAGTGTTGTATTGCTATCTGGTCAACATCCAGGTTTCACAATACCTTTCTTCCTATCTGGTCAACATCCAGTCTTCAGAAGAAAATCAAATTGTTATTCGGTCGCTTCTGGTTTTCCTTTTGATTTCGGGGCCTACTAATATCCGGTTGAATCTAGGCTTCAAAGTAATTGGCCGAGTAAACTGCTATCTGGTCAACATCCAAGTTTCACAGTATACCTTACTGTTATCTGGTCAACATCCAGGTTTCACAGTGTTGTATTGTTATCTGGTCAACATCCAGGTTTCACAATACCTTTATTCCTATCTGGTCAACGTCCAGTCTTCAGAAGGAAATCAAATGGTTATCCGGTCGCTTCCGGTTTTCCTTTTGATTTCGAGGCCTACTAATATCCGGTTGAATCCGGGCTTCCAAGTAATTGGCCGAGTAAACTTCTATTTGGTCAACATCCAAGTTTCATAGTATACCTTACTGTTATCTGGTCAACATCCAGGTTTCAGTGTTGTATTGCTATCTTGTCAACATCCAGGTTTCACAATACCTTTCTTCCTATCTGGTCAACGTCCAGTCTTCAGAAGGAAATCAAATGGTTATCCGGTCGCTTCCGGTTTTCCTTTTGATTTCGGGGCCTACTAATATCCGGTTGAATTCGGGCTTCAAAGTAATTGGCCGAGTAAACTGCTATTTGGTCAACATCCAAGTTTCATGTATACCTTACTGTTATCTGGTCAACATCCAGGTTTCATGGTGTTGTATCGTTATCTGGTCAACTTCCAGGCTTCACGATACCTTTCTTCCTATCTGGTCAACGTCCAGTCTTCAGAAGGAAATCAAATGGTTATCCAGTCGCTTCCGGTTTTCCTTTTAATTTCGAGGCCTACTAATATCTGGTTGAATCCGGGCTTCAAAGTAATTGGCCGAGTAAACTTCTATTTGGTGAACATCCAAGTTTCACAGTATACCTTACTGTTATCTGGTCAACATCCAGGTTTCACAGTGTTGTATCGTTATCTGGTCAACGTCCAGGCTTCATGATACGAATGTTGTGAGAAATTGATTGCATCCTTCCTGAAAGATAAAGGTTAGTGGCATGACATATATCAAACAATGACGTTCTCAAAGTAAATGAGATTGCGTTGTATGATATCCTGATGTATGGATGTGTAATGTTTTTCAAGACAACCTCCCGCTGGGGAAAATAAATCCCGAACTGGTGATGGAGAAAAGAGTTGGATTCTTTGTCTCTGATAGTGAAAAATCTGGAAGTGAATCAAAATAAATCATTGAGAGATTTATCTGAAAAAGCAAAACCCGGAATATCTTCCACTGGAATAAGAATCAGTGAGATCTTAGTGTCGATCTGACTGAACCAGAGAAGGACTTGGATTAACTTTGACTGAAGGAATCTTTGACGACTGCTACCTCAAAAGGTGATGAAGAAATCTTTGACGATTACTACTCCAAAAAGATAATGAAGGAATCTTTACCTGCCGATCAATCTACATATGTTATGAATGTCGTGGAGAATAAATTCTTGATAAGTGTTGGGGAAATAAACCCATGACCGCTGGTCTGCTAGAGAGGAACTTCTCGAGGATGCTTGAGTTTCTTTTCAGAAGGATTTTGGAGAGATTCGTCATTGCCCCTAGTATCAAATGTTTGTGACACTGATAGGAAGTGTTTGACTGTACATAACCCTTTGTTGGGATTGACGTTCAATGCTCCAAGTGATGGAGATGGAGACTTGCCCCAGGCTACTCTACAATTGAGAGATTTCTTGAAATCTTGACTGGACTGCCCCAGGTTAACTGGACAATGCCATGTAAGGTCCCCTTTTGTTGATAGGAGATTTTTGCAACGGAAGTGTCATCCCACTTGAAGTTATTTTGTTCACTGAGAGAGCTTTCGTTCATCGGAACATTCACTGTGTGAATTTCTTCGCTGTCAAACAAATAGCCATATGCAAACGATAATATTCAAATAATGCAAAGTTTATGATTGTCTTGAAATTTTGAAAAATGCGTTTTTTAGCAGAAAACTTTTATAAGACAAATTCAACACAAGATTTAGAGAAAAGCCTTACATGAGTCAGGATACCTTTTGTAACAGTATACTTTCGAACTAACCCATGCTTCAATTAGGACTTTTGAAGGGTTGTAACGTGGCTTGATTCACGGTTTAAGAAACAAAGGATAAAGGCTCAAAGTATATTTGTACCCACCCGCTCTTCGTGATGTTCTTCAATCCTAAACTCAGTTAATTATGCATTTGAACTCCAAATGGGTCTGGAACGACATTTTGGTGATGGTTCACACAAGTTGAATTTGTTGGAAAGCAGTCATTTTTGCACCATTTTTCATGTTGTTAATGATTTGTAATGACCTCTTTCTTTTGATTCATTATCCCTAATTTTTTCCTGACTGTTCTTATTTTTGAGATTACAGTCAACGGGATGCCCCAGCTTTCTTAAGCCTCCTTTGTAGGTTTTGACTCAGTGGGCTTTTCTTTTTGAGAGATAATGACTGCCTATGAGATAAGGAACCATCACTGTCTTTTGGTTCCAAAGGAAATTTTGATGTCATTCATTGTATTACGGAATGAGAGTTTACGGTTAAACGCACATTTTGAATTAACTGAGAGACTACTCTGCCCCAGGTTTGATTAAAGGTTTCAATTTTTGTTTAAAACAGAAAACTTCTACTTCTTTGGCTCGAAGGGGTTGACTATGGATTATCTTCCTTATAACTCCAGTGTTTAGGATTTGAAAGAAACGCCTGTACATCGTCAGCAAGGTCTGTCCAAAAGCATATTGTATGAGATTATGGCATTGTTTTTGTCATCCTCCCTCTAAAGGCTTGTAACTTTTAGCAAGAGTTAAATGTCATAAAGAAAGTAGAAAGCATAGTTCAAGTATAGTGAAAACGAATGGATGGATTCAAGACAAACATATGCAATGCATTAATGAAACAGAGTTTGACATCAACAGATAATTGTTTGAATAACAAAAGAAATTACAACTTGAAAATTCAAATGAAACAAAAGCCTCTTAGTTCGAGCTTGTCATTTCAGGTGGAGAACCCTCAACGAAAGATTTTCATCTGGCCATCCTGTGTGAATTCCAACACTCCTTTGTCAATCAAGTCTTGGGTCTTGTTTTTCAAAGCCCAACAGACGTTGGTGTCATGTCCAGGACTATAGGAGTGGTATGCACAAAATGCATTGCGGTGATAGCCAGGAGCAGAGGTATTGGGATTCCGAAGAGGATCCCTTAATACAGTCAGATTGACCTCCAACAAATGTTCCAGTACTTGAGATAATGGTATGTTAATCTCAGTGAAGCGCCTTCCAGATGTATTTTGCTTACGCCAATTACCCCGTTGATGAGGGTGAGGTTGTTGGTGGGCTTGTGACCCTGAAGCACACTAGGGAGACTTTCCCTTGGCTTCTTGTCTCAAAGGAGGCTGAATGGTTACTTGATCTTCAACCCTAGTTGTTTGCCCCATTTGGTTACATCCATCTTGAAGCAGTTTGTTGACGAGGACCTTTAGCTCCTCTTGTCCTTGAGCTAGGTTTTGAATGAGAGCCATCTGGCCCACCAGTTGTCCCCTCATTTGGATTTTCATTGTTGCCAACTCAATATGTAGTCCTTCCAACTGATCATTCCTGATGCCGCCTGGATTCCCTAGGACCATGCCCCTTATGGGGAGAGCTTTCACTTCTTCTTGCCCCTTAGATAGGTTCAAGAACATTTCTTGAAGTTGAGCATTTTGAGCCTGGATATCTTTGACAGTCCTCTCTAGAGCCATCTCTACTGAAATAAACAGTAGGAAGGTAAGGAGACCTGAAAGGGGAAACCTGTCATGATACAATGCATGATATGTGGATGCATGTTTTCAAGAATCTCGCGGGGTAAACACAAGAAAATGTTAGAGATTGAACTTCGATCAACATCCTTGATTGGAGAACTTTGTATTGGTGGATGTCTTTCCACGAGAATCAAGCTCACCATGTCAAGTGGGTCATAGCCCTTGATTCAAGTTATTGTACTTGATCTTTGACGACGTTTGTTTAGAGGAAAATGAATCCTCTTGCCCTTTGGTAGACGTCTGGTTCAACGTGCCCATGCATCAAAGACCCTCGAGATCCTTGAAATGGTTATTGAAAATGTTATTGTATGATGTTATGATGTTATGTACAAGTATGCAAAAATAAGCAAGTGTATATACAGATAATCATATTCACACAAAGCAGACAAGTCCTTAGGTTTAGGCTTGCATGGAGTAGGTAAGTACCCTCTTGAAGCTAGTTGGCTCAACCTGTCCTAGAAATAGTAACCAGGTTCTAAGGAGCTCAATATCACCGGATTATTTTCTGTGTTCATTGTTTCAGTTTAGACACTTTACTGGCGACCGAAATATTCCAAGAAAACAATCCTCAATGTAGTGTAGTATCGAGTATCTACCAACTTCGGACTGCACCAAAGCTGGTCATTTCACTACCCCTAATAAGGCCAAGATGGTCAAGGTTCTAAGAGTTCATTAGTGCTTCATGACATCACTCAGCGGCCCCGTATTCTCTTTGATTGACTCAAAGGCTACCGGTACCCACAAATATGTCGCACTAACATAGCCACTACTTCAACCATATCGGTATACCCCGCACAATTCCCTCACAGTTTATGGCTACTTACCTAAAAGGTGCCCCCAAATTCGGGTGTAGGATTTAAAACAAACCCAAACAAGGAACCCAAAAGTAAAGAATACAAAGTAAACAAGATGAGCATGTAAAAGGTGATCTAAACCCTAAGGTAACCCCACTTTTAGAAATTCCCCAGCAGAGTCGCCAGTTCTGTGATACGGTGGGAGAACTGACTTTGAGGTTTTGTGTTTTGTGTTTGCAATTGTGCGGTTTAGCAAGAGTCGCCACCGACTTTTTATTTTATCCTAAGGAAAGGTCAAAAAGCACAGGAAAGACCTTTGAGATTTTTTCTTGGGTTCAGGGGGTAGATTATGAAAAGGGAAGGTGCAAGCACCCTTTTCATCCATGGTTATCCATGGGCTCTTAGTTACTTGTTTAGATCACTTGCCTTTGCTTTGTTTGAAATGGTGCTTTGTGTGTGTGGTTTTGAAAATTCTTTGAAAAAGAGGCCTTGTCTAGGCAACCTTTGTAATGATTCTTGTTTGAATATATACAAAGGTGTTTGTCTTTTTGAAAAGATATTTCAAGGTTTGAAAGTTTGATTTGGAATTGTGTTGTGAGGTGTGTTTGAAAATAGCAAGGATGTTTTGCAAGCTTTGATCAAGTAACTAAGAGTTATCTACCCTATTTTACTCAAAGATCTTTTCTATATGTTTTTAACCCTTTTGACAGTGTTGTTTTATCATTGCATTTTGTAAACAACCTTGTGTTAGGATGTTAAACGGGACAGGCGCGGGTCATCGCATACAATCATTGAAAGCAACTTGTCAGACGCTCTAGCAATTTTATAAGGGACGAGATCATTTTATCGAAGGCGGCATCGAGGGTCATCGAGGGACTACGATCTTTATTTATCGGAGGGGCATTTTCTAGAGCGTCTCATATTCGAGGGACATGATTGCATTTCCGAGGCAACAAGCGAGGTTACCCTAGAGGTGCACGTGTGAATTGTGTTTGTCATTTTCATGCATTTTGTCTTTGTATTAGGCCATCTAGCGATTGATTTTGAATCTTGCTATACACGCGTAATTACTATACAGTATATTGAAAGCAATAAATTATGGAAATTAAAAGTCTAAGTTATTACAAAAGTATCCGGGGGTAGGGGTACAATCATTTACAAATGGGGATGAGTCTCACAAGAATAATAATGTCCAAATATTACAACCAAATCGAATCGTCGCAATTCAATATAAAGCTATAACAAAACATAAAAATAAAGAGAATCAATTTACGAAATGCATGCATTTATTAACTTGAAAATAAATAAATAAAAATCTATTCTAACAAAGAGAGATTAAATATTATTATTATTTTCTTTTTGTATTTTATTAATTATGAAAGGAAAAGTTTTAAAGAAAAATTAATTAAACAGCACTTCTATTATTTTTGTATTTTTATTAAATGTAACAATTATTAAAAAAGAAAACCATATTAAGAAAATCAAAGTAATTCGTCAAAACAAAATTTTAATATATTATTTGGTTTTATTATTAACAAAAGAAAAGAAAACAAATTATTTAAAATGAATTAATTAAAGAAGGTATTTGTTTAAATAAAAGAAAAGAAATTTAAAAAAAAAGAGGGATAGGCTTAAGAGTTTGTTAGGCCCAAATAAGAGGGTAAAACCAAATAAGGTCCGAAATAGAGAGGGGGGTGTGAGCCAGTAATCTCGTGTGGGCTTATGTTGTTTGTGGGGCGAAGGCCCAATGCACAATTTTGTTCACATTTTTTGGTTAGGGTTTGGAAACTTTAGGGTTAGTGTGTGTAATTGGTTACAGCGGCGCTGCTTGCTCATTCTTCCTCTTCATCTCTCTCATGCAACGATGCTCTGATCTCCTCCTACCTAGGCCGCCGGAGCGCCACCCCTACTCTCTATCCTCTTCCTAACATTCAAAGGTCTTGGTGGAAAAAAGGGTATGATTCGTTCTCTCTCTGATTTTTACAGTTTCGTTGTGTTTGCTTATGTTGTTCTAGTTTGATTTTACAGTTTTCGTTGTTTAATTATTGGTGTTCATGCCTTAACACGCAGCAAAAGGTTTGAGAAGTATACATGTGGGACTTCTTATGTGATGAAGGAGCGAGGTTGGGCTGGAGGCGCTCCTTGGCGGCTAGTGGCGGAGGGGAGATGATGACGACCGCACGCGCTCGCTTCTGATTTTGTTGGTTGATGATGAACGTTTGCTCTAAAACTTGTTTGATGATTGTTGGTACGATTTTCTGATTCTGACTTTGTTTGGAAACGATTTGATAATGATGATGATTCTATTTCTGAAAACTTGTTGTTGTTTTTCCTCTCTCTTGATTTAATGTTGATGATGAAACTATTTCTGAAAACTGATTTTGATGGATTTTGTTGATGATAGTTGATAATAGTTGATGAAACTTTGCTTCTAAAACTTGTTGTTGTTGTTGATAATAATTGTTGCTGAAACGTGTTGTTGATGATGATTGCTAAATATTTCTGAAACTCCTTCCTCTTTCTTGATTTCGAATGTTGGTTTGGATTGGCTTTTCTTTGTTGAAACTTGAAGCTTTGTGATTTTGTAGTTTGGTGGTCAATGTTTACAGTTTGGAAGGCTTTACAGTTTGACTATGGTTGTGCAGCTGGTTTGCATTTTACTGTTTGTGCTATTTTATTTGTCTGCTTGAACTTGCAGTTTGAGTAGTTTGACAGGTTGTGCAGTTGGTTAGGCTGCTTGGCAAGTTCTTGCTGGTTGTTTGGCTATGCAGGTTTGGCTGTTGGCCTTTGTTGCAGTTTGGCAAGGCTTGATGCAGCTTGGCTAGGTTTGTTACAGTTTGTTGCAGTTTTGTGGGTTTGACAAACTTGTTACAGTTTGGCAAGCTTGCTTTGGTTTGATAACAATGTGGCCAGCTGGTTTACAGTTTGGATGTTTGTTAGCAGGTTGGCTTAGGGAGTTTTGTGGTAACAGGTTTGGCTGTTTTATAGTTTGTAGGTCTTGGAGATTGCAGCGGTTTTTGTTATGGTTTTACAAAGTGTTTTTCTCTCCCCCCAACTGTTATGCAGTTTTTTTAGTTTATATCTTTTTGCTATTTGTGACAGCCTCTTTTTAGCCAAAGTGTAAAACCTCACCAAAGGTGATATCTTTCTCTCTTTCTCTCTCTATGAAAAAAGCATTTTTTTGCTTTTCTTATTATTTTGAAAAGTTGCCTATGTCTGGAAAATGATGACAGCTATGACAAGCTTTTGGCTTGTGAATTAGTTTTCCTTCTGCATTTGCTTGTTCTACTTTCTGCATTGCATACTTTTTGCCTTGTTTGACAGTTTTTCATTTAGTTTGGTTACTGCAGTTTAGTATTCAATTTGGTTACTGCAGTTTAGTACAGTTTGCTGCAAGTTTGCTTTGTATGCCATGTTTCAGTTTCCTAATACAGTTTGCGTTGCTTGCAATGTTTAGACAGTTTGCATCTAGTTTGCTTAGTACAGCTTGCCTTGCTTTGTAATGTTGTCATGTTTTGTTGCAATGCCTTTGTATGCTAGCTTTGTACAGCATGGCCCATGTTTTGCATTTGAACCAATTGCTTTTGTATGCTTGCTTTTTTATTTTTTACTTTTCTCTTTGTGAACCAAGAAGAGCAATCTTCTTGTGATTTGCAAAGAGAAAAATAAAAACATGATGAACAATAGCACTCTGATTCCGGACGGCAAACTTTAATGATGACTTTTTCCTTTCTTTTTCTGTTTGAAAAATTAACTGTACTAATTCTCTTTTCCTTTGTCTTTTTCAGGTGGGTGCAACTTGGACGGCGACAAAGCAGTAGAAGCCGGAGACTTTGAGCATGGGAGCAATGGAGCTTAGATTTAGACTTAGATTTATTTTCCACTTATTGTAATAATTTATTCTTCAAATACTATAAGTTGTAAAACGTACAGTATTCAAACAATAAACTATTTTTGTAACAACATCTGCAATGAATGAAAAAAGCTTTTATGAGATCATCTGATAATCCAATAACACCTTCTACTATCAATATCTTGCAACTCTTTCACTGCATCTTCACTTATTATTTAAGATTCCTGATTTAAAATAACTGAAACTGCATTCCAGCATTTCCAATACAGATAACTTAAAATCCAAGTAATCCAAAAACTTTGTAGTCTCGTAACCTTGCAACAGCATTCCAATTAAAATACGCATTGTGTATTCCAATAAACAGACGAGCATTCCATTAACAAGCAAACGTTTCATTCCATTAACAAGCAAACATTTCATTCTATTATCAAGCAGATGTCTTAACAGACGCACATTATCTGGTTAACCTGGATTAGACAGTCTCAGCTCCTATCTTTTATCCCAAATATCAGGCCTTGAGAACAACCAACAACCTTTCAGCAAACTTGAACAAGTATGAAAACATGTGACAGTTAATTGAATTTCTGAGGATTCAATTTCTTCTGAGAAATGCGAGAGAAACCCTAATTCTTGATCTGCTGCCAAAGAAAAGTCTATTTGATCGATTCCTGAGCCAAATCTTAAAAATATGAGAAAACCCTAGGGTTGTGATTTCTTGTGAAAAAGGGAGGGCAAATTTTTGGGTACAACAGTGGCTTTGTTTCATGATATGATCCATCATGAAATAGAGGTATATATGGATGATATGATTTCCAGATCTCATACTGAAGAGGAACATCTCAATCACTTGTACAAACTATTTGAGAGGCTGAAAAAGTACAAGTTGAGGTTAAACCCTAACAAGTGCACATTTGGAGTACGGTCTGGAAAGCTTCTAGGTTTTGTTGTCAAGAATAAAGGCATTGAAGTTGATCCTGCAAAGGTAAAGGCCATCCAATAAATGTCAGTGCCTCATTCTGAAAAAGAAGTTAGAGGCTTCTTGGGTCGTCTCAATTACATCGCCCGCTTCATATCTCACTTGACTGCTACTTGTGAGCCAATCTTCAAACTCTTGAAGAAATATCAGGTAGTCAGATGGAATGATGAATACCAAGCTGCCTTCGATAAAATCAAAGAATATCTACAAGAACCTCCTACTCTCATGCCTCCAGCTGAAGGAAGACCCTTGATCATGTACTTGACAGTACTAGATAACTCTATGGGGTGTGTTTTGGGCCAACATGACGAGTCTGGCCGAAAAGAGCGTGCTATTTATTAGCTGAGCAAAAATTTTACCGACTGTGAAACCAGATAATCACTGCTCGAGAAAACTTGTTGTGCTCTGGCATGGGCTGCTCAGCGGCTAAGACAGTATATGTTGACTCATACCACTCTGTTTATTTCTAAGATGGACCCAATCAAGTACATCTTCAAGAAACCTGCCCTTTTCGGACGGATAGCAAGATGGAAAATGATTCTGACTGAGTACGACATTCAACACATTATGCAAAAGGCCATCAAAGGAAGCGTACTAGCAGATCACTTGACCTATCAAGTTATTGATGACTATCAATCCATGAACTTCGACTTCCCTGATGAGAACATTATGCTAGTAACCGACTGTGCGAAACCTGGACCGTATGACGGACCTGAACAATGATCCCGATGGACTATGGTCTTTGATGGGGCTTCCAATGCCTTGGGTAAGGGAATTAGTGATGTGATCATCTCTCTTGAAGGTTGCCACACTCCTTTCACCGCCAGACTATGCTTCAATTGCACGAACAATATGGATGAGTATGAAGCATGCATTTTGGGTCTGAAAGCTGCCATTGACTTGAGGATCAAACATTTGAATGTGTTTGGAGATTTCGCTCTAGTGATTAGCCAAGTAAAAGGAGATTGGGACACTAAACATCCTAATCTCATCCCTTACAAGGAACTTGTTCTATCCTTGATTCCTCACTTTGAAGAGATCACCTTTGAGCACTTCCCTAGGGAAAAAAATCAGTTGGCTGACGCCTTGGAAACCATGTCTTCAATGTTCAAGGTCATATGGGACAACGAAGCCCCAATGATTACAATTGAAAGATTCGATGAACCTGCGCACTGCTGTGAGCTTGACACTGACGCGGAAAATCCATGGTACCATGAGGTGATGAGATACCTTGAAGCACAAGAGTATCCAGAGGGAGCATCCATCAATGACAGAAAGTTCTTAAGAAGATTTTCAGCTAAATTCTTCCTAAGTAACGGTATATTGTACAAGCGTAACCATGATTCTACTCTACTCTGATGTATGGACAAGAATGAGGTAGAGGAAATTATGGAAGACGTGCACGATGGTCTCTTTGGTACTCATTCAAGCGGACATACGATGGCCAAGAAAATCCTAAGAGCTGGATACTATTGGTCAACAATGGAGACGGATTGCCATCAGCATTCAAGAACTTGTCACAAATGCAAAATCTATTCTGACAAGGTCCATGTGCCTCCTATCCCTCTGAACGTCATGACCTCTCTGTGGCCATTTGCAATGTGGGGCATTGACATGATTGTAGAAATCAAGCCCACCGCTTCCAATGGACATCGCTTCATTCTTGTCACTATCGAATACTTCACCAAATGGGTCGAAGCCACCTCGTTTCCCTTAATCACCAAGAATGTGGTTGCCAGATTCATCAAACACAACCTCATTTGCCGTTATGGTATCCTCGAAAGGACCATCACCGATAATGGGACTAACCTCAACAATGTTATTATTGTTGAGCTTTGCACTCAGTTTAAGATTAAGCATCACAATTCTTCTTCATATAGACCTAAAATGAATGAAGTAGTCGAAGCAGCCAACAAAATCATCAAGAAGATTATGCAGAAAATGGTAGTAACCTATAAGGATTGGCATGAGATGTCACCATTTTCACTACATGGCTACCGTACGTCAGCAAAAACATCAACTGGGGCAACTCCCTTTTCCTTAGTCTATGGCATGGAAGTTGTTTTTCCAGTGGAAGTTCAGATTCCCTCACTAAGGATTATGAATGAGGCAGGGTTAGGCGAAGATGAGTGGATTCAGATGAGGTTGGATCAGTTGAACTTGATCGACAAAAAATGATTGGCTGCTATTTGTCATGGTCAGATGTACCAAAAACGTATGAAAGGCTTTCAACAAAAAGATAAAGCCTTGAGTATATCAAGCTGGCAACTTGGTGATAAAGCGCATCATTCTGCCACAAGTCGACCCCAGAGGAAAATGGACTCCCACCTACAAAGGGCCATTTGTTGTCAAGAGAGTGTTCTCTGGCGGTGCCATGATGCTAACTACCATGGATGCTGAAGACTTCCCACATCCTATAAACGTGGACATAGTTAAAAAATACTACGCATAAGAGACCCGCTAGGTTGACACACCTAGGAAAAATAAGGGCATCCCGGCAAACCAAAAGGTTTGGGCCAAAGTTAGGGATATATGCAAAAGATTGTACACCCGGAAAGTTGAAAACCCAAAAGGGAGACTTCGAAAAAAATGGGTATCCTGGTGGGCTAAAAACCCGAAAGGGCGGTCCAGGAAAAAGTTAAGGATTGAAAGCGTATGACTATGTCCCGTGGAATCACCACAGTCAACTTTATCACCAAGGTCCAAGTTCAAACGGTCCAAGATCAATCTAATCAACTTTTGTCAATGGCAAGGGGCATTCGACGACATTGGGGTAATAGTAGAGTTGGAAGACAATGAGATCATTTCACATGGCTATTTGTTTTGTTTTCAATCTTTGTTTTCCTTTTGACAATTTCCTCTTATTAGGATTTTCGTCTCTTTGTACAAAAAACGCCTATCCATGGGCAAAATATCAATACAAATATACTTTGAAGTGCGAACTTTATGTCCTTGTTTTGAATACAAACTTGTCCAATGACTAAAATTAAACGAACATATGCATATGAACATAATTAAAATTGTTTGGCACATATGACCTAAGCAGTAACAAGCACCTCTTTAATGTATATGGAATATCCCCACAGAGTTATTTCATTAACATCATCCTCAACAAAGTTACCCATAAAGTCACTTTGCACAGGTTAATCTCCAACCAGAGTCTCAATCTCTTGGCAACTCTCTCCCCAGCTAAGTTGATCCTACAAATAGAAGCCTTGTGGATCTCTTCCTCAAAGAACTTACCTCGTCAGTAGTTTATCAGGTATTCATCAATATGGTTTATTTTCCCAACAAACAACGAGTATCATAACTCCCCAGCCGAGTACAAAATTCCCCAACTTAGTCTATCTTCACCAGCCGAGTCTGTATTCCCCCGGCATAGTCTATCTTCCCCAGATGAGCCTGTTATCCCCAGCTGAGTGTATCCTCCCCAAGCTGATTTTGTCCTCCCCGACTGAGTCTACACTCTCCAGCTTGAGTTGGCCTTTCAGACTATTGCAAATCTTAGGGCAACAACCCCTAATCCATATTAAATTCGTCAACAAAATCTTTATTATCTCCAAAAGATACTATGAAGTCTGGCCCTGACCAGATAATAGTATCCTTTCAAAAAAAACTATGAAACCTGGACCAGACCAAATAATAGTTTAACTCTTCGAATATATAGAAGAACCTGGACTCAACCAGACCAGGGTTTAACCTTATTTTCCCATTAGAGTTTGCCTTTACCCCCAACAAATTACTGTGAAGCCTGGACCCGGCCAAATATCAGTTCTCAATTTCACCTTTTCAAGTAAGTCATTGTGAAGCCTGAATCCGACGAGATAGCAATCCCCTTCAGAAGTTTGTTGTGAAGCCTGGAATCTGACCAGATAACAACTAAATATCCAAGCAGTTTATTGTGAAACCTAGACCCAACCAGATAACAATTAACCTCATCAGAAATCTGCAAAAACCTGGAAACCGACAAGATAGCGTTTCATTGCCGTTAAGTTACTGTAACGCCTGGCCTCGACTAGATATCAGTTCAACTTCGTTTATTCAAGCAAGCTTATTATGAAGCCTGGAATCTGACCAGATAATAACTAGCTACAATTCCAGCAAGACACTATGAAGCCTGGACCCGACCAGATAATAGTATAACTTTCCAAAAACCATGAAGCCTGGACCCGACCAGATAGTAGTTACCACTTCAAGTCACTACAAAGCCTGGAATCTGATCAGATAACAATTAAATTTATTATCCCTGGCAAGTTGTTGTGAAGCCTGGATCCGACCAGATAACAATTCAATTTCAATAAATTTTCTATGAAGCCTGGAATCCGACCAGATAACAGTTAACTTATTCTTCCCCAAAAAGTAACTGAGAAGCCTGGAACCCGACCAGATAGCAGTTGACTTCCTCATCCTCAGCAATTTGTGAAGCCTGGACCAGACCAGATAACAGCTGACATCCAAAAGACAACCCCCAGCAGAGGCATTCTTTTAACAAATTTGAAGACATTCTTAATCCCCAACAGCAATCTGGGATTCAGAACTCCTTAGCAGTAGTCAAGGATTTATTTTCCCGGACAAACATGCATCTCACATTCATACATCATAGTATATACATACAAAATGCATTTAGCATGATCTCATTCATCTTATGAACGTCATGCATACATCTGCATTTTTACTAACTTTTTTTCCCACGGGTAAAACATCAAGTTTTAGTATAAATCGACCAAAGATTTGTACTGATACTTCTTCTAGTGTTTACCATCATTCCTCCAAATTGCATCTATAAGCCCATTCACAATACATCTTCGAGTGCAAATTTTTGGGCACTCTAGTGTTCAATCATCTTCCACCTTCAAGTCACGAATGGCGGATCCGCCAATCTAACTCTTCAGGTTTAAGAAGATTGAACAGGGGCAGCTATTTTACCCCAAAATATGCCCTCTCATTTCTCAAGTAATTTCTCACAAGATCTCCTTTGGTTCAAGACTGTACTAGGGTTGATAAGCTTAAGGCACCTCCTTAAGCACTAATGACTGAAAATTAGGGTTTGAGATTGCACAAGGACAAATGGATTTTTAATTCCCCATATGAATTTCATGGATTATTTTGGACCCTCAATATTTCTCATGTCATGTTTCAAGTCTTGGATCACATTATTACCCAGACAATTGATCAATTGACCTAAAAATCAGTTGTATTGGGGGAAAAAAGT
Source organism: Vicia faba (assembly GCA_948472305.1). Taxonomy (NCBI): domain Eukaryota; kingdom Viridiplantae; phylum Streptophyta; class Magnoliopsida; order Fabales; family Fabaceae; genus Vicia; species Vicia faba. Next base: position 602,620,340 of record OX451739.1, on the reverse strand, counting down.
CAATTGTGGTCAATTTACAGTCAAACTTCATAATTTTTTATCCATATCAATATTATGAACTCATATATGTCATTTGATTATGTTTGGATCACAATTCCTCAAGCAATTTGATCAGATCATCAAAAGGGCAAATGGTCAAAATTAGGATTTTGACTGAGAAGATGCAATTTCTGATTTTTGACCTAGCAATTGATTTCTTGGTTTAATTTATGATCTCAAGGATTAAAATGCATCATTTTGACCTAATATCATGTCTTAAAACATCTCTCAAGATCAATTGGTTGACAGATGATTTTCAGTCAACTGATGAAAAGTCAATTGTACACTGAAAAGTCAAACTTTGACTTTTTGGTCAAAATCAAGTATCAAAGATCACAATTCATAAAAACATGTCAAAATATTAAACTTGTTCATCAAGAAATCAAAAATTCAAGATTTCATTTTGAAAAGTCAAAATTTCTAAACTTAGAAATTTTTCTAAGTGTTGAAAATTTCATATTTTCTAACAACTTTGAGCCAATTTTTCACCATGATGCAAGTTGATTCAAAAGAAACTTCCAACATGAAAGTTGTAGATATCAATGATATCTAAAACATTGTAGAACACAACTTCTCCTAGAAATTCATGGATTTCAAGTTATGATTTTGAGAATACATGTTCATGAAACTTGGAAGCATAGTGAAATTTTGCCCTAGTTTAGGCAGGATTTTGACCTAACTTCATGGAACTTTTTCACATATTTCTAAGATGAATTTTCAAAATTGTCCAACATAGAGGTTGTAGAGGATGTTACAAGCTTTCCAAAATGTCCAAGAACTCATTGAAATCAGGTTTGAGCAAGGAGAATCGAAGACAAGAAGTTAGGGTTTTCAAACTCGAATTACCAGTCATTTTTGAAGAATATATGAACCAAATCCATGCTAGGCTGCATAATCTTTGCTTTGCAGGCCTCAAACTTGTTTTTCACACCATAATTAAATGTTTACACAGCTGTTAGAGCTTTGATCCAAGCATTTGAGCCATTATCCAAGTTGCATTTCCATTAATGGCACAAAGTAACATTGCCATTCTAGTAAAGATGCTTTAATCACAAAGTCAACTTGTCTTGAGCTTTGAACTTGTTCCTTCTTATCGCACACAATCTAAAATCCATAAGAAACTTGTCTAGAGCCTCTAACTACTCAGACCATGCTTGTACTATGCATTGAAAGCATGTTTGTCAACCTTACTTCAAAAACAAGCCAAGAAGCCAAAACATGTGATCTTGTACTTCTGACCATCTCAAGTCTCCAAACCTTTTCCTATATATCAAAACACTATTATGCAACCTAGGACATGAGATTATAAGCCCTTAAGCACTCCCAAATTCCCTCAAGCCAGAAATTGCACAAAACCTCAATTTTTGTATCATTTATGACTTTGAACTTCAACCTTCAAAACCACTCGTGCGTTTCTTGGCTTAAAACTTCCAAAAGCTTCTTAGCATCATACACAAACCACACCAATACCTATTTGCAAACTCTAACACCATTTTCACCATTTTCCAAGCTCAAAAATAGAGCATTGCAGTTGGACTTCTTCAGACCATTCCAGCCACTCTCAACTCAAGCTAAACATTGCATTAGCTTCCTAGAGACTCAAGGAAGCTAACTTGATCAATGCAGCACCTTGAATCAAGCTCAAACTCATTTCATGATTTCCAGTTTTGAGGTATTTTTCTTGAACTTCTATCTTCATACTTAGGCATTGTTAGGCTTGCATTTGTGAAGATAAAATATAGACATCATTGCCCTGAAACTATACATGTCCATAGATTTCATTTATGTTGCTTGAGTAGGGAGAATTTTTAGTTTGAACCTCTGAAAATATTTAGGTCAGAATTTGGTAATGTTATAAATTCATGCTCATCTTTGAGAATTAGCTTAAGTTATTTACATATTCAGAATCGCGAGGAAAATTCTAACAAGTTTGATGTTGTAAGTTTTGTAAATGGATGAGAAATGAATAAGTTACAGGTCCTTTGGCTGGAGGTTGAAGATGAAGTTCATTTAGGACTTGACTTGTATTATATACTTGTTCTTTTGTTTAAGTTAACAGATGTATCACCACCACAATGGTTAAAGCGTGCGCCTGTCACCTTTGAGATCTGGGTTCGAGCCCCAATGGTATCCTTTTGGTTCTTTTTCATATTTGTTCCAATTTTTTGTTTGAAAACAGGCGGTTGGGCTCCCCCCCCCCCCCCCCCCCTTGGGCTTTTTATTTCTGCTGACCTCTAACCCTTGTTTACTTTCACACCCGTGGCCCTTTATTATATTATTTCATTTTCTTTTTTCCTTATTTTATTTTCATTTCACATTTTTTATTATTATTACTATTATTATTTTTATTATTAAAAAATATAAATATTTTATTTATTTACACTTATATATTTTATTTTCTTCATAATAAAAAAAACTAAAAAAACATTTTTCTTAATAAATTTAATTTCTTTTTATAATTAATATTTAGATAATTAGGTTTAATTATTATAGTATTCTCTTGTAAACTAAAATTAAATTAGAACTTAGGCTTATTTTTAATTAATTAATTTTCATATTATTTTCCTTAATATAAAACCTTTTCATAAAAAACCCTAAAAAATACTTTTAATTTAATTTCTTTCTTAATTAGATTAAGTTAATTTTATTTAAATTTTTAACTAATCATATCTCTTAATTAGGTTAAAACCCTTTTCATGAAAACCAAACAAAAATCATTTATTTTTCCATTTACATTCTTGCATTTTATTTTCAATTTTGTACAATATTCAATATGGTTGTAATAGTTAATTAGATTTTATTTTCTTGCAAAATCCCTATTTGTAAATTTGTATACCCCTCCCCTAATGATGTAATAGCTTAGTATTTTTACTTTCCGCAATTTATCGCTTTGATATAAATGTTAGTAATTAGGGTTTATATGGCAAGACTAAAATCAACAATTAGTAAACCATAATTCAAGATAAACAATGCATGTAAATCAACACATTTGCACACTTGCACCCTTAGGGTAATCCCACTTTGTTGCCTTACAAAAATGGCCATTTTATGCATGTGGGATATCTTAGCAAAGCAATCAAAAATACAAGATCATAGTCCCTCGATGACGCTATCAAATGTTTCCTTTCAAAATGATCTTAGTCCCTCAAAGAGAATTGCTAAGATATTTCACAACATTGCTATCATGGCTATACAATGACCCACACTCGTCCCTTTACATCCAAAGATAGGGCTTCTTACCAAACCAATGGTAAGATAGAAATATCAAAGGAAAGAAATGAACTAAGACTTTTGAGTAGGTAGATTGTTCCTAGTTGCTTGCTCAATTTCAAATCAAACACTCTTGCTTATTTTCCAAACAAACACCAACACTTTCAAAAAACACTTTCAAAACATTTTCCAAACTTGAAACATTTTCAAAAGCTCAACATTTTGTATACGTTCTTACAAACGAGAACTATTACAAAGTTTTCCTAAACGAAGGCGCCTTTTCAAAATACTTTCAAAAACCACACAAAGCACATTTTCAAACAAAAGAAAGTGATCTAGCAAGCAACTAAGAGCCCATAGATAACTATGGATGAAAAGGGTGCTAACACCTTCCCTTTTCATTATCTACCCCCCAAACTCAAGAAATAATCTCAAAGGTCTTTCCTGTTCTTTTAAGTCTTTCCTTTTGGATAAAAGAAAAGTCGGTGGTGACTCTTGCTAATCGCAACATTTGCAATCAAACGCAAAACACCCAAGTCATTTCTCCCACCGTACCACACCAGTCCTTATAGGTCTATGTCATCTTTTGTATGATCTTCTTGATGTTTTTATTAGCGGCTTCTACAGCGACATTCATCTTTGATTGGTAAGGAGAAGAGTTATGATGCTGGATCTTGAATTGCGCGCATAGTGCGGTGATCATAGTATTGTTGAGATTGGTACCATTATCTATAATGATTTTCTCTGGAATACCATACCGACAGATAAGATTATGCCTGATGAATCGAGCCACAATGTTCTTGGTAACAGAAGCGAATGAAGCTGCCTCGACCCACTTCGTGAAGTAATCAAGATGAAACGGTGTCCATTAGAAGTTGTAGGTTTGATCTCTCCAATCATGTCAATGCCCCACATTGTGAATGGCCAAGGAGCAGTCAGGATGTTTAGAGGAACCGGAGGCACGTGTACTTTGTCATCATAGATATGGCACTTGTGACAAGTTCGTGAATGCTGATAACAATTTGCTTATATGGTAGACCAATAGTATCCTGCCCGTAGGATCTTTTTAGCCATCGTGTGCCCATTAGAATGAGTGCCAAAGGTACCTTCGTGTAAATCAACTATGATATTTTCTGCCTCACTCTTGTCTATGCACCGAAGCAAAGTAGATTTGTGGTTGCACTTATAGAGGATTTCGTTACTGAGGAAGAATTTAGCAGAGAACCTTCTCAGGAGCTTGTTATGATTGACTGAAGCTCCCTCCAGATATTCTTTGGCCTCGAGATATCTCTTAATTTCATGGAACCAGGGTTTGTCCACTACTTCTTCAGTATCAATCTCATGACAGTATACTGGTTCGTCCATCCTCTCAATAGTGATCTGAGGAGCCTCACTATCACATCTGATTTTGAGCATGGGTGACATAGTGGCTAGCGTGTCCGCTAGTTGATTTTCCTCTCGTGGAAAATTCTCAAAGGTAATTTCCTCAAAATGTGGGATCAGTGTCAACACATGTTCTTTGTAAGGGATGAGATTAGGATGCTTCGTGTCCCATTCTCCTTTGATCTGACTGATTACTAAGGCTGAGTCTCCAAATACACTTAAGGATTTGATCCCCAAATCTATAGAAGCTTTGAGACCCATAATACACACTTCATATTCAGTTATATTATTGGTACAGTTGAAACACAACCTGGCATTGAAGGGAGTATGACATCCTTCAGGAGATATGACCACAACGCTTATGTCGTTGCCGAGTGTGTTGGAAGCTCCGTCAAAAACCATTGTCCATCGGGATCCTTGTTCAGGTCTGTCATATGGTCCAGGTTTTTCATAATCAGTTACTAACATGATGTCTTCATCCGAGAATTCAAAATTCATGGATTTATAGTCATCCACATCCTGATGAGCCAAATGATCAGCTAGTGCACTCCCCTTTATTACTTTTTGGGTAGTGTACTGAATTTCGTATTCGGTCAGGACCATCTGCCATCTTTCTATTCTTCCAGAGAGTGCCGGCTTCTCGAATATGTATTTAATAGGATCCATCCTTGATATCAATAAGGTAGTGTGAGTCAGCATATACTATCTTAGCCGGCGAGCAGCCCATGCCAGAGCACAACAAGTTCTCTCAAGCAGTGAATATATGGTTTCATAATTGGTAAACTTTTTGCTCAGGTAGTATATTGCGTCCTCTTCTCGGCCAGATTCGTCATGTTGCCCCAGCACACACACCCATTGAATTTTCCAAAACTGTTAAGTACATGATCAGAGGTCTTCCCTCAACTGGCGGAATCAAAATGAGAGGCTCTTGAAGGTACTCCTTGATCCTGTCAAAGGCAGCCTGGCAGTTTTCATTCCATTCCACCACTTGATCTTCCTTCAGTAATTTGAAGATTGGTTCACAAGTAGCGGTCAAATGGGAAATAAATCTGGCGATGTAGTTTAGTTGTCCTAAGAATCCCCTAACTTCCTTTTCAGTGCAAGGAGTGGGTATTTCTTGTATTGCTTTTACCTTTGCAAGGTCCACTTCAATACCTTTGTCGCTGACAATGAAGCCTAAGAGTTTACTGGATCTTACTCTGAAAGTGCATTATTTGGGTTTAACCTTAGTTTGTATTTCTTCAGTCTTTCAAACAGTTTCTGCAGATGGTCAAGGTGTTCCTCTTTAATTTGAGATCTGGCTATCATATCATCCACATAGACCTCTATCTCGTGAAGGATCATATCGTGAAACAAAGCTATCATGGCACACTAATAGGTTGCCCGGACGTTCTTCAGCCCAAATGGTATAACTTTGTAACAGAAAGTGCCCCATTGTGTGACAAAGGTCGTTTTCCCCATGTCCTCAGGTTCCATTTTGATCTGATTGTATCTGGAGAAACCATCCATGAAGGAGAATACTTTATGTTGTGCGGTGTTGTCAACCAAAATATCAATGTGGGGAAGCGAGAAGTCATCCTTGGGGCTTGCCCTATTCAGGTCTCTGTAATCCACACACATACGTACTTTACCGTCCTTCTTAGGCACTGGAACAACATTGGCGACCCATTGTGGATATGAGGTGACAGCTAAGAATCCAGCATTAAACTGCTTCATGACTTCGGTCTTAATTTTTTCTGACATTTCTGGCTGTATGTGACGAACCTTCTGTTTCACTGAAGGGAAGTCTTCTTTTGTCGGCAGTCGATGGACCACGATATCAGTGTCAAGTTCTAGCATATATTTGTATGACCAGGAAAAGACCTCAACATAGTCATGTAGTAAATGAGTTAAGCACTTCTTGACACTATGCTCCAGGTTGACACCTATCTTGACTTCTTTCCTGTCCTCTTCAGTACCTAAGTTAACTATTTCAACCAGCTCTTTGTGGGGCTATATGGTCCTTTCTTCCTGTTGTAATAATCTAGAAAGTTCCCCTTGTACATCACAATCTTCATCACCTTCGTCCTCGGCTTGGTAGATCGGATTTTCAAAGTCATGATTGGCCATAGCAGAACTGTTACCAATGGGATCCCGAGTGGATGTGGATCTGCATTTTGATATGCGAGTGTGTGTAAGTGTATAGCTATCTTTGATGAAATAAAAGGTAGAAAAAAAAGAAGAAAAAAAGCATAAAATTTGAAAGCAAAAACGTCCCATGATTTATTAATGACATATGAAGATGAAGTAACAACCCTCACAGATGGACCATTGTGCCTCGGGTAAGACACAAGGTTTTAAAGTCTAAATTGTCTAAATATTATAAGTTCGAAAATTTAAAGACAATTACTCTTGAATAAAAGTAATAGGAACAAATTCTTTGGCCTCCCAATTGTTGAGTCCACTACTGATGGTTGGAAAAATCCACTCATCCATGTCACAGCTGCTATCACTGTCTTCTAATGCGTTGTCTCCATCACTGCTGATGCGTAAAGGTGGTCCCCCAGCGCGAGTACGTCGAACAGTTCTTTGGGCCTCCTACGTAAAACCCAAACAAAATTTGTTAGATTTGTAGGGAATATCTAGAAGTTGTCCCCAAATGATACATCCACCTTCCTCAACTACTGCTCTAGCATCCTTCATAAAGGCCATTTTAAATGGAGGTCTGGTAATCTTCGGAGCCTTGGTAGCAATCCTGGTCGCAGCAATCGTCTGTAGAACCTCCTCAAAATTCTGACAGGGGGTCTCGATGAAATTGCCGTCCATTTTAACATACCTAAAAGAGTTCATGTGGCTAACCATGTATTCCTCCTCCCCATGGAATGTGATGATCTTTTCCTTGACTGGGTACTTCAACATCTGATGTAGGGTAGAAGTGACGGCACCAGCCCCATGGATCCAGGGTCGACCCAATAGACAGGAATAGGATGGTCAAATATCCATCACATAGAAGGTTGAATCAAAAGTCTGAGTTCCAACTTTGATAGGGATGTCTACTTCTCCGTAAATTGTTCTTTTAGAACCATCGAAGGCCCTCACCACAATGTTGTTGGGCTTTAATGTGGGTCCTTCGCAATCTAACCGGTTAAGAGCATTCTTGGGTAAGACATTTAGTGACGAACCTGTATCCACCAGAACATGGGCTAATGTAGTGCCCATGTATTCAATGGAGACATTTAAGGCATCATTGTATTTCCTTCCTTTGGGAGTTAAATCAGCGTCAGAAAAACCCAGTCCATTATCAGCAGTTAGACTGGCCACACAATTCTCGAATTGATCAATGGAGTTCTCTTGGGGCATGTGGGCGGTCTTAGAAATTTTACTAAGGCCTTAGTGTGGGCCTCAGAGCACAAAAGTAAGGCGAACATTGATATTTTTGAGGGGGTCTTCCTGAACTTCTCCACGAGGTTGTAATCAATTTTCTTGGTTATATTTAATATCTCTTCCATCTCCTTCCTAGAAGCCTCGAGAATGACATCTGGATGCGCCTTCGTCTGGACTAGCTCAAACAAAACCTCTTTGCCCCGTGTCTTGGCTGACTCGGTAGCAGGGATAACAGCAGGACTAACAGTAGGAGTAACACTGGGAATACTGACAGGAGTGGTAGCGGGAATAATTACAGGAGTATCCATGGTCTTTGGAGAGATCTCGGGGGAGAAAACCCTTCCGCTTCTCATTATCTTACTAGTCCTAACGATATTGTCGACGTCAGGATCAGTATCTTTAGCAACTTTGTCTCTGATAGCCAATAGATCTTGCTTGACGCCATGTAATAGACGTCATCCCCATAGTTCTAGGGAACAGCTTTATCCGATGAATATGGTATTGGCCCCGACATGGTGATGATTAGAGGAGCAGACTTTGGAACAGATGTAATCTTGACGGGTCTTTTGGTGGAGACCCTGGGAGGATTGTCGGAAATGGTGATTATTGAAACATCTTCACAGGAATTTCTAGCAAGAGGAACTTTCTCGAACTGGATTTCTTTGTTAACCATCAGGCGTTGGATGCCCATCTTTAGTAACAAACAGCCATTTGATAGATATATACATAAGTGACAACTTTCATCATAGCCCGGAAATAAACTGGCTTGCAATAAATTATGTTTAACAGTCAAAAGGGGAGTAGTTAATTCATCCATGGAGGAAACAAAACGGTCATCATCAACAGCATTGACACCTTGGCCATGTTTGGGCATCAGTGCCGTTATTACATTAGGTGTTTCTGGAAGGTCAAACTCAATCTCTTTCACCTCGATAAGGTCTTGTACCTTATTTTTCAAGGACCAACAAACGTTTGTATCATGCCCTGGACTTTCAGAATGATAGGCACATCGAGCATTCGGGTTGTTATTGGGGTTTTTTGGAGCTTCTTTTAAGGTCACCAGATTGGAATTCAAAAGATGTGGCAAAACCTAGGACAAGGTCATGTTGATCTGGGTGAATCGTCTCATGGGCACCTCCAGCCTGCGTTGATGGCTTTGCCGTTGATTCAATACAAGATTGAAGATTATAACAGCCCCTACTGTCAGGTGATGTTCAGTTTTGTTTTGATTCATGTGGTCATACGCAACACTGACCTCCTTCTTTCCAATAATGGGTTTCTTCATCATGCTTGAGGATGCATCCCTCTGAATTTTGCCACTCTTAATATCGGCTTCCAACCGTTCATCAGTCATGATTAGTTCAGTAAATCCAGCTGAAGAGCTTCCGATCAGATGGTTGAATAATGGACCAGACAATGTTCCCAAGAACATATCCACCAACTCTTTATCAGATAAAGGGGGTTGGACTCTTCCTGAGAGATCCCTCCATTTTTTGGCATAATTTTTGAAACCTTCACCAGCATTCATAGACATACCTTGCAGTTGTGTTCGAGTTGGATCTAGCTCAGCATTATACTGGTATTGCTTATAAAAAGCAGCAGCCAAATCTTCCCAATTGTGAATATTGGTTCCTTCCAACTGATAGAACCAATCCAACTGTGTCCCTAACAAACTTTCTTAGAAGAAATGTACCCATATGTTCCTATCAGCAGTATGGGGTTGAATCTTCCTGACGTATGACCTTAAATGCAGCTTAGGACAAGAGACATCGTCATATTTGGCAAATGTGGGGACATTGAATTTCTGCGGGATGACCACCCCTGAGACAAGTCATAGCTCTTCAAAATCCAGCCCGGGTACCCTCTGGATCTCCATAGCATTGAGGTGATCCTACAGTTGTTTGTATTTATCATCAACAGGAGGATACTGCTCTTCAGAGTAGTCAACTTCTTCTTCTTTTTCAGACTCTGGGTTGTCATTTCCTTCCTTGTTCTTTCCTTCTTGATTATCTCCTTCACCCGACGAGGTTGCAAAATCTAGAATTCGCTTGGCTAGTCCTTTTAACCTTCTTCCCAAATTCAAAACGCCGACTGGTTTCTTAGCCTTCTTCTTCTTATCTTTGATCATAAGAGCCTTCAGGTCCTCTTGTCCTTTAGCCAGAGACAAGAACATTTGTTGGAATTGAGCATTCTACGCTTGAAGATCCTTTACTGTCTGTTTAATATCCATCTCACTAAAATAAACAGTATAAAGATAAGGAGACCTGTTGTGAAAACCTGTTTGTGTTATGATGAATGAAAGTGCATATGCAAATAATTTCAAGGAAACTAGGAGATTTAAATTTTCTTAGACAAAAAGAAACACACATTGTATTAATAAATCAAAGTTGATTACATCATGCCTCTCGGGGCTTATAATGGAAGAAATAAAATACATAAATAAAACTCCTAAGAGAAAAAGGTCGAATGTATCCTCTTTGGCGCAATATAGGCGTTCAAACTTTTCTCTTCATGAAGTTGCTTCGTGAGATCCAGAACCTTCTTCTTGCTGGGGTAGATTGACTCTCAAAGGTGTCTCATTCTTCCTTGAACTAGATCCAAGACTTTTGCAACTCTTCGAAGCTTTTTGGCATATCAGGATGAAAAATGATGTGAGGCTCGTCTTCTTGATCAACAGACTCTGAGATCACTGGAAGGATATCAGTGTATGGAATCATAAGACTTTGAGCACGAGCTCGCACCCATCTGAGGTAAGGCTCCAAAAGGATGGAGTCTTTGCGTCCCAAGGCATTGCTATATGTCTTATTTACCATGCCCCGGGCGTGAATGAACCTCTGGAGATAATCTTGTAGATCATTTGAATAGTCAAACACAATACACTGGACGAGCATATCATGGGGACCATCCCTCTGGGCATAGCCAAACTGACGTAGGGCCAAAGAAGGGTTGTAAGTGATGCCTCATCTAATGCATAGGGGTGGCAGATTAGGGAACTCTCTGCAGCGGTCAATAAAAGAGATGTCTTCTAACTTAAGCTAAAACTCAAAGATTAAAATGAATTTCTGTTGGTACCAAACTGAATACTAATTTTTCAGAAACTTCACTTCCAAAATTCACATCACACAGCCAATATAAATGAAAACTAAGAACATGGTCAGCTTAAATAAGGATTTCCTATTTAGAAAACTTACCTCTGAAGTGAGAATCTAGTTTGAAGTTAGAGCACTCCTGGAGATGTTGTGATAATCTGGATAGCTGCACTGAACTCCCAGGAAGCTGTTGCAATGCTTACTTTGGATTGAGAGTGCCTCAATTTTTCGTAACAAGTCAAGTTGCAGGTCTCTATTTTTTAAAATGGAGGATGATGAAGATGATGTTACAGTGATGAAACAGGCATTTGGATGAGTTTTATATGAGTTATAGAAGCTTTGTGAATGGTTTAGAATGAAAACGCACGAGTGGATTGGGTGTTTGGAGTTCAAGGTCAGAAATTGCCACAAAATGGAGTTTTGATGCAAATTCTTATTTGAGGGAGCATGAGGGTGTTTTGAAGGTTATGAACTCATGCCTTGACTTGCAAATGACATCTCTATTTATAGATAAAAGGTTTTATAGGATGAGAGGACTTGGTTTACAAGATCATATGTTATGGCTAGGTTGGATTGTAAATGAAGCAGACTTTGAAAAACATGGTTTCAATGAGAAGTAGAGGGCAGTCTAAAGTGGTTAGGCACTTTAAACATGTTGCTTTTTGCTTTTGTGTTGAGTGTGTCCATAGGGAGCAAGTTAGAGGCTCAAGGAGTGGACTTTTACAAAAAAGCTTGCTTTAAAAGAATGGAAATGGTGCCTTTCTTCCCAAAATGGAAAAATGATTTGGATAATGGCTTAAACACTTGGGTAATGGTTCAAAAGTTTGTGTAAACATTTAATTATGGTGAGATTTGCAAGTTAGAAGCCTGTAAAAGCAAGATTATGCAGCATGGCTTGGGGATTTGATCTTATGTTTATCACAAAATGCCTTGTATTTCAAGAATGGATGCCCAACTTCATGCCTTCAAATCTCCTATATCAAGCATTATAAAATTATGTTCTTGGACATTTTGCAAAGCTTGAAACATTGTCTACAACTTTCATGTTGACCACTTTGACTAAATCAAATGGGAACTTGGTGGAAATTGGTCAAGAAGTTGGGATGAAAATCTGACCAAACTTGTTAAAAATTTTACTAAGTGTTTGATAAAAATGTCATGACTTCATGGGCCAATATCTCCTAATCCAAGCATTTTTTGGATATCAACCCTCAAGGAAAAAGTTGTAGAATTCATCAATCCCTACAACTTTCATGTTGAAAGTTTCCCTTGAATCAATTTGCATCTTAGTGAAAAATGGCCATGAAGTTGTGAATTTGTTAAGGACAAAACACTTAGAATTTTTTCTAAGTGTTGGAAATTTTGACTTTTTGTTGACTTTGTTGATTCTTGTTGATCAAGCTTGATAATTTTGAATGTTTTTATGACTCTTGATCTTTGAAGTTCAAATTTGACCAAAAAGTCAAAGTTTGACTTTTGTGTGACAATTGACTTTTCATCAGTTGATCTCAATTCTTCAACTATCAATCCCTTAATCTTTAGAAATTTTTTAAACCATGTAATTAGGTCAATATATTATATTTTAACCCTTGATATCATTCTTCAAGTCATTAGGTCATGTACTAGGTCAAAAGTCAATGATCAATCATTCTCAGTCAAAATCCTAATTTTGACAATGTTGCCCCTTTGGTGATTTGAGGGTATTTCTTGAGGAATTATGATGAAACATTGATCAAATGATGAATATGACTTAAAAAAATTTATGTTGACCAAAAATCTTGAAGTTTGACTGTATGTTGACCATATTTGACTTTTTACCCAATATAGTTGATTTTCAGTCATCTGAGCAATTGACTGAGCAAATTTGTGATGCAAGACTTGAAACTTGGTATGGGAATTCTTGGAGACCTATGATGAACCATGAAATCCACTTGAGGCATTAGAAGTCCAATTTTCCTTGAGAAAACCAAAACCCTAGTTGTGGACCCTTGGTTAGGAGGAGGTTTCACCAGTCAACTCTTGAGAATCCTTGAGTTATTTGAGAATCTTAGAAGAAGGTCTTGAAGAAAATGGGAGGGAAAATTTTGGGGTACAACAGTAATCTACATCCCTTATTCGTCGTGTTCCACTCTATTCCTAGTGTTCCTAAGATTTTATAACTCTGGCCTGGGTATGGGGCTTTTTACCTCAATAGTAACATCCCACCCAACCTAAAAAAATAACAAATCCATCACAACAGCAGTATATAGAAAAGAAAAAAAGATGCAATGCAAACATATGCTCAGGTAAACATGTACAAATGAATAAATTGAAATCATAAAAAAATAAACACCAAAATAAAAGAAAACAAGAGCTACGAGTGACTTTGGGATGGACCAGCATTTGGTCGATCTTTCCCCGGTGAAGCCGCCAGCTGAAACAACTGGAGGAACAAATCATCGAGATGAAATCAATGAAGTCGCCATCAAATTGTTTTTATCCCACAATAAAGGAAATATAAACATCGAGTAAACCTGATAAGGATGAAATCATGATCAAACAACTGAGAGATTGGATAAGGGAGTCTGTTACACGAAGGGAAGGTATTAGCACCCCTCACGCCCGTAGTACTCTACAACGTCTACTCTTGATCTTCTAATCAAAGAGTGAGTTCAAATATAAATCTTACGATCTAAAAGAAAAAAATGCAAAGATGGAATGCATGTAAAAGAAAACACATGGAAAAGAAGGAAATATTTACAAAGTTTTGATCGGCTGAGCCCCACGACCCGATACCTATGTATCCCTTTTAAGGAATCAGAGCGTCGTAGTTCGACTCACATGTTTTGGTTTGTTGTATGTTTTGTACCTTGAAAAAGGATTTTAAAAGAAAAGCCAAGTGGAAAAATGAAGTTTGAATTGATTGGTAGTTTTTACCTTGAAAAAGGATTTGAAATTATTAGATGTTTTATGCATTTGCCAAGAAAAAGGTTTAGTTTTAAGGATTCAAAAGAAAAGAAAACAACTAAGGAAGATTATCTAGTTCTATCCCGAATGTTATCATACAATGATGGCCCTAAGGTCAAGGATAACATGGGAACCTCTAACTAAGTTAGCATTCATGGTTCACAACCTAATGTCTATCTTGAATCGCCACAAAAGGGTGAATCAAGAAGTCCTAAGGGAATATAACAAAGGTTCATAACCTAAACTTATGTCTATCTCGAATCTCTGCCAAATGGTGAATCAAGAAGTCCTAAGGGAACATGGAAAAGGTTCACAACCTAAGAAAACGTGCACACTAGGATGGAAATTAAGCAAGCAATTAACAAGCTCAAAAGAGCACACACATGTCATGAGTAGTGCATGCTAGCTAAAGTCAAAAGACCTAGCCAAGATATCGAATCATCGAGGTTGGTAAAAGGGGGAAGTTCCTGACCATAGATATCTCATCTAGGCAAGAAGGGGTCATGAAAGCTACTCTTAACCAAGGTATCATGTTACCAAGGCAAGAAGTATATAATATAGGGAAGTGAATGTCCAAGGCGACTAAGCACCTAACCAAGATATCAAGAATCGAGGTAGGAGATAGAAGACAATATGAACAAGCATGGAGTATCAATGTCATCCGATGTGAGCTCAAGAAAAAGTGTGGAGGATTTATTGCAAATCCCTTTTCCATCTGACCGACTCGATAACGAGGGCAGCACACTCTAAAGCATTGGTGTACAACACGAGCTAAGGATAACATAGACTGAAATTGCAGGGGTTGATTGTGAACCCTCCTCCGATTTCCTTCTTTGAGGACTTAACAATTGGGAATAGGAATGAGACGCATATTTGAGGTCTTTGGGCACAAACATAAACACACATCAGAATGCCTACTTCGAGGTAGGTCTTTAAAGAATCAACAAACAGAATTAGCAAACAAGTGCAGAATTCTTTCTAAAGGACTTTAAACAGTGACTTTGAGTGCACACTCTTTATTATCCTACTTATCATGATATATAGAAAGCGATAAATTGCGGAAAGAAAAACCAAGCAGTCAAGTAATACCAAACGGATAAAATGTCTATTATACGATAAGCAAGCAAAGCGGAAATACTCCGAAAAACTTTGAGCAAGCTAGCATCAACAAATGAAATGATCAGAAATAATATCCAATACAGTCATCCAATGTACAATGCAAAAATAAATCACAAAGCAATGTGCTTCAAGCCAATATCCTGCACTGAAGCCATGCTACACAAGCAAATGGTAAAATCTGAACACATGTGTCGTGACAAATCGCCTTCCAAAAACATACACAATCTCACAAGAAAGGTTAGCAAATAACAAGGGATATTAAATGTAATTGAACAATCGACATCACAAGTTAAAATGGTGTATTATCATGCATAAAGAGAAATGTAACAAGTAATGGAAGCATAAAAATGAATTTCGGGCATCATGTACATCACATAAAGAAACACCCAAAATGTCGATCTGAAGCCAACACAACTTGATACACATGTCTTAAAAAGACTGAAACAAATGCAATGAAGCATAAACCAACAATTAAAACCAAATTCGGGTGTGTTTTACAAAACAGGGCAACACTATGCTTATTTGAAGAATTAACCCGAAAAACATATCAGAATCAAGAAAATCTAAACACAAAGGTTCATAAGCGAACAATAACATACAAACATGGCTTAGGTGAAAATTAAACTCAATGTATATGCCAAAAAGTGCTAAAAAAACACTAAATTGAAAAATTAGGCGCGCAAAACATCGGAACGGAATTGGCTCAAAATCACACAGTTAGATATAAACAATGGGCTCAAAAAAGTGGTTCTCATGAATTAATTCCAAGTGGATGTACTACTTCCAAACCCCAGGCAGCAACTCCATAAACGTGTAAACCGAGCAAAGCTTCAATCTGAAACTGCAAAATCTTGGCATAAATGTCATTCAAACATCCAATCCAAGTGCATTGAGCATTGACCATCAACAACATTAACCTTAAACTCAAAAACACGTCCCAAATGTGGATTTGAACCATAAAATCAAGTGTTGATTTAATTTCCGAATCCGAAACTTTTACATCAAGAATGAGAGTCTATTCACAAAAATAAATTGAAAATTATATCAACACATGATTACTCCACAACAATTCCATAATTGACGTGTGAACTTATAATTCGGTATTTAAGATTTCAACAATTTTTACCGAATTGAAAACAATATTCACATCAATTATGTAACTGCTCAACCTATGCCTTTTTTCAACACTTCACAATGTAACGGCTCAAGGTTCAAATATATTCAACAACTCAATTTAAACTCATGAAAATGTGTTCAAAATTCAATCAATTATGGCTCAAGCATTTTATCAAACACATATCCTTCAAGAAATTATTCAACTCATGTTACTCCACAATAAGCATAATTCAACTCATGAATACTCAATCAATTCAAGAATAAAAAATAATCACAATTATGCAATTCAACTCATAATTCAATTCCAATTTTCATGTAAATTCATAATTCCATCAAAAAAGAAGTGGATCAAGAATTGAATTACCAAATTGAAGGGAATTAGAGAGGAGGTGTATGGAATCGGTGTCGGAAAATAAATCGCGGTGGTGGAGGGAGAAATTGGCTTCGAGAAAGCACCGCACCAGAGGGAGAATCGATCGCGATCGCATTCGTGCAAGGAGGGAGGTCGTCAGACTTCCGGCGGCGGCGGCAGGGGCGGAGGATGGCCAGGGGTGTTTTCGCGGTGGTCCGGTTTTCTATGCGGTGGTTGATCGGTGAAAAGGTAAGAGGATTTGAGTTTTTGTGATTTTTGGTTTGAATCTTGCTGATGAAGATTGATGGTGTTCTTGAGAAAATAAAGAGAAAAAAGGAGTTTGATCCTTGAGAGAACAGAGAGAAAATTGAGAGGTGTTTTTGGGAGTGAGAGAAGTTCTGAGGAAAAAATATGATTTTTTGAATATGTTCTCCCTCCAATTGGGCCTTGGATTTGAATTTGGGTTGGGCTTTGTTTTGTCAGTGTCAGTAAATTTAATGCACAATCTGAGTGCAAAATGCCACATCATCATCGATGCGGAATCTCGACTCGAGCTTTACATCAAAATCGAAGCTTGCAAAATTTGCGACGTGATGCCGAAATAACAGACTCAATCGGATAAACGATAAGAAAGTTATGAATTTTTGAAGGTGCACTGACACATAGCAGAGTTAGCTAATGCAGATTTTTCTCAGTTAATTCCACCATTAAGTTTGGAAAGAATGCCATGAACGGAAATCCTCTAATCAAAATACGAGCTCGAGGTCTGAAGCAAATTTGTAGTTGACATCATTTATGAAATTATGTTGAAAGAATCGTCTCGATACGATATAAATTGAAGAAGTTGCGATTTTTACAATATCGGAAAATAGTGAATTAAAATTTTGGTTCAGCACAATAAATTTCTCTGGTAATCCATAATTCTAGGGACTTTCCTCAAAGAATCAACCTTCATCCCGAATATACGAAATGAAAATAAAATCAAGAAGGACTTTTCTCCCAAAGAGCAGATCAAATACATTGAACCGAGCAAAAGTTATGAATTTTTGAACGTCCGCAAAATAACGGGTCAGCACAATAGTTTTACTATTTTTTCATTGTTTAGCTTCAAAGTACTCGCGCAATCGGAGATCTTCTTCAATGAAATGACTTTCGAGTCGAACACAAAAGTTGGAGGAAATAACAATACGATTCAAATTCTCCAAGAGGAACTCAAAGATGATACTCCATCCAAAAGTTATGAATTTTTAAGCATCCAAAAACTAGAGAAATGGTAAATCCACTGTATACCGTAATTCAAGTATTTTGCACTTCAGAAAATCTTCCTCACAAAATTAGCCTTCGACATGAACATATAAAATGAAGAAGACCTCATTAAGATTCTAACGGCTGAAGAATAAATTCCAAACCATTTTCTGAACTCGAGTTGTGAATTTCTGAACTTGAAATGCATCATACTGAATTTTTGTCTACATCGTCTAAAAACGACTGAAACGCTCGATTTTCTGTTTAATTCAAAGTGTGATGAAACACATAAGAGCTTGAAATGATGATGAATTGCTTGGTTATTGATTGGATAGCTTGGAAAACATGCAGATCGCATTAAAACGCGGAAAACTCTGAGTTCTGCTTCACCGTGCTGCTTAACAGGACAATCATTTTTTCGCAACTCTTTCTTGCAAAGAAATACCCCAATTCCATGAGTACAGAGACTATGATATGAATGTATTCCTATGATAATGAAATATAATCCAATTAGGTTTAAAATTAAGAGCGCGATTTTGGGGTACGACACAGGCCCATGGTGGTTATAAATACTCCAACATTGCAACAAAGGAATCTAACTGCAACATATAAATACAGAGATACAAGATCTTTTCACCCCACATGAGCTACCTCTCAACCCCACACCATCTGATTCTTTGGTAGAACTCTCTGATTAAACCTCTAATGATACACTCATAGGGTTTGAACTCCCTAAGAAACGAAGCTTCCATGTTTAGAGGTCACATCACTTTGCGAATGGATAAATATTTCTATCCTTGAATCCTTGGAAGAGGTTTTTCCATATGAGACTTGCTTGAAAAAGGATTTCTAGAGGAGGCATATCCTTGTTGGAGCCATAATGATGATAATAGTGGCAAAGGTAGAAACCCACATAAGAAGAGAAGATTGAAAAGGATACTTGGAGGAAAATGAAGGAATGGGATAATACATATATATAGTATAGCTTATGAGTTTATTTTACTAAGAAAATCCAAGAAATTGATGGGGATTCGGACCAAAAAAGAGAGAATTGAAAAAACTTTCTAAAACGGGATCGCTAATCCCATATGACACTTCAACATAACTTCTTAAAAGTGACGCAAGAACAAAGAAACACACCGTGTTTCCTCAAGATCCAAAAGTTATATAGAAATAGAAAAACTCTTTTAGTATTTAGGGTTATTAGTTTTATCATTGAGACTGCTAATTTTAAGAGTTTAAAGCAAAAAATTGAAGATCATTCATAAACAGATTCATCACTTTCACTAGTAGAATTTTTTTTTGTTTCTTCTTTATCTATTTTGCCAATGTTTCTCTTAGAATGGCTTGGTAGTTTTGTAATATTAGGCCCCTTTATATGGATTTTCCCTAGATATCAAATCTTGTTTATGCTTAATGTTTTTTATTCACTGGCAAATGAGTGAAAGAAATCAAATCGTGTTTGAGAACTAATCGTATATAATGCGATTAAACCTAATATTATTGGGAGTATATTTATATTCCTAGGTACGTGGTGTAATAAGTCGTGACAACAATGTTTTAATGCTCGTTCAAACCTTCGTCAGTTGCAACTTCTCCCAAGACGTTAGGAGTTTGTAATATGACGAAGAGGTTTGTGTAACAAGACATTATGCAACAATATTTTTAGAATACTCATGAAATATAGGGAGATCATTTTGATTCATACTAGGTTACCATACAAAGAATGGAAAAGGATTTGAAGGGGGGCTTATATCTTTTCTTATTAGTTTTTTGCACGTTTAGTTTACTTTTATGCGCTTTTACCATTATTCACAAACTAACTCAATATGCTACACGTACCCCCCCCCCCCTCATTATGTCATTCTTTACCCAGATTTTTGGTAAACAACCTCTAGTCTCTTATTAAAGGTTACTTGCAAGATCAATTAGGGAATCCTAGGACAGAGTGCTAAGATTTCTTATAATTTTTCTATAATTAAGTGTTGTTTTTTATGATTTATATTAAAGCAATGTCAAAAGGCTTTGAATATAAAGAACAAGAAAGAAAATGCAGGAAAGGTAAAGGTTTAAAACAAGAAATTCATATTGAAAAGGAAATAAATGACTTGGAATTAATAAATTGTAACACATACAAACATTTTCTAGAAAAACGCTCTTTTCTCACTTTCACACGGATACTTTGAATTTCTTTTGAAATGTAACAAATGCAACCCTCTAAAACTGAAAACAAATGTCGTTTATATAAAAATCCTAAAATAATTGTTTCTAACGGTTGACTAATCTACAATTCCCACGTCTCTAATCCATGCATGCTTTGTCTAATAAGTTTCCACGTGTCATTGAGAAAAACTGCTTGTTCTTATCCATTGGAAGATTTCAGTCAACTTAGTTTCAAACCATAGAGACAAAACAATTTTTGGTAAGTCCTTTACATGCTATAGTTTCATCATACTCACTGTGGAATAATTCGACAAAATTTCCAAATAACTCTTCTCATAAACATTTGATGGAAACTATGCTTCGGATGGAACAATAATGCTATCATCGAAGATTCATCTTCCTTTCATAAGGATATATCCAAAGGTCATCATTTTAAGTCTAGTTCTAAAGACCTGGTCAAAAATCGAGGCTAACAAAGTTCCCCCCAAAAATTCCATTTTCGACTGAGAATTATTTCAACGGAGAAATATGGCATTTTTTATTTTGACCAATTTTCGTCATTGTAGATGCCTTTACGTTCACGTCATTGTCATAATGAATTCTTTACCATTCAGTCACTTCCCGAGGATCCTACCATTAATTCTCATGATTACACCTAATCCCTAGGTCATGGGTTTTAAACCTGCTACCACTAGCTTTTCCCATTAAGTTGGAATTTTAAACGTTAATGCAAAAAAGATTATTGCCATTTGTCAACCATCGAAGTGGCTCAAAAAGGTTATAAATAGTAAATTTCCATCTTGAAACCTTATGCAAAACTCTTCGTTCCTTTAAAACCTCTTACTTTCTTCTTCATCTTTCTTCCAGAAAATGCAAAACCACTTTTCTTTTTTCAACTAACCATGGCAACTCTTTTCAACATCGTAAACACATGAAACATCTTTTACCCTTTATGAATAAAACGAGGCCAAAGGCTTACGAAACATCCCTCAACCAACAAAAAATCCAACAAAAATTACCATCTCAAAAACTCCAATGTTGATTTTGTTTATTATCTTTGATAAATTATTGGATTTCCATGGGCCATATCCAGATCCTAAATCCACACCAGAAAGGATTGTAAAATTATTTCCTTGCTACATTTCGGCTTATCTTTTAGCTTTCGAGCAACGTGCTCTTGATGTGAGGTTTCCCGATCCTGCTGCAAGAGTTTTACGATCAGTTCCCACACCTGGAAGTAAAGAATACTTGGCATAGTTCGACAAAGTACAAGCCTAATGCCAGACCCAATGAGAGAATATAGGGATCTTCGATGTTATTCAACTATTGAGGAATGGACACGGGGTTAACCCTTGTAGGTTGCTTGCATCGATCTTCTTCTAGGAAGGCTCGACGAAAACTTTCTAACTTCCATGTGGGATGATAACTCCCACTTTGTTTGACGTTGCAGCTATTGTTGGCCTTTCGCCTTTATGTGAGGTGTTCGAACCTACTCTACCAATAAAACTTGAATTTAATTTTGAAAACCCAACTCTCAAACAGTACATCTTCAGCCATCATAATAAAAAAACACAGAAGTTTTTGATATCGAACACATTGCTTTTCTCACCTGCTGACTTTCTTACTATTTGTTTTGCCCAGGTTCTCTTAAGATAATGAAGGGATTCATTAATCTGGAAATTAAAATCCATTAAGTTCGAAATATATTTTTGGGGAAGTTATTATTGGCATCCATGTACCATTCTCTAGGTCTCTCTTCTTTAAAAATAAGACTTCTCCTAGAGACATCAAAACCACTTCTTTTCTCAAGTTCATTGTGGTTGTTACAGAATTTGCTGAACGCCACTTTTGAACCATATTTAGGTATAACATAGTCTCAAGAACTTATGTGTGCAACGCATTCCAGGCGTGTCGAAGGTACCAAACTTGGCTTGATTACCCCTCATGACAACATCAACAAGAAAATGATCATGAAGTATATCAACCTATTTCTTGAAACAAATGTCTTTCTTTTGACAATGGCTCCTTTTGTGGATCAAAACTTTGGTCCAAAATACTTTAGAAACCCATTTCCTGGTGTTACCCCACCTACAGTTTCTCAATTAAATGCCATCTGGGCAGCCTTTTTAACTCCAACCCTTCTGTCACGCCAAATCGAACCAAGTAATAAATGTTGTGGATTCATGAGTTACCAACCTAATTTGGTGGCTCGACAATTTGTCCTCAGTCAAATGTTTCCAAAAATATTTCTATTCATGGTTGTTGTACCCCAAAAATTTTCCCTCTCATTTATCAAGGCATTTCTCACAATGATTCTCAAAATTCAAGGTTGCATAAGTACAAAATGGACTTTCCAATATCCAGTTAAAGAGGAAACTGTTAAAAAAGGAGAAAACAGATGAAAATAATATTTTTGACAAATTGAAGAAAAACAAGTGTTCTTCGATTCTCCTCCTTCGATTGGCCTTTTGGCCTCTTTTGATGCAAGCTTGGCTTGCATCCTTTTACTGGGCATGGACCTCTGGCATGTTGGCTTTGATTCACAAGGCAGGCACTTCCTGCATGCAACCTTCGATTGCATCTTTGGCCTCACATGGTTCATAATACAATGACTGCATATGTGTTTGTTTCGATTAGATGTTTGGTGCTTGCATGTCTGTGTTGACTGGACAAATACCCCCCTCCATGTTTGCTTTAACTTACAAAATGATGGCTGGCTATATGTAGCCTTCGATTGAGCCACAGATTCCTTCTTGCATGCAGAAGGCTCCCACAAGGCCAGCAGGCACAAGGAAAGAGCCCCATGTAGCCTCCTTCGATTCCAAGGCAAAGAGCCTCTTGATTTATGTCCTTCGATTCAGGGGAAAAAGCTTCTTTTTTGGCCTCCTTCGATTGCATATTTGGCTTCTTGCATACCTCTTTCGTTTGGGGCACGTGGCCCTTCTATGTTGCAAGCTTCGATTGTGCCCTTCATCCTCTGCGTGCATTCTTCGTTTGGGGTGTGTGAATCCTTCAGTACAAGATTTTGGTTACACCTTTTGTTTGGGCATATAGTTCCCTTCATACAAGCCTTCGTTTGAGTAAGGATCTCTTGCATGTTTGCATGAAGTCACAAAGTAGGGACCCCTACATACACCCTTACATTTGTCCATATGACCCCTTTCAGGCAAGTTTGAGTGGGCAGTATCTCCCTTGAAAATAGTTTGCTTCAACGCGCAAATTATACACTATGCTATTGTCTCGTGCGAAAGAAACACCATGGTGGCACATTCGAATGACTTGCCAGATATGTCTGGATGACCCAATCGAATGACATGTTTTTCTGATCCACCCCAGGAGCATTTATTTGGATCATTCGAAGGAACCCATGAAGGTCTTGGTCGAAAGACACTTATTTGGGCCCCTTCAAAGGATACCCACATGAGCCATTCTAAGGACAGTTTGATTTGAAAAAAAGAAATGTTGTTGAAAAGTCTGGTCGAAGGATAGGGCTAGGGGATCAAAATAAAAGGTTGAGAAGCCCAAAGGTATTTATTGACCAAGTCCCATGCACATCCAAGTTCAGGCCTGATACACTGGCCATAAAACTCCAAAACAGCTGCACAGCAGTCCTGCAGCACTGCCTTATTTCTTACACCAAAATGGCATACAAACAATGCCCCTCAAAAGCTACAAACACAAGATGCCTTTTTTGTTTAAACCTTTTGTTTTACCTCCTAAAACATCAGCCAAGTCCATTTATGAATATAAGCCTTCACCACACATATTAGGGGCCCCAGAATAATTGCAAGAAAATCCTAGTGAAAAATTTCCAAAACTCTCAAACACCTCCCAACGTTTTTTTCCAAACACTTCTAAAAAACTCAACCCCCTTTGTACACTAAGTGAATCCTTCGATTCTCCCCCCAATGGACCATATAACTAGCCTTTGACCCACTTCCCCAACTATAATATAGTAACCCTTTGATTCATTCTGTTACTTGTTATAGAAAAACCTTTGATCCACTCACACACCCTCCCTCGATTCAGTGACTGCTTGAACAAAGTAGTAACTGGATTAGTCTCAGGAAAGCCCCAACAAACTTCCATTCACCACCAAGGAAGACACTTGCAGTTTCCTTCGATTTAAAATTCAAGAGGTAAGTTCCCTTTAAACTTGAAAATATTTTATTTAAATATCATGTACACGTGCCAATAAAGAAAAAATGTAGATATTTCATGTAGAGAACTTGACCATGTTTTAACCTTCGATTCTGACTGCCCATGTGTTGAAAATCTTAACTCTGACTAGTTAGACTTTGGACTTCGAGACCCAATAATTTTGTGCTAACCCCTGGCCTGTAGCTTTCGAAAGTTACGCTTGAATGTTTCATTTTAAGAATTTAAAATAGGTTCACTGTACCCTTCGATTGGCTAAGTACTCAAGCCTTTCGAATCTCAACCTGAAGGCCTAGCATGCTTGCAGTCGAAGGAGTCAGCAAGGAGCCTGAGGCAAAGAATGCACCTCATACTGACTCTAGGCCTCAACGAACCTAGCATGCTTGCAGTCGAAGGAGTCAACAAGGAGCCTGAGGAAAATAATGCACCTCACACTGACTCTAGGACTCAAATGAAGGAAGTATCCAGTAGAATGCACCTCACATTGACCTCAGGCCTCAAACGAAGGAAGTATCCAGAAAGGTGGCCTTACTGACTTCCAGCTCCCAATCGAAAGGAACGGGCAAAAGGTGAAATCGAAGGACATGACCTTGTTGACTCCAGGCCCAAATTGAAGGAGGTCGAGAATTGCATAATCGAAGGGTACTTCTGCCTAAATCGAAAAAGCTCGTTTTTCCTCCTTTATTTTATTTTGCCTTTATATTTTCTTGTTATTCAATATGGTTGTAATAGCGTATGATTTATTTTTCTGCATTTTTATTACTTTTATATAAATGTTAGTAATTAGGATGTATGGCAAGATAAAATCAACAAATAAATAACCCTTAAATTCAATACAAAAATGCATGCAATCAAACACACTATTCACACACATGCACCCCTAGGGTAATCTCACTTGTTGCCTCGGAAAAATAGTCATGTCCCTCGAATATGGGCGTTTTAGCAAAGACCCTTGATAAAAGATCGTAGTCCCTCGATGACCCTTAATGTTACCTTCGGTAAACAATCTAGTCCCTAAACGACATTGCTAAAATGTCCCATAGGTTGCCTTCTATGACTATACAAAATGTCCCACGCCCGTCCCTTTACATCCAATGATGGGGCTTCTTACCAAATCAATGGTAAGATAGAAACATATAAAGAGGAGGAAAAGAATACTAGACCTTTTTAGTAGGTAGGATGCTCCTAGTTGCTCGCTTGCTCACAACAAAAAACATTTTACACACCAAACACTTTCATCTTGAAACATTTTCAAAAGACAAAACACTTTGTACATGTTCTTATAGAGACGAGAACCATTACAAAGACACTTTTCAGAATCACTTTCAAAACCCATGCCACTAGTACATTTTAAAACAAAAGCAAGTGATCTAGCAAGCAACTAAGAGCCCGTAGATAACTACGGATGAAAAGGGTGATAATACCTTCCCTTCTCATAACCTACCCCCCGAACTCAAGAAAATAATCTCAAAGGTCTTTCCTGTTCTTTTCACCCTTTCCTTATTGGATAAAAGAAAAGTATGTGGTGACTTTTGCTATCCACAACAATTGCGATAAAACGCAAAACACCCAAGTTAGTTCTCCTACCGTGTTACAAAACTGGCGACTCTGCTGGGGTCATTTTACTTAAAAGTGGGGTTACCTTAGGGCTAGATAACCTTTACTTGCTTTATTTGTTTGACTTATTTGCTTTACATTTTTGGGTCTTCGCTTGGGCTTTTTGTTAAAAATCCTATACCCAGATCTGGGGCACCTTTTTAGGTAAGTAGCAATAAATCATGGAAGTTGTATGGCATAGACCGATATGGACAAAGTGATAGCTATGTTAGTGTGATACTCTGGCTTGTACTAATGTTCATTGAGTCAGTCAAGGATAACATTAGGCTTCCTTATATTGTCATTAAGCGCTAACTGGCCTTTATAACCTTTACTTGACTCATCCTAAGCCATTAGAAAGTAGTGAGATAACCGGCTTTGGTTTCGACTGAATTTTGGTTGATACTCGATACTACACTCATTGAGATTGTACTTTTGGGATATTCTGGCTGCAATACTTTGGTGCTTGAGCTAGAACAATTCCTAAAAGAAAGGTCAGTTATATGAGACTCCCTAGAACCCCGTTACTTTTAATAGGATAGATTGAGCCAACTAAACTTCAAGAGGGTACTTACCTTTAAAAACTCACGCAAGCCATTAAACCTAGGGTTTTTTGTGTGACTTTCTTGATATGTCTGTGATTTCAAAGCATAACCATAACATCATAAACATCATGACATACACACTAACCATTTCAAGGGGCTGGAGATTTATCTTTCATTTTTGTTTTGTAGGGTATGGATTCAACTCGCAGAAAGACCATCCGAATAAATTTTGTAGAGGTCCCTCCCAAGCTCAAAGAATTGGTCCTGAGAGCTCATCGTTCAACAAGAGATATGGTCACTTTCTCAGTTTGGTTACTATCAGGTTTAACGAAGGTCTGATGAGTGTTCTGTTCCAGTTCTTCAATCCTAAACACCATTGCTTCACTTTTCCAGATTATCATTTAGTGCCTACGTTGGAAGAATTCTCCAAAATACTTGAGTCACCTATATTGGAGCAAGTACCTTTCACCGGTTTAGAACAAGATCCAGTTGCTGAAAGTGTTGCCATAGCTTTGCATTTGAAACCATCTGACATTGAATCCAATTGGGAAAGAATAAGTGGAGTTAAGGGCCTCCTTGCAAGTTTTCTAATGAAGAAAGCTCAAATATTCTTAGATTCTATAAGTTACCATGCCTTTGGAGATGTCCTAGCTCTCTTAATCTATGGGTTGGTTTTGTTCCCCAATTCAGACCAGTTTATATATGTCAGTGCCATCAACATCTTCCTTGCTCGCAATCCAGTGCCTACATTGCTCAGAGACGTGTTGCATTCACTCCACACTCGTACCATGAAGAAAAGAGGGACTATTATGTGTTGTACGCCTTTGCTCTATCGGTGGTTTATTTCGCACCTCCCTCGGCCAGTAATGAAGAATGAGTTAGGCTTAAGGTGGAATCAAAGGATAATATCCCTTTCTCACTCTGATATCTATTGGTGCCCTCGCTCTCGAGAAGATATCTCTTTTATTGATCGCTGCGGAGAGTTCCCTAATGTGCCACTCCTTGGCATTAGAGGAGGCATCACTTACAACCCTTCTTTGGCCCTACGTCAGTTCAGCTACGCCCGGAGGGATGGTCCCCATGATATGCTCGTCCAGGGTATTGTGTTTGACTATTTAAATGATTTACAAGGTTATCGCCAGAGGTTCATTCACACTTGGGGCATGATAAATAAGACCAATAGCAGTGCTCTGAGACGCAAAAACTCCGTCCCTTGGGAGCCTTACCTCAGATGGGTGTGAGCTCGTGCTCAAAGTATTATGATTCCATACGCTGCTATCCTTTCAGTGATCTCAAAGTCTGTTGATCAAGAAGATGAACCTCGTATCATTTTTCATCCTGATATGCCAACAAGCTTCGAAGAGTTGCAAAAGTCTTGGATCCAGCTCAAGGAAGAACGAGACACCTTTGAGAATCAATTTTATGCCAGTGAGAAGAAGGTTCTGGATCTCATGAAGCAGCTGCATGAAGAGCGAAGTTTGAACATCTATTTTGCGCTGAAGAGGATGCGTTCGACCTTTTTGTCTTAGGAGTTTTATTTTTGTATTTTATTTCTTCCATTGTAAGCCCCGAGAGGTGTGATGTAATCAACTTTGGTTTATTAATACAATGTGTGTTTCATTTTTGTCTAAGCAAATTTAAATCTCCTAGTTTCCTTGAAATCATTTGCATATGCACTTTCATTCATCATAACACAAACAGGTTTTCACAATAGGTCTCCTTATCTTTCTACTGTTTATTTCAGTGAGATGGATATTGAACAGACAGTAAAGGATCTTCAAGCGCAGAATGCTCAGTTCCAACAGATGTTCTTGGCTATGGCTAAAGGACAAGAGGACTTGAAGGCTCTTATGATCAAATATAAGAAGAAGAATAAGACAAAGAAACCAGTCGGCATTTTAAATCTGGGAAGAAGGTTCAAAGGACCAGCCAGGCGAACTCTAGATTTTGCAACCTCGTCGGGGGAAGGAGATAATCAAGAAGGAAAAAACAAGGAAGTAAATGGCAACCCAGAGTCTGAAGAAGAAGAAGAAGTTGACTACTCTGAAGAACAGTATCCTCCTACTGATGATAAATACAAACAGCTGGAGGATCGCCTCAATGCCATGGAGATCCAGAGAGTACACGGGCTGGATTTTAAAGAGCTAGGATTGGTATCAGGGGTGGTCATCCCGCAAAATTCAAGGTCCCCACTTTTTCTAAATATGACGGTGTCTCTTGTCCTAAGCTTCATTTAAGGTCATACGTCAGGAAGATTCAACCCCATACTGCTGATAGGAACTTATGGGTACATTTCTTCCAAGAAAGTTTGTCAGGGACGCGGTTGGATTGGTTCTATCAGCTAGAAGGAACCAATATTCGCAATTGGGAAGATTTGGTTGCTGCTTTTTATAAGCAATACCAGTATAATGCTGACCTAGCCCTAACTCGAACACAACTACAAGGTATGTCTATGGGTGTTGGTGATGGTTTCAAAAATTATGCCCAAAAATGGAGGGATCTCGCAGGAAGAGTCCAGCCCCTTTTATCTGATAGGGAGTTAGTGGATATGTTCTTGGGCACGTTGTCTGGTCCATTCTTCAACCATCTGATCGGAAGCTCTTCGGCTGGATTTACTGAACTAATCATGACTAGAGAGCGGGTAGAAGCCGGTATTAAGAGCAGCAAAATTCAAAGGGATGCATCCTCAAGCACGATGAAGAAACCCTTTACCGAAAAGAAGGAGGTCAGTGTTGCTTATAACCACAGGAATCAAAACAAAACTGAACATCACCCGACGGTAGGGGCTATTTTAATCTCCAATCCTGTATTAAATCAACAGCGAAACTATCAACGCAGGCCGGAGGCGCCCATAAGACGATTCACCCGGATCAATATGACATTGACTCAAGTTTTGCCACATCTGTTGAAGTCCAATATGGTGACTCTAAAGGAAGCTCCCAAGAACCCCAATATCGATTCTCCCCGCTACAACCCAAATGCTCGATGTGCCTATCATTCTGAAAGTCTGGGACGTGATACAAACGATTGTTGGGTCTTGAAAAATAAGGTACAAGACCTTATCGAGGCGAAATAGATTGAGTTTGACCCCTAAGAAACACCTTAACGGCACCAATGCCCAAACATGGTCAAGGTGTCAATGTTGTTGATGATGACTGTTTTGTTTCCTTCATGGATGATTTAACTACTCCCCTTTTGACTGTTAAACAGAATCTATTGCAAGTCGGTCTATTTCCAGGCTGTGATGAAAGTTGTCACTTATGTACGTCTCTACCAAATGGTTATTTATTACTGGAGATGGGCACCCAACGCCTAATGGTTAACAAAGAAATCATGTTCAAGAAATTTCCTCTTGCCAGAAATTCATGTGAAGATGTTTCAATAATCACCATCTCTGATAATCCTCCTAGGGTCTCCACCAAAAGACTCGTCAGGATTACATTTGTTCCAAAGTTTGCTCCCCTAATCATCACCATGCCAGGGCCAAAACCGTCTTCTTCGGATAAATTTGTTCCCTGGAACTATGGGGCTGACATCTATTACCATGGCGTCATGTAAGATCTATTGGCTATCAAAGACAAAGTTGTTGAAGGCACTGATCCTGACGTCGACAATATCGTTGGGACCAGTAAGATAACAAGAAGTGGAAGGGTTTTCTCCCCCGAGATCTCTCCCAAGACCATTGCTACTCCTGTAATTATTCCTGTTACCGCTCTTGTCAGTATTCCTAGTGTTACTCCCATTGTTAGTCCTACAGTTATCCCTCCTACCGAGACACGAGGCAAAAAGGTAGTGTTTAAGCTTGTCCAGACGAAGGCGCACCCAGAAATCATCCCTGAGGCTTCTAGGAAGGAGATGGAATAGATATTAAAGATAATCAAGAAAAGTGACTCCAAAGTCGTGGAGCAGTTGGGGCAGACCCCCTCGAAAATATCAATGTTGGCTTTACTTTTGTGCTCCGAGGCCCACGCTAAGGCCTTAGTAAAATTTCTGAAGACCGCCCATGTGCCCTAAGAGACCTCCATTGATCAATTCGAGAATTACGTGGCCAGTCTAACTGCTTATAATGGACTGGGTTTTTCTGACACTGATTTAACTCCCAAGGGAAGGAAACACAATGATGCCTTGCATGTCTCCATTGATTTCAGGGGCACTACATTAGCCCAAGTTCTGGTGGATACGGGTTTGTCACTGAATGTCTTACCCAAGAATGCTCTTGACTGGTTAGATTGCGAAGGACTCACATTAAAACCCATCAACATTGTGGTGAGGGCCTTCGATGGTTCTAAAAGAACAGTGCACGGAGAAGTAGACATCCCTATCAAAGTTAGAACTCTGACTCTTGATTCAACCTTCTATGTGATGTATATCCGCCCATCTTATTCTTGTCTATTGGGTCGACCTTGGATCCATGGGGCTGGTGCCGTCACTTCTACCCTGCATCAGATGTTGAAGTACCCATTCAAGGGAAATATCATCATAGTCCATGGGGAGGAGGAATACATGGTTAGCCACCTGAACTCCTTCAGGTATGTTGAAATGGACGGTGAGTTCATCGAGACCCCATGTCAGAATTTTGAAGAGGTCCCACAGACGGTTGCTGCAACTAAGACTACTACCAAGACTCTGAAGGTTACCAGACCTCCATTGAAAATGTCCTCTCTGAAGGATGTTAGAGCAGTAGTTGAGGAAGGTGGATGTACCATCTGGGGTCAACTTCCGGATATTCTCTACAAATCCAACAAATTTGGTTTGGGTTTTACTTCGGAGGCCCAAAGAGTTGTTCGACGTACTCGCGCTGGGGGACCACCTTTACATATCAGCAATCAGGGAGTCAATGCATTGGAAGACAGTGATAGCAGCTGTGACATGGACGAGTGGATTTTTCCAACCATCAGCGGAGGACTCAACAATTAGGAGGCCAAAGATTTTATTTGTATTACTTTTATTCAAGAGTAATTATATTTTAATTTCTTCGGACTTGTAATATTTAAACAATTTAGACTTTAAAACTTTGTGTCTTAGCCGAGGCATAATGGTCCATCTGTGAGGGTTGTTACTTCATCTTCATATGTCATTAATAAATCATGGGACGTTTTTGCATGCAAATTTTACGCTCTTTGTTTTTCTTTTTTCTAACTTTTATTTTTATCAAAGATAGTTATGCTCTTACACACACTCATATATCGAAATGCAGATCCACATTCACTCGGGATCCCATTCGTAACGATTCTGCTATGGCCTATCATGACTTTGAAAATATGATCTACCAAGCCGAGGATGAAGGTGAGAAAGATTGTGAGGTACCAGGGGAACTTGCCAGATTATTACAATAGGAATAAAGGACCATACAGCCCCATGAAGAACCGGTTGAAACAGTTAGCTTAGGTACTGAAGAGGACAAGAAAGAAGTCAAGATAGGTGCCAATCTGGAGCATAGTGTCAAGAAGCGTTTAACTCAGATACTACATGACTATGTTGAGGTCTTTTCCTGGTCATACAAGGACATGCCAGGACACGACACTGATATCGTGGTTCAAAGTCTGCCGATAAAAGGAGACTGCCTTCTAGTAAAACAGATGGTTTGTCGTATGCGGCCAAAAATGTCAGAAAAGATCAAGACTGAAGTCATGAAGCAGTTCAACATCGGATTCTTAGTTGTCACCTCCTATCCACAATGGGTCGCCAATGTTGTTCAAGTGCCTAAGAAGGATAGTAAGGTACGTATGTGTGTGGATTACAGAGACCTGAATAAGGCGAGCCCCAAGGATGACTTCCTGCTTCCCCACATCGATATTCTGGTTGACAACACCGCACAACATAAAGTATTCTCCTTCATGGATGGTTTCTCCGGATACAACCAGATCAAAATGGCACCTAAAGACATGGATAAAATGACCTTCGTCACACAATGGGGCACTTTCTGTTACCAAGTTATGCCATTTGGGCTGAAGAACGTCAAGATAACCTATCAGCGTGCCATGGTAGCTTTGTTTCACGATATAGAGGTCTACATGGATGATATGATATCTAAATATCAAATTGAAGAGGAACACCTTGATCATCTGCAGAAATGTTTGAAAGACTGAGGAAATACAAACTAAGGCAGAACCCGAATAAATGCACTTTTGGAGTAAGGTCCGATAAGCTCTTAGGCTTTGTTGTCAGCGATAAAGGTATTGAAGTGAACCCTAAAAAGGTAAAAGAAATACAAGAAATGTTTGCTCCTTGCACTGAGAAGGAAGTTAGGGGATTCTTGGGACGCCTAAACTACATTGCCAGATTTATTTCCCATCTGACTGCTACTTGTGAACCAATCTTCAAATTACTGAAGAAAGATCAAGTGGTGGAATGGGATGACAACTGCCAGGCTGCCTTTGATAGGATCAAAGAGTACCTTCAAGAGCCTCCCATTTTGATGCCTCCAGTTGAAGGAAGACCTCTGATCATATACCTAACAGTCTTGGAAAATTCAATGGGGTGTGTGTTGGGGTAGCATGAAGAGTCTGGCCGAAAAGAGCATGCAATATACTACATGAGAAAAAAATTTACTGACTGTGAAACCAAATATTCACTGCTTGAGAAAACTTGTTGCGCTCTGGCATGGGATGCTCACCGGCTAAGACAGTATATGCTGACTCACACTACCTTATTGATATCCAAGATGGATCCAATTAAATACATATTCGAGAAGCCCGCCCTCTCTGGAAGAATAGCAAGATGGCAGATGGTCCTGACCGAATACGACATTCAGTACACTACCCAAAAAGCAATAAAGGGGAGTGTACTAGATGATCATTTAGCTCATCAAGCTTTGGATGACTACCAATCCATGAATTTCAAATTCCAGGATGAAGACATCATGTTGGTAAATGATTGTGAAGAACTCGGACTGTATGACGGACCTGAACAAGGATCCTGATGGACCATGGTTTTTGATGGAGCTTCCAACGCACTTGGCAACGACATAGGCACTGTAATCATATCTCTTGAAGGTTGTCATACTCCCTTCACTACCAGGATATGTTTCAACTGTACCAATAATATGGCCGAATATGAAGCGTGTATTATAGGTATTAAAGTTGCCATAGATTTGGGGATCAAGTCCTTAAGTGTTTTTGGAGACTCAGCCTTAGTCATCAGTCAGATCAAAGAAAAATGGGATACGAAGCATCCCAATCTCATCCCTTACAAAGAACATGTGTTGACATTAATCCCACATTTTGAAGAAATTACCTTTGAGCATTTTCCATGAGAGTAAAATCAACTAGTGGACGCGCTAGCCACTATATCATCCATGTTCAAAATCAGGTGGGATAATGAGGCTCCTCATATCACTATTGAGAGGATGGACGAACCAGCTTACTGTCATGAGATTGATACTGAAGAAGTAGTGGACAAGCCTTGGTTACATGAAATTAAGAGATATCTCGAGGCCTGGGAATATCCGGAGGGAGCTTCATTCAATGATAAGAAGTTCCTGAGAAGGTTCTCTGCTAAATTCTTCCTCAGTAACGGGATCCTCTATAAGTGCAACAACGACTCCACTTTACTTTGGTGCGTAGACAAGAGTGAGGAAGAAAAGATCATGGTTGATTTACACGAAGGTACCTGAAGCACCCATTCTAGTGGGCACACGATGGCTAAAAAGATCCTACGGGCAGGATACTACTGGTCCACCATGGAAGCGGATTATTATCAATATTCAAGAACTTGTCACAAGTGACAGATCTATACTGATAAAGTACATGTGCCTCCAGTTCCTCTAAACATCCTGACTTCTCCTTGACCATTCGTAATGTGGGGCATTGACATGATTGGAGAGATCAAACCTACAGCTTCTAATGGACACCGCTTCATCTTGGTTACCATTGATTACTTCACGAAGTGGGTCGAGGCAGCTTCATTCGCTTCTGTTACCAAGAACATTTTGGCCCGATTCATCAAACAGAACCTTATATGTCGGTATGATATTCCGGAGAGAATCATTACAAATAATGGTACCAATCTCAACAATATTGTGATCACCGCACATGCACGCAATTCAAGACCCAGCATCATAACTCTTCTCCTTACCGGCCGAAGATGAATGGCAATGTAGAAGCCGCTAATAAAAACATCAATAAGATCATACAAAAGATGACAGTGACCTATAAGGACTGGCATGAGATGTTACCATTTTCTCTCCACGGTTATCGTACCACGGCGCGCACATCAATAGGGGGAACTCCTTTCTCTTTGGTATACGGCATGGAAGTTGATCTGCCAATTGAAGTCCAGATACCTTCTTTAAGAATCATGAGGGATGTAGGGTTGAATGAAGATGAATGGATTCGAACTCTACTTGACCAGCTGAACTAGATTGATGAGAAGAGGCTTATGGCTGTCTGCCATGGCCAGATGTACCAAAAACATATGATTAAAGCGTTTTACAAGAAGGTCAGACATCAGGTATGTCAGGTTGGTAACTTGGTAATCAAGCGTATCATACTGCCACAAGGTGATCCCAGGGAAAAATGGAATCCTACATACCAAGGACCATTTGTGATCAAAAACATATTTTTTGGTGGGGCCGTGATCTTAACCACTATGGACGGCGACGACCTTTCGCACCCTGTAAACGCGGACATAGTCAAAAGATACTACGCATAAAAAAGACCCGCTAGGTTGACTGGACTAGGCAAAAATTATGGACAAATATAAAAAAATATGTACACCCGACAAGCTGAAAACCTGAAAAGGCGGCTTGGGCAAAAAAAGGGTATCCCGATGGATTGAAAACCCGAAAGGGCGGTCCAGGAAAAAGTTAGGGATTTAAAGCATATGGCTATGTCCCGTTGAATCACCTTATAGCCAATCTTCAGTATCAATCGCCAAACTCAAGCGGTTATAATCAATCCAATCAGCTTCGTACAAAGTAGCAAGTGGATGAGACGCTCAGAGATATAAAGGCTATAGTAGAATGGGAACCCCATGGGATTATTTTACATAGCTATCTTTCTTTGTATTAGTTTTCATTCTTACGACGACATTCTCTTAATAGGATGTTCGTCTCTTTGTACAAAAATACTTATTCAAAGTTAATACAAATTTATTCCTTTAAAAGTGCAAAACTATCTGTTTTCTTTCCTGTTTTGTTTGCAAAAACGTCCAGTGATTATTTTTTAACATAAGCATTTGAACGTAATTACTGTTTACAAATGAATGCATGAAAAAGGAAAAGAAAACAAAAAGATAATTACTAATGGCTTTAAGAAACAGGATAATATCTATAGGTCATTCCATAAAATTCCCACAGGTACTTTCTCCAGCAGGAGCCAAAAGTAAGGACGTCCTGCTACAGGATCACTGGCGTATCTCCAGTATGCAGCCTAATGGTATCAAGTGCTCTCATATCCCCGACGGAGCAAAATTTCCATTTACCGCTCCAAAGATTCCCCAGTGAAAGTTGTCTAGCTTCTCAGGATTTCCCAGCAGGATTTCACCAAGTCTATAAACAACGCACGGCGTTTTCCTTCCCCGACAAAGTTTATTTCTCTAAAAACACTTCAATAAAATATGAAGACTCACACTCTTCATTCACATCAGCAGTTAGAGATTTATTTTCCCCAAGTCCAACAATACTACAACAGAATAACTAATATGTTCATGCATTGCATTCATACATCATAACATCGAAAACACAAATGAATATATCACAATATCATTTATTTTGAGAAACATCATTTCGCCGTGCATTTCATACATCATGGCATTGTATACAACTAACTCTTTACCTTTTCAGGAAAGATCAATCAATAGAAAAGTATCATCAACAAATTTTCGACAAGACAGGACAACTATCTGTGAACAAATCAATTGTAGATAAATTCCCGATACAGGACTGGGTGACGACCTACATGACAAATACTTTCTTCAGACCTCTGTTGGTTTAGTTTAGACTGATCAATGGTTTATCCTAATTCCTTTCCGGTAGCCACTTTCTCTAGTTCAGATAAATCGCTCCAAAGATTTATCCTGATTCTTTCCAGTTAAAGATTATTCAAGACTTCTGCCAGTTCAGTTTAAACTGACCAATGGTTTATCCTGATTCCTTTCTGGTAGACACTTTCTCTGGTTTAGATAAATCACTCCAAAGATTTATCCTGATTCTTTCTAGTTAAATATTATTCAAGACCTCTGCTGGTTTAATTTAAATCGACCAATGGTTTATCCCGATTCCTTTCCGGTAGACACTTTCTCTGGTTCAGATTAATCATTCCAAAGACTTATTCTAATTCTTTTCCAGACTTCTGCTAGTTCAGTTGAAATTGATCAATGTTTTATCCTGATTCCTTTTTGATAGACACCTTCTCTGGTTCAGATAAATCGCTCCAAAGATTTATCCTGATTCTTTCCAATTAAAGATAATTCAAGACCTCTGTTGGTTCAGTTTAAATTGACCAATGGTTTATCCTGATTCCTTTCCGGTATACACTTTCTCTGGTTCAGATTAATCATTCCAAAGATTTATACAGATTCTTTTCCAGACTTCTTCTGGTTCAGTTTGAATCGATCAATGGTTTATCCTGATTCCTTTCCGGTAGACACTTTCTTTGTTTCAGACAAATCATTCCAAAGATTTATTCTGATTCTTTTCCAGTTAAAATCAAGCTTAAACTTAGTCTAATTTCTATCAATAATCACCTTTGGATGACATCTATAAGCCCATATCCAACAATTATCCATCATTTCCCCAAATGGCATCTTTAAGCCCATTCCCTACACAATCAACTACAATATCATCAAGTGCAAATTTCTGGACACTCTAGTGTTCAATCATCTTCCACCTTCAAGTCACGAATGGAAGATTCGCCAATCTAACTCTTCGGGTTTAAGAAGATTGAACATGGGCAGCTTTGTACCCCAAAAAATTTCCCTCTCATTTCTCAAGGCATTTCTCACAATGATTCTCAAAACTCAAGCTTGCGTAAGTACAAATTGGATTTTCCAACATCCAGTTAAAGGGGAAACTATTAAAAAAGGGGAAAACAGATGAAAATAATATTTTTGACAAATTGAAGAAAAATAAGTCTTCTTCAATTCACCTCCTTCGATTAGCCTTTTGGCCTCTTTCGATGCAAGCTTGGCTTGCATCCTTCGACTGGGCATGGGCCTCTGGCACGTTGGCTTTAATTCACAAGGCAAGTGCTTCCTGCATGCAACCTTCGATTGCATCTTTGGCCTGATATGGTTCACAATACAATGACCGCCTATGTGCCTGTTTTGATTAGATGTTTGGTGCTTGCATGCCTGTGTTGACTGGATAAATATTCCCTTCCATGTTTGCTTTGAATCACAAAATGATGGTTGGCTATATGTAGCCTTCGATTGAGCCACAGATTCCTTCTTGCACGCAGAAGGCTCCCATCGGGCCAGCAGGCACAAGGCAAGAGCCTCATGTAGCCTCCTTCAATTCCAAGGCAAAGAGCCTCTTTATTGATGTCCTTCGATTCAGGGGGAAAAGCTTCTTTTTTTGTCTCCTTCGATTGCATATTTGGCCTCCTGCATACCTCTTTCGTTTGGGCACATGGCCCTCCTTTGTTACAAGCTTCAATTGTGCCCTTTATCCTCTGCATGCGTTCTTCATTTGGGGTGTGTGAATCCTCCAATACAAGTTTTTAGTTATACCTTTCGTTTGGGCATATGGTTCTCTTCATACAAGCCTTCGTTTGAGCAAGGATCTCTTGCATGTTTGCATGAAGTCACAAAGCATGGACCCCCTACATACACCCTTTGGTTTGGCCATATGACCCTTTTGCAGGCAAGTTTGAGTGGGCAATATCTCCCTTGAAAATAGTTTGCTTCAACATGCAAATTCTACACCATGCCATTGTCTTGTGCGAAAGAAACACCATGGTGGCACATTTGAAGGACTTGCCAAATGTGTCTGGACGACCCAATTGAATGACATGTTTTGCTGATTCACCCCAGGAGCATGTATTTGGATCATTCGAAGGAACCCATGAAGGGTATGGTCGAAAGACACTTATTTGGGCCCCTTCAAAGGATACCCACATGAGCCATTCGAAGGACAGTTTGATTTGAAAAAAAGAAATGTTGTTGAAAAGTCTGGTCTAAGGATAGGGCTAGGGGGTAAAAACAAAAGGTTGAGATGTCCAAAAGTATTTGTTAACCAAGTCCCATGGGCTGCCAAGTTCAGGCCTGATACACTGGCCATAAAACTCCAAAAGTACTACAGAGCAGTCCTGCAGCACTGCCTTGTTTCTTACACCAAAATGGCATACAAACAATGCCCCTCAAAAGCTACAAACACATCATGCCTTTTTTGTTTAAACCTTTTGTTTTCTCTCCTAAAATATCAGCCAAGGCGATCTATAAATATGAGCCTTCACCACACATGTTAGGGGCCCCTGAATAATTGCAAGAAAACCCTTGTGAAAAATTCCCAAAAATCTCAAACACCTCCCAACGTTGTTTTCCAAACACTTCTAAAAAACTCAACCCCCTTTGTACAATAAGTGAATCCTTCTATTCACACCTCAAGGGACCATATAACTAGCCTTCGACCCACTTCCCCAACTACAATATAGTAACCCTTTGATTCATTTCTTTACTTGTTATAGAAAAAACCTTTGATCCACTCACACACCCTCCCTCAATTCAGTGACTGCTTGAATAAAGTAGTAACTGGATTAGTCTCAGGAAAGCCCTAACGAACTTCCATTCACCACCAAGGAAGACACTTGCAGTTTCCTTCGATTTAAGAACTTCAAGAGGTAATTTCCCTTTAAACTTGAAACTATTTTATTTAAAAATCATGTACACATGCCAATAAAGAAAAAATGTAGATATTTCAAATAGAGAACTTGACCATATTTTAACCTTCGATTCTGACTGCCCATGTGTTGAAAATCTTAACTCTGACTAGTTAGGCTTTGGACTTTGAGACCCAATAATTTTGTGCTAACCCCTGGCCTATAGCTTTTGAAAGTTACGCTTGAATGTTGCATTTTAAGAATTTAAGACAGGTTCACTGTATCCTTCGATTGGCTAAGTACTCAAGCCTTTCGAATCTTAACCTAAAGGCCTAGCATGCTTCTAGTTGAAGGAGTCAGCAAGGATCCTGAGGCAAAGAATGCACCTCACACTGACTCCATGCCTCAAATGAAGGAAGTAGCCAGTAGAATACACCTCACACTAACCTCAGGCCTCAAACGAAGGAAGTAGCCAGAAAGGTGGCCTTACTGACTTCCAGCTCCCAATCGAAAGGAACAGGCAAGGGGTGAATTTGAAGGACATGACCTTGTTGACTCTAGGCCCAAATCGAAGGAGGCCAAGAAGTGGAGAATCAAAGGGTACTTCTACCTAAATCGAAAAAGCCCATTTTTCCTCCTTTATTTTATTTTGCCTTTATATTTTCTTGTTATTCAATATGGTTGTAATAGTGTAGGATTTATTTTTCTGCATTTTTATTACTTTTGTTTAAATGTTAGTAATTAGGATGTATGGAAAGATAAAATCAACAAATAGTTAACCTTTAAATTCAATACAAAAATGAATGCAATCAAACACACTATTCAGCCACATGCATCCCTAGGGTAATCTCATTTGTTGCCTCGGAAAAATAGTCATGTCCCTCGAATATGGGCGTTTTAGCAAAGACCCTTGATAAAAGATCGTATTCCCTCGATGACCCTTAATGTTGCCTTCGGTAAACGATCTAGTCCTTAAATGACATTGCTAAAACGTCTCATAGGTTGCCTTCTATGACTATACAAAATGTTCCACGCCCGTCCCTTTACATCCAATGATGGGGCTTCTTACCAAATCAATGGTAAGATAGTAAAATCTAAAGGAGGAGCAAAAGCATACTAGACCTTTTGAGTAGGTAGGATGATCCTAGTTGCTCGCTTGCTCACAAAGAAAAAACATTTTACACACCAAACACTTTTATCTTGAAACATTTTTTCAAAAGACAAAACACTTTGTACACGTTCTTATAGAGACGAGAACCATTACAAAGACACTTTTTAAAATCACTTTCAAAACCCACACCACAAGTACATTTTCAAACCAAAGCAAGTGATCTAGCAAGCAACTAAGAGCCCGTAGATAACTACGAATGAAAAGGGTGTTAATACCTTCCCTTTTCATAACCTACCCCCCGAGCTCAAGAAAATAATCTCAAAGGCATTTCCTGTTCTTTTCACCCTTTCCTTATTGGATAAAAGAAATGTCGGTGGCGACTCTTGCTATCTGCAACAATTGCAATCAAACGCAAAACACCCAAGTCAGTTCTCACACCGTGTTACAATGGCCCACAAATATTTATTAGTTGGGGCACATATTTTCAGCCCAAGAGCATGTGGACTGCCTCAAGTTCTTCAACAAATAATTTCTTGAACTCCCAACTTTCAAATTTGAAAATCCCTTCTCACCACTGAAGAATTCGACACTTGGTGATCGAAATATTTAAAAAAATTCCTTTATGAACCAATATTTGTTAAAATATTGTTAACTAACATCAACAATTTCAAGTAGGAAATGAGGGCTAAAGTAGATTTGTCTTGACTGGCTTCAACTTCCTTTTTTTCTTTAGTTCAATTTTTGTTACTTTGTTATCTTATCAGAGCAAGAAGCGACCAAGAAGAAAAAGCTGAAAAGAATCAACCCAAAAAGGCAAACCTCTTTATTAACTAAAGATATATTACTTAAGAGCCCATTTTAAACTTTTTAATTCTCTTCAGGGTCGAAAATACGCTCTAGCTTCGACTGATATTACCAATTCTCCAAAGAAACAAAAATCCACAAAAACCCGAAGAGCACAGGTATTTCAAATCCTTTATCTTTAAAAATTTTAATAAATTAAAAGATTTATCTTACTTATAATCCTTTTGCAAACTCCACCGGAAACCATTGAAGAATTAGTCGAGGAGGATCCTTCTGGCGACAGCGAACATACTGAACTTTTTTCCAACTCCAGAGTTGCACCGTCTCCCAAACCAAAAGGTGCCAAGAAAATTCAAAGGAAAAAGAATCTGGCCCATAAAGAAACCTCTTCAAATATGGATCCAGTTCATTGAAGAACAACCAATTCTAACTACCCCCGTCAAATAACCTGCTTCCAATATAACAAGTACAAAAACTCTAGAGTCTCCCAGATAAACTACTGAGGTAATATACAGATTTTTGATTCATCAACCTCATAATTTACCTTAAGACTAACAATTATATTTTCTTAGAAGCCATCAGATGCGAACAATCTAGAAGAACACCCTGTTGAAAATGTCCAAGAGCCTGAGGCTAATTTTGAATGGTGCCATTGGTTTGACTCATGATAAATCCCAACCATGGTGTGATAATTTTGGTGGTGGTCCGAAGCAAATATTGGTTGAGGTTAGTAACTCTAATAGTTCGCTTAGTCGAGAAGAGATATTGGCCATGAAACAAATAAATCCAACTAAAACTCTGAGGAGGCTTCAAAAGTTGCATGAGTCATCAAGTAGCTCTCAAATTGTTGGTCCTATTAATTGTGTCGATGAACTAGATGCTTATTTACTCCTCCTGCTTCAACAACTTAGAACTTTTGTCTTTGAGGCTGATTTTCTCATAGTTGTCGAAGAGGATGATTTACTTGGGGCTAAAGTTTGTAAGCTACTGGACAAAATTAACCAACATAACCTCCCTTATTTTGTTTACAAATAATTGTTTGAGTTTGAATCTTATTTCGACCAGGTTCGTCGATATTTTTATCTTAGAAGAAAGGTTGGTATTCAAATTAAGAACAAATCCATAAAAATGACTTTGGAATGAGATTTCAGCAAAGCTTGCGAGAATAAAGTAGACGGACTCCAAGATACAAACCAAGAGCGTCTTGATAAGCACGGGTCCTTCGATGCACAAATATCGACTTATCAAACTTAGATTGCTGAAATCAACCAGAATATTACTGACCTTGAACAACAAAAAGTTGTGCTTGATCAAGTTGAAAAATTTCTAACACAAGAAGAGCTGATAACGAGAAAACGTATCATATAATTACTACGCTTTTTACCAATTTTATATTACATTAAGTCGTCTAACCCCCGATTATTCCGAGTTTATTTGTCTTTTTACAGGTATAACATTTGTCAACTCAAACCAATGGAAAAGGACAACATGAAGAAGGCTAGATAATAAACAAAGAGAAAAAGAACTAAAAATGCAAAGTTTGGATTTTTGGAGCAGTGACGGTCGTCACACCCTTGTGACGGGCATAACGCCCCCCAACTTGGAATAACGCTCGTCACGCATCACTGACGAGCATAATGCGCTATTTAAGCGCGTTACGACCATCACCCACCTGTGACGACCTTCACGCGCATGAAGATGTACGTTGTAAATGGGTGGAGACGTGGGCAACGC
Source organism: Vicia faba (assembly GCA_948472305.1). NCBI lineage: Eukaryota > Viridiplantae > Streptophyta > Magnoliopsida > Fabales > Fabaceae > Vicia > Vicia faba. Next base: position 602,577,609 of record OX451739.1, on the reverse strand, counting down.
AAGGGCAGACTTATTCTCCTATTTTCCCTCCACTCAGTAACCATGCTCCCTATATTTCCTCCACTCAACCTTTTCTCAAGACACTTTCAACTGCTATTTCCTCTGCTATATATATGTGTGGTAGTGCAAAGCTGCAAGGGTCGAAGAATTTTTCCAGAGACCAAAATTGCTGCTTTTCTACATTAAACTATATTATTTATTTTTGAACCATTTTCATTCGTATTGTAATTCTTATTTCCAAAATTAGCTTTTAGAGTGTTAATTCTTCATCTAAGAATTAACACAGTTATAGATTTCGATTGAATTGCAAGGAATTTGTAACATCCAAGATTACCATAGCAACATTATTTCCAGGTTTTTTTTATGCAATTAATATTTATTTATTCTTGTATTATGTCATTTATTTTTATGAATTATATTTTAAATTGCATAGTGTTGTACCCCAAAATTTGTCCTCCCCTTTTTCACAAAGAAATCACAGCTTCGGGCTTTTCCTGATTTTTCAGATTGGCTCAAGAATCGGTCAAACAGACTTTTCTTATCAGTCAAACAAAATTAGGGTTTGCGCACGCATTCTCAAAAGAATTTTAATCCACAGTTCTTTTCATTTGACTGTCACATGGTTTTGACGCTTGTTCAAGATTCATGTTTGTTTCTCAAAGTCTAAACATCTTTGATAGAAGCTGAGGCTTCTGATTGAAAGATTGAAGTGTTGGTTTAACCAGTAAGGTAAAAGGCGTATGGACGTTTGTTTGCTTAACTGTGCAATGCATTTGGTTATTTGGAACGCTGGACGTTTGTTGATTATTTATATTATCTGAGTTACAATTATTGGGATGCATTTCCAATTATTATAATTCAAGGAATTTAAATAATTAAATAAACAAGTGCAGAAGAAATCAAGAATTGTATGACAAAAGATTTTATTCATTTTTGATTGTTGTTACAAATATTTATTTGATACAGTAAATTTATTTACAGTATTTACAATAAATTACGATGATTAAAAATAAAATAAGACAATCATCCTAAGTTTCTTGAAGTCTTCATCTTCTACTGCTGCTTCCCTCGCCCCAATTGATATTTACCTGCAAAGCCAGAAAAAGGAGAAGTCAATAACAGTTAAATTGGAAAGGCATTTTCAGACGGTTAATCATAAAAGTTCATCATTAAAGGTTGTTGGCCGGAATCAGATTATTTTGGGTTTTCATCATATTTTGCTCATCCTCTTTGCAAAACACAAGAAAATTCCTCTTCTTGGTTCACAAAGAGGAAAGTAAAATTGTTTGCAAGCATGGAATTAATTAAATACAAGGCTGCATAATTTCAAACTGAAAATGCCAAACCAAATTGCAAACTGAACAAACAAGTTGCACAATGCATAAAGGCAAACAAAACTGTCAACCAAACTAGGCAAACCAAACTGTCAAAGAAAGACAAAAGAAGCTGTCAAAGAAGCTGTCAAAAACTGTCAACAAGTACACAAAAAGCCAATGCAGAAAATCTGGAAGATAAGGGATATGCAGAGCAAAACCAAAATGCAAGCAATATTTCAAAAGTTTCATCATTTCCCAGCCACAACCTTTTGAGAACAAAAGTACCATTAAGCAATTAAATATACTTTTCTGGAGAGAGAGAGAAAGAGAAAAAGTGAAGCAGACTTACAGTTTTTGGGCAGGCTTAGAAGATAGATAAATATAACAAGATATCCAACAGTTCAAGGGGGGGAGAACACATAAAGAAAATATACCACAAACTGTAACATTGCAAGCAAGCCTGCATAACACAGCCTGCTAGTAACCAAACCTCCAAACCAGAAGCAAGCCTGCATCAGGCCTACCTGCTAACTCCCTTCCCAACCAGAAGCAAGCATGTACCATACAAACCTGCTAACGCCTTCAACCTGCCTTCAACATCGAACTTACAAGAAACAAGCCTTGAAGCCTGCAACCAAAACAAGCCTAAAAACCTGTTACAGCATTTAAGCCAAAGCCAAACAAGCCTAAAAACCTGTCAAAAACCAGTCTCACCCGAGCCTGCTTCAAGCCAAAGCCTAAAAACCTTACCAAGCAAGCAAAATTTCAAGCCTGCCTTTAAACCTGTTAAAACCTGTCAAACTGCAAGTTTCAAACAAACCTGCTAACCTCCAAATCTGCCTCAAGCCTGTAACCAAAACAAGCCTATAAACCTGCTAAAACCTTCAAGCTTGCTTGAATCAAACAACCAAGAATCCAAGCAAAATCCACAATAGCCAAAAGACATTCTCAGAATAAGGAAACATCATCAATATCAACAAAGCCAATATTCAAAAACAAGAAGCAAAAGCATCTCAGAAATCATCATCATTGAAAAAGTCAACAAAATCCAACGAGAGGAAACATCAGAACTTCAAAGATTCATCAACAATCAAATATCCAAACAACAAGGCAAGCATTCAGATAGGAAAAGAGACAGAAGAAAATAATACAGTGTTTTCAGAGTTAGGGTCATCACAAAACGAAGCAAGAGATACGAAGTACCAGGAAGCCAGCAAGCATCGTCATACTCCCTCCGCCTTGGCCACCTGAGAAGCGCCACCGTCCACTCCTCCGTCTCCTCTCCAAAACTAAACCCAAAGGTATTGTCTCCTCTTCCTTTTTACACCTCATACAAATGTAACACAGAAAATCAATAACATGAAAAAGATAAACATGCAAGATTGAAATCCAAAAAAACCCTAAAAAATGTTCAGAAGCTGAAAATCATTACCCTTTTTTGTCACCACTTGAGCAAACGCGGAGAGGAGAGTGGAGGTGGCGTCTAGTAGCCTGAGGCGAGGAGAGAAGCATCAATGGCTAAGTTTTTGAGAAGGATTAAGGCGAAGAAGAAAGGAGAGAAGCGGCGCCGTTCCAAACAATGCAAACCTTGTTCTGAGCAACAAACAAACAAACCCTAAAAACTTTGTCAACGCGTTTGGGCCTGCCCCTTTGCACAAAAACCCCCTAAGGCCCAACGTATTTCTGGCTCCAACACCCCCTTTTTGTGTTAATCTATCTTTTTTATTTTATTACTTGGGCCAAACATATTCAAGCAAAAGCCCACTTACTTTTTTTCATGTCTTGAAAACATTTCTTTTTATTACTAATATTTTTCATAATCCTTTTTTTTATTAAGTAAAAACAATAATATACTAACTTTTTGTATGGAATTTTATTAATGTTTTCATTACCTTAAAAAACCAAAAATACATTAAAAAAAATAGATTTTATTAAGTTAATTGATTTTTTCTTTAAAACCTTTTTTTTTGTTTATATATAATTAATAGAAACACAAAAATAATAATAATACTTAATAAATACATTAGGTTAACATTTTGATCACTTGTAAATAATCATGTGCATCATGCAATACTTTTGATTCTCTTTGATTCTTATACCTTGATTATATTTTTACATTGAGAATGCGACGATTCAATTTGGTTGTAAATAATATTTGGACACTACTATTCTGATAAGACTCATCCCCATTTGTAAACATTTGTACCCCCATCCCCGGATACTTAATTGTAATAGCTTAGACTTTAAATTCCCGCAATTTATCGCCTTTCATATACTGTATAGTAATTATGGTTTATATGCGAAGATTCAAAATCAACTGCTAGATAACCTAACACAAAGATAAATGCATGAAAAACAAACACGATGCACACTTGCACCCCTAGGGTTTCATCCACTTGTTGCCTTCAAAAATGGGCCATGATTGCATGTCAAGTACTTTGGCAAAACAAAAACAAACAAAATGATCATAGTCCCTCGATGACGCTATCTTGTTGCCTAAACAAAATGATCATAGTCCCTCAAGAAAATTGCCAAAGACACTTGACACTATTGCTCTCATGGTCTATACGATGACCCGCTCCCGTCCCGTTAACATCCTAATGCAAGGTTGTTCATCAAACACAATGGTGAAACAACACTGTTAAAAGGGTTAAAACATAGGAAAAATCTTTGAGTAAAATAGGGTAGACTTCTCTTGGTTACTTGATCAAAAATCTTGCAAAACATCCTTGCCATTTTTCAAACACACTCCACAACACCATTCCAAAAAACAACTTTCAAAACATTGAAACAACTTCTCAAAAAGACAAACACCTTTGTAAAACATTCAAACAAGAATTGTTACAAAGGTTGCCTAGACAAGGCATCTTTTTCAAAACATTTTCAAAACCACACACAAAGCACCATTTCAAACAATTGAAAATGCAAAGCAAGTGATCTAAGCAAGTAACAAAGAGCCCATAGATAACCATGGATAGAAAGGGTGCTAATACCTTCCCTTTCTATAATCTACTCCCTGAACCCAAGAAAACATATCAAAGGTTTTTCCTGTGCTTTTTAACCTTTCCTTAGGATAAAATAAAAAGTCGGTGGCGACTCTTGCTCAACCGAAACATTTGCGAAAACAAACGCAAAACCTCAAGTCAGTTCTCCCACCGTATCACAGAATTGGCGACTCTGCTGGGGAGTATCTTAAATGTGGGGTTACCTTAGGGTTTTAGATCACCTTTACATGCTTGCTTTGATTGCTTTGATTGCTTTACTTTTTGGTTTCCTTGTTTGGGTTTGTTGTAAATCCTACACCCGGATTTGGGGGCACCTTTTTAGGTAAATAGCAATAAACTGTGAGGGAACTGTGTGGGGTATACCGACATGGTTGAAGCAGTAGCTATGTTAGTGTGACATATTTGTGAGTACCGGTAGCCCTTGAGTAGTCAAGGAGAATACGGGGCCCCTGAGTGATGTCATGAAGCACTAACGAACTCTTAGAACCTTACTTGACCATCTTGGCCTTTTTTAGGGGTAGTGAGATGACCGACTTTGGTACAGTTCGAAGTTGGTAGATACTCGATACTACACTCATTGAGGGTTGTTTTCTTGGAATATTTTGGTCGCCAGTTAAGTGGCTAAACCAAAACAATGAACACAAAAAACAATCCAATGATATTGAGCTCCTTAGAACCCGGTTTCTATTTTAGGACAGGATGAGCCAACTAACTTCAAGAGGGTACTTACCTACAAACCCCATGCAAGCTTAAACCTAAGGACTTGTTTGCTCTGTGTGAATATGATTTCCTGTATATATATACTTGCCTACTTTTGCATACATGTACATAACATCATAACATCATACCATAACATTTTCAATAACCATTTCCAGGATCTCAAGGGTCTTTTGATGCAGGGTCACGTTGAACCCGACGTCTACCAAGGGGAAAGAGGGTTCTCCTCTAAACAAACGCCGTCAAAGATCAAGTGCAACAACTTGAATCAGGGGCTATGACCCACTTGACATGGTGAGCTTGATTCTCGTGGAAAGACATCCACTGATACAAAGTTCTCCAATCAAAGATGTTGATCAAAATTCGACCTCTAACATTTTCTTGTGTTTATCCCGAGAGATCCTTGGAAACATGCATCCACATATCATGCATTGCAACAGGTTTTCCTTTTCAGATCTCCTTATCTTCCTACTGTTTATTTCAGTAGAGATGGCTCTAGAGCAGACTCTCAAGGACATCCAGGCTCAAAATGCTCAACTTCAAGAGATGTTCTTGAACCTATCCAAGGGACAAGAAGAGGTCAAGACGCTCCTCACCAGGGGCATGATCGTGGGAAATCCTGGGGACGACAAAGATGACCAGTTGGAGCTACAAATTGAGATAGCCATATTGAAGGGGCAACTGGTGAGTCAGATGGCTCTCATCCAGGACTTGGCTCAAAGACAAGAAGAGCTCAGAATTCTCGTCAACAAACTGCTTCGAGATAACCAAGTGGGGCAGACAACTGGGGCTGAAGATCAAATCATCATTCAACCTCCTCTGAGACAAGAAGGCAAGGGAAAAGCCCCTCAACTTGCTTCAGGGTCACAAGCCCAACAACATCTTACGCCTGCTCAACAAAGACAGGGGCATCAGCGTAAGGAAGTCGCGCCTAAAAGACAATTCACCAAGATCAACATGTCACTGGGTCAAGCGCTACAACGCATGTTGCAGGCAGAGATGATTACATTGAAGGCTCCTCTTCGGAACCCAAATACTTCTGCTCCTACCTATCATCCCAATGAAAGGTGTGCATACCACTCTGACAGTCCGGGACATGACACAAACAACTGTTGGGCTCTGAAGAACAAGGTCCAAGACATGATTGATGCCAAGGAGGTCGAGTTTGACCCTCCGGAGACTCCAAACGTGATCACTTCTCCTATGCCAAATCATTGAGAATGTCTTTGTTTCATTTGAATTTTCAATTTGTAATTTCTTTTGTTATTCAAACAATTAATTGTTGATGTCAAACTCTGTTTCATTAATGCATTGCATATGTTTGTCTTGAATTCATCCATTCGTTTTCACTATTCTTAAACTATGCTTTCTGCTTTCTTTATGATATTTAACTCTTGATAAAAAGCTACAAGCCTTTAGAGGGAGGATGACGAAACAATGCCATAATCTCATACAGTATGCTTTTGAACAGACCTTGCTGACGATGTACATGCATTTCTTTCAAATCCTAAACACTGGAGTTATAAGGAAGATAATCCCTAGTCAACCCCTTCGAGCCAAAGAAGTAGGAGTTTTTTGTTTTAAACACAAATTAAAACCTTTTATTTAAACCTGGGGCAGGGTAGTCTCTCAGTTAATTTAAAAAGAAAAGATGCGCATTGAATTCGCAAACTCTCAGTTCGTAATACAACGAACGACATCAAAAGCATTCCTCTGGAATCAAAAGACAATGGTGGTTCCTTATCTCATAGGCAGTCATTATCTCTCAAAAAAAAGGAGAAGAAAATCCCACTGAGCCAAAACCTATAAAGGAGGCTTAAGAAAGCTGGGGCATCCCGCTGACTGTAATCTCGAAAACAGGAACAGTCAGGCAAAAGTTAGGGATAACAAATCAAAAGAATGAGGTCATTACAAATCCTCAACAACATGAAAAATGTTTCAAAAAAAAAAGGGGAGATGATGACTGCCTTCCAAAATCCAACTTGTGTGAACCATCACCAAAACGTTGTTCCAAATACGAATAGAGTTCGACGCACACTTAACTGAGTTTAGGATTGAAGAACATCACGAAGAGCGGGTGGGTACAAATATACTTTGAGCCTTTATCCTTTGTTTCTTAAACCGGGAACCAAGTCACGTTACAACCCTTCAAAAGTCCTAATTGAAGCATGGGTTAGTTCAAAAGCATACTGTTACAAAAGGTATCCTGACTCCTGTAAGGCTTTGCTCTAAATCTTGTGTTGAATTTGTCTTATAAAAAGTTTTCTGCTAAAAAACGCATTTTCTCAAAACTTCAAGACAAACATAAACTTTGCATTACTTGAATATCACTGTTTGCATTTGGCTATTTGTTTGACAGCGGAGAAATTCACACAACGAATATCTGATGAACGAAAGCCCTCTCAGTGAACAAAATCACTTCAAAAAAGGATGACACTTCCATTGACAAATCTCCTATGAACAAGGGGGCATGACATGTCACTATCCAGCACACCTGGGGCAGTCCAGTCAAGATTTCAACAAATCTCTCAATTACAGATTAACCTGGGGCAAGTCTTCGTCACCATCACTTGGGGCATTTAAACGTCAATCTCATCAAAGGGTTACATGCAGTCCAAGTGTCCTGGCAATATCACAAGCATCTGATACTAGGGGCAGTGATGAAACCTCTCCGAAATCTTTCTGAAAAGAAATTCAAGTGTCCTCGAGAAGTTCATCACCTCTCTAAGCAGACCAGCAGTCATGGGTTTATTTCCCCAACACTTGTCAAGGATTTATTCTCCAAAACAAAATTACATTTCAACAACATTCTTAACATATGCATATTGATCGACAAATAAAAGTCATCATCCTGCTGAGGTTGTAGTCATCCAGAGATTCCTTCATCACCTTTTGGAGTAGTAATCGTCAAAGATTCCTTCATCACCTTTTGGAGTAGTAATCGTCAAAGGTTCCTTCATCACCTTTTGGAGTAGTAATCGTCAAAGATTCCTTCATCACCTTTTGGAGTAGTAATCTTCAAAGATTCCTTCATCACCTTTTAGAGTAGTAATCGTCAAAGATTCCATCATCACCTTTTGGAGTAGTAATCATCAAAGATTCCTTCATCACCTTTTGGAGTAGTAATCGTCAAAGATTCCTTCATCACCTTTTGGAGTAGTAATCGTCAAAGATTCCTTCATCACCTTTTGGAGTATTAATCGTCAAAGATTCCTTCATCACCTTTTGGAGTAGTAATCGTCAAAGGTTCCTTCATCACCTTTTGGAGTAGTAATCGTCAAAGATTCCTTCATCACCTTTTGGAGTAGTAATCGTCAAAGATTCCTTCATCACCTTTTGGAGTAGTAATCGTCAAAGATTCCTTCATCACCTTTTGGAGTAGTAATCGTCAAAGATTCCTTCATCACCTTTTGGAGTAGTAATCTTCAAAGATTCCTTCATCACCTTTTGGAGTAGTAATCGTCAAAGGTTCCTTCATCACCTTTTGGAGTATTAATCGTCAAAGATTCCTTCATCACCTTTTGGAGTAGTAATCGTCAAAGATTCCTTCATCACCTTTTGGAGTAGTAATCGTCAAAGGTTCCTTCATCACCTTTTGGAGTAGTAATCGTCAAAGATTCCTTCATCACCTTTTGAAGTAGTAATCGTCAAAGATTCCTTCATCACCTTTTGGAGTAGTAATCGTCAAAGATTCCTTCATCACCTTTTGGAGTAGTAATCGTCAAAGATTCCTTCATCACCTTTTGGAGTAGTAATCGTCAAAGATTCCTTCATCACCTTTTGGAGTAGTAATCGTCAAAGATTCCTTCATCACCTTTTGGAGTAGTAATCGTCAAAGATTCCTTCATCACCTTTTGGAGTAGTAATCGTCAAAGGTTCCTTCATCACCTGCTGGAATTCAAGAGCGTTCAAAAATTTCCTTCATCACCTGCTGGAAGTTACGATCATCATCAAATTTCCTTCATCACCTGCTGGAATTCAAGAGCGTTCAAAAATTTCCTTCATCACCTGCTGGAAGTTACGATCATCATCAAAAATTCCTTCATCACCTGCTGGAATTCAAGGTCGTTCAAAATTTCCTTCATCACCTGCTGGAAGTTACGATCATCATCAAATTTCCTTCATCACCTGCCGGAAGTTACAACCACCAACAAGATAACGGACAACTGAAAATCTGTTTCTCTCAAGAATGAAGACTCTCATCCTTGAAATCTCAGAAGATTGGTATACTCCCAATTTCTGACCCTTAACAGAATGAAGACTCTCATCCTTGAAACCTCAGAAGATTGGTATACTCCCAATTTCTGACCCTTAACAGAATAAAGACTCTCATCCTTGAAACCTCAGAAGATTGGTATACTCCCAATTTCTGACCCTTAACAGAATGAAGACTCTCATCCTTGAAACCTCAGAAGATCGATATACACCCAACCTCCTGACCCAAACGCCTGAATGAAGATTCTCATTCTTGCTTCCCCAGTAGATTGGCATACACCCAAACTCCTGATATTCCCGACAGAATGAAGATTCTCATTATCAAGGTGGCATACAACCTAAAACTCCTGAACTTCTTCCAGACAAGAATAAACTTTATCCAGAATCCCGAGTTTTACTCTCCGACAGGATAGCTACTTTTCAACAGTATGGCTATTCCCCACAGAATTCTTATCCCCCAAGCAGAATGAAGACTCTCATTCTCAATTCCTCACAGAGTATTCAGATATTCCCCAATGAAAATCTCCTCAAAACAGGAATCCCCAGTAGATTGGCATACAACCCAAACTCCTGATTTCCCCAACAGTGGTTCCAGGACTTCTCATTTTCAATGATCAAAGGATTTGCAATCCCCAGCGGCAGTCAAGGATTCACTTTCCCCGGCAGCAGTCAAAGAGTCCATTATCCCCAGCTATCCAGGATTCATTTATCCTCAGCAAGACAGCTCATCAGCTTACATGCGCATTCATTACATTCATATATCATAAACATTGATATAACATATGTATTGCATCATACATTTCATGCAACATAACTTTGTGTTTCAGCTAATATTTTACCCTTTTCAGGATAAGATTAATAAAGCTTTGACTTTTGAAAACAGTTCACGGGTTCTCCAGACACGGATGTTAACCTATTGCTTATTCAACTCCAAGACCTCTGAAAACAGTTTACGGGTTCTCCAGATACGGATGTTAATCTATCGCTTGTTCAGATTCAAGACCTCTGAAAACAGTTTACGGGTTCTCCAGATACGGATGTTAATCTATCGCTTGTTCAGACTCAACCTCTGAAAACAGTTTATGGGTTCTCCAGATACGGATGTTAATCTATCGCTTGTTCGGATTCAAGACTTCTGAAAATAGTTTACGGATTCTCCAAACACGGATGTTAATCTATTGCTTATTCAACTTCAAGACTTCTGAAAACAGTTTACGGATTCTCCAAACACGGATGACAATCTATTGCTTATTCAGACCCCCAGTTCAGAGACGTTCCAAACATGGATACCTTTCTGATACTCACCCACTCACCAACGACATACAGTTCAACATACAATCCAAATGGCATCTTTAAGCCCATCCCCCGACAAGATTCTGTCACATTCCAGATGGCGTCTTTAAGCCCATCTCCAAATGGCATCTTTAAGCCCATTTCCTCTACCATCACATCACCGAGTGCAAATTTTTTGGGGCACTCTAGTGTCCAATCTCCTTTTACCCTCGAGTCGCGAAAGGCAAACCTACCAATCTAACTCTTCAGGTTCAAGAAGATTGAACAGGGGCAACTGTTGTACCCCAAAATTTGCCCTCCCTTTTTTCACAAAGAAATCACAGCTTCGGGCTTTTCCTGATTTTTCAGATTGTCTCAAGAATCGGTCAAACAGGCTTTTCTTATCAGTCAAACAAAATTAGGGTTTGCGCACGCATTCTCAAAAGAATTTTAATCCACAGTTCTTTTCATTTGACTGTCACATGGTTTTGACGCTTGTTCAAGATTCATGTTTGTTTCTCAAAGTCTAAACATCTTGGATAGAAGCTGAGGCTTCTGATTGAAAGATTGAAGTGTTGGTTTAACCAGTAAGGTAAAAGGCGTATGGACGTTTGTTTGCTTAACTGTGCAATGCATTTGGTTATTTGGAACGCTGGACGTTTGTTGATTATTTATATTATCTGAGTTACAATTATTGGGATGCATTTCCAATTATTATAATTCAAGGAATTTAAATAATTAAATAAACAAGTGCAGAAGAAATCAAGAATTGTCTGACAAAAGATTTTATTCATTTTTAATTGTTGTTACAAATGTTTATTTGATACAGTAAATTTATTTACAGTATTTACAATAAATTACGATGATTAAAAATAAAATAAGACAATCATCCTAAGTTTCTTGAAGTCTTCATCTTCTACTGCTGCTTCCCTCGCCCCAATTGATATTTACCTGCAAAGCCAGAAAAAGGAGAAGTCAATAACAGTTAAATTGGAAAGGCATTTTCAGACGGTTAATCATAAAAGTTCATCATTAAAGGTTGTTGGCCGGAATCAGATTATTTTGGGTTTTCATCATATTTTGCTCATCCTCTTTGCAAAACACGAGAAAATTCCTCTTCTTGGTTCACAAAGAGGAAAGTAAAATTGTTTGCAAGCATGGAATTAATTAAATACAAGGCTGCATAATTTCAAACTGAAAATGCCAAACCAAATTGCAAACTGAACAAACAAGTTGCACAATGCATAAAGGCAAACAAAACTGTCAACCAAACTAGGCAAACCAAATTGTCAAAGAAAGACAAAAGAAGTTGTCAAAGAAGCTGTCAAAAACTGTCAACAAGTACACAAAAAGCCAATGCAAAAAATCTGGAAGATAAGGGATATGCAGAGCAAAACCAAAATGCAAGCAATATTTCAAAAATTTTATCATTTCCCAGCCACAACCTTTTGACAACAAAAGTACCATTAAGCAATTAAATATACTTTTCTGGAGAGAGAGAGAAAGAGAAAAAGTGAAGCAGGCTTACAGTGTTTGGGCAGGCTTAGAAGATAGATAAATATAACAAGATATCCAACAGTTCAAGGGGGGGAGAACACATAAAGAAAATATACCACAAACTGTAACATTGCAAGCAAGCCTGCATAACACAGCCTGCTAGTAACCAAACCTCCAAACCAGAAGTAAGCCTGCATCAGGCCTACCTGCTAACTCCCTTCCCAACCAGAAACAAGCATGTACCATACAAACCTGCTAACGCCTTCAACCTGCCTTCAACACCGAACTTACAAGAAACAAGCCTTGAAGCCTGTAACCAAAACAAGCCTAAAAACCTGTTACAGCATTTAAGCCAAAGCCAAACAAGCCTAAAAACCTGTCAAAAACCAGTCTCACCCGAGCCTGCTTCAAGCCAAAGCCTAAAAACCTTACCAAGCAAGCAAACTTTCAAGCCTGCCTTTAAACCTGTTAAAACCTGTCAAACTGCAAGTTTCAAACAAACCTGCTAACCTCCAAATCTGCCTCAAGCCTGTAACCAAAACAAGCCTATAAACCTGCTAAAACCTTCAAGCTTGCTTGAATCAAACAACCAAGAATCCAAGCAAAATCCACAATAGCCAAAAGACATTCTCAGAATAAGGCAACATCATCAATATCAACAAAGCCAATATTCAAAAACAAGAAGCAAAAGCATCTCAGAAATCATCATCATTGAAAAAGTCAACAAAATCCAAAGAGAGGAAACATCAGAACTTCAAAGATTCGTCAACAATCAAATATCCAAACAACAAGGCAAGCATTCAGATAAGAAAAGAGACAGAAGGAAATAATATAGTGTTTTCAGAGTTAGGGTCATCACAAAACGAAGCAAGAGATACGAAGTACCAGGAAGCCAGCAAGCATCGTCATACTCCCTCCGCCTTGGCCACCTGAGAAGCACCACCGTGCACTCCTCCGTCTCCTCTCCAAAACTAAACCCAAAGGTATTGTCTCCTCTTCCTTTTTACACCTCATACAAATGTAACACAGAAAATCAATAACATGAAAAAGATAAACATGCAAGATTGAAATCCAAAAAAACCCTAAAAAATGTTCAGAAGCTGAAAATCATTACCCTTTTTGTCACCACTTGAGCAAACACGGAGAGGAGAGTGGAGGTGGCGTCTAGTAGCCTGAGGCGAGGAGAGAAGCATCAATGGCTAAGTGTTTGAGAAGGATGAAGGCGAAGAAGAAAGGAGAGAAGCGGCGCCGTTCCAAACAATGCAAACCTTGTTCCGAGCAACAAACAAACAAACCCTAAAAACTTTGTCAACGCGTTTGGGCCTGCCCCTTTGCACAAAAACCCCCTAAGGCCCAACGTATTTCTGGCTCCTACACCCCCTTTTTGTGTTAATCTGTCTTTTTTATTTTATTACTTGGGCCAAACATATTCAAGCAAAAGCCCACTTACTTTTTTTCATGTCTTGAAAACATTTCTTTTTATTACTAATATTTTTCATAACCCTTTTTTTTATTAAGTAAAAACAATAATATACTAACTTTTTGTATGGAATTTTATTAATGTTTTCATTACCTTAAAAAACCAAAAATACATTAAAAAAAATAGATTTTATTAAGTTAATTGATTTTTTCTTTAAAACCTTTTTTTTTGTTTATATATAATTAATAGAAAAACAAAAATAATAATAATACTTAATAAATACATTAGGTTAACATTTTGATCACTTGTAAATAATCATGTGCATCATGCAATACTTTTGATTCTCTTTGATTCTTATACCTTGATTATATTTTTACATTGAGAATGCGACGATTCAATTTGGTTGTAAATAATATTTGGACACTACTATTCTGATAAGACTCATCCCCATTTGTAAACATTTATACCCCCATCCCCGGATACTTATTTGTAATAGCTTAGACTTTAAATTCCCGCAATTTATCGCCTTTCATATACTGTATAGTAATTATGGTTTATATGCGAAGATTCAAAATCAACCGCTAGATAACCTAACACAAAGATAAATGCATGAAAAATAAACACGATGCACACTTGCACCCCTAGGGTTTCATCCACTTGTTGCCTTCAAAAATGGGCCATGATTGCATGTCAAGTACTTTGGCAAAACAAAAACAAACAAAATGATCATAGTCCCTCGATGACGCTATCTTGTTGCCTAAACAAAATGATCATAGTCCCTCAAGAAAATTTCCAAAGACACTTGACACTATTGCTCTCATGGTCTATACGATGACCCGCTCCCGTCCCGTTAACATCCTAATGCAAGGTTGTTCATCAAACACAATGGTGAAACAACACTATTAAAAGGGTTAAAACATAGGAAAAATCTTTGAGTAAAATAGGGTAGACAGCTCTTGGTTACTTGATCAAAAATCTTGCAAAACATCCTTGCCATTTTTCAAACACACTCCACAACACCATTCCAAAAAACAACTTTCAAAACATTGAAACAACTTTTCAAAAAGACAAACATCTTTGTAAAACATTCAAACAAGAATTGTTACAAAGGTTGCCTAGACAAGGCATCTTTTTCAAAACATTTTCAAAACCACACACAAAGCACCATTTCAAACAATTGAAAATGCAAAGCAAGTGATCTAAGAAAGTAACAAAGAGCCCATGGATAACCATGGATAGAAAGGGTGCTAATACCTTCCCTTTCTATAATCTACTCCCCGAACCCAAGAAAACATCTCAAAGGTTTTTCCTGTGCTTTTTAACCTTTCCTTAGGATAAAATAAAAAGTCGGTGGCGACTCTTGCTCAACCGAAACATTTGCGAAAACAAACGCAAAACCTCAAGTCAGTTCTCCCACCGTATCACACATAGTTATTAAATATATTATGTCCGGCTAAATTAATTGTACCGGTATGTGACTCCTAAGTACCGAAGGAATTCAGTGATAACTTGGCTAAAACATTTATAAAACGATTTCTGGTTTCCAATTTCCATGTTTAATTTAACTACCCTTGTCACGAGAGTGAGAGGATAATTAACACGATTTTGCCACGAGAGTGGGAAATTAATTAAGGCAAGAACCTGCATGCGAGAGCTGGGGTTCAACCCAGATAGTGGTAACGAAACATTAATTTTTAAATACACGAGAGTGTTTTAATAAATTAATTAAACTCAAATTGTTTTCAAAAAGTGTTATTAAATTTAAAGTGCGTCCACTAGGTTTAGTAGCATGACTTATTTCATGAACACGAGAGTGTATGTCTCAGGTTTTTAAACAATTCGTTTTTACCGAAATATTTTATATGCCAAGCGATTCACTGAATTCCCGAAGTTCGACTATCACATACCGGTATAACTATTACTATTATTTTTAATCAAACCATTCCCCCCCTAAAACCAAATATTCATTGCTTAGTTAAATAAATTGTAGCATTAGATCGTATGCAATTGATCCTCAGTCTCTGTGGGTTCGATAATCATTTAAAACTAGAACGACTAAATTGTATACTTGCAGTTAGTATCCCAATAGACTCATAAAGTCCCGATCAAGTTTTTGGCGTCGTTGTCGGGGACTGATTAATCAATTAAGTATGATCCTTCTGTTGCACGTTTAGACTAGGAAACAGAAACCCTCTTTCGATTTGTATGCCAAATACTCACTCCCAAAGCGAGTCTTTGCATCTACGAATCTTGTCCCAATTACTATGTATCACCCAAATTTTTTCTACAACCCCCACTCTGAGTATTTCGAGGAATCACAAGAACTCCATAAATCTGACCTCGAAATACTATTGGAGAATTTCAATGCATCACAGACTCATTCTCACCTGAATTACCTTTCCAACCACCAATCCCAACGTTTTGAGGAATCGCAAGAATATTATAATTCCAACCAAACTTATCCTCAACCAAATATTCCCTACAATCACTATACCTAATATTTCGAGGAGACGCAAGTATCCTATAAATTCGAACTCGAAATATTACTGGGAAATTTTAATGAAATATCAATGATGACAAAGCGCTTTATGGAAACACAAAATGCGACTCTAACTCAATTTGAAGAATCAGAAGAATCGCATGATTTCAACTTCGAAACATCAACGGAGGATTCCGACGCGACGCTAATTCACTCTAGGTTAGAATCTCTGGTGGAGCACTTTGTAGAGACACAAACTGTCCAGAACGAGGAGTTTAGAAAACAAAGTCTTCAAAACAGTGAAAACCTTAGGCAACTGACCACTGTGGTTGAGTCGCTCGCGACCCACAACATAGCCTTAGAGACTCAAATCTCCCAGATTGAACAAAACCCTCTAGGACCCTTCCCTGAGGAGAAATTGGATGTTGTAACAACCAGTAGTGAAAAACAAGTTGAAAATCCTAAGGAGAGTGATAATGAGTTTGAGGAGAGTAATGATGTGGACAAGGAGAGTTCAGACGAGAAAAGAGTAAAGATTGAGAAAAATCCTCCAACACCATCTAAAAGGGAGGTTGTAGAAGAGGTAGAAAAGGGAGCACCTATTACTATGCCTCACCCTTATACCCCACCGTTTCCTTTCTAGAAAAGTTTTATGGAAGCTCAGATAGACTCCTAATCTAAAACATATGTGGAGGTATTGGAAAATATCCACACTAATGCACCCTTGTTGGAAGTCTTGCATAAAAAGAGAAAATTAGAGGACAGTGAAACTAGGGATATAATTATTGTTAAGAAGGTAAGGTTAACCTTTGAGGTGGTGGATGAAATCACTAAGCCCAAACTTGAAAAGTTGATACTTAGGGTAGATCCAGAACCACCACCACAAGTTCAGAAGAATGCACTACCCCAAAAAAGAAAGAAAAGAAAATGTGAGGGATATGTGAGATGGCTTGATAAGTGGCCATGGAAAACGACGATTACTAAAAGTTCAACCGAGGAGTCATTCTCGAGAGAACCACCATGAGTGCTTGCACTCCTGAGCCGTCAAGCTATCGACATTAAACAAAGCGCTTAGTGGGAGGCAACCCACCTGTTTGTTTTTGTTATTATTTCGGTTTGTTTTTTATTTTTTATTTTCTATTTTGTTTCTACATTTATTTCTTTTAAAGCATTATTTTCATTATTTTATTTTTTATTTTTTTTCTAAAAAATTTTATACAACTGCTGCTGATTTTCGAACAACTTTACAGGTTTTCTGAAAAAGTCTTTTTCTATCCTACCTTCTCCCCTGATTTGCTTTCCCCCTTTGCTATTTACTATGGAAACCACTTTTAGAGGCAGGAACCAAATGAGGATGTTTGAGGAATTATCACACAGAAATATTGGTATGACCTTATATTATGATGAACCCACAATGGACACTTTAGGCATTAAGGATAGTGTCCATTATCTGTTTAGCCAGCTGGGGTGGGAAAAAGCCCACATTTAATCTAGGTTTGTTACATACCGCTAGCTCACCCTTGAGTTTCTGAGCTCCTTAATTCATATACCCGAGCGTGGCTTCGGAACTAGAAAGGGATTTATAGCCTTCAGGTTATTTGGTATTGAATTTGCTTACACCCATAAAGAATTAGCCGACCTTCTAGGATTCCCTAGCGGGCCTTTTGCTTTTTCTACCACCCAGACAGAGTTAATGGATTTTGAGCTAGACTATTTTCGGGGGACTTTAACCGAAAATTACCACCCTGAGCTGGATAGCATGGATAATAATGAAATACACAACCCCGATATCCGCTATTTCCACAAGATTCTAGCACATACCATTTTCAGAAAAGAACAGAACTGCACTGTCGTATCTAAAGATGAGATATTTTTGCTGTAGTGCATGACCCAAGGCCGACCTGTAAATGCAGTGTCATTATTGATGCAGACATTTACCCGCATTTCTGAGAACCCTAGCGAGCCAATCATCATAGGAGGCCTGGTTACCATGATTGCTAACGCCCTCGGACTTAGATACCAGCTACATAGGTGCACACAATTTGGTTCAATCTGCCCTATGAACATTATTTTTGTTTCCACCTACGAATAATAGGTAACCTAGGTCATGCACCCTTAGATTACTTGATAAGGGACGAAGTAGTCACGGTATTTACACTTCCTAACCATGCCAAAACAAGTGCCCACAATCGCGACAATTGGCTGTATGAGCTTTAACCCTCCCGACCACCCTTCGACACCTGAGACACCACAATCCTACCAAGTTTATGATACCACAATGTCTAATGAGAGTGACCCCGAGACCCCTCCTGGTTACCATGATGGTAACAACATCGTAGAGGATGTTGATGCCCCTGCAATAACAAAAGGGGAATATGCTGAAAATTTGAATAAGATCTTTTCTACACTGGATGTTTACCAGACGGACATCAATGGAATCAAGAATGAGTTGAAGGGTATGCGTATGGACGTGATAGGCTTAACTGATATAACTGTGGAGCAGTTTTACAACATAAATGCAGCTTTCGAAGATTTGAAGACGCGACTGGGATGAAGCAGCAGAATCAGCACTTATTTTTACCTTGTGTTTTATGTTTCTAGGCAGTTTATGATTTCATTTTAAACAAGTTTACTCTTTACAGTTTTTAAAGTTCTGTTAGAAACATATATTTATTTCAATTTCAGTTTTATTTCATTCCAATTTCAGTTTATTTTCATTTTATTTCATTTTCAGTTTATTTTCATTTTCATTAAATTTACTGTGTGTTACATCTAATATTATATTCACTTATCATATTATCATTTTGCAAAATTTTGTTATACGATGTATGTTGGAAATACTTTGCATGTATTGAATTATTGTGTTATAATGTTTTGGAATTATACTGTTTCGTCCATTTCATAAATATGCTTCTTTGCACCCGTAACGATCGTAACGTCCCCATGACGAGCGTAACACGCGTTTCACCGTGTTACGCCCGTCAGCGCATTGTGACGGTCATCACGCACGCCCGATAGCAGATTCTGCTATTACAGAAGTTGCTCCACTTTCCATTCATTCTTCCCTTTTTCCCAAATCCGTAACAGTACCCATTCAAATTCTCTCTCAAATTCCAAAACTCAACACTTAAACTCCATCAACCCACTACTCAATCCATATTCCAAACCATTTTCACGATTAAATCTTTTGCATGCACTATGGCCAACAACCAGCAAATCCCCAATCTCACTTTTAGAGCCGGCGAGCAAGGTGAAACCCAACGACTCAAATTCCAGAAGTTCCAACGCCGCGGTCTCTTACCTACACGGTATGTTGACCTTGATTGTTTGAGGAATTTGGGACTGCTAGACAGCGTCCGACAACTTTTGCAGAACGTGAACTTATGGAACCTGTGCCGCGAACCGCAACCCATTTACGAAACTCTCACCTTTGAGTTTCTGAGTTCCTTTACATACATTACTCTCCCTGGTGCCACGAACCAACTCTCAGGCGTGGCCAAGTTTCGTATGTTTGGCATAGAGCACGAGCTGCCCCAAACCGACATCGCACGACTTTTAGGCTTCTGTTCTGACGAAAGTGTCCATCCCCGGGTGCCGGACAATTTTGGTGAGGAAGCTTTCAACTTATGGCACAGTATGACAAACATCCGTGCCGGATCCTACGACCACCTCAATGCCACCCACATTCATAATCCGTCCATCCGCTATTTCCACCGCATCCTCAGCAACACAATCTTCGCCCGTGACAGCAACCACAAGCTTAACTCCAAGGAGCTCTTCTTCATGCATTGCGCATTCACCGGGCAAAAGATCAACGCCGCCCCGTTCTTACTGGCTCATATGCATTCTATTTGTGCTAGAGGCGGAAAACCCTTCTATTTAGGAGGGCTTGTCACTTCACTTGTCATAGCTCTGAACTATGGTGCTACTCTCGCGGATATGCCTTCTATGGCACCGGCCTTGCTAACTTTGGATCACTGCAAGGCCGCACATCTCATTTATGAGCGGGAGGATGGCCGATTCCACCCCGTGATTAGAAACACTGTTTATCATAACATCATTTTGCCTTGCAGGGACCGAATCGATCCACGAAACCGAGCTAACTGGTTGTTTGATCCTGCAGCTCCCGCGGGGCGTGCTCCTACTCATGAAGACCAGCCTAATGCCCCCACAGACGAAATGCAAGAAGAGCTGGACAGTGCTCTCCCCGTCCACGACATTCCAGAACCTTCATCTGCACCACCTCCTATTAATCTTGAAGACGTTCTCCGCGCCATTCATATGCAAAATCAAATGAGTGCAGCGCTTGAAAGAAGACAACAAGAACAATATGAGTATCTATGCGCTCAAAACACTCAGATCTTGACTGGACAGCAGAGCATGAATGAGAGGTTGGATGAGGCCCTGTCAGAGCTCAACGCCTTAAGGCTGGACGTCAGCACCCTTGGTTACCAGGATACTGACACAGAATCCACTCCTACCAGATGCTCTCGCACCAGGAGTAGAGGACGTGGTCACCAGTAGTTTTCTTTATTTTTCTATGTAGTTTATTATTATTTTTTCTATTTCATTTCCTTTCCGTTTGTTTTTGTAATTGTACTTCCCCGCCTATATACCGCAACATTGAGGACAATGTCGGATTTGGTGTGGGAGAGGTACCTTTCCATCCTTTATGATATGTCTCAATTCAAATTTTTCGCTTTATTTAGCCATACCGAAAATTTTTTATCTTCGCATTAGCCCGACATACCTATTTTAACGAAATCCCAGTTGAGGAAGCCGAAAACGACATAACAAGATCGATACGGTTATGACACCGTAGACTTCCTATTTACGCGATCCGTTTCAATAACCATTATACCGACACCTAGAGTTTTTAGTTCTACAGTAACCCCTAGTAGTTTATACTAGCAGTCAGCACCATCTTGACACAAACCACGTGGAGAATCGATGAATATAAGTGTTTGATGCCTGATCATTAAAATATCCTTCCTATCTCGCTGCTAAAAGAAAAGAACTTTTGTGCACCAAAATATACGGTCACATATAAGAGTTGAGAAAATAACGAAGGAATCCAGTGTAGGTTGGTTCGAAGGTATCTGGTTCTGAACTCGGTAGGGCGTGATATGGCTCGATCCCCCACAACCTCCAACTTGGATAACATATGTAGGGTTGCCACATTCATGTACCAGACCCCGTGCTAAAAGGATCAAAGTCACGAGCCGATTACTCCACTATGTGCGTTCTAAGACAAAGGGATTAATGTGATTGCGCCAGAACAAAACCGAGTGAAATAGATACTAGGAACTCCGGGCAGAATTATAACGGAACTGTTGGATAGCTCGTTTGAAATGGAAGCCTATGACTAAGCTTATTGCTTGTGTCACTAGCGTATCTTTAGTGTTTCACTCAAGTATTGGACGAACCGACGAGGATTTCCCGAAATTACTTTAAAAATCCAAGGTATGTCATGCTTATGCGCTTGACAAAACTTGTCGGACCTTTCGAATGACTATTTGCTTGAGGACAAGCAAAGGTTTAAGTATGGGGGAATTTGATAACGAGAAAACATATCATATAATTACTATGCTTTTTACCAATTTTATATTACATTAAGTCGTCTAACCCCCGACTATTCCGAGTTTATTTGTCTTTTTACAGGTATAACATTTGTCAACTCAAACCAATGGAAAAGGATAACATGAAGAAGGCTAGATAATAAACGAAGAGAAAAAGAACTAAAAATGCAAAGTTTGGATTTTTGGAGCAGTGACGGTCGTCACACCCTTGTGACAGGCGTAACGCCCCCCAACTTGGAATAACGCTCGTCACACATCACTGACGAGTGTAATGCACTATTTAAGTGCGTTATGACCGTCACCCACCTGTGACGACCGTCACGCGCATGAAGATGGACGTTGTAAATGGGTGGAGACGTGGGCAACACAAGGGCAGACTTGTTCTCCTATTTTCCCTCCACTCAGTAACCATGCTCCCTATATTTCCTCCACTCAACTTTTTCTCAAGACACTTTCAACTGCTATTTCCTCTGCTATATATATGTGTGGTAGTGCAAAGCTGCAAGGGTCGAAGAATTTTTTCAGAGACCAAAATTGCTTCTTTTCTACATTAAACTATATTATTTATTTTTGAACCATTTTCATTCGTACTGTAATTCTTATTTCCAGAATTAGCTTTTAGAGTGTTAATTCTTCATCTAAGAATTAACACAGTTATAGATTTCGATTGAATTGCAAGGAATTTGTAACATACAAGATTACCATAGCAACATTATTTCCAGGTTTTTTTTTATGCAATTAATATTTATTTATTCTTGTATTATGTCATTTATTTTTATGAATTATATTTTAAATTGCATAGTTATTAAATATATTATGTCCGACTAAATTAATTGTACCGGTATGTGACTCCTAAGTACCGAAGGAATTCAGTGATAAATTGGCTAAAAACATTTATAAAACGATTTCTGGTTTCCAATTTCCATGTTTAATTTAACTACCCTTGTCACGAGAGTGAGAGGATAATTAACATGACTTTGCCACGAGAGTGGGAAATTAATTAAGGCAAGAACCTGCATGCGAGACTTGGGGTTCAACCCAGATAGTGGTAACGAAACATTAATTTTTAAATACACGAGAGTGTTTTAATAAATTAATTAATCTCAAATTGTTTTCAAAAAAGTGTTATTAAATTTAAAGTGCATCCACTAGGTTTAGTAGCATGACTTATTTCATGAACACGAGAGTGTATGTCTCAGGTTTTTAAACAATTCGTTTTTACTGAAATATTTTATATGCCAATCGATTCACTGAATTCCCGAAGTCCGACTATCACATACTGGTATAACTATTACTATTATTTTTAATCAAACCATTCCCCCCCCCCCCCCCCCTAAAACCAAATATTCATCGCTTAGTTAAACAAATTGTAGCATTAGATCGTATGCGATTGATCCTCAGTCTCTGTGGGTTCGATAATCATTTAAAACTAGAACGACTAAACTGTATACTTGCAGTTAGTATCCCAATAGACTCATAAAGTCCCGATCAAGAGCTTAACTAGGAGGCCTTCAAGCGAATTGAACATGGCGAAGCAGCTCTCAAGCTTAAGAATCATATCAAGAAGCTAATATAATGCAAGGCACACCTCAACTCTAAAGTAGACTTTTAAAAGCAGTGTTTGGAAGACTTCAAGTCTAGGCTCCCCGATTTAATAACTTAAACTTTGTAAATTTTATTTTGATGTTTTTTTTAATATGTAATAGGCCATTTTAGTGCCTTTGAACTCACCATTTTGGCTATAAATACTTTTGCATTTTTATTCCATTGTTATTTGAATCTCTTGTAGAATAGGCTTATACCTTTTCAGATATTTACCATTTATTCTTAGGATTCGATGATCAGGTGACATTTCTTTGATTTCGTATGCATTATTGGTGAATACCTGAATGACTAGAAATGGTCCCTCCCAATTTGATGACCATTTTCCTAAGGTGAATATATTTTTGTTCCATATGCAGAATCACTTTCCATACACAATCACCAGCTATGAAAGTTTTACCTTTAACTTTCTTATTGTATGCTTTAGTGACTCGCTCTTTTTGTCTTATTAATATATCCAACGCAACCAATATTTCTTCATCAAATTTAACTAATTCATCTAACATCATATTCAAATAATGTTCAGATGAAATTTCATCTTGCCTTAGCACTCTCGTTGTGTGCAAATAAATTTTTACATATAGGATGGCATCGTGACCAAACGTTAGTCGAAAAGGCGTCAAATTTTTTACTTCTTTAGGGGATGTTTGACATGCTCATAAAACTTGGTCTAATGTATTATTCCAATTCTTAGGCTTTTTTCCCACATGATTTTTTTATCAAACCTATTATGACCTTGTTGGAAGCTTCGACTTGCCCATTTTCCTGAGCATAGTAAGAAGCAGATGTTAACAATTTAAACCTTACTTCATATGCAAATTCTTGCATCTTTAGACTTGTGAATACTGATCCTTGATCAATTATAGTCTCAGGAATTCCAAACCGATATAAAATCAATCACTTACTCCTAGTTGATGTTGCACCCTAAAATTTGCCCTCTTTGTTTTAGTTATATGGCTTATGTTTCAGCATACATGTTCATTCATTTAAGACGGGATCAAGGTAGTTGTATCTTCATGGTTCTTCTTCAAGATGTTGAAAATGGTTGTGTTTACGATTAGTCTAAAATGGCTTTCGTGTCCTTGTTATTTTGATCATTCAGACTACCAGGGCTTTTCTTGCCTCATGACATCTCAGGTTGATTCGTTGTTTTACCAGAGAATTGGAAATTGACAAAGTAGTAAGGTGAATCATTTGTTCTCCTGATTTTTCTCTCGGGATTAGGGTATGGGTCAGTTAAAGTATTTGAAGCTTGTGTGAATCAATTTTATGAAGTAAAATCATCTCATATGAGACTTCATTATTCAAAATATTCTTCACTATGTTCCAAATGAGGGTTGTGATATGGCCACCTATCATGGATCTTTTCTCCTCAAGAGGCACCGCTTCTCATTGTTAGGATTTTGATTGCTTAAGATACAAAGTGAGAGCCATAATGTGTTGAGTTTAAAAATTCTTTGTGATAAAGGCTTTGTTCCTTCTAGTACTTGTTTCTTGATGCATAAGTTTTAGTTTATATTGGAATATGAATTGATTTGGGATTCGTTGTATTCATTCAAGGGAAAGTTTGTTTGGTTTAACATTTGTCTATCAAAGGTTACAAGAAAATGTGTTGGTTTTTATGCCTATGATAAGTCACATTGTCATGATGATTTCTCTTTGACACCAAGAATCAAATTTAATTCATTGCAAGTTGCATTAGAGAATTACAAAGTTTCATGGTTCTTGTCCAAGCATTTCAAGTATTTCAAGTTCACTACCTCATATTGATTTCTTTCAAAATTCATTCAAGATTAAGGTTCTACATGGAGACAAATTTAATCTTAGCATGGGTATAAATTATAGATGCCAAGCTCTATTACAAAGAAAGACTTCAAGTTTTCAAGAAGTTAGCTTTCAATGCTCACCATTAATGCAATTACAAGGAATACTCAAAATTCTCATGACTTTGGTTCTCAATTTCGAAGATTGCAAAGAATTCATATTTTTAACACTTACAAGTCAAGTTACAATTTTCATCCAAGATGTCCAAAGTACAAATTCACCAAAATTCTAAGTTTACAAAAGTTTTATTAAAGGTTACACAAAAAAAATTCTAAGGAATACACTATTCTACAAAGTCCCCAAATCCAAGTTGAATCAAAGCCTCTTGAGCATCAAATCTTGGCAAGCCCTTCAAAACTCCAAGCCATGCCACAGTTTTCCACCTCTTTCATACTCTTTATAAACTTGCCCCCTCGTTACCATCATTGGTTCATGAAACAAAAGGAAATAAAATAGTTAGCAAGAGATCAACAGACCAAAATATGAACAAAAACAAGCTTTCACACTAAAAGTTTTCTTGTTTTCTTAACTCATCATTAGAGTTTGATAAGGAATCAGAATATAGGGGTGGTATTTTCAAATCATGCTCAAAACAATGCAAAGGCCTCATACATTATGTTTCACACAAATCAGTTTTCAAGCAAGCAATCATGGGCCAAATTCCATCTACTACAGATCATAAAAAACAAGTTTTGGTTCATAATAGAGTTTAAAATGAGCAAGTTTATTACACAAGTTTCACAAAAATAGCATCGCGGTTCAGCAAGTATGTAAAGTTCACGGTTATGTCAAAACAAGAAAGCATAGCAGAAATATCACAACTCTAGCCCAACAGCAAAACAGAAACAGTTGGAAAATAGCAGCATATCAGAAGCAAGAAGTTTCCAGCTCACTAAATCAGGAATAATCAAAAAAAATAATAACAGATATCAGATGAAAAAAAGCCCAAACAAAATTCGTTCATGGCCTGTTACCAAAACTCAGTAAATATTCATTTACAACTCAGAAAAACTTCTCAAGCGGGCTTCCTTTAAAATAAGATCCTCACCCTCCAATCCTTATAACAAACTCTCACAATGAACAACTCAGATCAAATCAATCCCTAACTGTTTTTCGAAAATGATAAAGCTACATAATAGAATTTCACATGGTTAATTCTCATTCTCCAACTTCTGGAAGAATCACAAAAAAGTCTCTACAAAATTAATCTCTAAAAATGGCCAGAAAAGGTTTTCAAAAATCAAGTTTCGTTTACACGTAACACAAAAACCATAGCAAGTTCATGCTGAAACCTTATCTAGTTTATCATTTTCCTACCACAAACCCTTCAGAAACTTAGAGAAAGAAGAGAAGAAAAATAATCGTAAGCAAACCGAAGGCCACGACGGAGAAGAAAGAGTAAAAAATCAGAGAGATCTCACTGGATTGGACTCAGAAGTAGCATTTCCAACGTCGGTCATCATCATCTTCATAAAAAAAACGACCTAAGCACCTTAGGGTTTCCACATCCTTTTCAAGATCTACGCGAAAAAGTCAAGCGTCTGCACAAATCAATACCATATTAGCAATCAAAAGAAAGAGGCGGGCAAGACTATGTAAAAAAATTGAAGATCAGAGCAGCTCATGTCGTTGTCGTCATCCTCCACTGGAGGTGTTCATCATCACCACTGCCTTGTTCTTCATGGACCGTCGTGCCAGATCTTATTTTCTTTATGTTTCTGTTTGACTTAAATGTTTGTGTTTGATAAAAGTAAGAGAGAGATAAGAGAACTAGAGAGAAAGAGAGAGGAAGTGTTATAATTTTGTGATTAATAATTATTTTCTTTGAAATATTGTTAAACAAATGTTGATTAGGATTGTTAATCCGGCGGTGACACTTGTCATCGTCATTGTGGCTACTTCTTGATTTCGTACAGGTGCTACACCATTGTCCATCATGAGTCATCTCCAAAACACCATTGGATCTTTCATTAATCATCATCAAGCGTCCAGATCTATATGCCTACCGTGTACCTTCACTCAAGCCAAGCACAGGATCACATAGACCTCATATGTTCCTATGCATCTTTCCTTGATGCTTACCATGCACCCTCTCCTCTCTCAGCTATCAGATCAGCATCTGACGCTCTCAGCTGCGCCTTCACTGTAAACCTCGTGGAGTGCACCGCACGGGATCAGTTTCCTTCCACCTTGGGCTTCCATTGTTGGGCCTAGCGAATTTCTCTTCAGCACTCCCAGTATTTTTCAATTCAGGCCTTTTTCTCTCTTTTTTTTATATTTCATTTATTTGTATTGATTGTTTTAATATTTCTCTTAGCAAATAATAATAAGAATAAGAATAATAATACAAAAATATACTTTTGTTTCAAATGATTAATTAGATTGAAAAATGTTATTTGATATCATTAATTATTTTGTTAATTAGTGGTATTAAATAAGATGGTTCAATTTAATTAATTGTTTGATATTTCGATTAGTTTGAATTGTTTGTTTGTTTAGATTTTTAATTGTGTTGTTGACTTGATACATCCTCATTTATAAATTTGTACCCCCATCCTCATATGGTTGTAATAGCTTAGAATTTTATTTCTTCGTAGCTTAGAATTTTATTTCTTTGTATGTTTTAATTCTAACTCAAGTATGCATGTATCATCCAATTAAAATGCATGACCTCTCCTTGGTCCACATACCAAGATTTTCCTAAAGGGTTCCATAGTTGAGTTTGGGCATGGCCATTCTCATGAGATTAATCAAGTATAGCCCTTGGTTAATCATAACCCGAATCAATCACTTGGGTTCATATACCAAGTGTTCCATGCACAAAAAGGTCTCATGGTTGAGGGTAGGAGCACATACTCTCATGGGATTAATCAAGTACACCCCTTGGTTAATTATAACCTGATTCATCTCCTATATCCCAAGCATTCCATTTACCTTGGATATTTGGGCTATAATTTTGCAATCAATTGTTGATGCAACCCGAATATGCCTAATCATTGGTTAATGAAGGGAGTTCAAGGAGGCGCTCAATAGAGTTTTCTTATCTTGTACGTATTAAAGAGGCAATGGACCTTCTCCGTTAGTTACCATCATACCTCTCTTCGTCCATAATCCATATTTGATTCATGCTTCTTGATGTCTTGTTATCTCTTTATGTGATGTTTTGTTATCCCTTCTCCCTTATTTATTGAACTCTCCTCTGGTATGCTCCCCATAGGACCTTCAACTCAATCTTTTCCTAAAGTTTAAGTTGAATAGACCTTAGGCTTATATCCATGTATGCCAATATTAGGTAGATGTTCCCCTCTTTTATTCTCAACTATAGAATCAATATTGCATGACAACTCTAGGGTTATTTTGTTAGTTCCCCCCTTAGACTTTTTTTTCTCCTTTGCATTTGCATTAAAACAAAACCTCTTTTTCTGGAAAACTTCAAAAACACTTAAAAATTACTGATAAGAATCATACCTTTGTTGAGCATGGGAGATGATAAGCGGGTTTCTTCTCAATCTTATTGTACTTCCATTCTGAGCCTTGGTATGGCTCGAATATCAAAGACTTGTTTCATGAATAAGCTGAGAAGTGGATAATATCTCTCTCTTGAGATCAACTAGTTGTTATCTGCAACAAAAACACCAACCAACGCAAACTCTTTTTGCCTACGAGCTTTTCTTTTAAACTTTTCTTCAAAAGAACATGTTAATTCACTTCTGTGCTAACGCGTAAGTCTCTAAAGGTCGAGTTGCGGTAGAAAGCGAAATTAATATTGTTCTTTAAAAAATACAAATAAACAAAAACTTTTGAAGCCGAACTACGGCTGCTCTAATTCCTTAAAAGGGATACGTAGGCATTGGGGTAGGGCCCGAACGAGCACAACTTTTATCTTCCCTACATTATTTTCTCTTTTCTTTTGCATGCATTCCCCCTCTTATATCTTTCTTAGCTCTTAAGCTTTAGAACTAGATTTATACACCCATAAATTAGAACAACACAAATGGATCTTGTATAGTACTACAGACGTGTGGGGTGCTAATATCTTCCCATCGTGTAATTGACTTCCTTACCCGATCTCTATGGTCGCAAGACCGTGATTTTCCCCCTTCAGGTTTTCTCGATGTTTACCTTTCCCTTCCCGTGGGATAAAAGACGTTCGATGGCAACTTCATTGAATTTAATCTTTGATGAGTTCCAGTCGGTTGTTTCAGTCGACATTGACAAAGGTATTGCCTTTATCCACTTGGTAAAATAATCTATTCCCACCAATATATATTTTTGTTGTTTGGATGATGCAGGTTGAATTTCACCTATAATGTCCAAGGCTCATCCTCGAAAAGGCCATGGTTTAATAATTGCATGTAATTCGCTAGTTGGAAGATGTTGAATGCCTGAATACTTTTGACATTCCTGACATCTTTTGGCGAAGTCAATAAAATCTTTCAACATTGTGGGCCAATATACCCCCTTGTCGAAATAACAACCATTTCATCTTATGGTATGCCTGGTGGGCGCCACATGAACCACTATGAACTTCCGATACTGCTAAGTTTGCCTCACTTTCCCCAAGACACATGAGTAATATAACTTCATAAGTCTTTTTGAATAATTTATTTTCCAAGGTGACATAACTTAATGCTTTGTACTTTAATTTTTGATCAAAGGTTCTAACCGCATTTTGTAGATAATCTAATAATAGATTTCGCTAATCAGAGTTTACCATATTGTCGATGGTAAAAATTTCGTTAATTTCACATATATGTTCATCTTTTGCCCCCCAAGTTTTGGAATGATTCAATTATCACATGATCAACGATAAAATCTGCAAAAATCTATCCTTTCATGGCCTTTAAAGGAACATATGTCAATGAGTATTCAGTTAATGCAAGTGCCCATTTTCCAAATCGACTATGCCAAAACATGTTTGGACAACATATGTTTTATAACATCGAAATGAAACGAAACATACACATCAATTGACTTTATATATTGCTTAATTTTGTACAATAAAAATACAAACATAAGCGTAATTTTTCTATTATGTTATACCTAGTTTCAACATTAATTAAAACTCGATTGAGGTATATATGGCCCTTTCGACGCCATTATCATCCTCTTGTGCTAACATACTGCCTATGGCCGAGTCTGACGCTGCTATGTACAATCTCATACTTTTGTTCCTTCTTGGAGGAAGGAAAATTGGAGGCTTTTCCAAATATTCGTTTATCTTATAAAAGGCCTCTTGTTGCTCACTTCCCCATTGGAATCCACCTTCACTCTTGATTCGAAGTAATGGCGAGAAAGCTTTCGTCTTGCCACTTAAATTGGAAATAAATCTCCTCAATAAGTTTATTTTACCTAACAAATATTAGAGTTGTTTCTTTGTTGAAGGATGCTTGAGATCTAAAATAGCTTTGGTCTTGTTTTGGTTGATCTTGATGCCTTTTTTATGCACGAAGAACCCTAGAAAATCTCCTGCATTGACACATAAAGCACATTTTAATTGATTAATTTTTAGTCCATATTTCCTCATCCTTTCAAAGGATTGTCGAAGATGGTCTAAGTGACCATTTTCAGAGGAAGATTTCACAACTATATCATCAATATACACATGCATTGAAATTTTCTATAAAGTCGTGAATCATATATCCTGGTCATATGATTCTTCCCCTTATAATGTTAGGACACATAAGGGTGCTCCTTTGACCCGCTACCTTTCCTCTGGTCCACCTCACCTACTTCTGGGTCCAGAACTTTCCATTTAGGTTGTTTTTCTCCTCCTTGAAAAATAGTCTTTATCCACTTCCCATGTGGGGAATTTGCAGGAAGACGGAAAGTCCTTTGTTGAGGCTTCTAAAGTTTCCTCATATAATTCTCATTCCGACGGGGAACTCCCCTTTTATTGAACCAGAAATGAGGAGATGACTTTCCCCTACTAGGATCATACCTTTTGGTATACCCAAATTCTTGTGTAATATCCTTATCATATACTACATTGCATCTTGAGCACAACCCAACTTCATAATCTTTCAACTTTCATCTTTGCAGAAAATCAATCAACCATTCACCAGCATGAGGGTAAACTGAATGAACCCTTCCATTGACAATTGCATGAGTTTCAGTTCCTTCGACCTCCATATCAAGACCTTTAATAGCCTAGACCACCAATACTTTGATTGGTTCAACATATTTTCCTCTCTAACAAGGAAGGGGTCGATGTCAACTTGTATAGATGACTTTGGCTTTTCACCAAAATGGAGTCTTCCCTCCTTCAGAGCTTTTTGCACCAAATCCCTGAAAAGTACACATTGACAAGTTTTATGACCAAGGAAATTATGGAATTTACAAAATACTCCTTTCTTTATTTTGTTCTAATGGGGGATTCTTTAGGCTCTGAGGCACTATTATCTACCTGTCATTTACTAATAAGTCAAAAAAATTGTCACATTTAGTTATATGAAGGTATATGTTTTTGTGGCGAACTTTTTATTTTTGTTCGGTTCAACGGGATTTTTCCTATTCGATGGCCTTAGCAATTTCTATACGTATGGAGGTCCTAGTTTAAGTTCTGCCACGTTAACCTCACTTTCATCGAGCATGTCATCGAAGTTAGATGCATACTCTTCAGTTGCCACATATGCAACTTTATCTTTTTTATGATACTTATTTGTTTTGGCTTTCTCAACTTTTAGATGTTCGACTTGGCGAACTCTATCTGCCAATTGCGTCATGTCCCTAAGGTATTGAGTGTCTAGTTTTTTCCTAATGGAATAATCTGAACCTCCCGCATCCATTTCAACCAACTCATGTTCATGGACTTGTGTAAAGCATCTTGCCTTAAGAAGTCAGAATCTATTTAGATATTTGCCAATCGACTCATGGCTCCTGCGCCTCACACTTGCCAACTCCTTTAGACTTATTTTTGATTGTCCTATGTAAAATTGTTCATGGAACTGCCTCTCTAACTGAATCCACGAGTGTAGAGAATGTGAAGGGAGTGTGGTGAACCAAGTAAAGGCGTTTTTTGTTAG
Organism: Vicia faba; assembly: GCA_948472305.1. Lineage (NCBI taxonomy): Eukaryota > Viridiplantae > Streptophyta > Magnoliopsida > Fabales > Fabaceae > Vicia > Vicia faba. The sequence continues at coordinate 602,545,658 of OX451739.1, read as the reverse complement.
ATAATTTAGGAAGTATTTTGTAACACCCTATTTCCCAACAGTAACTTTAATAAAAATCAGAGTAAAATAAAACTCCAAGAATAGGACATCACATCATTCAACATATTCACACTTTGCTCAATTATAATTAAACAGATACATAACACATATTTCAGATGAACTGACAACAATTCAACATAGTCTTCACAATTCAACTTTATTAATGCAGCGGAAAGAGTTTCATAATTGTTTCCAAAATATTCAACTCATCATAAAATTAACAAATTAATCAATTAAAGAGAGAGTCTATAACACTCCAAAAATTCCTTCAAGAAAACATCAACTAAAATAAAATAATCAAGCGTTCATCCCCCCGGTGTTACGTATCAGAGCAATGACACCCACTCGGTTTAAGAAGAGCAGCCTCTTCTGGATTCTACAACTTCGCACTACTTCTGGTTATCTGCATGTTACCCACATGGAGGAAACATTAAAACAGAAGGGGTGAGATATCATAACAATATAATAGGTCATATAATTATAAGTAACAACAGGTAAGTCATGCAAGATTTCAAGTTCGATAATTATTACTTACACAGTTCCCACAAGTCCACAATTCAACAATTCCACAAAATGCAATGCAATTGAGTCTAATGCAAATGCATGTGGTACCATCGGGGCATAAGCCCTCTCCAACAAATTCCCATATAGGCCAGAGCATAAGCCCTCAATGATTGCCAATATAGTCCAGGGCATACGCCCTCAACGATTTGCCAATACAGGCCAGAGCATAAGCCCTCAACGATGCATGAAATGTGATATGTTATAATAAAATTATGCAACCATAGAGCATAACCATCAACATTTCCCCAATTTCAGGCCAACATCATCTTTGTAATACTGCAATATCACCTGTAAATCCTTGATACATCATAGATACAACACTGATACAATTTATCACCATAGTTAGCACTACAATCCATCTAACATACACTTTCATCGCGGTTGTTCCAATAAAATATTAGGCCACTGTTATAAAAATTAATTTCATATTATAAAATATAGTTTTAGTATTCCAATGGTCCAAACGGTGCGTCAAACGGACACTCGAGACGAAAGTTATGAATTTTTCAAGTTTTTCAAAAATCCTATCCAACACAGTGGTAACCGGTTACTCCATTATAGTAACCGGTTACTGAATGAAACATTAGTGAACTACGCAAAATCCTTCAGTGGTAGTCAGTTATTGTGTTATGGTAACTGGTTACTGAATGAAACAATAGCTTTTGTTTTTCAAAAATTTGTTAGCGGTAACCGGTTACTGCATTACGGTAACTGGTTACTGCGTAACACAATAGCTTATGTTCTTCAATTTTTCACGTGGTAGCCGGTTACTCCCTAGTGGTAACCGGTTACCACTGCTATTGTTTAAAAAAAAGAATTATACAATTATGCAGGTTGCAATTTTCCTTCCAAAACATCCAAAATTCACCAAATTTCAACATGAATTAGTAACAATGATTCTACCAAACATGCCTAAATTATAACCATCAATTGGGAACATTTTACATCATCAAAATTGATAATTTTCACACCAATTCATCATCATCTATCAATACACAAACAAATCACATAAGGATGATTATACAAATATACAACCTAACTCTACCATGCCCATCATCATACAATCTCTTATAGAGTTATAACCTCACTCTTACCTTAGGATCTTGAGTTCTTTTCCCTTTAGCCCTAGGTTCTTCCTTTCTCTTTTGTTCCTCACTTCTACAATTTCTTTCTCTGTTTCTACGTACTCCTCTTTTTCTCTTCTTCTCCCTCTAATATATCCTAATATTAAAAATAATTATCCCAATTAATAAATTAATCAATTATTATTATAAAATAATAATAATTCTAATATTATAATATAATAAAAATCTATATTATATTACACACCCCCATGTTTCTACATATTTAGTCATACACCCCTAAAACCTCAACCCTCACAATTCTAAGGCATCTAGTCTCCAACAAAGATATCACATCACATCATCAAATCATTAATTAAAATAATCCTAATTAAATTGGGGTGTTACATATTTCATCTTTAAATTCTCATTATTAGCTATGTCGCCATCCTCGGTTTGATACATGGAGACATGTTCGACTGTAGACTCGTTTGTGTCACCAGCGAATTTAGTAAATTTTGGGACTTTCCAACCCCTAGGTAATTCAGTCTGTCAAACATACTCTGACAGTGGGGAGATGAAATTGGGCCTATGTAATCCTATGTTTAATCAATTTTAAACTAATATTTGTTCTACCATATTTCATATATTGTAGTGGCTCCCATAGTTATTATGGGCATTCCTAAGCACTTGTTCGACATCTTGATTTCTATTCACCTCTACCCTTGGAATGTACTAACCTACAATTTCTTCGTGATCTCAATTTGGGATTGTCTTGGAGGGATTGCCCCGTTTTCAGGTGTTTCCTCAAGCCTAGCATTCAAAATTTAGGGAGTTGGCCTTGGTTGAGGCTGTGGAGTGCCGAAGAAATCGACTATTCTAGTCATCAGATTTTCTAGCATTTCATAACTCTAATTTATATTATTGACCATGAGGTGAAAATTTTCCCAATTTACTGGGTGAGAGAATGCATCATTTCGTGGTTGCTTTCATCCATATGTTGTCTAAGAGACATCACAGAAGTAGTATTCAAAGATGGTGATGTCTGGGGAATATAAAATATCCCTCCTCATCGAATATTTCTATTCACAGGTGGCCCAATGGCCATGATATTATCAGCATATGTTGATGTGTTCGATTGAAAGCCATCCATCGTCATTTGAGGCATACCATATTGATAGAATCCAGGGGGTGGAATTAATCCCAATTGAAATAGATCCCTCGAAAGGTGTATGGGTGAACCCCCAATGATTATCGGCAAGGACAAAACTGATGTCGTCAACACGGTGGCGGCGGATGTCCTCGTTGGGGACAACACTATCGCATTTTGAGACGTGGTACCCGTTGGTACTACATCCACATTTAGAGCGTTGCTTTTTATAGGGTTAGAAGTGTTGGTATTTGTTCCAAAACGTGACATTTCATACAATTGTTATCCACTTCTCAAGTTCATGCATAACTAAACATTAGTGTTATGAGAAACTCAACAAACACCCACAATGACAACGACAAATACTGTAAACTATTTAAGAAAACAAAACAATTTTAGCACAAGGATCCCACCAGGTATGCCAATTTGTTTACCCAGGTTTTTGGTAAACAACCTTTAGTCTCTTATTAAAGCTTACTTGCAGGATCAACTAGGGAATCCTAGGATAAAGTGCTAAGATTTCTTATAGTTTTCCTATAGTTAAGTGTTATTTTTTATGACTTATATGAAAGCAATGTCGAAAGGCTTTGAATATAAAGAACCAGAAAGAAAATGCAGGAAAGGTAATAGTTTAAAACAAGAAATTCATATTGAAAAGGAAATAAATGACTTGGAATTAATAAACTGGAACACTTATATACATTTTCCAGAAAAAAAACACTCTTTTCTCACTTGCACACATATACTTTGAGTTTCTTTTGAAATGTAACAAATGCGAACCTCTAAAACTGAAAACAAATGATGTTTATATATAAATCCTAAAATAACGGTTTCTAACGGTCAACTAATCTACAATTGCCATGTCTCTAATCCATGAATGCTTCGTCTAATAAGTTTCCACGTGTCCTTGAGAAAACTGCTTGTTCTTATCCATTGGAATATTTCAGTCGACTTAGTTTCAAACCACATAGACATTAAAATTTTTGCTAAGTCCTTTAATTGCTATAGTTTCACCATATGGAGACAACACAATTTTTTCTAAGTCCTTTACATGCTATAGTTTCACCATACTCATTGTGGAAGAATTCGACAAAACTGCCAAATAACTCTTCTCATCAACATTTGACGGAAACTATACATCGACTAGAACAATAATGCTATCATCAAAGATCATTCTTCCTTTCATAAGGATCGATCCAAAGGTCATCCTTTTAAGGTTAGTCCTAAAAATAAGGTCGAAAATCCAGGCTAACAGTCATTTACTTTACTAAATTAAAGAATGATTTCTTTAGTCTTGTTCAAATAGTAACAATCTTTGTGGAGATGATAAAAACTTATGCGTTTCTTGTGATTTTGTAGACACGAGTTATATACTATAAAAACACATTGCAAAAAATGTTCAACAAAATGGAAGCGTTTTTTTATAATTGCTTTTTATTTCAACAAGGAAATATTCAGATATTATACTTGATTTTATTTGTAATTAAATTTTTTTATTTTTAGTTTATATCATTTTTGTCCATTTATTTTGAAGCTACTGAGATATTTATTTTGTGTTTTTTATGCAAGGTAAAGGAACTCATAGAGAATGCTAGAATTAAACACTCTAAGAAAGTTTTTAGATAGTCATAAACAAATACAAACCCAAATTGGCACGTTGACTAGACAATTTATAGATACCCAATGGGGAATATCTGGCACAACGAGTATAATGAACTCAAACTCTAATGTGTGATTATTGTGGTGATGGTCATGCCAATGGCTGTGGAACCATGTTTTACAGATCACTTAAAGAAGTAATCAAAGGATCTCTTGATAGTGTTATTTTGATGATGACAACTAAAAGGAGCTCTTGATAGTCTGATTTTGATGATGACAATTAAAAGGAGCTCTTGATGATGAAACATGTATGTTAACTTGCTTATCAACCTTTACAACCTATTGGATATAAGCAGTTAAATATGTAAGTAGGCAAATTAGGGTTTGGTGATCACTACAAACATCTTGTGATAATGGCATTCAAAATGAAGAAATATCATGCCTCATCTCCATGAAGATTTATGAAAGTGTCTATATGATTGGTTTACTTGATAAGTCTTGAAGCTTCAAAGTATGAAAGAGAGGAAGTGTGAAAGATTATCTTGTCGCGTCTGAGGGAACCTTATTTTATAAAAACACAAGGGCTTTTTCTTAAAGTTATACAACTAAATCATATACACACACACACACTAAAACAAGTTTTTAAGTCTCTATTTCTTAAGAAAACATCCCTAAAAATGTGTTGAGTCGTGCTAGTAGATTTAAGAACTGTTAAAATGTTTTGGACAAAGTGTTGTATTTTCTAATCGATTGACATTCATACCCAATCGGTTGGGTTAATGCAAAAATTATCCTTAAATGACTCTGATAGTGTGTTAATGAAGATAATGTCTCTTTATCCTTTCGTTCCTTTTTAAACATTGATAATCATTTATTTTTGGGCTTCCAATTGATTGAGGCAAGTTGTCAATCAATTGATACATTAATTTTGGCCCATGGATCTTTACTTTTTTTGTGCCAACCTATAGCCTATAAATAGAGGTCTCTCTCTTCATATTTTCACATCTAGAATACATGAGCTTCATATCTCACTCCTCACTTTCTCTCTCTCTATCTCTAAAAATATTTCTTCACTTTCTCTCACTTAAAATTAGTCTTAGCGCATCGAGAAAGTCTTTTTGTTTAGTGAGAAATCTTCTAATTTGGAAGGGATATTATTGTAAATTCCCTAAGGAGTGTTTTTTTATTGGATGAATAACTTGCCCTTAAGGGAGTTTTTGTTTGGGTTAAAAGCTAAAACCTTTAAAAGATTTGATTTGGGGATTTAGTTTTTAAGTCGCGGGTTCGGTTCGTAAGCTCATACTGGTTTAAAAGCTTCCTTTGGTTCATGATCAACCCGATTCAAAATTCTAATTTGGCTAGTGAGTTAAGCATGGTTTAAAAGCTCACTTTGATTCTAGATAAGCCTAGTTTAAAATTTCATCTTGGTTCTTGATTAGCCTGGTTAAAACCTCAATTCGGTTCGTGAGTTTATCCTAGTTTAAAAGCTCACCTTGGTTCGGGATAAGTCCGTAAAAAATATCGGTTTAGCTTGGGGACTAATCGCTTTAATTATGTGTTTGGAAAGAGGACTAATTTCTTCTCTTCACTAGTTCATATTTGGAAGAAAGACTAACCATTTATCTTCATTATTCATTGTTTGGTTGTAAGTTAGCCTGAAACTTCATTTTTCTTTGTATAAGGGGGTTCTAGAGTTTACTGGATACCCTCAAGATCAAATATTTGAAAAAGGATTAAGTCTTCTTGACTAAACCTGTATAAATCTTTAATATCATTTCTCTTACCCTTAACTTTTACTTTTCGCTGCTATTTGTCAAAAACTTTTTGAAAATGGTTTTAAACTCTTAAAATAATAACGAAATATTTTCAAACTATCGTCTTTCTAAAGCCCACAATTCAGTCTCCATCAATCTCTTGTGTGTAGAATCACATATATAACAATGACTAATTCAATTTTTAAGGCTTCGTAGATGAATAAGCCAATTATATAGGATAAGAGGAACAATTATTACTCCATTACATATAATCTAGGATGGAAAGACTAACTCGATTTTGAATGAAATAATAGTCAATAGTAAATATGCATTAAAGGAAAACAACATCACCACCAACAACAAACAAGGAAACCTTTTGTTATAGAAAAAACCTTGACTTAATTTTTGAAGATGTTGGATAGTAACTTCAAAGAACAATATTAGAATCAACTTCAATAATAACCTCCAAGTAATACTTCCATTATGGAGGAGAGCTTGACTCGATTGATGAATATGTCACAAAGTAAATTCAAACAACAATATCATAATCAACAACAAAAACAAAGTTTGAGGAAAACTTCCTCTACGGAGAAGACCTTGCCTCAAATTATAAAAAATACATAAAGCAACTTTGAACATATGTAGAGTGTATTTCTCATATAGCTCAGTTACTGGTTTTGACCTGTTACTATTTGACATCTTGTGTGGAATAATTCACAAGGGAGGATCAACTTGCAGGAAACTGGTGTATTACCATTTCGAGGTGCGGTAGAGCATAGAGAAGGCTCTCCAGGTGTAACATAAGCTAATGGAGGTTTGGAAAAAGTTGAGACAACATGGAATTGAGACGAAATCTTGAGAACTTTGGAAATGGATGTAGAGAATCACAATGCATCAAAAAGGTTTTTAAAATTTCATATTCAATTTCTTGATGAATAAAAGAGTATCTAGGTTGTGGTTGTTCACATAAGAGAGGTGAATTGTGGGAGTTTGAAAAATTACAATTTAAAACTAAATTTCTTTCAATTTTGGAGTTTAAAACATTTGTAAGAATTGATTGTGAAAGTATCCAATAGTGTTTATTAGTTTTTAGTAGATTAAGCTCACGAGTCCCTTTATACAAGAATAAATGAAAATCCAAGTTAACCTCCAACCAAACTACAAACAATTGACAAAAGCAATGAGTCTTCCTTCCAAACATGAACATAACTTCAAGTGATTAGTCTCTAAGATAAATCGAAATTTTATACAGACTTATCTTGAACTAATACGAAGTTTTGAATGGATATCCTTCAAACTGAACATGGATTTTACACGGGTTGGACACGAATCAAACCGAGATTTTACATCAGACTGATCTCGAACCAAATAGAGATTTTACATCAGGCTGAACTCAAGAATCAAAGAAAATATTTTTCACTGGTTATCTTCAAGAACCCAGAAAGTGACATTTTCCTTAAGTGGCTCATCTCACGAACCAAATATCGACTTAATTCTAAATCCCTTAATTAAAGCTTTTAACGAGGTTTATCTTTGAACCCAACCAAACACTTCCTTAAGAAGAAATATTCATTCAAGAGAAAACGCACTCTTGGTGAATTTAGAAATTTACGCTTTCATATTTTAAGGAGAGTGGGGAGAGTGAGATGCCTCGCGTTCTGGATGTGAAGGAGTGAAGGTGTATGCCTCTATTAAAGGCCAAAGGTTGGGGTAAAATAAAAAAGTATTCACGGGAAAAATTAATGGCCCAATCAATTAGGTCATTATTCTAATCGATTGGATGCACTAAATAATCGATTATAATTTCTCATTTTAGAAATATTTGATAGAGAGACATTGCCCTTCATAAAAATGTCACAATCAATTATGGACCAAATTTTCTCTTATCTAATCGATTGAGAATATGTTCCGATCTATTGAACAATTCAAAATATGTGTCATAATCATTATAATAGTTTCCAATGCATTCGGCTAGGCTTCAAAACATTTTTGGGTTATTTTCTTTATGAAATAGATAATTTAAAAATAATGTTAGTGAGTGTGTGATTTAGCCATAATAGTTTACAAAAACTCTTTTTTATTTTTACAAAACACTTATCACTCATCACGATCATGCGAGCTTTCACACTTTCTTTTTTTCACACGCTGAAACTTGAAGACTTTTCAGAACACACCGATCATATAAGCACTTGCTTGAGTCTTCTTGGATATAAGACTTGAGATATCTTTAAGTTGAAATTCAACTTTAGAGGAAATCAATAGTGATCATAAAATCCTAACTCTTCTACTTTATTCGGAGGAAGAGCCTCAATAAACTATCTTCTGCATCTTTGACCACTTGAAATACTTGCTTATCTTTGAGTCAAGTTTTATCTTCACAAGTTGTCATCAAGGATGAGTTGTCATAATCAAAAACATCAAAACCATAATATTGAACAATTCAAAATATGTGTCATAATCATTATAATAGTTTCTAATGTATCCGGCTAGGCTCCAAAATATTTTTGAGTTTTTTTTTTATGAAATAGAGAATTTAAAAATTATTTTAGTGATTGTGTGATTTAGTCATAATAGTTTACAAAAACTCTTTTTATTTTTTATTTTTGCAAAACACTTATCACTCATCACGATCATGCGAGCTTTCACACTTTCTCTTTTTCACACTCTGAAACTTGAAGACTTTTCCGAACACACCGATCATATAAGCACTTATTTGAGTCAAGACTTGAGATATCTTTAAATTGAAAGCCAACTTTAGAGAAAATCAATAGTAATCATAAAACTCCAACTCTTCTGCTTTATTCAAAGGAAGAGCCTGAACAAACTATCTTCTGCATCTTTGACCGCTTGAAATACTTGCTTATCTTTGAGTCAAGTTTCATCTTCACAAGTAGATGAGTTATCATAATCAAAAACATCAAAATCATAGTTATAATCATCAAAACCGTAATAAACATGACTTGCTTAGATTTAATCACTTCTTAATTGATCCTCCAAACACATTTTTCTCCAATCACTTTTCTTAATTAGGTGTCCTTCTAAAACATATTCATCCCAAGGAGGAATTCTTACATGAAAACAACCTTATATCAACATTTTTAGAAACAATGAATAAGAATAGGAAAAAAATTAATTTAATTTAAATTTATTTTAATTTTAATTTTTTAATTAAATTCATAAAAAAATTATGATTATGAAAGAGAGAGAAAATATTATATTTTTTTTAATTAATTAAAATTTTATGATTAATTACATGTAAAACTACTTCATATGGTTGTATCTATCTAAAAAATTCCATCCCAAATCATGTGGATTATGGTTAAAAAGATGATCTCATCAGTCTGACATCATAGTTATGACGATGTCATCCAATGATTCTTTGATCTGATCTTTCCAACTGTTTGAAGCTTTTAGATCACTTTGTATTTGGACTAGATCATATAATTTGGACCTTGTGATCGACCTAAACACATCTTAGAAAGTTTTGACACTTTATATTCACACACTCTCCCAAGTACCAACAAACAACAACCTAGAACAGAAAGATGCATAAAACAGAATCACAAAGAATTGCATAAAAGAAACAAGGCGCCAATTGTCAATGGTGGCCGAAAATTTTTACCGACAAACGGTAAACAATGACAACGTGTGGATGTACATTGACAGTTGACAGTTAGTGATTGTAGCAATAGATACAAGTGCATCCTTTGGATATGATATAAAGGATGAAATATTCACATATGTTATGAATAGACAGATATTTCCTTCTCTTTTTTTAAATAAATTAAAATAAAATCAACATTAAGTTTTAAAAGACACCTGAAATTTGTGCAAATCAAGGAGAACAATTTCGTTTTCCAGATGCATGGGAGCCGAGGATAAAATTAGTGCAAGAAATAGTACATTAATGGTCACAGTCCTTCAAAATTTTAACTGTAAATTTTGAATGAATATTGAGGGACAAATCCATTATAGCAAAATGGCATGCAGCAGAACTGAACTTCTGGTTGTGCTGCATAGCCCAATAATTTAGAAGATTGAAAATTCTCTCAATCTGCTTCCCTTTAAATCAGCTCCTTAGTCTACTCTCGAATTGGTATAAATACAATTCCCTCCAATTTGAATCAACATTTGAAAATGATTAACATTCTGGGCAAAGGCACATAAAACTTTTGGAGCTAACCAAGTCATCTGCAAGAAATAAAACCAAACACCATTTCCCTCTAAGGACCGTGAAAAAGGCCAATAAACATAATTGATTTCAAGCAACTTTTGTACTAACATAAATAAAGTGAAATTTTTCATTATGTCTAGGATGAGATACAATTCGCCACTATATTAAATTCACCTTTGCCTTGTGTTTAAATAATGATTTTGCTGTTTTACTCAATCTTCGTGTTCATCTTCTGAGTCTGCACAAAAAGAATGTAGCAGTTTATGATCACATAAACAGTTAAGGAAGTTGTGTTAAGCAAATACACAAATAGCTTCTTAGTTTGAAATATTTACAAACTAAAGCCAATATTGCAACTGCAACAACTTCTGATTGATTGAATAAAACAGAATCAATTTCAAACTTCATGATAAACACATCAAAGGGATTATGTCACAAAAAAGTCGCAACATATTCTTCTGTTAATTAGTAACTTCAGTATCCCCATTTAATGAGTGAATTAAACAAAAGACAATGATTTTCAGGGCCAAATGGAGTAAAATACTGTGCATACAGGTTATGATTTTCAAAAGTTTTCTCACTTCATCAAAAGTTTGATTGGGAAGCCAGGCACAAATTCAGCTTACCAGATCGAACATCTTCGCTAAGTTTTCCTCTTGCTTGGATTTGTTTGACAAGCATTCGATATATTAACACCCACCAATAAATATGCAGAACCAGCAAGCAGAATAGAAGAGTATTGAACATATAATAATATACTGGACCATCCACTTGGTGCTTTTCCTTATCCAAGGTGAGCAGAACTTCATAGCTGGGAAAAAAAGAAAAGAAAGTAAAACACTTGAACCGACAATGATATATCATACATATATGAACAAGGGACAGATCTAGTATTACTACTTATATTGAATTGTTAAAATTATGACTGACGAAAACATGTTTTTTATTGTGCTTAAAATAAGATTCAGGATTTACTTAGAAACGTTCCTGTGAAGAAAAAATTTATTTTATAATTCTGCTCAGACAAGACATCTAACATTACCACATCGGAAGTTTACATATGATTTCAGATGAGTTCTATCTCATAGTAAGTAAAACATCGAAAACTATTAACCACAGTCCTATATGCCTCTTTACCTTGATTTTTCACAGGTCAAACATTAACATGTTTTGTTGTAACGATTAACAAGAACAATCAATTATGGACAGTATAAAAAGGAGAGCATGAATGGATTGATTGACATGTTTTTTTAGAATAAGAAGGATTCTAATAAACCTAAAAGGGCCTAGTACAATAACAATTGGCTTAAAAGCAAATGTTATATAGAAAAGACACCATTACTCCATTAGGACTATGGGATCAACCAATCAAACCAATTGAGCAGGCTATTATGTCCCCATCGATAAGTCCTGAGGCCCTTTACACTCAAAATTTGAAATTCTGGAGACAACTCTAGCAGATGCAGGAAAGAAATATAAAAATAATAATGCAATGATGCAGATGTAAACCTAATGATGCATCCACATGCAACTCTGTTTCCTTAACTTTTTATGTATGTCATGGCTAACAAAACTTATCATAAGAAAATTATGCATTTATCTCTTCTCAAACATTAATTAGGTAAGCCTGAACCAAAATTTATGAATATTTACGGAAAGATAGGCACACAATTTTCACCATGAGCTAATTAAGTGAAAATCTCACATGAGAGAATCCATTCTCGTTTAGTATATTCACATTACATTACCCCAGTAGATTTTTCCAAACTCTTAAGTAGTTCAAATGAGAATCTCCATGGGACGTACATACGTCAAGAATTGATAAAAAAACCTATAGTGAAACTAACCATACCAATAAAACGGCTTCAAAGTTTTTCCTAAAACATTAACTATTTTCTTTCAGGTACTTAATGCATTATTGGTTAAAGTTTATACAATGTCATTAACTAGACGCTAGCAGCACTACACCAGTATAGTGTAGCGGTGTTTGGACAAACCGCTATTGTTCCACAATACACTAGTTAGCATAAAATATTGTAATATAGTGACACTATAACAGTATTGCATAACAGAATTGTAACAATCTGCTATTTTCTGCTAACCACAATTTGCAACATTGAGTTTTCACCAGGTATCTATTTTTGCTCATAATAAAGCATATGCATAATTTGAGATCGATGAATACCGTAACTGCTCTACAAAACTACCAGACACTGAACCATTGTTGTAACCTAATACATAATGTAAACCACTAATAGTAATAAGGTTCTCTGAGTTGATTTGTGATAAGGACACTAATATACAGTAACAGATAACCAATATGTAAATCTTTTCAAAAGATGACAACTTGAATCTGAAGGGAAACAGGGGTCACCAATCCTTTCGGAATGTATAACACTAATCTTTTTAACTTTCATTAAGTATATGTAGGGAGGTCATATATTTATTGACGAAGAGAAGAATCCACATGATAACTAGGCGAGGACCAGAAAATATAATAGAAAGCAGAAGAAGAAAAAAAACGTAAATGGGGAAATGAGCTAATACTACTAACCTTGTACTCCAAAGAATCCAGAATGGGTAGTAAATGAGGCGCAATATGACCCAAGATAAAACAAAAAGAATAAATGCAGTGCTAGCCGTTGCTTCAGCACCACTGTATTTGGACATTTTTCCTATCTCAAGAAACACATCACTAGCATCATGAATTGCTAAAACAACTGATCCAACACGAGCAAACCTGAATGTATTAAACATAGAAAAGAAACAGAAGTCTGTAATAGAAAACTATCAAAGCAAAACATATTCAAATCAAATTTCACAGAAAAACTTGGATGACAAGACATACTGAAGTCAATGAAAAACATACCTACAAATGTAAGACAACACAATGAGCATGAAAGTAGCAACATGATGACTCATGGAAACCCCAAAGTCAGAACGCCTTGTTTCCCAAAATATTAAAGCAAAAATGGAGTATGAATAAAATCCAGCAGTATACATATAGACTGCCTTCAACTTCAACCTGAAACGTTAGAAAGTCACGACTCTATCAACAAGCTTAACTTTAATATAAAACTCATATAAAGGAAATACAATAACAAATTATAGACTAGCATTGCAGCAGAATCACCACAATTATTTAGACATATAAAGAAACAAGCTTACTTAATCTTTTGATCTGGCCAAACCTGATTCCCAGGCCCTATCCAAAAATATCTCGTATTGGTAAACCAAGGCTCATCATAAGTTACATACAGAGCAAGAATCTCCGCCGAGAGATAATAAATACATTTCCACGCCGATTCCTTAAATTTATTAATCCTCTTTCTTCTATCCTCCGTCTGGTAATCCAACATTTTGTTCCCCTTTCCAAAAATCAATCTTCTCGCCACTTTCTGCAAAAATTTCATTCATTTCAGCTTGACAATACCCAACAAAAAGGTAATAATTTAGACATCATAAAAGTTCAATAACAAAGCAAACCAATACTCCAAAATTGAAATCCTAAATATCACTTTTTTTATTACCCAGAAGACTTAAATAAAACATAACCCAAAAAAAAAAAAAAATTGAAGCTCATTGCATTTAAAATTTGAAGCTGAAAAATAGTAAATACTTGCTGCATTATAAAAATAAAATAAAAAAATAAATAAAGAGAGGCAAAACTGTGTAAATGCAGAAGGTAGGTACAGTGACATTAAAGAGGTTCCCATAGTACTCAAATGTGTATACATAGATAGATAGATACATAAAATAAAAAAAAGTGAAGCTGCTATAATAACAACCCTTTAAATGATAGAAAAAGGTATCATAAATGCCCCAAAACTTAAAAAAAAAAATATAAATAAATTCACCTCAATTTCCTACAAGACTCTCATTTTACAGCAAATTGATAATCACACAAACTCAGAATCAGGTGAATAAAGTGAATAAAGTGAATAAAAAAGAAAAAAAGTGTCGGAAACTATGACGAAAAAAAGAAATATACCTAGATGAAAAGAATAGATAATTAGGTAATTAGGGATAAAGCGAATACCTCGAAGATGAATCTGTCGAGAAGGAAGCGAATGGAAGGGAAGAAGAGAAAGAAGAGAGGGAGGAAGTAGAAATCTTCGTAAACAGGGTAAGATTCATGAGGAAAGTCAATGGAATTGAATCGGTCAATGAAATTCATAATTATTAAAATTAGAATGAATTATGAATCCGAATCTGGTTAATCAGAAAACAAATTATGATGATGAATTTGAAGCTAAGAAGAAAGAAAGAAAAGAAAAAAAGAAGAAAAATGAGGGTGGATCGTTGAATTTGATTCGGTGTGTTTTGTGTGCGTTGTTGATATTGATTGATATTGATAATGATGATTTCTGTATTTGTTGTGGTTTTGAGTTTGTTTTTGTTTTACTAATTTGCCCTTTTTACTAGAAGATGCAAGTTGATATGCTACTTAGGTGATACATGAGTGTGTGAGTGGGAGAATGAGACAGATAAAGCACTGTTGGCTTTTTGTCTATTTGATTCCTAACTGTTGCATTATCTACTACAAATTTTATATAATTTTATTAAATTATAAAATATAGAAATTATCTTAATTAAATCGGTTCTAAAATAATTAATATTTGAATAAGAGTGCTGATGATAATTTGAAAGAAAAATAATTAATGTGTTTTACAATTATTTTATAAAAACTTTAAAACAGTTTATATTTAAACATAAAAATAGTAGTTATATATCCCTTCTCAGGTTGTAGTTTTTTCTTATGGGTATACACGACTTATCGTAACATTAAATTGTCTTTTTGTATCTATCTTCGAATTATTTTGGAGTTGTATCTCATGAGCGTAAGTTGTTTAGTAGTGAGCTCTTGGATGTGTGCGATATATCTCATTTCGGCCATTAGGTTGACATTTCATCTAAGTTTTTTCTCATTTTCATCTTCGTTGAAATGAGAACTTCGTCATGTTGGTGTGTCGATTTTGACCGATGGCATGGTGTCCGCCACACCCTTCTAACTCCACATGTATTTTTTATATATTTTATGAAATAAGTCAAGTAAAAACCAATATATAAGGGTGTCATACTTCATATAAAACGTCATAAAGCAATTTTGCTCCATAACACGAGTTACAACAATGGTAATAACCACTTCCTCTAACATACACCTTTATGGTGTTCCATGCAACATCAACACACCTTTAAAAACAACACAGCAGAATCATCAAAATAATATTCTCAATTGTCAGCTTATAATATTTAGTTTCATCAAAATTGGGATTTAAAGTTAGTTCAACATTAATAATCCTTATAAAATATGCCAACATAACGGAACATAAAATTCAATCAAGCATTCCCGACCCGATATTACATATCAGAGCAAGACACCTCTAAATAATGAAAAACTAATAAATACTCTAAAAAAAACTCTATCTTCAACGCTCCTATAAACTACTCCTGAGCATCTGTGTGTTACCCACGTGGAGACAATATTCAACTAGAAAGTGTGAGTAATCATGATTCACTATATAAGAGATAAGGAAAAGATTAGTAGTAACATCGTCATCATATCAACACATATCATTTATAAAACAAGTCATACTCACACCTACACGTCATAATAGCACTTATACATCTTTCGTCATAAAAACTATCATATAATACATGATTCACAAATATCATCATATCACATTTCATCAACAAAACTCATGTAAATACCACATAAAATGTTAACACAACAATACTGACTCAATGCACGTGATACCAATTTTTTATGAACACCTGATTCATCACCCTCCAAAGATTCCACCATAGGATCGATTCCCTCTTGGAACCAGAGCACGTCATAAAAATCGTTGTCATTCACCATAGTAACACTTTACTAAATCCCTAACAAGGATTTATCTACTCGCACTCAATCCATACAATGGGATTGAGGCTCATCATAAGCAGACCAACGTCCAGAAATATCATGAATGCATGATGCACAACAACGTCATATAAATTCGACCACGATAAGTCAATTGCATCATTATTCACATAATCATAACATAATCATCTTTACATAGCATGTATACATATCCACATACATATCATTAAAACATTATCACGGGTAGAAAGCAAAAAAAATAAAAAATTTATCACGGACAACATCAATTACATCACAACAACATCATAGCAACTCTACGTTAACATCAAGTTCATCATTAATATAAAATATCTTTGCATATTAAATAAATAATAATTCAAATTCATAAATACATAGGTACTAGAATAGTACATCAAATAACTCATATTATTCTATCATAATATAACTTTGCGCGTTAGCTTCCCAATACTTTAAATGACGCATTAACCGGAGTCACGAAACTCTAGACACAACATATTTAAGTTTCTTGCCAGACTGCTCGCTTGACCTTTGCCCAACGACCATGGTGGCGCTTTATTCACCTCTCCCTGACCCAATGCTCACTCAGAGAAATGAGCGATTGGGACCATCGTTGCTTCACTCGCTCGACGAAGCTCTAGCAAAATCCCTTCCTCATACATTTTCTAGACCCAAAACTCCTCCTGCCTAATGCTTGCCCGGAGATGCTGGGGCAACTCGCTCGCCCCATGCTCGCCTCTGGCTCGACCCGCGAGACGCGTGATTTCTACAACTTTTAGTTGCGATTTCGCTTCTGCCCATACCTTTTCCCATTCTGATTTCCGTACCAAATTCAGCCCAAACCACATGGCAATCATGGTATTTCACAATTCAACAATCAACACATCACTATATACATCATATACATTAAATCATGGTATATGAACATCATCATTACACAACACATCATGGTATTTCTCATGCTTTTCATCAAAATTATCATACGAGACAACACCCACATCTACCTTAACCATACATCAATCATAATAAACCCGATTACACTTCTTAACTCGAATTCCTAGCAGTTGACCTCTTCCTTTGCGTTCTACGAAAATCTCCCTCTGAGCCTTAGTCTTTTCTTTCACGTTCTCCCAATTTTACGATCGTACAAAATGATTTCTATTTTTCTTATTTTATTTGTTAACCTTAGATCCTTTTATATGGTTTTCCTCTTATGAACTCACTTAACCCACACACAATTACTCTTATGCCCTTATTCTCTTTTTCCTCTTAATATTCTATTTAATTATTATTATTATTATTATAAATCTAAATAATATAAACTAAATTATTTAAATCTAAATAATTCTAATTATCACCTCCATTCCCACTTACTACCCCACAATATGCCATCATACATCACATAGATAATCACAAATAATCAATTAAACAAATAACTCTAAATTATGGGGTGTTACATTCACCTCATACACTAATGTAAAAGGGGTTTTTCCAATGGTGGAATTAGGGATAGTGTGATATCACCATAGCACTTTGTGTAGTTGCTCAGTCCACGAACATTTCGCCTCATCCAATTTATTATTGATCATTTTCAATATTATCTTGATAGCCGACTCTGGTTGTCCATTTACCTGTGAGTGAATGACGAATATGAATTTAGTTTGTGCTCCAACGTCCTTGCAGAAGTTGACTATAATGGCACTAGCGAGTTGAGTTCAATTGTCTTAGACAATGATTTTTGGTTAAGAAAACCTGCACATGATCTCCTGCCAATAAAAATGATGGACTATCTTTATAGTTATCTTGGACACATCTTCTTCCTCTATCGACTTTGTGAAGTAGTCTACTTCGACAACTAGGAATTTTAGTTTGTCGGGAGCTAGGGAAAATGGACTCAAAATGCGCACACCACACTAATAAAATGGCCAATATGTTGATTCATAATTGAGAAGATCAGTTGACGTATAGTGTAGATTGGCGTGCCTTTGGCATTTATCACACTTCTTGATAAAGGTTATGTTGCCCCTTGTAACACCCTTCTAAACCCCATAATTAATTAAATAAATTATCACCACTCAAAAGTTTCACACTTCATAACATACACCACACAACATAGCTTTGCTTCGTAACACGGGTCATCAAAACATTTATAACAATTGTTCTTTACACATTAAACCTTCAGTTAAACTCTGCAGCAAAAATCATATTCTCAAACTGTCATACCTCAAATTTGTCTACCTTAGTGGTACCGTCAAATTTATTTTCGAACTTGAGTTTTAAAATTCCTTTGGTTTAATTACATTAATATTTTAGGGTTTTAATAAATATTCGCTTTCGAGTCTATTTAAAAATATAATAATTTATTTTAAATTATTTGTATTTTTAAAATAGCAAATAGTTGATCATCTTCATATACTTTCAATCGGCTTTTTATTTTAAATAAATAACATAGCACAACTGGTAAGGAAGTATAACTTGGTAACATAAGGTCATGGGTTTGAATCTTAATGGGTTCACTTTGAATATTTTTTTGTCTATATGTTACTAATTTTATTTCCATTAATATTAAAAAATCATAAAAAAACCATTTTTTATTATTTAAATATTATTTTCGTACTTTTAATTAATGCGTTTTAAAAAAAAATCATTTATTTGATTTTATGTACGTTTTACAAAAATTAAGTGCAAAAATTATAATAAATACAAAAAATATTTCCTTTTATGTTTAATTACTTTTTATTGGTCAATCAATGTCAATTTCTGTTATACTCATCTTATGATTGGTTAGCTTGGTGACCAAGGAAAATTGATTTGCCAATCAATTTTATTTTCCTAATTTTTTTACCTAATTATCATTATAAATAGACCACTCTTTCACACTATTTTTAATTCATAATTTCATAATCATCCACAACTCACTATAGTTCTTCCTAAAGTTGTTGCTCTTCACATCGAAGAACAACAACAAAGAAACCCTGAAGCCTCCATCAACAATCATTTGGAAAATCTACAGTTTACAAAAAAATCTCTTCTAAAGTTGTTCTTCACATCAAAGAACAACAACAAATAAACTCTAAGCCTTCAGAATTTGGTATTCATCCAGGCAATCACATTGGAGAAAGGAAAAAAAAGAGCACGAAGAACAAAGGGAGGAAGCAGCTTAAGTGGGTCACTGCATTCTAGGTTAGTAAAACTGAACCATTAATTGTATGACTGAATATTTACATATGTTTGAATTTTTGTCTGATTATGTTGGTTCATTGATCTAATATTTATTGTGGGATTTATTATAATAGGTTTAAACTTTTTAAATATTATTATATAATTGTCTATTAAACTTTGTTATAATTAGTTATTAATATTTTGTATAATATATTAAAAAAAATTCAGAAATTAATTTTTAGAGATTATTTCAAATTCTTTTTTCTAGTTTGTTTCATTAGGGAAAATTCAAAAGAATTAATCTTCTCCTTACTCTCTATACACCCCAGATTTGCTATCACGTTAGGATTCAAACCCCCTCTGTGTTTGGGCCTGAATTCAATATCTGAATTCAGGACCCTGCTACATGTACCCGCTGTTTTGCTAGCCCGACATAATTTACACCCCCTGCGTTTTTAATTTAATTCATTTTATTATTTATTATAATTATTATTTTAATATATTTTAATATATTTATAATTTTAATATTATTATTATAAATCAAATATTTATTTTTTAAACTCATCCAAATATTTATTTATTTATTGCATTAAAATCATTTTTTAATCATGCATTAATAAGATTTTTTTTATAATTAATACATTAAAAAATATTTAACCGACACTAAACTCTTTTTCATAATAAATTAACTCAACAATCAATTTTCAAAAAAGATTACAAAAATATTTTTAATCGACTACGCACTTCGTCTAACAACTTTGTTATTCACACACCCAGACTAAGTACAAGGAAAATTCAAACATCTTCGTAATCCATAAAAAACATCAACCAACTGCGAACTATGAATTAGGACTTTGATCCTCATAAGAGGATATGTAGGCATACGACTAAAATCGTGGCGAGTTCTCCTAATAAAAATAAAAACTCTATTTCCTAAGCCGTAATTCTAAACCCTAGTATCATTGTGAACAAGGTAGATGAAGGGTGACTAACACCTTTCCTTCGTGTAAAACGAGTCCAACAACTTAGAATCTCTGACAAAAATTAGGGTTATCTGTTATATTCCTTTCCCTAGGATAAAAATTAATGGTGGAGACTCTCATATTTTTTGCCGGTTACAACAGCTGGCGACTTCACTAGGGACTCAACCCTAGGGTTTTAGAAGTCTCTCCTTTGGATTTAGGGTTTTGATAGGGTTTTATATTTTTTTTGTGATTTCTATATTTGTTTTTTATATTTATTTGGTTTATTTATTTATTATTATATTGTCATTATCATATTGTGGCGGGATTTTATTATTTAAAATATATATAATTTTCAGAACCCTTAGAAAGAAGGTTTGTCTATTAGCCAAGGGGATACATCAGCTCTATGAGTTTATGTGATGACTTCGCCTAGAGTCGGTGGAATTCCGCGAAAGAAATACGTCTCAAGAGATATCCTCCTGGGGAGTAGGACTTTGGAATGAAACATATGACTCTTTGTACAACCCTTAAGGAAGCCACTTTATGGGAAGGGTAGAATATCCGTAGGACGAAACTAGGAACCTACGTACTAAGGAAACTATTGTCATCCCGTCCTTCCTAGAAATCCTTCCCACGAGGGACATTCTATTGTAATTTTAAACCTACGGGGGGTTACCTCTTATTATTATTATACCCTAAACTCATAGGGGTATTCTTTGGTTTAGCTCGTAGGGTTTTCTATTTTATTCATAATCCTTAGTCTGTAGGGAACCCCTTTTGTCCATCATTATCCTTAGAACCTTTATAGGATCTTGTTCCTCATATGAAACCTTCCCATGAAGGACATCCTCGTTGATGCACGCCACGTGGATTTGGTGAATGTTGTACCCCAAAATTTTCTCTCTCATTTATCAAGTAATTTCTCACAAGATCTCCTTTGGTTCAAAACTGCACTAAGATTGATTAGCTCAAGACACCCCCTCAAGCTCTGATGACTGAAAATTAGGGTTTGAGATTGCACAAGGATAATTGAACTTTTATTTCCTCATATGACTTTCATGGATCATTATGGACCCTCAAGATTGCTCATGTCAAGTTTCAAGTCTTGGATCACATTTTTGCCCAGTCAATTAATCAGTCGACCTAAAAATCAACTGTATTGGAAAAAGTCAACTGTAGTCAATTTACAGTCAAAATTCATAATTTTTTGATCCATATCAACATTGGGAACTCATATATGTCACTTGATCAAGTTTGGACCACAATTCCTCAAGAAATTTGATCATATCATCAAAAGGGCAAAATGGTCAAAATTAGGGTTTTGACTGAGAAAGGGCAATTTCTGATTTTTGAATTAGCAAATAGTTAATTGGTTAGAGACATGATCTTAAGGTTTCAAATGCATCATTTTGACTTAATGGTATGACTCAAAACTTTCCTCAAGATCAATTGATTGATAGTTGATTTTTAGTCAACTGATCAAAAGTTAAATGTACACTGAAAAGCCAAACTTTGACTTTTTGGTCAAAATCAAGTGTCAAAGATCACAATTCATCAAAACATGTAAAAATATGAAACTTGTTCATCAAGAAATCAAAAAGTCAAGATTTCATTTTGAAAAGTCAAAATTTCCAAACTTCGAAATCTTTCTAAGTGTTGAAAACTTCATATCTTTATACAACTTTGAGCCAATTTTTCACCATGATGCAAGATGATTCAAAGGAAACTTTAAACATGAAAGTTGTAGATCTCAATGAGATCTAAAACATTTCTGAACACAACTCCTCCTAGAAATGTATGGATTTCAAGTTATTAATCCATGAAATCATATTCATGAAACTAAAACACAGTGAAATTTTGAGCATTTTGGTCAGGATTTTGACCTAACTTATGGGCCAAGTTTCACATAGTTCCATTTGGATTTTGCAAAAGTGATTCAAATAGGGATTGTATATAACATTACAATATTTCCAAAATGTCCAAGAACTCCTTGAGATCATTTTTTAGCAAGGAGAATCGAAGGCCAGAAGTTAGGGTTTCAAGTTGTTTTACAAGGCATAATTTGTGATGCACAATGGACAATATCACATAGCCATGTTGCATAATATCACTTTGCAGGCTTCTAACTTGCAATTCACTCCTTAATTATATGTTTACACAACATATTGAGCCATTGTCCAAGCATTTGAACCATTATCCAAGTTGCATTTCCATTTTTGGAAGAAATGCACCATTGCTATTCTTGAAAAGTGGCTTTAATCACAAAGTCCACTCTCCTTGAGCATTGGACTTGTTCTTTATGCACACACAAACCCTATAAACCAAAACCAAGCATGTCTAAAGTACTAACCACTCTATGCAGCCCTGTACCTTGCCTTGGAACAAGATGTTTCAATTTTGCTTCAAAAACAAGTAAAGATGCTACAACTTGGGATTTCAAATTTTGGCTTGTTATAACATACAAGACTTCTTGCCTATAAATATACAAGTAATTTGCAAGCTGCAAGACATATACATAAGCCCTCAAACTCCCTAGAACTTAGAATCACACACAAAAACTTCATTATTGCACAATCTGGCCAAAAACTTGAAACTTACATTTCCCTCATGCGTTTCCAAGCCTTTTGGTTCCTAAAGCTTATAAACATCAAATATAAACCATCCAAAGTCCTTTTTCCCAACTGTAACACCTCCATCATCAAGTTCCATTTTCAAAAATAGGGGTCTGCAACTTGACTTCTCCAGAACTCCTCAGTCGCTTTTAGCTCAAGCCAAGCATCACATTAGCTTCTTGGGAACTTGAGGAAGCTAACCCAATCACTAGAACTCATTGAAAGCTGCTCCAACTCAAAACACGATACCCTCTTGCAAGGTGAGTTTTCTGATTTTTGAACTCCTCATATAGGCATTGTTAAACTTTCATTTTCAAAGATAAAATGTAGACCTCATTGCCACGAAGCTGTACATATCCATAGTTTGCATTTATATGGCTTGAGCTTAGAGAATTTTGGATTTGAAGTTTCTGAAATTTTTAGGTTTCAGATTAGGGCCATTAAAATTCATGTTTGTCTTTGATCTATAGTTTTAATGCTTTACATTTCTGAAATCGTGAGGGAATTTTCCACAAGATTCATGTTTACACTTTTGCAAATGGATGAGAAATGAACAAGATGCAGGTGGTCTGGCTAGACGCGAGGTTGAAGATGAAGTTCTCTTCAGGAAGCAATTTCTAATACATATTTATGGTTTGATATAAATAAACGGATGTATAGCTACCCCAATGGTAAGGCAACACGCTAGTAACCAAGAGGGCGTGAGTTCAACACCCAACGCGCTACCTTTTGTTCATTTTTCATATTTTCACTCTTTTTTGTTTCAGCAAGCAGCGCCTGGGCCTCCACATTGGGCTTTCCACTTTTTTTTTGCTTTTTTCTAACCCCTGACTACTTTTGCACCTCTGGCCCATTTTCTTTTATTATTTCTTTCTTTTTTTCTATTATATTTTATTTCTTTTGTCTTTATTATATTATTATTATTATTATTATTATTATTATAGTTATTATTTTTATTTAATGAAAAAATATAAAAATATTTTTATTTATTATTGACATTTATTTATTTCATTTTCTCTATAAATGCAAAAAGACCAAAAAAACATTTTCTTAAACAAATAAATTTCTTTTTTTATATATATAAATATTTAGACTTTGGTTTATTTATTATATTATTTTCTTTTAAATTAAAATTAATTTAGAACTTAGGTTTATTTTAATTAATTAATTTTCATTTTCATTTTTATTAATTTAAAGCCTTTCATATAAAATACCCTAAAAAATACTTTTTCTAACCTAATTTTCTTTTCTTAACTAATTTAGGTTTAATATTATTATCTTTAATTAAATATTTTTCCTTCTTAGACATTAGGTTATAACCCTTTAAAAACCAAAACAAAATCATTTTTTTTTCATTCACATTCTTGCATTATTTTCTTTTCAATTTTGTACAATATTCAATATGGTTGTAATAGATAATTAGGTTTAATTTTCTTGCAAATCCCCATTTGTAAATTTGTAGACCCCCTTCCCTAATGATGTAATAGTTTAGTATTTTTATTTTCTGCAATTTATCGCTTTATATAAATGCTAGTAATTAGGGTTTGTATGGAAAGATAAAATCAATGCTTAGAAAACCCTAATACAAGACAAATCAAGCATGAAAAATATATACTTGCACACTTTGCACCTCTAGGGTTAACTCCACTTGTTGCCTTGAGAAATAAATGGCCATAATACGCATGTAAGATGTCTTAGCAAAAACAAACAAAAATACAAGATTATAGTCCCTCGATGACGCTCCGAAGTTTCCTTACAAATGATCTTAGTCCCTCAAAGAAAATGCTAAGATATCTTACAACATTGTTATTCATGACTATACGATGACCCTTGCCCGTCCATTTTACATCCAAAGATAAGGCTACTTACCAATACATGGTAAAATAATAATGTCAAAGGAAAGAGGAAATAAACAAGAAAGACTTTTGAGTAGGTAGAATGTTCCTAGTTTCTTGCTCATTTTCAAATAAAAACATCCTTGCTATTTTCAAAAACAAACACCAACACTTTCAAAACATCTTTCAAACTTGAAACATTTTTCAAAAGATTAACACTTTGTATACGTTCTTACGAACGAGAACTATTACAAAGTTTGCCTAAACGATGGCGCCTTTTCAAAGCACTTTAAAAAAAACCACACAAAGCACATTTTCAAACAAAAGCAAGTGATCTAGCAAGCAACTAAGAGCCCGTAGATAACTACGGATGAAAAGGGTGCTAATACCTTCCCTTTTCATAATCTACCCCCGAACTCAAGAAATAATCTTAAAGGACTTTCCTGTTTTTTTCAGCCTTTCCTTTTGGATAAAAGAAAAGTCGGTGGCGACTCTTGCTAACCGTAACATTTGCGATAAAATGCAAAATAACCAAGTAAGTTCTCTCACCGTATCACAGAACTGGCGACCCTGCTGCGGAAATTCTTAAAAGTGAGGTTACCTTAGGGCTAGATCAACTTTACTTGCTTTCATTGTTTGACTTGTATGCTTTATATTTTGGATCTTTGTTTGGATTTAAATCCTCTACCCAGATTTGGGATACCTTATAGGTAAGTAGCAATACGTTATGGAAACTGTGCAGGGTATACCGACATGGTCTAAGCAATAGCTACGTTAGTGTGACATATTTGTGGGTACCAGTAGCCCTTGAGTAGTCAAGGAGAATATGGTGCCGCTGAGTGATGTCATGAAGCACTAACTGACTTCTAGAACCTTTGCTTGACCAACTTGGCCATTAGGACGTAGTGAGATGACCGACTTTGGTGCAGTCCGAAGTTGGTAGATACTCGATACTACACTCATTGAGGTTTGGTTTTTTGGGATATTTTGATCGCCATTAAAGAGGCTTGCGCTGAAACAATGCCCGAGAAGACAAACCAGTGATATTGAGCCCCCTTAGAACCCGATTACTATTTCTAGGACAGGTTTGAGCCAACTAAACCTCAAGAGGGTACTTACCTATAAGATTCCATGCAAGCCTAAACCTCAGGACTTGTTTGTTTTGTTTGTATATATTTGCTTGTACATAACATCATAAACATCATAACATCATACTCATACTCACTAACCATTTCAAGGATTTTTGGGATTTATCTTTGTTTTGTTTGTTTTGTAGGACATGGATTCTATTCACAGGAAAACCATTCAAGTAAATCTCGTAAGGATCCCTCCTCAACTTAAAGAGTTAGCATCAAGAGTTCCTGAGAATTCTCCATTTACCGAAATACATGGTCGCCTCCTAAACTTGGTTACCTCCAGTACTGATGAAGATATGATGAAGGTGCTCTTGCAATTCTTTGATCCTCTACACCATTGCTTCACATTTCCTGATTATCAACTTGTGCCAACTTTGGAAGAATTCTCCCAACTCTTGAGGATTCCCATTCTCAACCAACTACCCTTCAACGGTACAGAAAGAGATCCAAAACCAAAAGAGATTGCTCAAGCCCTACACTTGCAACAATCTGATGTCACAACTAATTGGGAAACAAGGAGTGGTGTCAAATGTTTCTTAGCCAAGTTCTTGTTTGAGAAAGCTCAAGATTGTTGGAACTCCTTGGACTTTCAAGCTTTTGAGGAAATTATGGCCCTTATCATCTATGGGATGGTTTTGTTTCCAAATCGTGACCAACTCATAGATGTAAATGCCGTCAAAATCTTCATGTCTCGTAACCCGGTGCCTACTTTGTTAGGAGACACCCTACATTCTTTTCACTCTCGCACTATGAGGAAAAGAGGTATCCTTATGTGTTGTACTCCTCTCTTAGCAAGATGGTTTATTTCTCATCTTCCCCAATCTGTATTGAAGAACGAGCAAGGTTCAAGGTGGTCCCATAGGTTGATGACGCTCATACATTCAGATATTCATTAGTGTTCTGGATCTTTGGAGAATGTTACTATCGTCGATCATTGTGGAGAATTGTCTAATGTCCCCTTACTTGGCATTATAGGAGGTATCACTTATAACCCCTTCTTAGCCTTACGACAGTTTGGTTACGCCCGAAGGGATGGTCCACATGAGATGCTTACTCAAGGGTTGGTATTTGACTACGAGAATAACGATCAAGGTTACCGCCAGAGGTTTATCCGAACTTGGAGGATGTTGAACAAGGTATATAACAAGACGCTGGGGCACAAGAATTCCATCCCCCTTGAGCCTTACCTTAAGTGGGTGCAAGCTCGTGCTTAGAAACTTGTGATGCCTTATCCTTCCATCTTACCAGTTATCATAGAACCTGTTGTGGAAGGAGATGTCCCATACACTATCCTTCATCCTAACATGCCCACCTCTCTTGAAGACTTGCAAAGGTATTGGATACAACTTAAAGGGGAGCGAGACACTTTCAAGGCCCAATTCTACGCCAGCGAGAAGAATGTTCTAGAACTCACCAAGCAGCTTCATGAAGAGCGGAGTCTGAATGCCTACATCGCACCGAAGAGGATGCGTTCAACTTTTTTGTCTTAGAGTTTTATATTTTATTTCTTTGTAAGCCCAATGAGGCATGATGTACTCAAACTTTGATTTATTAATATAGCGTGCGTTCCTTTTTGTCTAAAGCAAATTTAAATCTCTAATTTCCTTGAAATCATTTGCATATGCATCTTCATTCATCATAACACAAACAGGTTTCTTACAACAACTCTCCTTATCTTTCTACTGTTTATTTCAGTGATATGGATATTGAACAGACAATAAAAGATCTCTAGGCGCAGAATGCCCAGTTTCAACAAATGTTCTTGACTTTGGAAAAAGGACAAGATGAATTGAAAACCCTGCTGATCAAAGAAAAGAAGAAAGCGAAGAAATCAACCGGTGTTTTGAATCTGGGAAGAAGGTTCAAAGGACCAGCCAGACGAACTCTAGACTTCACAACATCATCAGGTGAAAGGGATAATCAAGAAGGGAAAAACAAGGAAGTGACTGACCCTCCAGAATTTGAAGAGAAAGAAGAGGCTGACTACTCTGAAGAGGAGTATTCTCCAGCTGACGACAAATACAAATAGTTAGAAGATCGCCTCAATGCTATGGAGATCCAGAAAGTACCTGGGTTAGATTTTGAGGAGCTAGGACTTTTCTCAGGGGTTGTCATACCGTAGAAATTCAAGGTCTCCACTTTCGCTAAATATGACGTTGTCTCTTGTCCAAAGCTGCATTTGAGATCATACGTTAGGAAAATTCAACCCCATACTGCGGATAGGAATCTATGGGTGCATTTATTCCAAGAAAGATTGTCAGGAATGTAGTTGGATTGGTTCTATCAGTTGGAAGGGACCAACATCTGCAATTAAGAAGATTTGGCAGCCGCTTTTTACAAGCAATACTAGTATAATCCTGACTTAGCTTTAACACGGACACAATTGCAAGGCATATCTATGAGTACATGTGAAGATTTCAAGACCTATGCTTAAAAATGGCGGGATCTCGTGGGAAGGGTCCAACCCCCTTTATATGACAGAGAATTGGTGGATATGTTCTTAGGCACACTATTTGGTCCATTCTTCAAACACTTGATCGGAAGCTCCTCGGCTGGATTTACTGAATTAATCATGACCGGTGAACGGGTAGAAGCGGGTATAAAAAGTGGCAAAATTCAAAGAGATGCATCCTCGAGCGCGATAAAGAAGCCCTTTACCAGAAAGAAGGAGGTAAGTGTTGCATATGACCATAGGAATCAGGACATAACTAAACACTGTCCAGCGGCAGAGGCTGTCATGATCTCTAAGCCTGCACCTATTCAACAAAGGAACAACCAGCCTAGAACGGAAAGGCCGGTGAGACAGTTTACCCAGATAAATATGACGATGTCTCAAGTCTTGCCGCATTTGTTGAAATCTAATCTTGTGACCTTGCGGGAAGCTCTGAAGAATCCCAACACTACCTCCCCTGTTATAACCCAAATGCTCGTTGTGCTTACCATTCAGAAAGTCCAAGGAGGCAGAGGAAATTGAATTTAACGCTCCTGAGATCCCAAATGTTATCACCGTTCCTATGCCCAAGCACGACCGTAGTGTTAACGGTGTTGAAGATGATGTGTTTGTTTCTGTTGTTGATGAACTTGTTACTCCTATCCTAACCGTTAAAAGGAACCTGTTAAAGGCCGATTTATTTCCGGGCTACGACGAAGGCTGCCACCTCTGTTTATCCCTACCGACTAATTGTCATTTATTGAAGGCAGATGTCCAGTGCCTGATGGATGACAAAGAGATTTTGTTTGAAAAGACTCCCATTCCAACTATTGCTTACAAGGATGTTTCAATAGTAACCATTTCCGCCAATCCTCCTAGGGTCTCCACCAAAAGACCCATTAGGATTGCATTTGTTCCGAAGGCGACTCCACTGATAATTACTATGCCAGGGCCAATCTCGTACTCCTCAGACAAAATTGTTCCCTGGAACTATGGGGGTGACGTCTACTACCACGGTGTCAAGTAAGATTGGCTGGTTGTTGAAGACTCAGTTTTTAAGAGGGTTGACCCCGACATTGGAAACATTGTGGGAACCAACAAAATAACCAGAAGTGGAAGAGTGTTATCCCCTGAGATTGCTCCTTCAAAAATTTTTATCGGTCCTATGATCATTCCTGCTTTTGTTCCTGCTGATACTACTACTATAGTTCCTGTGGTTACCCCTGCTGACACCCCTATCGCTGAGTCGACCGAGACTTGGGGCAAAGTTATTTTGGATGAACCTGTCCGGATGAAGGCGTAATTTGTATCTATCCCAGAGGCTTCCAAGAAGGAGATGGAAGAAATTTTGAAAATTATAAAGAGAAGCGACTACAATGTAGTCGAACAGCTAGGGCAGACCCCTTCAAAGATTTCTATGCTAGCTTTACTGTTGTGCTCTAAAGCTCATGCGAAGGCCTTGGTGAATTTTCTTAAAACTGCCCATGTGCCACAGGAAACCTCTATTGACCAATTCGAAGATTGTGTGTCCAGTTTGACAGTTGATAACGGTTTGGGCTTTTTTGATGCTGATCTGACACCTAGAGGGAGGAAACACAATGAGGCGTTGCATGTCTCTGTAAAATGCAGGGGCACTACTTTGGCCCATGTCCAGGTAGATACTGGTTCATCATTGAATGTGCTGCCTAAGAATTCTCTGGATAGACAAAACTGTCAAGGTTTGACCTTAAAACCCAGCAACATAGTGGTAAGGCCCTTCGACGGTTCGAAGAGAATGGTGCACGGGGAGGTGGACATCCCCATTAAAGTTGGAACTCAGACCTTTGATTTAATTTTCTTTGTGATGTATATTCACCCTTCATATTCCTATTTATTGGGCCGACCTTGGATTCATGACGCTGGTGCTGTCACCTCTATATTACATCAGATGTTGATGTACCCAATCAAGGGTAAAATCATCACTATGGAGAGGAGGAATATATGGTCAGTCGCCTGAACTCCTTCAGATATGTGGAAATGGATGGTGAATTCATTGAAACTCCGTGTCAGCATTTCGAGGAAGTCCCACAAGCAGTGGCAGTAACCAAGACTGTTTCTAAAGTTCCGAAGATTACCAAACCTCCGCTGAAGATGACTTCTCTGAAAGATGCCAAGGCAGTAAACGAAGAAGGTGGGTGTACCATTTGGGGCCAACTCCCGGATATTCACTACAAATCTGACAAATTTGGTTTGGGTTTTACTTCAGGAGTCCAGAAAGCTGTTCGTCATGCTCGTGCCGGGGAACCACCTTTGTGGATCAGCGACCATGGAGTCAACGCAGTGGAGGATAGTGATGACAATTGTGACCTAGAAGAATGGATTTTTCCAACTATCAGCGGAGGACTCAACAACTGGGAAGCCAAAGAATTTGTCCCTATTATTTTATCCAACAATAATTGTCTTTAAATTTTTGTCAGACTTGTAATAATTAAACAATTTAGACTTTTAAAACCTTGTGTCTTACCCGAGGCACAACGGTCCATTTGTAAGGGTTGTTACTTCATTTTCATATGTCATCAATGAATCATGGACGTTTTTACATGCAAATTTTACGCTCTTTGTTCTTCTTTTTCTACATTTTTATTTTTTCAAAGATAGATACACTCTTACATACACTCACATATCAAAATGCAGATCCACATCCACTCAGAATCCCATGGGTAACGATTCTGCTATGGCCTATTATGACTTTGAAAATCTGATCTACCAAGCCGAAGACGAAGGTGAGGAAGATTATGAGGTGCCGGGGGAACTAGCCAAGTTACTAAAATAGGAAGAAAGGACCATACAGCCCCACGAAGAACCGGTTGACACAATTAACTTAGGTATCAAAGAGGACAAGAAAGAAGTCAAGGTAGGTGCCAATCTAGAACCTAGTGTCAAGAAGCGCTTAACTCAGTTACTACATGACTATGTTGAGGTCTTTGCCTTGTTATACGAAGACATGCCAGGACTTGACGCTGATATCGTGGTCCATCGTCTACCGACAAAAGAAGACTGCCCTCCGGTAAAACAGAAAGTTCATCGCGAGCAGCCAGAAATGTCAGAAAAGATCAAGACTGAAGTCATGAAACAATTCAACGCCGGATTCTTAGCCGTCACCTCCTATCCATAATGGGTCGCCAATGTTGTTCCAATGCCTAAAAAGGACGGTAAAGTACGCATGTATGTGGATTACAGAGATTTGAATAGGGCAATCCCTAAGGATGATTTCCCGCTTCCCCATATCGATATTCTGGTTGACAATACCGCACAACATAAAGTATTCTCCTTCATGGATGGTCTCTGGGTACAATCAAATTAAAATGGCACCTGAGGACATGGAGAAAACAACCTTCGTCACACAGTAGGGCACGTTCTGTTACAAAGTTATGCCATTCGGTTTGAAAAATGCTGGGGCAACTTATCAGCGCACCATGGTAGCTCTGTTTCACGATATGATCCATCACAAGATAGAGGTCTATGTGGATGACATGATAGCCAGATCTCAAACTGAAGAGGAACATCTTGACCATCTACAGAAACTGTTTGAAAGGCTAAAGAAATACAAGCTAAGGTTGAACCCGAGTAAATGCACATTTGAAGTGATGTCTGGTAAAATCCTAGGCTTCATCGCCAGCGGTAAAGATATTGAAGTGGACCCTGCAAAGGTAAAAGTAATACAAGAAATTCCTGCTCCTCACACCAAGAAGGAAGTCAGAGGATTCTCGGGACAGCTAAACTACATCGCCAGATTCAATTCTCACCTAACCTCTACTTGTGAACCAATCTTCAAATTACTGAAGAAAGATCAAGTGTTGGATTGGAACGACGACTGCCAGGCTACCTTCGACAAGATCAAAGAGTACCTTCAAGAGCCTCCTGTTTTGATGCCTCCAGTCGAGGGAAGACCTTTGATCATGTATCTAACTGTTTTAGAAAATTCAATGGGGTGTGAGCTGGGGAAGCATGACGAGTCTGGCCGAAAAGAGCATGCAATATACTACCTGAGCAAAAAGTCTACCAACTGTGAAACCAGATATTCACTGCTCGAGAAAACTTGCTGCGCTCTGGCATGGGCTGCTCGCCGGCTAAGACAGTATATGTTGACCCATACTACCTTATTGATATCCAAAATGGATCCAATTAAATACATATTAGAGAAGCCCGCCCTCTCTGGAAGAATATCAAGATGGAAGATGATCCTGGCTGAATACGACATTCAATACACTACCCAAAAAGCAATAAAGGGCTGTGTGCTAGCCGATCACCTTGCTCATCAGGCTGTGGATGACTATCAGTCCATAAAATTCGAGTTCCCAAATGAAGAAATTATGTTGGTAAACAATTATGAAGAACTCAGACCATATGAAGGACCTGAACAAGGATCCCGATGGACCTTGGTTTTTGATGGAGCTTCCAACGCACTCGGCAATGGCATAGGTGCTATGATCATATCCTATGAAGGATGTCATACTCCCTTCACTGCAAGACTTTGTTTCAACTGTACCAATAATATGGCGGAATATGAAGCGTGTATTATGGGTCTCAAAGTCGCCATAGGTTTGGGAATCAAGTCCTTAAGGGTATTTGGAGACTCAGCCTTAGTCATCCGTCAGATCAAAGGATAATGGGACACGAAGCACCCTAATCTCATCCCCTACCAAAAAAATGTATTGACATTAATCCCACATTTTGAGGAAATTACCTTTAAGCATTTTCCACGAGAGGAAAATCAACTAGCGGACGCGCTAGCCACTATGTCATCCATGTTTAAAATCAAGTGGGATAATGAGGCTCCCCAGATCACCATTAAGCGGATGGATGAACCAACTTACTGTCACGAGATCGATATTGAAGAAGTAGTGGACAAGCCTTGGTTCCATGAAGTTAAGAGGTATCTCGAGGCCCACGAGTATCCGGAGGGAGCTTCAGTCAATGATAAGAAGTTCTTAAGAAGATTCTCTGCTAAGCTCTTCCTCAGTAATGGCATTCTCTACAAGCGCAAACACAACTCTACTTTGCTTCGTTGCATAGACAAGAGTGAGGCAGACAAGATCATGGCTGATCTACATTGTGATCGGTGGATCTGGAACTGACTGTTTAAAGCTGGTTTCGCGAAATATCGCGGAAGCAAGAGTCGCCACCGTCTTTTATTTTCTCCAAATGGAAAGGACAAAAGCACAGAAAAATTCCTTATAGAGATTGCTCTCGGTTCGGGAGGTAGATTTATAGAAAGGGAAGGTGTTAACACCCTTTCTATCCATGAGCTCTTAGATACTTGCTCATTTGTGTTTTCAAAATTGTTTGTTTTCTTTTCAACTGTGGGTTTAAAAAAGGTTTCTTTGAAAATTTCAGTTCGACTCTTGTATCAGTCCTCAAGAGTGTTTGAAAAGTTGTTTTTTGAAAGCTTTTTGAAAGTGTCGGTGTGAAAAGAGTTTTTGATTTTTGTTTTTGAAATTAGAGCAAGTATCTACGAGTTGTCTACCTACCCTAAGGAATTCGTCTGTGTAAATGTCCTTAAAGTAGTGCCATCCCACCATTGAGAGGTAGGCAGCACCACCGTTGGAGGTGTTCGGGTCAATTCGAGGGTTCGGGACAATATGGTCACCAGAGCAATAGGAAGACACCTTAGAAGCTACCCTCATGCCATGTTCATTGACATGAGGACTTACTAAAACATCCTCTACTCGACGACCACCTTTCGAGGGGCAAGGCAACAATGAGGCGTACCCTAGGGGTGGTGTGTGATTTGTGTGTCATTTTCAATTATGTTTGTCTTGTTCATGCATTGGTGATCTACGCTTTGTTTTTTTATTTTTGGCATTCATTCTTTCATGCAAATTATTAATAGTTTAACAGATGCGGAATTTAAAAGTCCTACGCTATTACAAAGGCGCGGGTCTACATCGCCAAATTAATCCAAGACCCGATTTGAAATAAAATAAAATGCGGAAAGATAAATGTCTAATTAATCTATTACACGGCTTTGGGATAAATACATTATATTCGCAAAAGGAAATAAAAGTAAAATGCGAAAAGAAGTAAAGTCGGGAATGCGAGGGCGTTGGACCCTTTTAAAGAAATTGAATTAAAATTACGAAATTAATTAAATTAAATGAGAAAAGGCAATTATTTTTGAGTTTTTGTATTTATGGAATTTAGTAAGAAAATTAAATGAAATTCAAACCCTAATTCTAAACTATTTTCAATTTGTTAAAAAAAAGTTTAAATTTGACCTAGTTTTAATTAATTATATACATGGCAATTTATTTACAAAAAAAAAAAACAATTAATTAAATATGGTGAAAAAGAGAAAAAAAAAGGATAAAAGTATAAAACCCTAATTCTACATTTTTTAGTTTATTACAAAAATATTAAAATTAAAACCTAGAATTAGAACTAAATTAATTATTACATTTATTTACAAAATAAAAACATTAGTGAATTAAATAATAAAATAGATTTTTATTTTATTTTTATAGTTTCTGATTTTTTGGTATTTTTATGTTATGAAAAATTAATTTAAAGAATTAAAATAAAACTAAATAAAACAAATAAAATAGAAAAAATAAAAAGAATGAAAAATAGAATGCAAACCAATGGGGGGTGTTGACCCCAATTTTGGAGGTAAATTGCCAGCAATCTGGCCCATTTATTGGAGGCCTGGTTGACTTTTCTGGGATGCGTGTGGCACATTTGACTGATGCCTATGGTGGAGATCCTGTGTTGGCCCTTGGATTCATCTTCTGAGACGCGTGGCAAGCTCCAACGCTGGATGCATGGTAGAATTCTGGGCGTGTACTGCATAGAATCACATTAAAACAAAATGCATTGAGAAATATGGGGGACCTGGGAATCAAACCCAGGTCCCATGGATTGCATGACAACACATTAACCACTCAGCCAGGCGCGTTGGTTTTTATGTATATTGAACAATGAGCATTATATGTGAAAAAGCATTAGTGATTGTAATAATAAAAAAAACGCGCCAAGCTTCAAATCAACCAACCGCTGGCTTACACCTCATCTTCTTCTCCACTCGTTCCTGAAATAAAAAGAGGTAGCGGGGGTTTTAAACCCCCCCAAAACACAGCCTTTTTCAAAATAGCGAATAGCTCGTGTGGCCATATAAATAGGGCGCGACTAGTGTATTGAATTCGTCCAGATGTGCTGATTCTAACCATGGTGATGGGATGTCCTAATTTTACAGTGTGTGCAAACGCCCAATTTGAAGCTTGAGAAACCCTAAAACATTTCAATGGCATATTTCGCTACAGGCATTGTTAGTCAAATTAAAGGTTACCATTAGTCTCAGAACCTTCATATTAGTGTAAATCCATATTCAAAATGTATAAAAAATGCATGCATATTAGAACACGATTATGGAAAAAATTTGAGAAAGTTTGACATCCATATACCAATTCTTGAGGCGTGGGGACTGGAAAAAGATTCAGTTAGGTTCCTTGATGCCTTGGCAAGCTATTGGAATTGTTACTTTTCTTTGAATTGCGCTAGAATGCAGTTTTCAGTTTTGAATTTTTGGACAAAAAAATGCAAAGTTGGTATTTGATATGAGGCGCAGCTTCAAGGTTTTGGCATTAGGGTTATCATCTGCTTATGTATGCCAATGGATTAGGGTAGAAATTCAAGCCAAGAGATCAATGTTTTGATGAATCAAATATTTGATCTTTAATGAAATTTTTTCAAATCTTTTCCATGTGCTTTTGATACCAATCATGGCCAAATCTTTCCAAATTGAGGGTGCACGAAATCTTGAGGTTTTATGGAGAGAATATGCTTCAAAAAGGGATTAAAAACATGGTTTTCTATTTTTGTCATATTTTATTTCATTAAATGAATTAATAGTGATAAAAATTCAAATAAATAATAAAAAATGATGAAATAAATCCCCTTTGGATCAAATGGTCGTGCATAGCCTTTGGATGATGATTCTTGGAAGAAAATGTGGCCCATTAGCAATTTTGAGGCATTTGAAGCAAAGTTGACTTTTCAAAATTCCCAGAAATTTCCCAACTTCCACAAGGCATATCTTGCTCAATTTTTAAGCTTTGATCATGTTCTTGGACATTTTGGAAAGGTCTTGAAGTCCTCTAACCAATGCCTTTGGTCCCATGTCATTTTGATTTACCAATCTCAAGTTATGGTCTTTGACTTAAAGTGCCTTTTTGTTGACTTTTGAAAATGACCTATAATGTTGAAATTGATAACTTTTTGTGAGAGCATTTCTTGGACTTGAAGTGTGAAGAGGAGTTGTAGGAAATGTCTTTCTCTTCCAAATGAGCTTTGGATGGAATTTTTCTGATAAACCATGTGGAAGTTATGCCTTGGTCAATTTACAGTTAACTTTTTCAACTGTCCAAATATGGAAACTTTTGCATCTTGAGACTTTTTGAGCCATGCCTTGAAAATCATGATCAAGAATTGATCAAATGATGTTTGTGGCTTCAAAATAAGATGTTGACCAAAAATTTGGACTTTTGACTGTCAAATGACCATTTTGCCCCTACAGTTGACTGTTGAGCAATTAGGGTTTTTGACTGTGCAATTTTGTGCTGTAAGTCTTGAAACTTGACATGTGGATGCTTGACCATGTTTGTAGGCATGTGGGACTTGATTGGACCCTTGGAAACCTCAACTTCTTTGTCAGAATCAAAACCCTAGTTTTTGACTGTTATGAGGCCCTTGAACTGTGCAACCCTTGGGGAGATTTTGAAGCATGCTCTTTGCAAATCTTGAAGAATATGGGAGGGCAAATTTTGGGGTACAATAGTTGCCCCTGTTCAATCTTCTTAGACCTGAGGATGCAGATTGGCTGACGTGCCTTTCGTAGTCCGAAGGTGGAAGATAATTGAACACTAGAGTGCCCAGAAATTTGCGCTCACATAGTAGTGTGATGATGGGAATGAGCTTATAGATGCCATTTGGAGATTGATGGATAGGAAGATAGGCTTATAGATGCCATGATAAGAGATGATGGATGAATGGATGGGCTTATAGATGCCATCTGGACGTAGATTGCGTAAGAGATTCCTTAGCGAGAGCTTGCGTACCTGAAAAAGAAAATGATTACCTGACCTGTTACAGGAGTTGGTCTTTAAACTCTTTGTGTAGAGGTGCCCTGACTGGTTACAGGAATTGGGTCTGGAGCTTCAAAAGGTTGTGAATGAACCAGGGATGGTTACTACCTCAACGGGACGGTGAGAGAACCTTGGACGATTACTACCTCAACATGAACACTGAGAGAACCTTGGATGATTACTACCTCAACAGGAACGCTGAGAGAATCATAGGCGACTTCAACCTCAACAGTAACGCTGAGAGAATCTTGGGCGACTTCAACCTCAACAGTAACGCTGAGAGAATCTTGGGCGACTTCAACCTCAACAGTAACGCTGAGAGAATCTTGGGCGACTTCAACCTCAACAGTAACGCTGAGAGAATCTTGGGCGACTTCAACCTCAACAGTAACGCTGAGAGAATCTTGGGCGACTTCAACCTCAACAGTAACGCTGAGAGAATCTTGATGTCTTCTACTGGGATAAGAATCAGGGAGATCTTAGGGTCGATCTGACTGAACCAGAGAAGGCCTTTGACTGGATAAGAATCAGGAAAATCTTAGGGTCGATTTAACTGAATCGGACAAGGTCTTGAAATCTTCAACTGGATAAGAAACAGGGAGATCTTAGGGCCGATCTGACTGAACCAGAGAAGGCCTTTGACTGGATAAGAATCAGGAAAATCTTAGGGTCGACTTAACTGAACCAAGCAAGGTCTTGGAATCTTCAACTGGGTAAGAATCAGGGAGATCTTAGGGTCGATCTGACTGAACCAGAGAAGGCCTTTGACTGGATAAGAATCAAGAAAATATTAGGGTCGATTTAACTGAACCGGACAAGGTCTTGGAATATCTTCAACTGGATAAGAAACAGGGAGATCTTAGGGTCGATCTGACTGAACCAAAGAAGGCCTTTGGCTGGATAAGAATCAGGAAAATCTTAGGTTCGATTTAACTGAACCGGACAAGGTCTTGGAATGTCTTCAACTGGATAAGCATCAGGGAGATCTTAGGGTCGATCTGACTGAACCAGAGAAGGTCTTGAAATATCTTCAACTGGATAAGAATCAGGGAGATCTTAGGGTCGATCTGACTGAACCAGAGAAGGCCTTTGACTGGGTAAGAATCAGGAAAATCTTAGGGTCGATTTAACTGAACCGGGCAAGGTCTTGAAATCTTCAACTGGATAAGAATCAGGGAGATCTTAGGGTCGATCTGACTGAACCAGAGAAAGCCTTTGACTGGATAAGAATCAGGAAAATCTTAGGGTCGATTTAACTGAACCAGACAAGGTCTTGGAATCTAGCTGAGAACTTAACTGGATCTTTCCTGAAAAGTAAAGGTCAGTCATGTGCATGATATGGATCAAGCAATGATGTTCTCAACATAAATGAGATTTGTAAGATATGATGCGTATATGCATGCTATAATGTATGAAAATGTGATGTTTATGAATGTATCTTTTCGTCTTAGGAAAATAAATCCTTGATGGGTGCCGGGAAGTCACTCCCTGGGCTGATGTTGAAGAATAGATTTTTGCTTCCGCTGGGGATGATAGTTGCAAGAATATCGGTAGGAGAAGATAACTCCATTGGGGAATAAACTTGACGAATGGATTACTCTGCGGGGTGAAAATTAATCTAGTGATCTTGCTGGGGAACAGTGTTCTGTGGAAAGAGAGGTACTCTGTTGAGATGTTGATGATAACTTTGCTGGGGATACCGTTGTTATGTTGGAAGTGTTAATAGACTCCGCTGGGGATAGGAAGACTTCGCCGAGGACGATCTTTCCGTGGCTTTTGGCTGAGGATAACCCAATTATATCCTGGTAGGGAAATGACCTTTGAATAAAGCCGGGGGACGCGTTCGTGCTCTGCAGGGGGAAAACTTCCAGAATCTACTGGGGATAAGCTTCCTGCTGGGGAGATGGATTCAAACTTTCCTGGGGAAATCTTGAACTATACTGGACTCTCCTGGGGAAATCTTTGAGATATACTGGGGAAACGGCTCCACTGAAGGTCTGATCTACCGCCAGGGAACAATCTTAGATCAAGACTGCCGGGGATGCTTGTTAAGAATATTCGTATATTGTGCTGGGGAATGTTGAGATCTACTGGAGGATACCCAACTTCCTTAAGGCTGATAGTATGACTTTGCTTGGGGAGAGTGCACTGACTTGCTGACTCTCTGGGGAATTAAGATATACTGGTTACGTTCTTTAGCTGAACCTACCTTGATACTTTGGCGGACAGATCAATTAGATCGTTTGGACAACTCATCGTTGCCCCTGTTTCTGAGGTGGGAGAGGAAGACCTGTGAGGTGCTGATAGTTGTTGAGGGTCAAACCTTCTTCAGGTAGGCAGGTGACAAGATGACAGGACATAGTCGTACGCTTTGATCCCTAACTTTTTCCTGGACCGCCCTTTCTGGTTTTCGGTCCATCGGGATACCCATTTTTGCCCAAGCCGCCTTTTCAGGTTTTTGACTTGCCGGGTGTACAGATTTTTTTCATTTCATCCCTTTATTTTGCCCGAACCCTTTTGGTTCGCCGGGAAGCCCTCATTTTTTCCTAGGTGTGTCAACCTAGCGGGTCTTTGATTACGCGTAGTATTCTTTTCGACTATATCCACACTCTCAGAATGTAGGGAGTTACCCCTGTTAGAAGTGTTTTGTCATGCCATCAGAAGGTATTTGATCAGGCAAGATTCGTTGTTGGAATGCCCCAAGTGACTCAGGCGGAGATTTGCCCTAGGCTATTTGGCCTTTGAGAGATTCTCCGAATCTTGATTGGACTGCCCCTGATGATGGACCATGATCAGGTCATGCCCCTTGATTGGAAGAGCTTTTGTTCACTAGGTATTCATCGTGCGAATTTCCCTGCTGTTCAAACAAATAGCCATATGCAAACAATGTTATATCAAAAATGCAAAGCTTATGTCTGTCTTGAAGATTTTGAAAATGCATTCTTTTTCATAAAACAAGTGAATGTTTGTAAAACGTGATGTCAACTTCGTATTTACCGTAAGCCTTAAGGAGTCAGGATACCTTTTGTAACAGCATGCTTTCGAACTAACCCATGCTTCAGCTAGGACTTTTAAGGGTTGTAGCGTGGCCTGGTTCATGGTTTAAGAAGCAAAGGATAAAGGCTCAATTTATTTGTACCCACCCACTCTTCGTGATGTTCTTCAAACCTAAGCTCAGTTGATCGTGCGTTAGACCTTGTATGAGTCTTTGTGCTGACGTTCCAATGATGGTTCAGATATTGATGATTTATTCTGAATAGGCAGTCATTTTTTTATTTTTGTTGAGGATTTGTATGACCTCTTTCTTTTTGATTTCGCTATCCCTGTTTTTTGCCTGAACTGTTTCTTTTGGAATTACAGTCAGCGGGATGCCCCAGTTTTGTAAGTCTCCTTCATAGGTTTTGACTTAATGGGTTTTTATTTTGAGAAGTAATGACTGCCTGTCTGTATGATTGTTCG
Source organism: Vicia faba (assembly GCA_948472305.1). Lineage (NCBI taxonomy): Eukaryota > Viridiplantae > Streptophyta > Magnoliopsida > Fabales > Fabaceae > Vicia > Vicia faba. The sequence goes on along the minus strand of OX451739.1, from coordinate 602,504,717 downwards.
GAACCATCACTGTCTTTTGTTTTGTAAGGACCTCTTTGGTGTCATTCGTTGTGCACTTGGATCAACTGAGAGAACTACCCTGCCCCAGGTTATGATTAAGGGTTTAATTTTTTTCGTGAAAAGAAAAACTCATACTTCTTTGGCTCGAAGGGGTTGACGAGGGATTATCATCCTTATAACTCCAGTGTTTAGGAATTGAAACAATGCCTGTACCTCATCAGCGGGGTCTGTTCAAAAGCATATTGTAGATTGTGGTATCGTTTTCGTCATCCTCCCTTAAGAGGCCTAGAATTATTAATTGAGAGTTGACATCAAAAAATGAAAGCAATTTTTGAAAATAGCGAATGCGAATATCTTGATTCAAAACAGACATATGCGATGCATTAATGGAATAACAACGTTTAACATGAATAAATGTTTAAACAATTAAAGAACAACACAACTTGAACATTCGAATGAACAAAAGTTTTCTAGTCTCAGGGCTTGTCACTTCAAATGGTGAGCCTTGGAGGGATGGTAGAAAAACTCAGCCTGACCATCTTGTGTGAACTCCAATGCTCCTTCATCAATCAGGTCCTGGATCTTGTTCTTCAGAGCCCAACACTCATTTGTATCATGTCCTGGACTAGCAGAGTGGTAGGCACACCTTTTATTGGGATGATAGGTAGGAGCTGATGTGTTGGGGTTCCGGGGATGAGCCCTTAATGTGATCAGATTCAATCTCAACAGGCGTTGTAAAGCTTGAAACAGCGACATATTGAGCTGGGTGAATTGCCTCCCGGGCTTATCTGGCTGAAGCTGGTGAGGTTGATGCTGAATTTGTGACACTGGAGCCATTTGAGGAGCTCTCCCCTTATCTCCTTGTCTCAAAGATGGTTGAATGATGACTGGCTCTTTACCCTTAGACGTTTGCCCCAGTTGGTTACCCTGAAGCAGTTGGTTGATGAGGACTCAGAGCTCTTCTTGTCTTTGAGCTAAACCTTGAATGGCAGTCCCCTGCCCCAACATCTGGGCTTTCATGGCATCCATCTCAGCTTGCAGGTGTTTCAGCTGTTCATCCTCATCACTGTTCCTGACCAAAGTCCCCATGAGAAGTGCTCTCAACTCCTCCTGCCCCTTGGATAGATTCAGGAGGATTTCCCCGAACCGAGTCTCTTGAGCATGGAAGTCGTGGTTATCTTGTTGGGGAGCCATTGCTGAAATAAACAGCGAAGATGGTAAGTGACCCGTACAAAGGATACCTGTCATGCAAAGATATGTATGATATGCATGTAATGTTTTCAAGGATCTCGCGGAGTAAACAAGGAGATTATTAAAATTGGAAACCGGTAACTTGATTGAAGGCACTTCATATTGTTGAGAGTCCTTCTTCAAGGGTCAAAGGCTCACCATATCCAGTGGGTCATAGCCCCTGACAACCTTGGCTAGAGGAAAATAAATTCCCTTTGCCCCTTGCTGGACAATTGGTTCATCATGACCTACATCACAAGCCCTTGAGATCCTTGAAACGGATTAGTCCTTATGCGGGATGTATGCAATGGTATGATGTTATGCTATGCATGGGGTAATGTAGGTAAACTCTGTTATGAGTCCCAATTAAGGACTGTAAACAAAACCTTCAAGAAACTTAGTAAACCCTATTATGAGTCCCAATTAAGGACTATAAACAAAACCTGCAAGAAACTTAGTAAACCCTGTTATGAGTCCCAATTAAGGACTATAAACAAAACCTGCAAGAAACTCAAGTGTCAGATAACAAGCATGCAAGTAGTCAAGTTGGAAGGCACACAAGTCACACAAGAGAAACCCTTAGAGTTCAGGCCAGCATGGGGTCTGGGTATTACCCTCTTGAAGTTGGTGGGCTCAACCTGTCCTATCAGAAGTAACCGGGTTCTAAGGGTCCCAATATCACTGGATTGCTTTCATTGTTCACCGTTTCGATTTAGCCACTGAACTGGCGACCGAAATATTCCAGGAAAGCAACCCTCAATTGAGTGTAGTATCGAGTATCAACCAACCTCGGACTGCACCAAAGTCAGTTATCTCACTACCCTAAAGAGGCCAAGATGGTTCAATTAAGGTTCCTAAGGTCAGTTGATGCTTCACGACACCACGCGGAGGCCCCGTACTCTCCTTGACTGAACTCAAGGGTTACCGGTACACACCAAAGTGCCACATCAACGTAGCAGACTGTTTCAACCATGTCGGTATACCCCGCACAGTTCCCTCACAGCCTTGTTGCTACTTTCTAAGAAGGTATCCCCAGATCCGGGTTAGGATCTATAGAACTCCCAAGACAGTCCCACAATTTAAAGCAAACAAGTCAAAGCAATTGAAAACACAATGATCTTAGTCCTAAGGTACACCTCACTTTAAAATTATCCCCAGTAGAGTCGCCAGTTCTGTGATCGGTGGATCTGGAACTGACTGTTTAAAGCTGGTTTCGCGAAATGTCGCAGAAGCAAGAGTCGCCACCGTCTTTTATTTTCTCCAAATGGAAAGGACAAAAGCACAGAAAAATTCCTTATAGAGATTGCTCTCGGTTCGGGAGGTAGATTTATAGAAAGGGAAGGTGTTAGCACCCTTTCTATCCATGGTTATCCATGGGCTCTTAGATACTTGCTCATTTGTGTTTTCAAAATTGTTTGTTTGCTTTTCAACTGTGGGTTTAAAAAAGGTTTCTTTGAAAATTTCAGTTCGACTCTTGTATCAGTCCTCAAGAGTGTTTGAAAAGTTGCTTTTTGAAAGTGTCGGTGTGAAAAGAGTTTTTGATTTTTGTTTTTGAAATTAGAGCAAGTATCTACGAGTTGTCTACCTACCCTAAGGAATTCGTCTGTGTAAATGTCCTTAAAGTAGTGCCATCCCACCATTGAGAGGTAGGCAACACCACCGTTGGAGCTGTTCGGGTCAATTCGAGGGTTCGGGACAGTGTGGTCACCAGAGCAATAGGAAGACACCTTAGAAGCTACCCTCATGCCATGTTCATGGACATGAGGACTTACTAAAACATCCTCTACTCGACGACCACCTTTCGAGGGGCAAGGCAACAATGAGGCGTACCCTAGGGGTGGTGTGTGATTTGTGTGTCATTTTCAATTATGTTTGTCTTGTTCATGCATTGGTGATCTACACTTTGTTTTTTTATTTTTGGCATTCATTCTTTCATGCAAATTATTAACAGTTTAACAGATGCGGAATTTAAAAGTCCTACGCTATTAAAAAGGCGCGGGTCTACATCGCCAAATTAATCCAAGACCCGATTTGAAATAAAATAAAATGCGGAAAGATAAATGTCTAATTAATCTCTTACACGACTTTGGGATAAATACATTATATTCGCAAAAGGAAATAAAAGTAAAATGCGAAAAGAAGTAAAGTCGGGAATGCGAGGGCGTTGGACCCTTTTAAAGAAATTGAATTAAAATTACGAAATTAATTAAATTAAATGAGAAAAGGCAATTATTTTTGAGTTTTTGTATTTATGGAATTTAGTAAGAAAATTAAATGAAATTCAAACCCTAATTCTAAACTATTTTCAATTTGTTAAAAAAAAAGTTTAAATTTGACCTAGTTTTAATTAATTATTTACATGGTAATTTATTTACAAAAAAAAACAATTAATTAAATATGGTGAAAAAGAGAAAAAAAAGGATAAAAGTATAAAACCCTAATTCTACATTTTTTAGTTTATTACAAAAATATTAAAATTAAAACCTAGAATTAGAACTAAATTAATTATTACATTTATTTACAAAATAAAAACATTAGTGAATTAAATAATAAAATAGATTTTTATTTTATTTTTATAGTTTCTGATTTTTTGGTATTTTTATGTTATGAAAAATTAATTTAAAGAATTAAAATAAAACTAAATAAAACAAATAAAATAGAAAAAATAAAAAGAATGAAAAATAGAATGCAAACCAATGGGGGGTGTTGACCCCAATTTTGGAGGTAAATTGCCAGCAATCTAGCCCATTTATTGGAGGCCTGGTTGACTTTTCTGGGATGCGTGTGGCACATTTGACTGATGCCTATGGTGGAGATCCTGTGTTGGCCCTTGGATTCATCTTCTGAGACGCGTGGCAAGCTCCAACGCTGGATGCATGGTAGAATTCTGGGCGTGTACTGCATAGAATCACATTAAAACAAAATGAATTGAGAAATATGGGGGACCTGGGAATCGAACCCAGGTCCCATGGATTGCATGACAACACATTAACCACTCAGCCAGGCGCGTTGGTTTTTATGTATATTGAACAATGAGCATTATATGTGAAAAAGCATTAGTGATTGTAATAATAAAAAAAACGCGCCAAGCTTCAAATCAACCAACCGCTGGCTTACACCTCATCTTCTTCTCCACTCGTTCCTGAAATAAAAAGAGGTAGCGAGGGTTTTAAACCCCCCCAAAACACAGCCTTTTTCAAAATAGCGAATAGCTCGTGTGGCCATATAAATAGGGCGCGACTAGTGTATTGAATTCGTCCAGATGTGCTGATTCTAACCATGGTGATGGGATGTCCTGATTTTACAGTGTGTGCAAACGCCCAATTTGAAGCTTGAGAAACCCTAAAACATTTCAATGGCATATTTCGCTACAGGCATTGTTAGTCAAATTAAAGGTTACCATTAGTCTCAGAACCTTCATATTAGTGTAAATCTATATTCAAAATGTATAAAAAATGCATGCATATTAGAACACGATTATGGAAAAAATTTGAGAAAGTTTGACATCCATATACCAATTCTTGAGGCGTGGGGACTGGAAAAAGATTCAGTTAGGTTCCTTGATGCCTTGGCAAGCTATTGGAATTGTTACTTTTCTTTGAATTGCGCTAGAATGCAGTTTTCAGTTTTGAATTTTTGGACAAAAAAATGCAAAGTTGGTATTTGATATGAGGCGCAGCTTCAAGGTTTTGGCATTAGGGTTATCATCTGCTTATGTATGCCAATGGATTAGGGTAGAAATTCAAGCCAAGAGATCAATGTTTTGATGAATCAAATATTTGATCTTTAATGAAATTTTTTCAAATCTTTTCCATGTGCTTTTGATACCAATCATGGCCAAATCTTTCCAAATTGAGGGTGCACGAAATCTTGAGGTTTTATGGAGAGAATATGCTTCAAAAAGGGATTAAAAACATGGTTTTCTATTTTTGTCATATTTTATTTCATTAAATGAATTAATAGTGATAAAAATTCAAATAAATAATAAAAAATGATGAAATAAATCCCCTTTGGGTCAAATGGTCGTGCATAGCCTTTGGATGATGATTCTTGGAAGAAAATGTGGCCCATTAGCAATTTTGAGGCATTTGAAGCAAAGTTGACTTTTCAAAATTCCCAAAAACTTCCCAACTTCCACAAGGCATATCTTGCTCAATTTTTAAGCTTTGATCATGTTCTTGGACATTTTGGAAAGGTCTTGAAGTCCTATAACCAATGCCTTTGGTCCCATGTCATTTTGATTTACCAATCTCAAGTTATGGTCTTTGACTTAAAGTGCCTTTTTGTTGACTTTTGAAAATGACCTATAATGTTGAAATTGATAACTTTTTGTGAGAGCATTTCTTGGACTTGAAGTGTGAAGAGGAGTTGTAGGAAATGTATTTCTCTTCAAAATGAGCGTTGGATGGAATTTTTCTGATAAACTATGTGGAAGTTATGCCCTGGTCAATTTACAGTTGACTTTTTCAATTGTCCAAATATGGAAACTTTTGCATCTTGAGACTTTTTGAGCCATGCCTTGAAAATCATGATCAAGAATTGATCAAATGATGTTTGTGGCTTCAAAATAAGATGTTGACCAAAAATTTGGACTTTTGACTGTCAAATGACCATTTTGCCCCTGTAGTTGACTGTTGAGCAATTAGGGTTTTTGATTGTGCAATTTTGTGCTGTAAGTCTTGAAACTTGACATGTGGATGCTTGACCATGTTTGTAGGCATGTGGGACTTGATTGGACCCTTGGAAACCTCAACTTCTTTGTCAGAATCAAAACCCTAGTTTTTGACTGTTAGGAGGCCCTTGAACTGTGCAACCCTTGGGGAGATTTTGAAGCATGCTCTTTGCAAATCTTGAAGAATATGGGAGGGCAAATTTTGGGGTACAACATACATGAAGGCACTTTTGGCACCCATTCTAGTGGGCACACGAAGGCTAAAAAGATCCTACGGGCGGGGTACTACTGGTCTACCATAGAAGAAGATTTCTATCAGCATTCACGAACCTGTCTCAAGTGTCAGATCTATGCTGACAAAGTACATGTGCCTCCAGTTCCTCTAAATGTCCTGACTGCTCCCTGGCCATTCGCGATGTGGGGCATCAACATGATTGGGGAAGTCAAACCTACAGCTTCTAATGGACACCTCTTCATCTTGGTTGCCATTGACTACTTCACGAAGTGGGTTAAGGCAGCTTCTTTCGCTTCTGTTACCAAGAACGTTGTGGCCCGATTCATCAAACATAATCTCATCTATCGGTACAGTATCCCGGAGAGAATCATTACGGATAATGATATAAATATCAACAATACTATGATTACCGCACTATGTGCGCAATTCAAGATCCAGCACCATAATTATTCTCCTTACCGGCCAAAGATGAATGGCGTTGTCGAAGCCGCAAATAAAAACATTACGTAGATCATACAAAAAATGACATTGACCTACAAGGACTGGCATGAGATGTTACCATTTGCTCTTTATGGTTACTGTACCACATCGCGCACGTCAACAAGGGCAACTCCTTTCTCTTTGGTATACGGTATGGAAGTCGTCCTACCAATTGAAGTCCAAATGCCTTTTCTGAGAATCATAAAAGATGCATGGCTGAATGAAGATGAATAGATTCAAACTCGACTTGACCAGTTGAACTTGATTTATGAGAAGAGGCTTACGGCTGTCTGTCATGGTCAGATGTACCAAAAATGTATGATCAAAGCTTTTAACAAGAAGTTCAGACGTCAGGTATATTGGGTTGGTGACTTGGTAATCAAGCGTATCATATTTCCACAAGGTGATCCCAGGGGAAAATGGACTCCTACATACGAAGGACCATTTGTGATCAAAAGCATATTCTCAGGTGGAGCAATGATCTTAACCACTATGGATGGCGACGACCTTCCGCATCCTATAAACGCGGACATAGTCAAAAGATACTACGCATGAATAAAGACCCGCCAGGTCGACTGGCCTAGGCAAAAATTAGGGCATCCCGGCGAACCAAAAAGGTTCGGGCAAAAATTAGGGATAAAATACAACAAAAAAATCTGTACACCCGACAAGTTGAAAACCTGAAAGGGCGGATTGGGCAAAAAAGGGTATCCCAGTGGAGTGAAAAGCCGAAAGGGTGGTCCAGGAAAAAGTTAGGGAATTAAAGCGTATGACTATGTCCCATTGAATCACCTTACAGCCAACCTTCAGTACCGACTGACAAACTCAAACGGTTCTAATCAATCCAATCAACTTCAGACAAAGCAGCAAGTGGACGAGACGCTCAGAGACATGAAGGCTATAACAGAATGGGAACCCCATGGGATTATTTCACATAGTTATATTTTCTTTGTATCAATTTTCATTTTCTATGATGACACTCCCTTACTAGGATGTTCGTCTCATTATACAAAAAATACTTATTCAAGTTAATACAAAGATATTCCTTTGAAAGTGCGTAACTATCTATTTTTCTTTTATTTCCGTGTTTTGTTTGCAAAAACGTCCAATTATTATTTTTGAACATATGCATTTGAACGTGACTACTGTTTAGAAATGAGCAAAAAAAAGGGGAACAGAAAATAGAAAGACAATGGCTTTAAGAAATAGGATAATATCTATAAACCATTCCATAAAATCCCCCACAGATACTTTTTCTAGTAAGAGTGGAAACTGGGACATCCCACTACAAGATCGCTAACGTATCTCCAGTATGCAGCCTAATGGTATCAAGTGATCTCATATCCCCGACGGAACAAAACTTCCAGTTACCTATCTAAAGATTCCCCAGTGAAAGTCGCCCAGTTTCTCAAGATTCCCCAGCAAGATTTCACAAGGTCCACAAGAAATGCACAGAGTTTCCCTTCCACAATAGAGTTTATTTCTATAATAAATGGAAACTCATCCATCAACACTTCAACTTCAAAATATGAAGACTTACACTCCTCATTCCCAACAGTACTCAGGGATTTATTTTCCCCGACTCCAGCCACACTGCGGCATAACAATTAATGTGTCCATACATTACATCCATACGTCATAGCATTGACAACACATATGCATACAACGTGATCTCATTTATTTTGAGAAACAACATCATACCGTGCATTTCATACATCATGGAATTGCATGCAACTAACCCTTCACCTTTTCAGGAAAGATCAATCAACAGAAAATTATCGTCAAATTTTTAACAAGTTAATTATAGATCAATTCCCGAGAAAGGACTGGTCGACCATCTACATAATATATATTTGCTTCAGACCCCTGCTAGTTCAGTTTAAATCTCTCAACGGTTTATTCTGATTCTTTACCGCAAACGCTTTCTTAGTTCATACGTTTTCTATGGTTCAGATAAATCTCTCAATGATTTATTCTGATTTTTCTCCAGATCCCTGCCGGTTCAGTTTAAATCTCTCAACAGTTTATTCCAATTCTTTCCTGCAGATGTCTTCTCTGGTTCAGATAAATCTCTCAACAATTTGTTATGATTCTTCTCCAGATCCCTTCCAGTTCAGTTTAGATCTCTTAACGGTTTATTATGATGCTTTCCCATAGACGTCTTCTCTGGTTCAGATAAATCTCTCAATGATTTGTTCTGATTCTTCTCCAAATCCCTGCTGGTTCAATTTAGATCTCAACGGTTTATTCTGATGCTTTCCCGCAAACGTCTTCTCTGGTTCAAATAAATCTCTCAATGATTTATTCTGATTCTTCTCCAGATCCCTGCCGGTTCAGTTTAAATCTCTCAACGGTTTATTCTGATTCTTTCCCACAGACGTCTTCTCTGGCTCAGATAAATCTCTCAATAATTTATTCTGATTCTTCTCTAGATCCCTGCTGGTTCAGTTTAGATCTCTCAACGGTTTATTCTGATGCTTTCCCGCAGACGTCTTCTCTGGTTCAGATAAATCTCTCAAAAATTTATTATGATTCTTCTCCAAATCCCTGCTGGTTCAAATAAATCTCTCAATGATTTATTCTGATTCTTTCATAGTAGGCACTTTCTCTGGTTCAGATAAATCGCTCAAAGATCTACTCTGATTCTCTCCAGTTAAAGAATATTCAAGACCTCTTTTAGTTCAGTTTAAACCTCTCAATGGTTTATCCTGATACTTTCCAAATGAAAATTTCTGGTTCAGATAAATCGCTCCAAGATTTATTCTGATTCTTCCCAGTCAAACAACATACAAGACTTCTGCTAGTTTTAGATAAATCGCTCCAAAGATTTATTCTGATTCTTTTCTAGTTGAAATCAAGTTCAAACTTAGTCCATTTTCTGTAAACAGTCACCTTTGGATGGCATCTACAAGCCCATCTCGAAAAATCTCCCCCATTCCTCCAAATGGCATCTATAAGCCCATTCACAATTCATCTTCGAGTGCAAATTTCTGGGCATTCTAGTGTTCAATCATCTTCCACCTTCAAGTCACGAATAGCGAATCCGCCAATCTAATTCTTCAGGTTTAAGAAGATTGAACAAGGGAATCTGTTGTACCCCAAAATTTTCCCTCTCATTTATCAATTAATTTCTCACAAGATCTCCTTTGGTTCAAGACTTCACTAGGGTTGATTAGCTCAAGACACCTCCTCAAGCTCTGATGACTGAAAATTAGGGTTTGAGATTGCGCAAGGATAATTGAACTTTTATTGCCTTATATGACTTTCATGGATCATTATGGACCCTCAAGATTGCTCATGTCAAGTTTCAAGTCTTGAATCACATTTTTGCTCAGTCAATTGATCAGTCAACCTAAAAATCAACTATATTAGAAAAAAGTCAACTGTAGTCAATTTACAGTCAAACTTCATAATTTTTTATCCATATCAACATTGTGAACTCATATATGTCATTTGATCAAGTTTGGACCATAATTACTCAATAAATTTGATCAGATCATCAAAAGGGCAAAATGGTCAAAATTAGGGTTTTAACTGAGAAAGGGCAATTTTTAATTTTTGACTTAGAAAATGGTTAATTGGTTGGAGACATGATCTCAAGGTTTCAAATGTATCATTTTGACCTAATGGTATGACTCAAAACTTCCCTCAAGATCAATTGATTGATAGTTGATTTTCAGTCAACTAATCAAAAGTCAATTGTACACTGGAAAGTCAAACTTTGACTTTTTGGTCAAAATCAAGTGTCAAAGATCATAATTCATCAAAACATGTCAAAATATGAAACTTGTTCATCAAGAAATCAAAAAGTCAAGATTTCATTTTGAAAAGTCAAAATTTCCAAACTTAGAAATTTTTCTAAGTGTTGAAAACTTCATATTTTTTACAACTTTGAGCCAATTTTTCACCATGATGCAAGATGATTCAAAGGAAACTTTCAACATGAAAGTTGTAGATCTCAATGAGATCTAAAACATTTCTGAACATAACTCCTCCTAGAAATGTATATATTTCAAGTTATAAATCCATGAAATCATATTCATGAAACTAAAACACTTAGTGAAATTTTGAGCATTTTGGTCAGGATTTTGACCTAACTTCTGGGGCAAGTTTCACATAGTTCCATTTGGATTTTGCAAAAGTGATTCAAAGAGGGATTTTATAACATATTACACGCTTTCCAAAATATCCAAGAACTCCTTGAGATAATTTTTGAGCAAGGATAATCGAAGGCCAGAAGTTAGGGTTTCAAGTTGTTTTACAAGGCAGAATTTGTGATGCACAATGGACCATATCACATAGCCATGCTTCATAATCTCACTTTCCAGGCTTATAACTTGCAATTCACTCCTTAATTAAATGTTTACACAACATATTGATCCATTGTCCAAGCATTTGAACCATTATCCAAGTTGCATTTCCATTTTTGAAAGAAAGGCACCATTGCTATTCTTGAAAAGTGGCTTTAATCTTAAAGTCCACTCTCCTTGAGTGTGATACGGTGGGAGAACTGACTTGATGTTTTGCGTTTTGATCGCATTTTTGCGGATAGCAAGAGTCGCCACCTACTTTTATTTTATCCAACAGGAAAGATAAAAAAGCACAGGAAAGTCCTTTCGAGATTATTTCTCGGGTTCGGGGGGTAGATTATGAAAAGGGAAGGTATTAGCACCCTTTTCATCCATGGTTTTCCATGGGATCTTATTTACTCATTTAGATCACTTGCTTTTGTTTTGACAGTGTGCTTGTGGTGTGGGCTTTGAAAGTATTTTGAAAAGTCTCTTTGTAATGGTTCTCGTTTCTATAAGAACGCGTACAAAGTTTTGTTTCGAAAGATAGTTCAAAGATGTGTTTGTCCATTGTGTTTTGGAAAGTGGTTTTTTTTTAAAAGATATTTTGCAATGGTTCTCGTCTCTATAAGAACGTATACAAAAGGTCTTGTCTTTTGAAAATGTTTTGAGATGAAAGTGTTGGTGTAAAATGTTTTTGTCGTGAGCAAGCGAGTAACTAGGAGCGAATCTACCTACTCGAAAGGTCTCAAGGTTCTTTTTTTCCCCTCCTCTTAATGTTTCTATCTTACCATTGATTTGGTAAGAATCCCCATCGTTGGATGTAAAGGGACAGGCGCGGGTCAATTTTATAGTCATTGAAAACAACTTGTGAGACGTTTTAGCAATTTTCGTAAGGGACTAGATCGTTTTATCGAAGGCAACCTCGAGGGTCATCGAGGGACTACGATCTTTTTTATCGAAGGGTCATTGCTAAGGCGTCCCATATTCGAGGGACATGACTGTATTCCCGAGGCAACAAGCGAGGTTATCCTAGAGGTGCACGTGTGAAAAGTGTTTTTGATTCAAGTTAATTTTATCTTTGAAATTAGGTTATCTAGCGATTGTTTTTAAATCTTGCCATACACGCCTAATTACTATATAGTTAATAAGTAAAAGAATAAAATCGGAAATTGAAATTCTACGCTATTACAGAGCTTCGGGAATGGGGGGTACAAATTTATAAATGGAGATGAAATAAAATCCTATTTAAACTATTACAATCTATAAGCAATTACAATAATCGAAAGAATGCGAAAAAAATATTAAACTACGAGCAAATGAAAAGAGAAAGAAAATTGTTTTTTCAGTGTGTTTTGATAGAAAAGAAAGTAAAGATGTAGAATAGAGATGTAATTAAAACCAAAGTTATCTAGACTAAATTAAAATTATAAAGTTACTAAATTAAAATTCTAAAAGTTATTAAATTAAATCTAAACTAAATTAAAGTTTTAAAGTTGTTAAAAAATTAAAGTTCTAAAAAATTATTAAATTAAATCTAAACTAAATTAAAGTTTTAAAGTTGTTAAAAATCAAAATTCTAAAAATTATTAAATTAAATCTAAACTAAATTAAAGTTTTAAAGTTGTTAAAAATTAAAATTCTAAAAATTATTAAGTTAAATCTAAACTAAATTAAAGTTTTAAAGTTGTTAAAATATTTCTAAACTAACTAAAAAAATTTAAAGTAACTAAAAATTTCCAAAGTTACTAAGAAAAAGTCTACACTAACTTAAAACTACTAAAAAAGATTCAAAACTAAAATAACATTCTAAATCCACTAAATTAATTCTAAATTTAAACTAATTAATAAAATTATCTAACTAAAACTACATATTCATTTCTAAGAAACTAACTAACCTAAATTAATTAAATAGAATTAAGAATATTAATAAAACTAAACTAAATAGCATGGAGTGAATCTGGGGGTGTAGAAATCAAAAGACCCAATGCTTCTGACTGATCAGTTACAACAGCCCCCCCTGGAGGTGCACCATGGGCGTGCATCTATGGTGTGTTAAAGGGTTATGATAGATGATGATATGGAAACAGATGGAGAGATGATGAGGGTACTCGAATGACTAACATAGAGGTGCATGTGTGTGATTACTCAGGATGATTAAAGAGGTGGTGACAAGTGTCACCACCGGATTGGGCCAAGGGAGTAATTAACAAGCAAAATAAAATTAGTTAAGTGGAAACACAAACCTCATAATTCAAATCTATTTCTCTCTCTTAACGCGCTGCTCTCTCTTCTCTCTTGTTCTGAGTCTTCACCGGAGAAGATCATCTGGCCGCGCCGGAAATCGCCTTACGGCGGTGACGGAGGCGGCGTGACTCTAAACACTATTTTTTTACATCAATCTGATCGTCTTCTTTCCATAATTACTAATTTGTGATGAATTTTTGCAGATTCTTACTCTAAAGCCCTAGATCTAAAAAGGGGAAACCGAAACACTAGTTCTCAGTTTGATGGGATCGATGAAGGTAATGATGCATGCAATGATATATCAATGAAAATAAAGGAAAAAGAAGAAAGAGATCATCTGTGAGGTCCGGATATGTGACCTTACTAACCTCCTAAAGCTCTCTCCGGTAAGACTATTCTGACCCTGTGCTTGTAAATTTCTTTCTCTCTTCTTTTGGTAGCTTGCTGTGATTTTGTGGGTTTTTTGCAATTTCAGAGATTTATGTGTAGCTTTGTATGTTCTAAAAGGGAAAAATGATGAACAAAATATTTGGCTTTTTTGCTGTTTGTTTGAGTTACTGATTCACTGTGAATTTTGGTTTTTAAGTTGTTGGTTATTTTTGATGGCTTTGAGTATTTTGTTTGAGACAAAAGATTTGTGGAAAGATTTGGCCCCCTGAGCTTTTTTGGGATTTTGCTGGTTTTTGATCTTTGCTGGTTCTTTTGGCTTCTGGTTTTTTGATCTCTGCTGGTTCTTTTGGCTTCTGGTTTTGTGATACTTGAAAATTCTGTGGCTTTTTTGGTTTATGGCTTTTTGATACTTGAAAAATCTGTGGCTTTTTGGTTTCTGGCTTTTTGATACTTGCTGGTTCTATTGTGTTGCCTCCTTCTCTTGTTAAAATAATCTCCTCTCTTTTATAAAACTGTGGTATCCTTGTTATCAGATTAGGGTGAAAATAGGAGGGAAAAACTTTGTGAATTTTGATAGTTTTGGTTTTTCTAGCTTTGGGCTTTAGAGTGCAGATTAAACTATGTCCATTTCGGTGCAAGTTTGGGCAGGTTTTTGGACTATAATGCATGCTGGTTTGCTTTGGTTTATTTTGACATGCTTTTATGCAGAATTTGGACAGGTCTTGTACTGCTATGGGCAACATAAGGATGCTTTGAGAGCAATTCTTCTTGGACTATTTTTGTAGCATGCCTTTGTAGCAATAGCAACATGTTTTTCTTGGCATGGCTTTAGATTATTTGCTGGCTAGGTGATATCTTTCCTCTTTCCTCTTTTTATGAAATAAAGCACTTTCTGCTTTTGATATATTTTCTGAAGGGTTTGCTTGATTTAGGAAAGTGATGATATATGAACAAGCTGAGCAAGTTAACTTGTATTTCTATATTTGATGCCTTTGACCCTTTGGCCTGTTGCTTGCATTTTGTTTGTTTTGTTCTGTTGTATACATGTGTTGCTTCCTTGGTTGTTCTTGCTTGCTGCACTTGTTGTTACTTGTTGCAGGTTTTGGTTCTGCCTTGGATAGCTTGCTTGCTGTATGCTATTTGGGCAGCTTGATTGCTGCATCTGGCCTGCTGTTAGCTGCCTTGGGCCATTTTGGGCTGCAGCTTGCCTTTTGCTCGGATCCTACTGTTTTGTTTTGTTTCTTGTTTGAATTGTTGGCATAGTTTGACTTGTGTATTTGACTGCTGCTGTTCAGTTTGTATATTTTATTTTTCCCTTTTTTTGTGAACCAAAACCTAGGTTTTGAGATTTGCAAAAATAGGGAGAAATCGATGGTGATTAAAACAAACAAAATTCTGATTCCTAAAAGCAAACCCTAGTGATGAAAATCATTTTTGCTTGGTCTTTTTCAATGCTGATTGTTTGCTAATGTTTTTCCTTTCTTTCGTTACATGTACAAACAATTGAATGGAAAGCAAGACAAGATGAAGAGAAGACCATGGCTAGCAATGAGGAATTTCTTGAAGGTGAAGCAAAGAGTCTTGAAGAAGAAGCCTTTATTTCTTTGTAAATATAAAACTTGAGATTCTTTGTAAACAAGACAAATAATTTGTAATTTGTATTTTTCATTGTAAACCCCTTTTTTTTTTTACAAATTGTCAAAGAATGTAATCATAACATAACATTTGAATGAAATTTATGAATGATGAGTTTGTTGTACCAAACTTTGAGTTCTATTTTAAACTTTGCAACTCTTGATTGAATGTTTTGAATAAAACATCTTGGCTTGATAACTTGCATTTTAAGCAAACACAATATGATAGGATAAATCATGTATTTTGCACTCTTAAACAAAATAAATGTTTAAGATCTCAAACCCAACTGATTAATTGAATCCACAATCATGATTATTTAAAATAGTAGTCTTAAACTGTATACCTTATCCAAACAGAACATGCTCCCAAGAATAACATCAACCCTCAGAAAATTGTGGTTAAGAAAAATTTAAAATCACATAAATGCCTTTTCAGTTATCTGGGCCATGGATTGGGTAAACTTGCAGTGTGAGGTTTGAAAACTGACTTAAACAACTTTAAGGAGACATGGTGACTTATTTGAAACCTTGACTACTCAATTTCCTTTAAGAAGTGCAAAACCCTAATTGCTGACTGGTTGCCTAGGAAGAGGATCTGCTTGATCAACTTTTGAGCCAAATTGAGTGTTTGAGAAAAACCCTGGGATAACATCTTGAGTGAAAAGTGGGAGGGCAAATTTTAGGGTACAACATCTGCCCCTGTTCAATCTTCTTAAACTTGAAAAGTGAGATCGACGTGTTTGTTGTTCATGGCTTGAAAGTAGAAGATGATTGAACACTATAGTGCCCAGAAATTTGCACTTGACGATGCATTTGTTGATTGTGTAGGGAATGGGCTTAAATATGCCATTTGGAGAAATGATGGAGGATTGTCGGAGATGGGCTTATAGATGCCATCCAAAGGTGATTGTTGATAGAAAGTCTGAACTCGACTTTAATAGAAAACAAATCAGAATAAACCGTTGAGAGATTTATCTGAACCAGTAAGAATCTGGAAATGAATCAAAATAAACCATTTAGAGATTTATCTGAACCAGTAAAAATCTGGAAAAGAATCAGAATAAACCGTTGAGAGATTTATCTGAACCAGTAAAAATATGGAAACGGATCAGAATAAACCATTGAGAGATTTATCTGAGCCAGTAAGAATCTGGAAACAAATCAGAATAAACCGTTGAGAGATTTATCTGAACCAGTAAGAATCTGGAAACAAATCAGAATAAACCGTTGAGAGATTTATCTGAACCAGTAAGAATCTAGAAACGAATCAGAATAAACCATTGAGAGATTTATCTGAACCAGTAAGAATCTGGAAAAGAATCAGAATAAACCGTTGAGAGATTTATCCGAACCAGTAAAAATCTGGAAACAAATCAGAATAAACCGTTGAGAGATTTATCTGAGCCAACAAGAATTTGGAAATGAATCAGAATAAACCGTTGAGAGATTTATCTGAACCAGTAAGAATCTGGAAACGAATCAGAATAAACCGTTGAGAGATTTATCTGAAGCATTAAGAATCTGGAAATGAATCAAAATAAATCGTTGAGAGATTTATCTGAACCAGCAAAAGTCTGGAAATGAATCAGAATAAACCGTTGAGAGATTTATCTGAACCAACAGAAGTCTGGAAACGAATCAGAATAAATCGTTGAGAGATTTAAACTGAACCAGCAGAAGTTTGAAGGAAATATTTGCTATGTAGATGGTCGACCAGTCTTTTCTCGTGAATTGATCTGTATTTGACTTGTTGAAAATATTTGCCTGTCGGAGATTTGTTGATGATAATTTCCTGTCGATTGATTCTTTCCTGAAAAGGTGAAGAGTTAATTGCATGCGATGTCACGATGTATGTAATGCATGGTATAATGTTGTTTCTCAAAATAAATGAGATTGTACTGTATGTACTTGTGTTATCAATGTTATGACATATGAATGAAAATGTATGGACTTAAAGATTGTTCGTGCCGTAGTGTTGTTGGAAGCGGGGAAAATAAATTCCTTTTGAAGCACTGATGAGTGAGTTTCCAATTATTAGAGAAATAAACTCTGTTGTAGAAAGGAAACGACAGACATTGCTTGTGGACTCTGTGAAATCTCGTTGGGGAATCCTGAGAAGTTGGGAAACTTACACTGGGGAACCTCTGGAGCAGTAGTTGGAAGTTTTGCTCTGTCAGGGGTATAAGAGCGCTTGATACCAATAGGCTGCATACAGGGGATACGTTAGTGATTCTGTAGTAGGATGTATTTGCTTCCGTTGTTGCTGGAGAAGGTACCTGCAGGGATCTTATGGAATGGCCTATAGATATTATCCTATTTCTTAAAGCCATTAGTAATTGTCTTTCCGTTTTTCTGTTCATTTGTAAACAGTAATCACGTTTAAATGCATATGTTAAAAAATAAATCATTGGACGTTTTTGTAAATAAAACACATAAATAAAGAAAAACAGATGGTTTTGCACTTCCAAAAGGGATATCTTTGTATTAACTTGAATAAGTATTTTTTGTACAATGAGACGAGCATTCTAGTAAGAGAATATCGTCGTAAAAAAAAAAGAAAATTGATACAAAGAAAAGATAGCTATGTGCAATAATCCCATGGGGTTCCCATTCTTCTATAATCTTCGTGTCTGGTCTACTAGTCACTTCGGCGATGCTGACTGGATTGATTAGAACCGTTTGAGCTGGTTGGTCAATGCTGAAGATTGTCTGCGAGATGATTCAACGGGACATAGTCATACGCTTTAAATCCCTAACTTTTACCTGGACCTCCCTTTCGGGTTTTTGATCCACCGGGATACCCTTTTTTCCCAAGCCGCCCTTTCGGGTTTTCGACTTGTCGGGTGTACAGATTTTTTGTATTTTATCCCTCATTTTTTCCCGAACCTTTTGGTTCACCGGGATGCCCTAATTCTTGCCTAGGTCAGTCGACCTAGCGGTTCCTTCTTTACGCGTAGTATCTTTTAACTATGTCCGCATTGACAGGGTGAGGAAGGTCGTCGCCATCCATAATGGTCAAGATCATTGCCCCACCAGAGAATATGCTTTTGATTACAAACGGTCCTTCATATGTAGGAGTCCATTTGCCCCTGGGATCACCTTGTGGAAAAATGATACGCTTGATTACCAAGTCATCGACCCAATATACCTGACGTTTGACCTTTTTGTTAAAAGCTTTGATCATGCGTTTTTGGTACATCTGACCATGACAGATAGCTGCAAGCCTCTTCTCATCAATCAAGTTCAACTAGTCAAGTCGAGTCTGGATCCAATCTTCTTCGTTCAAACCAGCATCCTTCATGATCCTCAGAGAGGGGATCTGGACCTCAATAGGTAAGACAGCCTCCATGCCGTATACTAAAGAATAGGGTGTTTCCCCAGTTGATGTGCGAGTTGTGGTACGATACCCGTTGAGAGCGAACGGTAGCATCTCATGCCAGTCTTTCTAGGTGACTGTCATTTTCTGTATGATCTTCTTAATGTTTTTGTTAGTAGCTTCTACAACGCCATTCATCTTTGGCCGGTAAGAGGAAGAATTGTGATGCTGGATCTTGAATAGCTCGCACAAGGCAGTGATCATAGTGTTGTTTAGATTCATACCATTATCAGTGAGGATTCTCTCTAGGATACCGTACCGACAGATGATATTCTGTTTGATGAACCGGGCGACCACATTCTTAGTAACGGAAGTGAAGGAAGCTGCCTCAACCCACTTTGTAAAATAGTCGATGACCACTAAGATGAAGCGGTGTCCATTGGAGGCCGTTGGCTTGATTTCCCCAATCATATCGATTCCCCACATAGCAAAGGGCCAAGGAGCCATCAATACATTCAGAGGAACCGGAGGTACATGCACTTTATCAGCATAAATCTGACACTTATGGCAAGTCCGAGAGTGCTGATAGCAGTCTGCTTCCATGGTGGACCGAGTAATAGCCTGCTCATAGGATTTTCTTTGCCATCATATGCCCACTGGAATTGGTACCAAAAGTGCCTTCGTGTAATTCAACCATGATCCTTTCAGCTTCAACCTTGTCTACGCACCAAAGTAATACAGAGTCATAACTGCGTTTGTACAAAATTCCGTTAGTAAGGAAGAACTTAGCCGAGAATCTTCTTAGGAACTTCTTGTCATTCACTAAAGCTCCTTCTGGATATTCCTGAGACTCGAGATACCTTTTAACTTCATGGAACCAAGGTTGATCCACTAATCCTTCAGTACCGATCTCATGACAGTAGGCTGGTTCATCCATTCATTCAATGGTGATTTGAGGAGCCTCATTATCCCAATTAAGTTTAAACATAGATGACATTGTAGCTAGTGCGTCTGCTAGCTGATTTTCTTCTCGCGGGAAATGCTCGAAGGTAATCTTCTCAAAATGCGGCAACAATGTCAAGACATGTTATTTGTAAGGGATAAGGTTGGGGTGTTTTGTGTCCATTCCCCTTTGATCTGACTGATGACCAAAGTTAAATCTCCAAATACATCCAAGGATTTGATCCCTAAGTCTATGGAAACTTTGAGACCGAAGATGCATGCTTCGTATTCCGCCATGTTGTTTGTACAGTTGAAGCAAAGTCTTGAAGTAAAGGGAGTATGACATCCCCTAGATATATGAGTACAACACCGATACCATTGCCAAGTGCATTAGATGCTCCATCAAAGAACAGGTCCATCGGGATCCTTGTTCAGGTCCGTTATATGGCCTGATTTCTTCACAGTTGTCTAATATCATGATGTCTTCGTCCGAGAATTCAAACTTCATGGACTGATAGTCTTCCACAACTTGGTGAGCAAGGTGATCAACTAATACACTACCCTTTATAGCTTTCTAGGTAGTATACTGTATGTCATATTCTGTTAGGATCATCTGCCATCTCGCTATTCTCCCAGAAAGAGCAGGCTTCTCGAAGATGTATTTTATCGGATCCATTTTAGATATCAACAACGTAGTATGTGTTGTACCCCCAAATTTTCCCTCTCATTTTATCAACATTTCTCATCACAAAGCTCCTTGAACTCCAGACAGGATTAGGGTTTTGCTCTGCTCAAGACATCTCCTTGCACTGATGACCTAAATTAGGGTTTGAGTTTGCACAGGGATTTTTGGACTTCTAATGCTCAAAGTTACTTTCATACCTCATGTTGGACTCATAAGTTTGACCATACCAAGTTTCAAGCCTTGAATCAAATTTTTACCCAGTCAATTGGACAGTTGACCTAGAAATCAGCTGTATTGGGGAAAAAGTCAACTGTGGCCAATTTACAGTCAAACCTCATGAATTTTGACCCACATCAACATTATGAACTCATATGAACCATTTGATCAAGTTTGGACCACAACTCCACAAGAAATTTGATCAGATCACCAAAAGGGCAAAATGGTCATTTTTAGGGTTTTGACCGTACAAAGGTAATTTCTGACTTTTTGACCTATCCAATGGCAAATTAGGCTCAACCATAGACTCAAGGACTCAATGGCATCATCTTTACCTATTCAACAAGTTCAAAAGACCTCAATTGCATTGGATTGACAAATGAATTTTTCAGTCAACTGATCAAAATTTGACTGTACACTGAAAAGTCAAACTTTGACTTTTTGGTCAAAATCAAGTGCCAAGGGTCATTTTTCATCAAAATATGTCAAAACATGAAAATTGTTCATCAAGAAACCCAAAATTGCAAATTAGGGTTTAAAGTTGAAATTTTCATAACTTAGAATTTTTCTAAGTTATGAAATTTTCTTAATTTTCCCTAACTTTGCCCAACACTTTCACCATTATGCATTTGGATTCAAACAAAACTTCCAAATGAAAGTTGTAGTCCTACACAAAGTCTAAAATTTTGATACACAAAGTTTTTTCAAAAGAAGCTTGGATCTCAAGTTATGATTTTTGGAACAAGGGTCCCTAAAACTTTTAACTTAGTGAAATTTTGGCCTAGTTTAGGCAGGATTTTGACCTATCTTCTTGGCCATTTTTCACATAGTTCCACTTGGAATCTCAAGTTGCATTTTAAAGATGGATTATAGAGCATGTTGCAAGCTTTCCAAATTGTCCAAGAACTCTCCAATCACATTTATGGTTAGGGAGAATCGAAGGCTTGAAGTTGGCAAAAACTTACTTTTCATCCATGGCATGTTCATGTTCATACAAGTTGCAATTTCAAGTCAGCATGCTTTGCACTAGATTACAGGCCTCTAAACCACTTCACACTCAATAATTTAATGCAAATCCATTGGTCTAAGGCTTTGTTTTGGTCATTAGGACATTGTACACAAAATTAATCCCTAAGTAGAAAAAGGCACATTTCCATTTTTGCAATAATCTTGCTTTATGTCAAACCACAATCTTTGAGCATTGGTCCAGATCTTTTGCAGCTAATCAAATCCACAAATTGGAGGGGCCAAGGGCAAAGTGTAAAAGGTGTTGGATAGGCTGTACAGGCCTGTTACATATCACTTCCCACTTTTGCTTCATATACAAGAAATAGGCAAAACACATGAGAACTTGAACATCAGCCAAGATAAACTTATGCAAACAGTTTGAACATCTTTCTCACACCCCTTTGAGCCAGAAACACGATTTCTTGAGCCTATAAACATCCCCTAGCCAGAAATCACATTCCATTGGCAAAACAGGGCAGAACCTGCAACTTGAGTTCCATAGCCCAATTGGCTCGTGCGTTTTGCCCCAAGTTGCTTCAAACACCTTCCATTCAACTCATCCAAGCTATCCCAAACCTCAAACACCAACTGTAACTCCATTTACAGAGTTTGCCATTTTCATTTTGAGCTTGTGCAGGTTGAGTTCTATAGGCTGATTCAAGTATATTCAAGGCAAGCAGGCTATTGGAGAAGGTCAAGTGAAGTTCAAGCAAGCTCCCAGACATCTCAAGCATTGTTGAAAAGCTCCACATTGCCCTACACGAAGTCAGCTGAAACAGGTTTTTTTCAACTTCCTATCTCTCTATTTAGGAACATTTAGCCTTAGGTTTGTGAATAAAAAATGTAGTATTCATTGCCATGAAGCTGTACATATGCTCAGTTTTCATTTATATTAAGCATGCTAAGAGAATTTCATCCATGAACATACTGAAAAAATTAGGTTAGATTTTAGGGCCAGAGAAATTCTCTCTGGTCTTTGAGAGTTAAGACAAGTTATTTATATGGTTGGAATCGTCTTGAAATGCTCTACAAGTTTGATGTTATGTGTTTTTGCAATAGAGCTCGTATACAGGATCTGGCAATTGTACAGGGCGCGCGCGTTTTCAAAATCAAAAGGTTGAAGATGAAGTTGGTTTGGGGTGGGCTTGGTCCTGGCTACTTTTGACACCTCCTTTTTTCCTTTTTGCACCCCCTGGCCCAATTTCTTGTTATTTTATATTTTTGAATTTTTATTTTCATTTCTGATTTTATTTATTTATTCCCAAATATAAAAAATACTCAACAATATTTTTATAACTTTTTCACATTTATTTTGCATTTTATTTTTATTTTCTTACATAAAAAGCAATTTAAATACTTTTATCTTATTTATTCAAAACTTGAAAAAATAATATAAATCATACTTTTATTTTTATTTTTTATTTTTATTCACACTTAAAATATTTTTCTAAA